>CANTAL010000070.1:0-1289220 GCA_947650365.1 Chamaelirium japonicum | reverse complement strand
AGAATGGATCGTACAAATGAATTAGAATGGTTACATTCGTGCGAATGAATTAGAATGGATCGTACGAATGGATTAGAATGGATCGTACGAATTGATTAGAATGGATCGTACAAATGAATTAGAATGGATCGTACAAATAAATTAGAAAGGTTACATTTGTGAGAATGAATTAAAATGGATCGTACGAATGGATTAGACTGGATCGTACGAATGGATTAGAATGGATCGTACGAATGAATTAGAGTGGATCATACAAATGAATTAGAAAGGTTACATTCGTGAGATTGAATTAGAATGGATCGTACGAATGAATTAGAATGGATCGTACAAATGGATTAGAATGGATCGTACGAATGAGTTTGAATGGATCGTAGGAATGAATTAGAAAGGTTACATTTGTGAGAATGAATTAGAATGGATCGTACGAATGAATCTGAATGGATCGTAGGAATGAATTAGAATAGATCGTACGAATGAATTAGAATGGTTACATTCGTGCGAATGAATTAGAATGGATCGTACGAATGGATTAGAATGGATCGTACGAATGGATTAGAATGGATCGTACGAATGGATTAGAACATTTGTGCGAATGAATTAAAATGGATCGTAGGAATGAATTAGAATTGATCGTACGAATTAATTTGAATGGTTACATTCGTGCGAATGAATTAGAATGGATCGTACGAATGGATTAGAATGGATCGTACGAATGGATTAGAATGGCTTGTACGAATAAATTAGAATGGATTGTACGAATGAATTAGAATGGATACATTCGTACGAATGAATTAGAATGGATCGTACGAATGAATTAAATGGATCATAGCAATGAATTAGAATGGATCGTGCAAATGAATTAGAATGGATCGTGCGAATGATTTAGAATGAATCGTACGAATGAATTAGAATGGATACATTCGAGCGAATGAATTAGAATGGATCGTACGAATGAATTAGAATAGATCATAGGAATGAATTAGAATGGATCGTGCAAATGAATTAGAATGGATACATTCATGCGAATGAATAAGAATAGATCGTAGGAATGAATTAGAATGGATCATACGAATGAATTAGAATGGATCGTGCGAATGAATTAGAATGGATTGTACGAATGAATTAGAATGAATACATTCGTGCGAATGAATTAGAATGGATCGGACGAATGAATTAGAATGGATCGTACGAATGAATTAGAATGGATCGTGCGAATGAATTAGAATGAATCGTACGAATGCATTAGAATGGATACATTCGTGCGAATGAATTAGAATGGATCGTACGAATAAATTAGAATGGATCGTTCGCATGAAATTCATTAGTACGATCCATTCAAATTCATTCGCATGATCCATTCTAATTCATTCGTACGATCCATTCTAATTCATTCGTACGATCCATTCTAATTCATTCGCACGTTCCATTCTAATTCATTCATATTATCCATTCTAATTCATTCCTACGATCTATTCTTATTCATTCGCATGATCCATTCAAATTCATTATTTCGATCCATTCTAATTCATTCGTACAATCCATTCAAATTCATTCGCATGATCCATTCTAATTCATTCGTACGATCCATTCTAATTCATTCATACGATTGTATCCATTCTAATTCATTCGTACAATCCATTCTAATTCATTCGCACGATCTATTCTAATTCATTCGCACAAATGTATCCATTCTAATTCATTCGTACAATCCATTCTAATTCATTCGTATGATCAATTCTAATTCATTCGCACGATCCATTCTAATTCATTCGTACGATCCATTCTAATTCATTCGCACGAATATAACCATTCTAATTCATTCGTACGATCCATTCTAATTCATTCCTACGAATTAGAATGGATCATACGAACGAATTAGAATGGATCGTACGAATTGATTAGAATGGATCATACGAACGAATTAGAATGGATCATACGAATGGATTAGAATGGATCGTACGAATGAATTAGAATGGATCATATGAATGAATTAGAAAGTATTGTACGAATGAATTAGAATGGATATATTTGTGCGAATGAATTAAAATGGATCAAACGAATGAATTAGAATGGATACATTCGTGCGAATGAATTAGAATGGATCGTACGAATGAATTAGAATGGATACATTCGTGCGAATGAATTAGAATTGATCGTGCGAATAAATTAGAATGGAACGATCGTACGAATGAATTAGAATGGATCGTGCGAATGAATTAGAATGGATCGTACGAATGAAGTAGAATGGATTGTACGAATGAATTAGAATGGATCGAACGAATGAATTAGAATGGATACATTCGAGCGGAATGAATTAGAATTGATCGTACGATCCATTCTAATTCATTCTCACAAATGTATCCATTCTAATTCATTCGTTTGATCCATTCTAATTCAGTCGAACGATCCATTCTAATTCATTCGTACGATCCATTCTAATTCATTCGTACGATCCATTCTAATTCATTCGTACGATCCATTAGAATCGATTCGTACGATCCATTCTTATTCATTCGTACGATCCATTCTAATTCATTCGTACAATCCATTCTAATTCAGTCGTATGAATGTATCCATTCTAATTCATTCGCTCGAATGTATCCATTCTAATTCATTCGTATAAATGTATCCTTTCTAATTCATTCCTATGAATGAATTAGAATAGATCGTACGAATGGATTAGAATGGATCGTACGAATGGATTAGAATGGATCGTACAATTGAATTAGAATGGATCATAGGAATGAATTAGAATGGATCGTGCGAATGAATTAGAATGGATATATTCATGCGAATGAATTAGAATGGATCGTGCGAATGAATTAGAATGGATCATACGAATGAATTAGAATGGATACATTTGTGAGATTGAATTAGAATGGATCATACGAATGAATTAAAATGGATCATGCGAATGAATTTGAATGGATTGTACGAATGAATTAGAATGGATCGAACGAATGAATTAGAATGGATACATTTGAGCGAATGAATTAGAATAGATCGTAGGAATGAATTAGAATGGATCGTGCGAATGAATTAGAATGAATCGTACGAATGAATTAGAATGGATCATACGAATGAATTAGAATGGATACATTTGTGCGATGAATAAGAATGGAGCGTACGAATGAATTAGAATGGAGCGTACGAATGAACTGGAATGGATACATTCATGCGAATGAATTAGAATGGATCATATGAAAGAATTAGAATGGATCGTGCGAATGAATTAGAATGAATCGTATGAATGCATTAGAATGGATACATTCGTGCGAATGAATTAGAATGGATCGTACGAATGAATTAGAATGGATCGTGCAAATGAATTAGAATGGATCGTATGAATGAATTAGAATGGATCGTGCGAATGAATTAGAATGGGAACGAATTAGAATGGATCGTACGAATGAGTTAGAATGGATACATTCGAGCGAATGAATTAGAATGGATCGTACGAATGAATTAGAATGGATCGTGCAAATGAATTAGAATGGATCGTACGAATGAATTAGAATGGATCGTACGAATGAATTAGAATGGATCGTACAAATGAATTAGAATGGATACATTTGTGCGATGAATAAGAATGGAGCGTACGAATGAATTAGAATGGAGCGTACGAATGAACTGGAATGGATATATTCATGCGAATGAATTAGAATGGATCATATGAAAGAATTTGAATGGATCGTGCGAATGAATTAGAATGAATCGTATGAATGCATTAGAATGGATACATTCGTGCGAATGAATTAGAATGGATCGTACGAATGAATTAGAATGGATCGTGCAAATGAATTAGAATGGATCGTACGAATGAATTAGAATGGATCGTGCGAATGAATTAGAATGGGAACGAATTAGAATGGATCGTACGAATGAGTTAGAATGGATACATTCGAGCGAATGAATTAGAATGGATCGTATGAATGGATTAGAATAGATCGTACGAATGGATTAGAATGGATCCATTCGAGCGAATGAATTAGAATGGATCGTACGAATGCATTAGAATGGATCGTACGACTGAATTTGAATGGATTGTACGAATGAATTAGAATAGATCGTACGAATGGATTAGAATGGATCGGACGAATGAATTAGAATGGATTCATTCGCACGAATGAATTACAATGGATCGTACGAATGAATTTGAATGGATTGTACGAATGAATTAGAATGGATCGTAGGAATGAATTAGAATCGATCGTGCAAATGAATTAGAATGGATATATTCGTACGAATGAATTAGAATGGATCTTAGGAATGAATTAGAATGGATCGTACGAATGAATTAGAATGGATCGTGCGATGAATTAGAATGGATCATACGAATGAATTAGAATAGATATATTCATGCGAATAAATTAGAATGGTTCGTACGAATGAATTAGAATGGATCGTGCGAATGAATTAGAATTGATCATATGAATAAAATAGAATGGATCGTGCGAATGAATTAGAATGGATCATACGAATGAATTAGAATGGATCGTACGAATGAATTAGAATGGATACATTCGTGCGAATGAATTAGAATGGATCGGACGAATGAATTAGAATGGATCGTACAAATGAATTAGAATGTTTACATTCGTGTGAATGAATTAGAATGGATCGTACGAATGGATTGGAATGGATCGAACGAATGAATTAGAATGGATCGTACGAATGAATTAGAATGTATTGTGCGAATGAATTAGAATGGATCGTATGAATGAATAAGAATGGATCGTGCGAATGAATTAGAATGGATCGTATAAATGAATTAGAATGGATCGTGCGAATGAATTAGAAACATTCGTGCGAATGAATTAGAATGAATTAGATTGCATCGTACGATCCATTCTAATCCATTCGTACGATCCATTCTTATTCATTCCTACGATCCATTCTAATTTATTCACAAGAATGTATCCATTCTAATTCATTCGTACAATCTATTCTAATTTATTCGTACAAATGTATCCATTCTAATTCATTCGTATGATCCATTCTAATTCATTCGTACGATTCATTCTAATTCATTCGTACGATCCATTCTAATTCATTCATACGATCAATTTTAATTCATTTGTACGATCCATTCTAATTCATTCGCATGAATATATCTATTCTAATTCATTTGCACGATCCATTGTAATTCATTCCTATGATCCATTCTAATTCATTCGTACGATCCATTGTAATTCATTTGCTCGAATGTATCCATTCTAATTCATTCGTATGATCCATTCTAATGAATTAGAATGGATTGTGCGAATGAATTAGAATGGATCGTATGAATGAATAAGAATGGATTGTACGAATGGATTAGAATGGATCGTACAATCCAATCTAATTCATTCTAATTCATTCGCACGAATGTTTCTAATTCATTCGCACGATCCAATCTAATTCATTCGTACGATCCATTCTAATTCATTCGCACGATCCATTCTTATTCATTCATACGATCCATTCTAACTCATTTGCAGAATCCATTCTAATTCATTCGTACGATCCATTATAATTCATTCGTATGATCCATTCTAACTCATTCGGTGGATCCATTCTACTTCATTCGTACGATCCATTCTAATTTATTTGCACGAATATACGATCCATTATAATTCATTCGCACAAATGTACCCATTCTAATTCATTCGTACGATCCATTCTAATTCATTCTCACGATTGTAACCTTTCTAATCCATTCGTACGATCCATTCTAATCCATTCGTACGATCCATTCTAATTCATTCGCACGAATGTATCCATTCTAATGCATTCGTACGATCCATTCTAATTCATTCATACGATCCATTCTAATCCATTCGTACGATCTATTCTAATTCATTCGTACTATCCATTCTAATTCATTCTCACAAATGTAACCATTCTAATTTATTTGTACGATCCATTCTAATTCATTCATACGATCCATTCTAATCCATTCGTACGATCCATTCTAATCCATTCGCACGAATGTAACCATTCTAATTCATTCGTACGATCCATTCTAATTCATTCCTACGATCCATTCTAATTCATTCGCACGAATGTATCCATTCTAATTCATTTGCACGATCCATTCTAATTCATTCCTATGATCCATTTTAATTCATTCTTACGATCCATTCTAATTCATTCGCTCGAATGTATCCATTCTAATTCATTCGTACGATCCATTCTAATTCATTTCTACGATCCATTCTAATCCATTCGTATGATCTATTCTAATTCATTCATACAATGCGTTCTAATTCATTCGTACGATCCATTCTAATCCATTCGTGCGTTCCATTCTAATTCATTCGCACGATCAATTCTAATTCATTCGTACGATCCGTTCTAATTCATTCCCATGATCCATTCTAATTCATTCGCACGAATGTATCCATTCTAATTCATTTGCACGATCCATTCTAATTCATTCCTATGATCCATTCTAATTCATTCGTACGATCCATTCTAATTCATTCGCTCGAATGTACCCATTCTAATTCATTCATACGATCCATTCTAATTCATTCGCATGATCTATTCATACGATCCATTCTAATTCATTTGCACGAATGAATTTGAATGGATCGTACGAATGAATTAGAATGGATCGTACGAATGAATTAGAATGGATCGTACGAATGAATTAGAATGGATACATTCGTGTGAATGAATTAGAATAGATCGTGTGAATAAATTAGAATGGATCGATCGTACGAATGAATTAGAATAGATCGTGCGAATAAATTAGAATGGATCGTACGAATGAATTAGAATTGATCATGCGAATGAATTAGAATGGATCGTACGAATGAATTAGAATGGTTACGTTCGTGCGAATGAATTGGAATAGATCGTACGAATGAATTAGAATGGATCATGCGAATGAATTAGAATTGATCATACGAATGAATTAGAATGGATCGTAAGAATGGATTAGAACGCATTGTATGAATGAATTAGAATAGATACATTTGTGCGAATGAATTAGATTGCATCGTACGAATGAATTTGAATGGATTGTACGAATGAATTAGAGTGGATCGTACGAATGAATTAGAATGGATCATGCGAATGAATTAGAATAGATCGTACGAATGAATTAGAATGGATACATTCGTGCGAATGAATTAGAATGGATCGGACGAATGAATTAGAATTGATCGTGCGAATGAATTAGAATGGATCATACGATTGAATTTGAATGGATCGTACGAATAAATTAGAATGGATACATTTGTGCGATGAATAAGAATGGAGCGTACGAATGAATTACAATGGAGCGTACGAATGAACTAGAATGGATACATTCGTGCGAATGAATTAGAATGGATCATATGAAAGAATTAGAATGGATCTTGCGAATGAATTAGAAAGGATCGTACGAATGAATTAGAATGGATATATTCGTATGAATAAAGTAGAATGGATCGTACGTATGAATTAGACGGATCATACGAATAAATTAGAATAGATACATTCATGCAAATGAATTAGAATGGATCGTGCGAATGAATTAGAATCGATCGTACGAATGAATTAGAATGGATCGTACGAATGAATTAGATCGTACGAATGAATTAGAATGGATCTAGCGAATGAATTAGAATTGATCATACGAATGAATTAGAATGGATCGTGCGAATGAATTAGAATGGATCGTACAAATGCATTAGAATGGATAAATTCGTGCGAATGAATTAGAATGGATCATACGAATGAATTAGAATGGATACATTTGTGCGAATGAATTTAAATGGATTGCACGAATTGAATTAGAATGGATCGTACGAATGGATTAGAATGGATCGTACAAATAAATTAGAATGGATCATACAAATTAATTAGAAAGGTTACATTCGTGAGAATGAATTAGAATGGATCGTGCAATTGAATTAGAATTGATCATATGAATGGATTAGAATGGATCGTACGAATAAATTAGAATAGATCATGCGAATGAGTTATAATGGATCGTACGAATGAATTAGAATGGATCGTATGAACGAATTAGAATGGATCATACAAATGAATTAGAATGGATACATTCGAGCGAATGAATTAGAACGGATCGTACGATTGAATTAGAATGGATCATAGGAATGAATTAGAATGGATCGTGCAAATGAATTAGAATGGATCGCTCGAATGTATCGTACAAAGGAATTAGAATGGATCGTACGAATGGATTAGAATGGATCGTACGAATGGATTAGAATGGATCATACAAATGAATTAGAAAGGTTATATTTGTGAGAATGAATTAGAATGGATCGTACGAATGAATTAGAATGGATCGTACGAATGGATTAGAATGGATCGTACGAATGGATCAGAATGGATCGTACGAATGAATTAGAAAGGTTACATTCGTGAGAATGAATTAGAATGGATCGTACGAATGAGTTAGAATGGATCATACGAATGAATTAGAATGGATCGTACAAATGAATTAGAATGGATCGAACGAATTAATTAGAATGGATACATTCGATCTAATAAATTAGAATAGATCATAGGAATGAATTAGAATGGATCATACGAATGAATTAGAATGGATCGTGCGAATGAATTAGAATGGATTGTATGAATGAATTAGAATGAATCGTATGATCCATTCTAATTCATTCTCACAAATATAACCTTTCTAATTCATTCGTACGATCCATTCTAATTCATTCGTACGATCCATTCTAATTCATTCGTACGATCCATTCTAATTCATTCGTACGATCCATTCTAATTCATTCGCTCGAATGTAACCATTCTAATTCATTCGTACGATCCATTCTAATTCATTCCTACGATCCATTCTAATTTATTCTCACGAATGTAACCTTTCTAATTCATTTGTATGTATCCATTCTAATTCATTCGTACAATCCATTCTAATTCATTCGCACAATCTATTCTAATTCATTCCTACGTACGATCCATTCTAATTCATTCGTACGATCCATTCTAATTCATTCGCACGAATGTATCCATTATAATGCATTTGTACGATCCATTCTAATTCATTCACACGATCCATTCATTCAATCGCATGATCTATTCTAATTCATTCGCACGATCCATTCTAATTCATTCGCTCGAATGTATCCATTCTAATTCATTCGCACGAATGTATCTATTCTAATTCATTCGTACGATCCATTTTGATTCATTCGTGCGATCCATTCTAATTCATTCGCACGAATGTAACCATTCGAATTCATTCGTACGATCCATTCTAATTCATTCCTACGATCCATTCTAATTCATTCCTACGATCTATTCTAATTCATTCGTATGATCCATTCTAATGCATTCATATGATTCATTCTAATTCATTCACACGATCCATTCTAATTCATTCGTACGATCCATTCTAATTCATTCCTACGATCCATTCTAATTCATTCACACGAATGTATCCATTCTAATTCATTCGTACGATCCATTCTAATTCATTCGTACGATCCATTCTAATCCATTCGTACGATCCATTCTAATTCATTCACACGAATGTAACCATTCTAATTCATTCGTACGATCCATTCTAAATCATTCCTACGATCCATTCAAATTTATTTGTACGATTCATTCTAATTCATTCGTATGAGCTATTATAATTCATTCGTACGATCCATTCTAATTCATTCGTACGATCCTTTGTAATTCATTCATACGAATGAATTAGAATGGATCATGTGAATGAATTAGAATGGATACATTCGTGAGAATGAATTAGAATGGATCGTACGAATGAATTAGAATGGATCATGCGAATGAATGAATGGATCTTGCGAATGAATTAGAATGGATCGTACGAATGCATTAGAATGGATACATTTGTGCGAATGAATTAGAATGGATCATACGAATGAATTAGAATGGATCGTACGAATGAATAAGAAAGGATCGTACAAATGAATTAGAAAGGTTACGTTTGTGAGAATGAATTAGAATGGATCGTATGAAAGAATTAGAATGGATCGTACGAATGGATTAGAATGGATCGTACGAATGAATTAGAATGGATCATACGAATGGATTAGAATGGATCATACGAATGGATTAGAATGGATCGTACGAATGAATTAGAATGGATTAGAATGGATCGTACGAATGGATTAGAATGGATCGTACGAATGGATTAGAATGGATCGTACGAATGGATTAGAATGGATCGTACGAATGAATTAGAATAGATCGTACGAATGAATTTCAAAGGTTACATTTGTGAGAATGAATTAGAATGGATCGTACGAATGGATTAGAATGGATCGTACGAATGGATTAGAATGGATCGTACAACTGAATTAGAATGGTTACATTCGTGCGAATGAATTAGAATGGATCGTACGAATGAATTAGAATGGATCATACGAATGAATTAGAATGGATCGTACAAATGAATTAGAAAGGTTACATTCGTGCGAAAGAATTTGAATGGATCGTACGAATGGATTAGAATGGATCGTACGAACGAATTAGAATGGATCGTATGAATGAATTAGAATGGATCGTGCGAATGAATTTGAATGGATCGTGCGAATGAATTAGAATGGATCGAACGAATGAATTAGAATAGATCGTATGAATGAATTAGAATAGATCGTACGAATGAATTAGAATGGATCGTGCGAATGAATTAGAATGGATCATGCGAATGAATTAGAATAGATCGTGCGAATGAATTAGAATGGATCGTACGAATGAATTAGAATGGATCGTACGAATGGATTAGAATGGATCGTACGAATGAATTAGAATGGATCGTACGAATAAATTAGGATGGATACATTTGTGCGAATGAGTTAGAATGGATCATACGAATGAATTAGAATGGATCGTACGAATGGATTAGAATGGATCGTACGAATGAATTAGAATGGATCGTACGAATGAATTAGAATGGATCGTGCGAATGAATTAGAATGGATTGTGCGAATGAATTAGAATGGATCGTACAAATGAATTATAATTGATACATTCGAGCGAATGAATTTGAATGGATCGTACAAATAGATTAGAATGGATCGTACGAATGGATCATACGAATGTATTAGAATGGATCGTACAAATGAATTAGAAAGGTTACATTTGTGAGAATGAATTAGAATGGATCGTACGAATGAATTAGAATGGATCGTACGAATGGATTAGAATGGATCGTACGAATGAATTAGAATGGATCGTACGAATGAATTAGAATGGATTGTACAAATGAATTAGAATGGATACATTTGTGCGAATGAATTAGAATGGATCGTGCGAATGAATTAGAATGGATCGTACGAATAAATTAGAATGGATATAGATATGCGAATGAGTTAGAATGGATCGAACGAATGAATTAGAATGGATACATTTGTGCGAATGAATTAGAATAGATCTCACGATTGAATTAGAATGGATACATTTGTGCGAATGAATTAGAATGGATCGTACGAATAAATTAGAATGGATTGTACGAATGAATTAGATCGTACGAACGAATTAGAATGGATCGTACGAATGAATTAGAATGGATACATCCGAGCGAATGAATTAGAATAGATCGTACGAATGAATTAGAATGGATCATAGGAATGAATTAGAATGGATCGTGCAAATGAATTAGAATGGATACATTCGTGCGAATGAATTAGAATGGATCGTAGGAATGAATTAGAATGGATCGTACGAATGAATTAGAATGGTTACATTCGTGCGAATGAATTAGAATGGATCGTACGAATGGTTTAGAATGGATCGTACGAGTGGATTTGAATGGATCGTACGAATGAATTAGAATGGATCGTACAAATGAATTAGAAAGGTTACATTTGTGAGAATGAATTAGAATGGATCGTACGAATGAATTAGAATGGATCATACGAATGAATTAGAATGGATCGTACGAATGAATTAGAATGGATCGTGCGAATGAATTAGAATCGATCGTACGAATGAGTTAGAATGGATCGTACGGATCGTACGAATGAATTAGAATGCATCATGCGAAAGAAATTGAATGGATCGTACGAATGAATAAGAATGGATCGTACGAATGAATTAGAATAGATCGTACGAATGTATCCATTCTAATTCATTCGTACGATCCATTCTAATTCGTTCAGATGATCCATTTTAATTTATTCGTACGATCCATTCTAATTCTTTCGTACTATCCATTCGAATTCATTCGTATGATCCATTCTAATTCATTCGTACGATCCATTCTAATTCATTCTCATGAATGTAACCTTTCTAATTCTTTTGTATGATCCATTCTAATTCATTCGTACGATCCATTCAAATCCATTCGTACGATCCATTCTAATTCATTCGTACGATCCATTCTAATCCATTCGTACGATCCATTCTAATTCATTCGTACGATTCATTCTAATTCATTCTCACAAATATAACCTTTCTAATTCATTTGTACGATCCATTCTAATCCATTCGTACGATCCATTCTAATCTATTCGTACGATCCATTCTAAACCATTCGTACGATCCATTCTAATTCATTCGCATGAATGTAACCATTCTAATTCATTCGTACGATCCATTCTAATTCATTCCTACGATCCATTCTAATTCATTCGCACGAATGTATCCATTCTAATTCATTCATACGATCCATTCTAATTCGTTCATACAATCTAATTCATTCGTACGATCCATTCAAATTCATTCGTACGATCCATTCTAATTCATTCGCACAAATGTATCCATTCTAATTCATTCGTACGATCCATTCTAATTCATTCGTACGATCCATTCTAATTCATTCGCACAAATGTATCCATTTTAATTTATTCGTTCGATCCATTCTAATTCATTCGCATAAATATACCCATTCTAATTCATTCGTACGATCCATTCTAATTCATTCGCACGATCCATTCTAATTCATTCGCACAAATGTATCCATTCTAATTCATTCGTACAATCCATTCTAATTCATTCGCATGATCCATTCTAGTTCATTCGTACGATCCATTCTAATTCATTCGTACGATCCATTCTAATTCATTCGTACGATCTATTCTAATCCATTCGTACGATCCATTCTAATTCATTCGTACGATCCATTCTAATTCATTCTCACAAATGTAACCTTTCTAATTTATTTGTACGATCCATTCTAATTCATTCGTACGATCCATTCTAATCCATTCGTACGATCCTTTCTAATCCATTCGTACGATCCATTCTAATTCATTCGCACGAATGTAACCATTCTAATTCATTCGTACGATCCATTCTAATTCATTCCTATTATCCATTCTAATGCATTCGCACGAATGTATCCATTCTAATTCATTTGCACGATCCATTCTAATTCATTCCTATGATCCATTCTAATTCATTCGTACAATCCATTCTAATTCATTCGCACGAATGTATCCATTCTAATTCATTCGTACGATCCATTCTAATTCATTCGTATGATCCATTCTAATTCATTCGTACGATCCATTCTAATCCATTCGTATGATCCATTCTAATCTATTCATACGATCCATTCTAATTCATTCATACAATCCATTCTAATTCATTCTCACAAATGTAACCTTTCTAATTCATTTGTACGATCCACTCTAATTCATTCGTACGATCCATTCTAATCCATTCGTACGATCCATTCTAATTCATTCGCACGAATATAACCATTCTAATTCATTCGTACGATCCATTCTAATTCATTCATACAATCCATTCTAATTCATTCGCACGAATGTATCTATTCTATTTAATTCGTACGATCGAATCTAATTCAAACGTACGATCCATTCTAATTCATCGCACAAATGTATCTATTCTAATTCATTCGTACAATGCGTTCTAATCCATTCGTACGAATGAATTAGAATGGATCGTGTGAATGAATTAGAATCGATCGGTCGAATGAATTAGAATGGATCGTACGAATGAATTAGATCGTACGAATGAATTAGAATGGATCGTACGAATGAATTAAAATGGATCGTACGAATGAATTAGAATGGATACATTCATACGAATGAATTAGAATGGATCATACGAATGGATTAGAATGGATCGTACGAATGGATTAGAATGGATCGTACGAATGAATTAGAATGGATCATACAAATGAATTAGAAAAGTTACATTCGTGAGAATGAATTAGAATGGATCGTACAAATGAATTAGAATGGATCATGCGAATGAATTTGAATGGATTGTACGAATGAATTAGAATGGATCGAACGAATGAATTAGAATGGATCAAACGAATGAATTAGAATAGATCGTAGGAATGAACTAGAATGGATCATACGAATGAATTAGAATGGATCGTGCGAATGAATTAGAATGGATCGTACGAATGAATTAGAATGGATCATACGAACGAATTAGAATGGATCGTACGAACAAATTAGAATGGATCGTATGAACGAATTAGAATGGATCGTACGAATGAATTAGAATGGATACATTCGTGCGAATGAATTAGAATAGATCGTACGAATGAATTATAATGGATCGTACGAATGGATTAGAACTCATTGTACGAATGAATTAGATTGCATCGTACGATCCATTCTAATTCATTTGCACAAATGTATCCATTCTAATTCATTCGCTCGAATGTATCCATTTTAATTCATTAGTACGATTCATTATAATTCATTCGTACGATCTAATTCATTCGTACGATCCATTCTAATTCATTCGTATGATCGATTCTAATTCATTCGCATGATCCATTCTAATTCATTCGTATGATCCATTCTAATTCATTCGTATGATCCTTTCTAATTTATTCTTTCAAATATATCCATTATAATTCATTCGTACGATCCATTCTAATTCATTCGTACAAATATATCTATTCTAATTCATTCGTACAATGCGTTCTAATCCATTCCTACGATCCATTCTAATCCATTCGTACGATCCATTCTAATTCATTCGTATGATCCATTCTAATTCATTCGTAAGATCCATTCTAATTCATTTGCATGAATGTATCTATTCTAATTTAATCGCACGATCCATTCTAATTTATTCGTACGATCCATTCTAATTTATTCGTACGATCCATTCTAATTCATTCTCACAAATGTAACCTTTCTAATTCATTTGTACGATCCATTCTAATCCATTCATACGATTCATTCTAATCCATTCGTACGATCCATTCTAATTCATTCGCACGAATGTACCCATTCTAATTCATTCGTACGATCCATTCTAATTCATTCGTATGATCAATCTAAGATTGTACGAATGAATTAGAATGGATACATTCGAGCGAATGAATTAGAATAGATCGTAGGAATGAATTTGAATGGATCATACGAATGAATTAGAATGGATCGTGCGAATGAATTAGAATGGATTGTACGAATGAATTAGAATGGATACATTCATGCGAATGAATTAGAATAGATCGGCCGAATGAATTAGAATGGATCGTACGATTTATTCTAATTCATTCGTACGATCCATTCAAATACATTCGTACGATTCATTCTAATTCATTCGCACGATCCATTCTAATTCATTCGTACGATCCATTCTTACTCATTCGTACGATCCATTCTAATTCATTCGTACGATGCATTCTAATTCATTCGTATGATCCATTCTAACTCATTCGGTGGATCCATTCTAATTCATTCGTACGATCCATTCTAATTCATTCGCACGATCCATTTTAATTCATTCGTACAAACCATTCAAATTCATTCGTACGATGCAATCTAATTCACTCGCACAAATGTATCTATTCTAATTCATTCGCACGATCAATTCTAATCCATTCGTACGATCCATTCTAATTCATTCGTACGAATGTAACAATTCTAATTCATTCGTACGATCCATTCTAATTCGTTCGTACGATCCATTCTAATTCGTTCGTACGATCTATTCTAATTCATTCGTACGATCCATTCTAATTCATTCGCATGAATGTATCCATTCTAATGCATTCGTACGATTCATTCTAATTCATTCGCACGATCCATTCTAAT
Organism: Chamaelirium japonicum; assembly: GCA_947650365.1. Taxonomy (NCBI): domain Eukaryota; kingdom Viridiplantae; phylum Streptophyta; class Magnoliopsida; order Liliales; family Melanthiaceae; genus Chamaelirium; species Chamaelirium japonicum. The sequence continues at coordinate 1,273,249 of CANTAL010000070.1, read as the reverse complement.
TCATTCGTACGATCCATTCTAATTCATTCGCACGATCCATTCTAATTCATTCGCACGATCCATTCTAATTCATTCGCACAATCCATTCTAATTCATTCGCACGAATGTATCCATTCTAATTCATTCGTACGATCCATTCTAATTCATTCGTACGATCCATTCTAATTCATTCGCATGATCCATTCGTACGATCCATCCTAATCCATTCGTACGATCCATTCTAATTCATTCATACGATCCATTCTAATTCTTTCGTACGATCCATTCTAATTCGTTCGCACGAATGTAACCATTCTAATTCATTCGTACGATCCATTCGAATTCATTCCTACGATCCATTCTAATTCATTCGCACGAATATATCCATTCTAATTCATTTGCACGATCCATTCTAATTCATTCGTACGATCCATTCTAATGGATCGTACGAATGAATAAGAATGGATCGTGCGAATGAATTAGAATGGATCGTACGAATGAATTAGAATGGTTATATTTGAACGAATAAATTAGAATGGAACATATGAATGAATTAAAATGGATCGTACGAATGAATTAGAATGGATCATACGAATGAATTAGAATGGATAGTGTGAATGAATTAGAATGGATCGTACGAATGAATTAGAATGGATCGTACGAATGAATTAGAATGGATCCACCGAATGAGTTAGAATGGATCATATGAATGAATTAGAATGGATCGTACAAATGAATTAAAATGGATCGTACGAATGAATTAGAATGGATCGGACGAATGAATTAGAATGGATCGTGCGAATGAATTAGAATAGATCGTACGAATGGATTAGAATGGATCATAGGAATGAATTAGAATGGATCGTGCATATGAATTAGAATGGATACATTCGTGCGAAAGAATTAGAATGGATCGTAGGAATGAATTAGAATGGATCGTACGAATGAATTAGAATGGTTAAATTCGTACGAATGAATTAGAATGGATCGTACGAATGGATTAGAATGGATCGTACGAATGAATTAGAATGGATACATTTGTGCGAATGGATTAGAACGCATTGTACGAATGAATTAGAATAGACATATTTGTGCGAATGATTTAGATTGCATCGTACGAATGAATTTGAATGGATTGTACAAACGAGTTAGAATGGATCGTGCAAATGAATTAGAATGGATCGTACGAATGAATTAGAATGGATCCACCGAATGAGTTAGAATGGATCATACGAATGAATTAGAATGGATCGTACGAATGAATTAGAATGGATCGTACGAATGAATTAGAATGGATCGTATGAATGAATAAGAATGGATCGTACGAATGAATTAGAATGGATTGTGCGAATCAATTATAATGAATCGTACGAATGCATTAGAATGGATTGTACAAATGAATTAGAATGAATCGTACGATCCATTCTAATTCATTCGCACGAATGTATCCATTCTAATTCATTCACACGAATGTATCCATTCTAATTCATTCGTACAATCCATTCTAATTCATTCGCATGATCCATTCTAATTCATTCGTATGATCCATTCTAATTCATTCCTACGATCTATTCTAATTCATTCGCTCGAATGTATCCATTCTAATTCATTCGTACAATCTTAGAATTGATCATACGAATGAATTAGAATGGATCGTACGAATGAATTAGAATGGATACAATCATGCGAATGAATTAGAATGGATCGTACAAATGAATTAGAATGGATCGGATGAATGAATTAGAATGGATCGTACGATTCATTCTAATTCATTCGTACGATCCATTCTAATGCATTCGTACGATTCATTCTAATTCATTCGCACGATCCATTCTAATTCATTCGTACGATCCATTCTTATTCATTCATACGATCCATTCTAATTCATTCGCACAATCTATTCTAATTCATTCGTACAATCCATTCTAATTCATTCGTATGATCCATTCTAACTCATTTTAGAATGGATCGTGCGAATGAATTAGAATGGATCGTACGAATGAATTAGAATGAATCATACGAATGCATTAGAATGGATCGTATGAATGAATTAGAATGAATCGTACGATCCATTCTAATTCATTCGTCTGATCCATTCAAATTCATTCGCACGAATGTATCCATTCTAATTCATTTGCATGATCCATTCTAATTAATTCCTATGATCCATTCTAATTCATTCGTACAATCAATTCTAATTCATTAGCTCGAATGTATCCATTCTAATTCATTCGTACGATCCATTCTAATTCGTTCATACGATCCATTCTAATTCGTTCGTACGATCCATTCTAATTCGTTTGTACGATCCATTCTAATTCATTAGTATGATCCATTCTAATTCATTCCTACGATCTATTCTAATTCATTCGCTCGAATGTATCCATTCTAATTCATTCGTTCGATCCATTTAAATTCATTCGTACGATCCATTCAAATTCATTCACATGATCCATTCTAATTCATTCGTATGATCCATTCTAATTCATTCTCACAAATGTAACCTTTTTAATTCATTTGTACGATCCATTCTAATTCATTCGTACGATCCATTCTAATCCATTCGTACGATCCATTCTAATCCATTCGTACGATCCGTTCTAATTCATTCGCACGAATGTAACCATTCTAATTCATTCGTACGATCCATTCTAATTCATTGCTACGATCCATTCTAATTCATTCGCACGAATATATCCATTCTAATTCATTTGCACGATCCATTCTAATTGATTCCTATGATCCATTCTAATTCATTCATACAATCCATTCTAATTCATTCGCTCGAATGTATCCATTCTAATTCATTCACACGATCCATTCTAATTCATTTGTACGATCCATTTTAATTCATTCGTACGATCCATTCTAATTCATTCGCACGATCCATTCTTATTCATTCGTATGATCCATTCTAATTCATTCCTACAATCTATTCTAATTCATTCGCATGATCCATTCTAATTCATTCGTTCGATCCATTATAATTCATTCGAACAATCCATTCAAATTCATTCGCATGATCCATTCTAATACATTCGTACGATCCATTCTAATTCATTCGTACGAATGTATCCATTCTAATTTATTCGTACAATCCATTTTAATTCATTCGCACGATCCATTGTAATTCATTCGTGTGGTCCATTCTAATTTATTTCTACGATCTATTCTAATTCATTCGCTCGATCCATTCTAATTCATTCGTACGAATGGATTAGAATGGATCGTATGAATGGATAATGCGAATGAATTTGCACGATCCATTCTAATTCATTTCTATGATCCATTCTAATTCATTCGTATGATCCATTCTAATTCATTCGCATGATCCATTCTAATTCATTTGTACGATCCATTCTAATTCATTCGTACAATCCATTCTAATTCATTGGTCCGATCCATTCTAATTCATTCGCACGAATGTATCCATTCTAATTCATTCGTGCGATCCATTCTAATTCATTCACACGATCCATTCTAATTCATTCGTATGATCCATTCTAATTCATTCCTATGATCTATTCTAATTCATTCGCTCGAATGTATCCATTCTAATTCATTCGTTCGATCCATTCTAATTCATTCGTACGATCCATTCAAATTCATTCGCATGATCCATTCTAATTCATTCGTACAATCCATTCTAATTCATTCTCACGAATGTAACCTTTCTAATTCATTTGTACGATCCATTCTAATCCATTCGTACGATCCATTCTAATCCATGCGTACGATCCATTCAAATTCATTCGCACGAATGTAACCATTCTAATTCATTCGAACGATCTATTCGAATTCATTCCTATGATCCATTCTAATTCATTCGCACGAATGTATCCATTCTAATTTATTTGCACGATCCATTCTAATTCATTCCTACGATCCATTCTAATTCATTCGCACGAATGTATCCATTCTAATTCATTCGCACGATCCATTCTAATTCATTCGTACGATCCATTCTAATTCATTCATACGATCCATTCTAATTCATTCGTACGATCCATTCTAATTCATTCTCACGAATGTAACCATTCTAATTCATTCGTACAATCCATTCTAATTCATTCGCACGATCCATTCTAATTCATTCGCTCGAATGTATTCATTCTAATCCATTCGTACGATCCATTCTAATTCTTTTGCATGAATGTATCCATTCTAATTCATTCGTACGATCCATTCCAATTCATTCGTACGATCCATTCTAATTCATTCGTATGATCCATTCTAATTCATTCCTACGATCTATTCTAATTCATTTGCTCGAATGTATCCATTCTAATTCATTCGTTCGATCCATTCTAATTCATTCGTATGATTCATTCAAATTCATTCGCATGATCCATTCTAATGCATTCATACGATCCATTCTAATTCATTCATCCGATCGATTCTAATTCATTCGCACGAATGTATCCATTCTAATTCATTCACACGATCCATTCTAATTCATTCGTATGATCCATTCTAATTCATTCCTACGATATATTCTAATTCATTCACTCGAATGTATCCGTTCTAATTCATTTGTTCGATCCATTCTAATTTATTCGTACGATCCATTCAAATTCATTCGCATGATCCATTCAAATTCATTCGTACGATCCATTCTAATTTAATCGTATGATCCATTCTAATTCATTCGCACAAATGTACCCATTTTAATTCATTCGTAGGATCCATTCTAATTTATTCATACGATCCATTCTAATTCATTCGTATGATCCATTCTAATTCATTCGTACGATCCATTCTAATCCATTCGTACAAATGGATTAGAATGGATACATTCGTGCAATCCATTCTAATTCATTTGCACGATCCATTCTAATCCATTCGTACGATCCATTCTAATCCATTCGTACGATCCATTCTAATCCATTCGTACGATCCATTCTAACTCATTCGCACAAATGTATCCATTCTAATTCATACGATCCATTCTAATTCGTTCATACGATCCATTCTAATTCATTCGCACAAATATATCCATTCTAATTCATTTTACGATCCATTCTAATTCATTCGTACGATTCATTCTAATTCATTCGGTGGATCCATTCTAATTCATTCGTACGATCCATTCTAATTCATTCGCACGATCCATTCTAATTTATTCGTACGATCCATTCTGATTCATTCGTATGATCTATTCTAATTCATTCGCATGATCCATTATAATTCATTTCTACGATCTATTCTAATTAATTCGCTCGAACGAATGAATTAGAATGGATCATTGGTATGAATTAGAATGGATCGTGCAAATGAATTAGAATGGATACATTCGAGCGAATGAATTAGAAAAGATCGTAGGAATGAATTAGAATGCATCATACAAATGAATTAGAATGGATCGTGCGAATGAATTAGAATGGATTGTACGAATGAATTAAAATGGATACATTCGTGCGAATGAATTAGAATGGATCGGACGAATAAATTAGAATGGATCGTGCGAATGAATTAGAATGGATCGTACGAATGAATTAGAATGGATCGTGCGAATGAATTAGAATTGATCATACGAATGAATTAGAATGGATCGTACGAATGAATTAGAATGGATCGTACGAAAAAATTAGAATGGATCGTGCGAATGAATTAGAATGGATCGTACGAATGAATTAGAATGGATCCACCGAATGAGTTAGAATTAATCATGCGAATGAATTAGAACGGATCGTACGAATGAATTAGAATCGATACATTCGTGCGAATGAATTAGAATGGATCGTACGAATGAATTAGACTGGATCGTACGAATAAATTAGAATGGATACATTCATACGAATAAATTAGAATGGATTGTACGAATGGATTAGAATGGATCGTACGAATGGATTAGAATGGATCGTACGAATGGATTAGAATGGATCGTACGAATGAATTAGAATGGATCATACAAATGAATTAGAAAGGTTACATTCGTGAGAATGAATTAGAATAGATCGTGCGAATGAATTAGAATGGATCGTACGAATAAATTAGAATGGATCGTGCGAATGAATTAGAATGGATCGTACGAATGAATTAGAATGGATCAACCGAATGAGTTAGAATGGATCATACGAATGAATTAGAATGGATCATACGAATGAATTAGAATGGATCGTACGAATAGGTTAGAATGGATCGTACGAATGGATTAGAATGGATCGTACGAATGGATTAGAATGAATCGTACGAATGAATTAGAATGGATATATTCGTACGATCCATTCAAATTCATTCTCACAAATGTTTCCATTCTAATCCATTCGTACGATCCATTCTAATTCATTCGTACGATCCATTCTAATTCATTCGCACGAATGTATCCATTCTAATTCATTTGCATGATCCATTCTAATTCATTCCTATGATCCATTCTAATCCATTCGTATGATCCATTCTAATTCATTCGTACGATCCTTTCTAATTCATTCGCACGATCCATTCTAATTAGTTCGTATGATCCATTCTAATTCATTCGTATGATACATTCGTGAGAATGAATTAGAATGGATCGTACGAATAAATTAGAATCGATACATTCGTGCGAATGAATTAAAATGGATCGTACAAATGAATTAGAATGGTTCGTAGGAATGAATTAGAATGGATCATGCAAATGAATTAGAATTGATTGTACGAATGAATTAGAATGGATACATTTGTGCGAATGAATTAGAATGGATCGTGCGAATGAATTAGAATGGATCGTACGAATGGATTAGAATGGATCGTACGAATGGATTAGAATGGATCGTACGAATGAATTAGAATGGTTACATTTGTTCGAATGAATTAGAATGGATCGTACGAATGGATTAGAATGGATCGTACGAATGGATTAGAATGGATCGTACGAATGAATTAGAATGGATCGTACAAATGAATTAGAAAGGTTACATTTGTGAGAATGAATTAGAATGGATCGTACGAATGAATTAGAATGGATTGTACGAATGGATTAGATGGGATCGTACGAATGAATTAGAATGGATCGTGCGAATGAATTAGAATGGATCGTGCGAATGGATTAGATGGATCGTACGAATGCATTAGAATGGATCGTACAAATGAATTAGAAAGGTTACATTTGTGAGAATGAATTAGAATAGATCGTACGAATGAATTAGAATGGATCATAGGAATGAATTAGAATGGATCGTGCGAATGAAATAGAATGGATTGTACGAATGAATTAGAATGGATACATTCGTGCGAATGAATTAGAATGGATCGGACGAATGAATTAGAATGGATCGTATGAATGAATTAGAACGGATCGTGCGAATGAATTAGAATGAATTGTACGAATACATTAGAATGGATACATTCGTGCGAATGAATTAGAATGGATCGTATGAATGAATTAGAATGGATCGTGCGAATCAATTAGAATGGATCGTACGAATGAATTAGAATGGATCGTGCGAATGAATTAGAATGGATCGTACGAATGAATTAGAATGGATCGTACGAATGAATTAGAATGGATACATACAAATGAATTAGAAAGGTTACATTCGTGAGAATGAATTAGAATGGATCGTACGAATGAATTAGAATGGATCGTGCGAATGAATTAAAATGGATACATTCGAGCGAATGAATTAGAATGGATCGTACGAATGAATTAGAATGGATCATAGGAATGAATTAGAATGGATCGTGCAAATAAATTAGAATGGATCGTACGAATGGATTAGAATGGATCGTACGAATGAATTAGAATGGATCATACAAATGAATTAGAAAGGTTACATTCGTGAGAATGAATTAGAATGGATCGTGCGAATGAATTAGAATGGATCATACGAACGAATTAGAATGGATCGTACAAATAAATTAGAATGGATCGTGCGAATGAATTAGAATGGATCATACGAATGAATTAGAATGGATACATTCGTGCGAATGAATTAGAATTGATCGTACAAATGAATTAGAATTGATCGTACGAACGAATTAGAATGGATCTATGAACGAATTAGAATGGATCGTACGAATGAATTAGAATGGATACATTCGAGCGAATGAATTAGAATGGTTCGTACGAATGAATTAGAATGGATCATAGGAATGAATTAGAATGGATCGTGCAAATAAATTAGAATGGATATATTCGTGCGAATGTATTAGAATGGATCATAGGAATGAATTAGAATGGATCGTACGAATGAATTAGAATGGTTACATTCGTGTGAATGAATTAGAATGGATCGTACAAATGAATTAGAATGGATCGTACAAATGAATTAAAAAGGTTACATTTGTGAGAATGAATTAGAATGGATCGTACGAATGGATTAGAATGGATCGTACGAATGGATTAGAATGGATCGTACGAATGAATTAGAATGGATGATATAAATGAATTAGAAAGGTTACATTCGTGAGAATGAATTAGAATGGATCGTACAAATGAGTTAGAATGGATCATGCGAATGAATTTGAATGGATCGTACGAATGAATTAGAATGGATCATACAAATGAATTAGAAAGGTTACATTTGTGAGAATGAATTAGAATGGATCGTACGAATGAATTAGATCGTACTAATGGATTAGAATGGATTGTACGAATGAATTAGAATGGATCATACGAATGAATTAAAATGGATCGTACAAATGAATTAGAATGGATCATAAGAATGAATTAGAACGATCTATTCTAATTCATTTGAGCGAATGAATTAGAATGGATCATAGGAATGAATTAGAAAGGATCGTGCGAATGAATTAGAGTGAATCGTATGAATGCATTAGAATGGATCGTACGAATGAATTAGAATGAATCGTACGATCCATTATAATTCATTCGTCCGATCCATTCTAATTCATTCGCACGAATGTATCCATTCTAATTCACTCGTACAATCCATTACAATTCATTCGCACGATCCATTCTAATTCATTCGTATGATCCATTCTAATTCATTCCTACGATCCATTCAAATTCATTCGCAAGATACAATCTAATTCATTCGTACGATCCATTCTAATTCATTGTCACGAATGTAACCTTTCTAATTCATTTGTACGATCCATTCTAATCCATTCGTACGATCCATTCTAATCCATTCGTACGATCCATTCTAATCCATTCGTACGATCCATTCTAATTCATTCACACAAATGTAACCTTTCTAATTCATTTGTACGATCCATTCTAATTCATTCGTATGATCCATTCTAATCCATTAGTACGATCCATTCTAATCCATTCGTACGATCCATTCTAATTCATTCGCACGAATGTAACCATTCTAATTCATTCGTACGATCCATTCTAATTCAATCCTACGATCCATTCTAATTCATTCGCACGAATGTATCCATTCTAATTCATTTGCACGATCCATTCTAATTCATTCCTATGATCCATTCTAATTCATTCGTACGATCCATTCTAATTCATTCGCTCGAATGTATCCATTCTAATTTATTCGTACGATCCATTCTAATTCTTTGTCACGAATGTAACCTTTCTAATTGATTTGTATGATCCATTCTAATTCATTCGTACGATCCATTCTAATCCATTCGTATGATCCATTCTAATCCATTCGTACGATCCATTCTAATCCATTCGTTCGATCCATTCTAATTCATTCTCACAAATGTAACCTTTCTAATTCATTTGTACGATCCATTCTAATTCATTCGTACGATCCATTCTAATCCATTCGTACGATCCATTCTAATCCATTCGTATGATCTATTCTAATTAATTCGCACGAATGTAACCCTTCTAATTCATTCGTACGATCCATTCTAATTCATTCGTACGATCCATTCTAATTAATTCGCACAAATGTATCCATTCTAATTCATTCGTACGATCCATTCTTATTCATTCATACGATCCATTCTAATTCATTTGTACGAATGAATTAACATGGATCGTACAAATGAATTAGAATGGATCGTGCGAATGAATTATAATGGATCGTACGAACGAATTAGAATGGATCGTATGAACGAATTAGAATGGATCATATGAACGAATTAGAATGGATCGTACGAATGAATTAGAATGGATACATTCGAGCGAATGAATTAGAATGGATCGTACGAATGAATTAGAATGGATCATAGGAATGAATTAGAATGGATCGTGAAAATGAATTAGAATTGATACATTCGTGTGAATGAATTAGAATGGATCGTAGGAATGAATTAGAATGGATCGTATGAATGACTTAGAATGGTTACATTCGTGCGAATGAATTAGAATGGATCGTACGAATGGATTAGGATTGATCATAGGAATGAATTAGAATGGATCGTACGAATGAATTAGAATGGATCGTACAAACGAATAATTTGTATGAACGAATTAGAATGGATCGTATGAACGAATTAGAATGGATACATTGGAGCGAATGAATTAGAATGGATCGTACGAATGAATTAGAATGGATCATAGGAATGAATTAGAATAGATCGTGCAAATGAATTAGAAAGGATACATTCGTGCGAATGAATTAGAATGGATCGTACGAATGAATTAGAATGGTTACATTCGTGCGAATGAATTAGAATGGGTACTACGAATGGTTTAGAATGGATCGTACGAATGGACTAGAATAGATCGTACAAATGAATTAGAATGAATCGTACAAATGAATTAGAAAGGTTACATTTTGTGAGAATGAATTAGAATGGATCGTACGAATAGATTAGAATGGATCGTATGAATGGATTAGAATGGATCGTACGAATGGATTAGAATGGATCATACGAATGAATTAGAATGGATCATACAAATGAATTAGAAAGGTTACATTCGTGAGAATGAATTAGAATGGATCGTACGAATGAATTAGAATGGATCATGCGAATGAATTTGAACGGATCTTACGAATAAATTAGAATGGATCGTACGAATGCATTAGAATGGATACATTCTTGCGAATGAATTAGAATGGATCGTACGAATGAATTAGAATGGATCGTGCGAATGAGTTAGAATGGATCGTACGAATGAATTAGAATGGATCATACGAATGAATTAGAATGGATCGTGCGAATGAATTAGAATGGATTGTACGAATGAATTAGAATGGATACATTCGAGCGAATGAATTAGAATAGATCGTAGGAATGAATTAGAATGGATCATACGAATGAATTAGAATAGATCGTAGGAATGAATTAGAATGGATCATACGAATGAATTAGAATGGATCGTATGAATGAATTAGAATGAATCGTACGAATTGATTAGAATGGATCATACGAATGAATTAGAATGGATCATACAAATGAATTAGAAAGGTTACATTCGTGAGAATGAATTAGAATGGATCGTACGAATGAATTAGAATGGATCATGCGAATGAATTTGAACGGATCTTACGAATAAATTAGAATGGATCGTACGAATGCATTAGAATGGATACATTCGTGCGAATGAATTAGAATGGATCGTACGAATGAATTAGAATGGATCATGCGAATGAGTTAGAATGGATCGTACGGATGAATTAGAATGGATCGTGCGAATGAATTAGAATGGATCGTACGAATGAATTAGAATGGATATTTTTGTGCGAATGAATTAGAATGGATAGTACGAATGAATTAGAATAGATCGTATGAATGAATTAGAATGGATCGTACGAATGAATTAGAATGAATCGTGCGAATGAATTAGAATGGATCGTACGAATGAATTAGAATGGATACATTTGTGCGAATGAGTTAGAATGGATCATACGAATGAATTAGAATGGATCGTACGAATGAATTAGAATGGATCATACGAATGAATTAGAATGGATCGTGCGAATGAATTAGAATCGATTGTACAAATGAATTAGAATGGATACATTCGAGCGAATGAATTAGAATAGATCGTAGGAATGATGTAGAATGGATCATACGAATGAATTAGAATAGATCGTAGGAATGAATTAGAATGGATCATACGAATGAATTAGAATGGATCGTATGAATGAATTAGAATGAATCGTACGAATGCATTAGAATGGATCGTACAAATGAATTAGAATGGATATATTTATGCGAATGAATTAGAATGAATCGTACGAATGCATTAGAAAAGATCGTACGAATGAATTAGAATGAATTGTACGAATGAATTAGAATGGTTACATTCGTGCGAATGAATTAGAATGGATCGTACGAATGATTTAGAATGGATCGTACGAATGGATTAGAATGGATCGTACGAATGGATTAGAATGGATCGTACGAATGGATTAGAATGGATCATACGAATGGATTAGAATGGATCATACAAATGAATTAGAAAGGTTATATTCGTGAGAATGAATTAGAATGGATCATACGAATGAATTAGAATTGATCGTACGAATGAATTAGAATGGATACATTCGAGCGAATGAATTAGAATGGATCATACGAATGAACTAGAATGGATCATAGGAATGAATTAGAATAGATCGTGCAAATGAAATAGAATGGATACATTCGTGCGAATGAATTAGAATGGATCATACGAATGAATTAGAATGGATCGTACAAATGAATTAGAATGGATTGTGCAAATGAATTAGAATGGATCGTATGAATGAATAAGAATGGATCGTACGAATGAATTAGAATGGATCGTGCGAATGAATTAGAATGAATCATACGAATGCATTAGAATAGATCGTACGAATGAATTAGAATGAATCGTACGATCCATTCCAATTCATTCGTCCAATCCATTCTAATTCATTCACACGAATGTATCCATTCTAATTCATTCGTACAATCTATTCTAATTCATTCGCAAGATCCATTCTAATTCATTCGTATGAGCCATTCTAATTCATTCCTACGATCTATTCTAATTCATTCGCTCGAATGTATCCATTCTAATTCATTCGTACGATCCATTCTTATTCATTCGTACGATCCATTCAAATTCATTCACATGATCCATTCTAATTCATTCGTACGATCCATTCTAATTCATTCTCACGAATGTAACCTTTCTAATTCATTTGTATGATCCATTCTAATCCATTCATATGATCCATTCTAATCCATTCGTACGATCCATTCTAATCCATTCGTATGATCCATTCTAATGCATTCGTATGATTCATTCTAATTCATTCATACGATTTATTCTAATTCATTCGTACGATCTAATTCTAATATGTTCGTACGATCCATTCTAATTCGCACAAATATATCCATTTTAATTCATTCGTACGATACATTCTAATTTATTCAAACGATCCATTCTAATTCATTTGCACGGTCCATTCTAATACATTCGTACGATCCATTCTAATTCATTCGCATGAATATATCTATTCTAATTCATTCGTATGATCCATTCTAATTTATTCGAATGATCTATTCTAATTCATTCATAGGATTCATTCTAATTCATTCGCACGATCCATTCTAATTCATTCATACGATCCATTCTAGTTCATTCGCACGAATGTAACCATTCTAATTCATTCGTGCAATCCATTCTAATTCATTTGCACGAATGTATCCATTCTAGTTCATTCGTACGCTCCATTCTAATTTATTCGTACGCTCCATTCTTATTCATCGCACAAATGTATCCATTCTAATTTATTCGTACGATCCATTCAAATTCAATCGTATGATCCATTCTAATTCATTCGCATGATCAATTCTAATTCATTCGTCCGATCCATTCTAATTCATTCGCACGAATGTATCCATTCTAATTCATTTGTATGATCCATTCTAATTCATTCGCATGATCCATTCTAACTCATTCGGTGGATCCATTATAATTCATTTGTACGATCCATTCTAATTCATTCGCACGATCCATTCTAATTTATTCATACGATCCATTCTAATTCATTCGTATGATTTATTCTAATTCATTCGTATGATCCATTCTAGTTCATTCGTACGATCCATTCTAATTCATTCGTACAATCCATTCAAATTCATTCATATGATGCAATCTAATTCATTCGCACGAATATATCCATTCTAATTCATTCGTACGATCCTTTCTAATTCATTCGCACGATCCATTGTAATTCTTTCATATGATCCATTCTAATTCATTCGTACGATCCATTCTAATTCATTCGTATGATCAATTCTAATTCATTCGCACGATCCGTTCTAATTCATTCGTACGATCCATTCTAATCCATTCGTATGATCCATTCTAATCCATTCGTACGATCCATTCTAATTCATTCGTATGATCTATTCTAATTCATTCGTATATCAATTCTAATTCATTCGCACGATCCATTCTAATTCATTCGTACGATCCATTCTAATTCATTCACACGAATGTAACTATTCTAATTCATTCGTACGATCCATTCTAATTCATTCGTACGATCCATTCTAATTCATTCGCACGAATGTATCCATTCTAATTCATTCGTACGATCCATTCTAATTCATTCGTACGTTCCATTCTAATTCATTCTCACAAATGTAACCTTTCTAATTCATTTGTACGATCCATTCTAATCCATTCGTACGATCCATTCTAATCCATTCGTACGATCCATTCTAATCCATTTGTACGATCCATTCTAATTCATTCGCACGAATGTATCCATTCTAATTCATTCGTACGATTCATTCTAAGTCATTAGCAAGATCCATTCTAATTCATTCGTACGATCCATTCTTATTTATTCATACGATCCATTCTAATTCATTTGTACGAATGAATTAGAATGGATCGTACGAATGGATTAGAATGGATCATACGAATGAATTAGAATGGATCGTACGAACGAATTAGAATGGATCGTATGAACGAATTAGAATGGATCGTACGAATGAATTAGAATAGATACATTCGAGCGAACGAATTAGAATGGATCGTACGAATGAATTAGAATGGATCAAAGGAATGAATTAGGATGGATCGTGCAAATGAATTATAATGGATACATTCGTGCGAATGAATTAGAATGGATCGTAGGAATGAATTAGAATGGATCGTACGAATGAATTAGAATAGTTACATTCGTGCGAATGAATTAGAAGGGATCGTACGAATGGATTAGAATGGATCGTATGAATGGATTAGAATGGATCGTACAAATGAATTAGAAAGGTTACATTTGTGAGAATGGAGTAGAATGGATCGTAGGAATGAATTAGAATGGATAGTACGAATGAATTAGAATGGTTACATTCGTGCGAATGAATTAGAATGGATCGTACGAATGAATTAGAATGGTTGCATTCGTACGAATGGATTAGAATGGATCGTACGAATGAATTAGAATGGATCGTGCGAATGAATTAGAATGGATCGTACGAATGAATTAGAATGGATCGTGTGAATGAATTAGAATAGATCCTATGAATGAATTAGAATGGATACATTTGTGCGAATGAATTAGAATGGATCGTACGAATGAATTAGAATGGATTGTACGAATGAATTAGAATGGATCGTACGAATGTACGAATGAATTAGAATGAATTAGATTGCGTCGTATGATCCATTCTAATTCATTCGCACGATCCATTCTAATTCATTCGTACGATCCATTCTAATTCATTTGCACGAATGTATCAATTCTAATTCATTCGTACGATCCATTCTAATTCATTCGCACGAATGTATCCATTCTAATTCATTCATACGATCCATTCTAATTCATTTGCACGAATGTATCAATTCTAATTCATTCGTACGATCCATTCTAATTCATTCGCACGAATGTATCCATTCTAATTCATTCATACGATCCATTCTAATCCATTCGTACGATCCATTCTAATCCATTCGTATGATCCATTCTAATTCATTCGCACGAATGTAACCATTCTAATTCATTCATATGATCCATTCTAATTCATTCGTACGATCCATTCTAATTCATTCGTATGATCCATTCTAATTCATTCGTACGATCCATTCTAATTCATTTGCATGAATGTATCCATTCTAATTTATTCGGACGATCCAGTCTAATTCATTCGTACGAAACATTCTAATTCATTCGCACGAATATATCCATTCTAATTCATTCGTACGATCCTTTCTAATTCATTCGCACGAACCATTCTAATTCTTTCATATGATCCATTCTAATTCATTCGCACGAATGTATCCATTCTAGTTCATTCGTACGCTCCGTTCTAATTCATTCGTTCGCTCCATTCTTATTCATCGCACAAATGTATCCATTCTAATTCATTTATACGATCCATTCTAATTCATTCGTATGATCCATTCTAATTCATTCGCATAAACGTATCCATTCTAATTCATTCGTTCGATCCATTCTAATTCATTCGCACGATCCATTCTAATTCATTCGTACGATCCATTCTAATTCATTCGCACGATCCATTCTAATTCATTCGTACGATCAATTCTAATTCATTCGCATGAATGTATCCATTCTAATGCATTCATACGATCTATTCTAATTCATTCGTACGATCCATTCTAATCCATTCGTACGATCCATTCTAATTCATTCGTACGATCCATTCTAATTCATTCGTACGATCCATTCTAATTCATTCTCACAAATGTAACCGTTCTAATTCATTTGTACGATCCATTCTATTTCATTCGTACGATCCATTCTAATTCATTCTCACAAATGTAACCTTTCTAATTCATTTGTATGATCCATTGTAATTCATTCGTACGATCCATTCTAATCCATTCGTACGATCCATTCTAATCCATTTGTACGATCCATTCTAATTCATTCGCACGAATGTAACCATTCTAATTCATTCGTACGATCCATTCTAATCCATTTGTACGATCCATTCTAATTCATTCGCACGAATGTAACCATTCTAATTCATTCGTACGATCCATTCTAATTCATTCCTACGATCCATTCTAATTCATTCGTACGATCCATTCTAATTCATTTGTACGATCCTTTTTAATTCATTCGCACGAATGTATCCATTCTAATTCATTCGCACGATCCATTCTAATTCATTCGTTCGATCCATTCTAATTCATTCGTACGATCCATTTAAATTCATTCGCATGATCCATTCTTATTCATTTGTACGATCCATTCTAATTCATTCCTACGATCCATTCTAATTCATTCGCACGAATGTATCCATTGTAATTCATTTGCACGATCATTTCTAATCCATTCGTACGATCCATTCTAATTCATTCATACAAATGTATCTATTCTAATTCATTCGTACAATGCGTTCTAATCCATTCGTACGATCCATTCTAATCCATTCGTACGATCCATTCTAATTCATTCGTATGATCCATTCTAATTCATTCGCACGATCCATTCTAATTTATTTGCATGAATGTATCCATTCTAATTCATTCGTTCGATCCATTCTAATTCATTCGTGCAATCCATTCAAATTCATTCGATGATCCATTCTAATTCATTCGTACGATCCATTCTAATTCATTCTCATGAATGTAACCTTTCTAATTCATTCGTACGATCCATTCTAATCCATTTGTACGATCCATTCTAATCCATTCGTATGATCCATTCTAATTCATTCATACGATCCATTCTAATTCATTCGTATGAATGTATCCATTCTAATTTATTCGTACGATCCAGTCTAATTCATTCATACGATACATTCTAATTCATTCGCACGAATGTATCCATTCTAATTCATTCGTACGATCCATTCTAATTCGTTCGTATGATCCATTCTAATTCGTTCGTACGATCCATTCTAATTCGTTCATACGATACATTCTAATTCATTTGTATGATCCATTCTAATTCATTCCTACGATCTATTCTATTTCATTCGCACGATCCATTCTAATTCATTCGCACGAATGTATCCCTTCTAAGTCATTCGTACGTTCCATTCTAATTCATTCGCACGAATGTATCCATTCTAATTCATTCGCACAATCCAATCTAATTCAAACGTACAATCCATTCTAATACATTCACATGATGTATTCTAATTCATTCGTACGATCTATTCCAATTCATTTGTACGATCCATTCTAATCCATTCGTATGATCCATTCTAATTCCTTCGCACGAATATAACCATTCTAATTCATTCATATGATCCATTCTAATTCATTCGTACGATCCATTCTAATTCATTCGTATGATCCATTCTAATTCATTCGTACGATACATTCTAATTCATTTGCATGAATGTATCCATTCTAATTTATTCGTACGATCCAGTCTAATTCATTCGTACGATCCATTCTAATTCATTCGCACGAATATATCCATTCTAATTCATTCGTACGATCCTTTCTAATTCATTCGCACGATCCATTCTAATTCTTTCATATGATCCATTCTAATTCATTCGCACGAATGTATCCATTCTAGTTCATTCGTACGCTCCATTCTAATTCATTCGTACGCTCCATTCTTATTCATCGCACAAATGTATCCATTCTAATTCATTTGTACGATCCATTCTAATTCATTCGTACGATCCATTCTAATTCATTCGCACGATCCATTCTAATTCATTCATACGATCCATTCTAATTCATTCGCACGATCCGTTCTAATTCATTCGTACGATCAATTCTAATTCATTCGCATGAATGTATCCATTCTAATGCATTCGTACGATCTATTCTAATTCATTCGTACGATCCATTCTAATCCATTCGTACGATCCATTCTAATTCATTCGTATGATCCATTCTAATTCATTCTCACAAATGTAACCTTTCTAATTCATTTGTACGATCCATTTTAATTCATTCGTACGATCCATTCTAATTCATTCGTACGATCCATTCTAATTCATTCACACAAATGTAACCTTTCTAATTCATTTGTATGATCCATTCTAATTCATTCGTACGATCCATTCTAATCCATTCGTATGATCCATTCTAATCCATTCGTACGATCCATTCTAATTCATTTGCACGAATGTAACCATTCTAATTCATTCGTATGATCCATTCTAATTCATTCCTACGATCCATTCTAATTCATTCGTACGATCCATTCTAATTCATTTGTACGATCCTTTTTAATTCATTCGCATGAATGTATCCGTTCTAATTCATTCGCACGATCCATTCTAATTCATTCGTTCGATCCATTCTAATTCATTCGTACGATCCATTCAAATTCATTCGTATGATCCATTCTTATTCATTCGGACGATCCTTTCTAATTCATTCCTACGATCCATTCTAATTCATTCGCACGAATGTATCCATTGTAATTTATTTGCACGATCCATTCTAATCCATTCGTACGATCCATTCTAATTCATTCGTACAAATGTATCTATTCTAGTTCATTCGTACAATGCGTTCTAATCCATTCATACGATCCATTCTAATCCATTCGTACGATCCATTCTAATTTATTTGCATTATCCATTCTAATTCATTCGTTCGATCCATTCTAATTCATTCGTACGATCCAGTCTAATTCATTCATACGATATATTCTAATTCATTCGCACGAATGTATCCATTCTAATTCATTCGTACGATCCATTCTAATTCGTTCGTATGATCCATTCTAATTTGTTCATACGATCAATTCTAATTCTTTCATACGATCCATTCTAATTCATTCGTATGATCCATTCTAATTCATTCTTACGATCTATTCTATTTCATTCGCACGATCCATTCTATTTCATTCGCACGATCCATTTTAATTCATTCGTACGATCCATTCTAATTAATTCACACGAATGTATCTATTCTAATTCATTCGTACAATCCATTCTAATTCATTCGCATAATCCATTCTAATTCATTCGTATGATCCATTCTAATTCATTCCTACGATCTATTCTAATTCATTCGCTCGAATGTATCCATTCTAAGTCATTCGTTCGATCCATTCTAATTCATTCGTACGATCCATTCAAATTCATTCGCATGATCCATTCTAATTCATTCGTACGATCCATTCTAATTCATTCTCATGAATCTAACCTTTCTAATTCATTTGTACGATCCATTCTAATCCATTCATACGATCCATTCTAATCCATTCGTACGATCCATTCTAATTCATTTGCACGTATATATCCATTCTAATTCATTTGTACGATCCTTTCTAATTCATTCGCACGATCCATTCTAATTCATTCCTACGATCTATTCTAATTCATTTGCTCGAATGTATCCATTCTAATTCATTCATTCGATCCATTCAAATTCATTCGTACGATCCATTCTAATCCATTCGTACGATCCATTCTAATTCATTCGTACGATCCATTCTAATTCATTCTCTCGAATGTATCCATTCTACATCATTTGTACGATCCATTCTAATTTGTTCATACGATCCATTCTAATTCGTTCGTACGATCCATTCTAAAATGAGTTAGAATGGATCATACGAATGAATTAGAATGGATCGTACGAATGAATTAGAATGGATCGTGCGAATGAATTAGAATGGATCGTATGAATGAATAAGAATGGATCGTATGAATGAATTAGAATGGATCGTGCGAATGAATTAGAATGAATCGTACGAATGCATTAGAATGGATCGTACGAATGAATTAGAATGAATCGTACGATCCATTCTAGTTCATTCATCCGATCCATTCTAATTGATTCGTGCGAATGAATTAGAACGCATTGTACGAATGAATTAGAATGGATCATGCGAATGAATTAAAATGGATCATACAAATGAATTAGAATAGATCGTGCGAATGAATTAGAATGGATCGTACGAACGAATTGGAAGGGATCGTACAAAAGAATTAGAATGGATCGTACGAATGAATTAGAATTGATCGTACGAATGAATTAGAATGGATATATTCGTGCGAATGAATTAGAATGGATCGTGCGAATGAATTAGAATGGATCGTACGAATGAATTAGAATGGATACATTTGTGAGAATGAATTAGAATGGATCGTACCATCCATTCTAATTCATTCGTACGATCCATTCTAATTCATTTGCACGATCCATTCTAATTCATTCCTATGATCCATTCTAATTCATTCGTACGATCCATTCTAATTCATTTGCACGATCCATTCTAATTCATTCCTATGATCCATTCTAATTCATTCGTACGATCCATTCTAATTCATTCGCACGATCCATTCTAATTCATTCGCACAATCCGTTCTAATTCATTCGCACAATCCATTCTAATTCATTCACACGAATGTATCCATTCTAATTTATTCGTACGATCCAGTCTAATTCATTCATACGATCCATTCTAATTCATTCGCTCGAATGTATCCATTCTAATTCATCCGTACGATCCATTCTAATTCATTCATACGATCCATTCTAATTCGTTCGTACGATCCATTCTAATTCATTCGTACGATCCATTCGTACAATCCATTCTAATGCATACGTACAAATGAATTAGAATGGATCGTACAAATGAATTAGAATGGATTGTGCGAATGAATTAGAATGGATCGTGCGAATGAATTAGAATGGATCGTATGAATGAATAAGAATGGATCGTACGAATGAATTAGAATGGATCATGCGAATGAATTAGAATAGATCGTACGAATGAATTAGAATGGATCGTACGAATAAATTAGAATGGATCGTGCGAATGAATTAGAATGGATCGTACGAATGAATTAGAATGAATCCACCGAATGAATTAGAATGGATCGTACGAATGAATTAGAATGGATCATACGAATGAAATAGAATGGATCGTACGAATGGATTAGAATGGATCGTACAAATGGATTAGAATGGATCATACAAATGAATTAGAAAGGTTACATTTGTGCGAATGAATTAGAATGGATCGTACGACTGAATTAGAATGGATCGTACGAATGAATTAGAATGGATACATTTGTGGGAATGAATTAGAATGGATTGTGCGAATGAATTAGAAAGGATCGTACGAATGAATTAGAGTGGATCGTAAGAATGAATTAGAATGGATCGTACGAACGAATTAGAATGGATCGTATGAACGAATTAGAATGGATCGTACGAATGAATTAGAATGGATACATTCGAGCGAATGAATTAGAATGGATCGTACGAATGAATTAGAATGGATCATAGGAATGAATTAGAATGGATCGTGCAAATGAATTAGAATGGATACATTTGTGCGAATGAATTAGAATGGATCGTAGGAATGAATTAGAATGGATCGTACGAAAAAATTAGAATGGTTACATTCGTGCGAATGAATTAGAATGGATCGTACGATTGGATTAGAATGGATCGTATGAATGGATTAGAATGGATCGTACAAATGAATTAGAAACGTTACATTTGTGAGAATGAATTAGAATAGATCGTACGAATGAATTAGAATGGATCGTACGAATGGATTAGAATGGATCGTACGAATGAATTAGAATGGATTGTGCGAATGAATTAGAATGGATCGTATGAATGAATTAGAATGGTTACATTCGTGCGAATGAATTAGAATGGATCGTACGAATGGTTTAGAATGGATCGTACGAATGGATTAGAATGGATCGTACGAATGAAATAGAATGGATATATTCGAGCGAATGAATTAGAATGGATCGTACGAATGGATTAGAATGGATCGTACGAATGGATTAGAATGGATCGTACGAATGGATTAGAATGGTTACATTCGTGAGAATGAATTAGAATGGATCGGGCGAATGAATTTGAATTGATCATACGAATGGATTAGAATGGATTGTACGAATGAATTAGAATGGATCGTACGAATGAATTAGAATTTATCATGCGAATGAATTAGATTGAATCGTACGAATGGATTAGAATGGATCATACGAATGGATTAGAACGCATTGTACGAATGAATTAGAATAGATATATTTGTGCGAATGAATTAGATTGCATCGTACGAATGAATTTGAATGGATTGTACGAATGAATTAGAATGGATTGTACGAATGAATTAGAATGGATCATGTGAATGAATTAGAATAGATCGTACGAATGAATTAGAATGGATCGTGCGAACAAATTAGAATGGATCGTATGAACGAATTAGAATGGATCGTACGAATGAATTAGAATGGATACATTCGAGCGAATGAATTAGAATGGATCGTACGAATGAATTAGAATGGATCATAGGAATGAATTAGAATGGATCGTACGAATGAATTAGAATGGATCGTACAAATGAATTAGAATGGATACATTTGTGCGATGAATAAGAATGGAGCGTACGAATGAATTAGAATGTAACCATTCTAATTCATTCGTACGATCCATTCTAATTCATTCCTAAGATCCATTCTAATTCATTCGCACGAATGTATCCATTCTAATTCATTTGCACAATCCATTCTAATTCATATCTATGATCCATTCTAATTCATTTACACGATCCATTCTTATTCATCGCACGAATGAATTCGTATGGATACATTTGTGCGAATGAATTAGAATGGATTGTGTGAATGAATTAGAATAGATCGTATGAATGAATTAGAATGGATCGTACGAATGAATTAGAATGGATTGTACGAATGAATTAGAATGGATACATTCTAATTCTTTCCTATGATCCATTCTAATTCATTCCTATGATCCATTCTAATTCATTTGCACGATCCATTCTAATTCATTCCTATGATCCATTCTAATTCATTTGCACGATCCATTCTAATTCATTCCTATGATCCATTCTAATTGATTCGTAAGATCCATTCTGATTCATTCACTCGAATGTATCCATTCTAATTCATTCGTACGATCCATTCTAATTCGTTCATACGATCCATTCTAATTCGTTCGCACGATCCATTCTAATTCATTCGTACGATCTATTCTAATTCATTCACATGATCCATTCTAATTCATTCGTACGATCCATTCTAATTCATTCGAACAATCTATTCAAATTCATTCGTACGATGCAATCTAATTCATTCGCACAAATGTATCTATTCTAATTCATTCGTACAATGCGTTCTAATCCATTCGTACGATCCATTCTAATCCATTCGTATGATTCATTCTAATTCATTCGCATGATCCATTCTAATTCATTCGTACGATCCATTCTAATTCATTCCTATGATCCGTTCTAATTCATTCCTATGATCCATTCTAATTCATTCCTATGATCCATTCTAATTCATTTGCACGATCCATTCTAATTCATTCCTATGATTCATTCTAATTCATTCGTACGATCCATTCTAATTCATTCGTACGATCCATTCTAATTTATTCGTATGATCTATTCTAATTCATTCACACAATCCATTCTAATTCATTCGCACGAATGTATCCATTCTAATTCATTCGTGCGATGAATAAGAATGGATCGTGCAAATGAATTTGAATGGATCATAGGAATGAATTAGAATGGATCATGCGAATGAATTAGAATAGATCGTACGAATGAATTAGAATGGATCGTGCAAACGAATTAGAATGGATCGTATGAACGAATTAGAATAGATCGTACAAATGAATTAGACTGGATACATTCGAGCGAATGAATTAGAATGGATCGTACGAATTAATTAGAATGGATCATAGGAATGAATTAGCATGGATCGTACGAATGACTTAGAATGGATTGTGCAAATGAATTAGAATGGATACATTTGTGCGATGAATAAGAATGGAGCATACGAATGAATTAGAATGTAACCATTCTAATTAATTCGTACGATCCATTCTAATTAATTCCTACGATCCATTCTAATTCATTCGCACAAATGTATCAATTCTAATTCATTTGCACTATCCATTCTAATTCATTCCTATGATCCATTCTAATTCATTTGCACGATCCATTCTTATTCATCGCACGAATGAATTAGAATGGATACATTCGTGCGAATAAATTAGAATGGATTGTGTGAATGAATTAGAATAGATCATACGAATGAATTAGAATGGATCATACGAATGAATTAGAATGGATCATACGAATGAATTAGAATGGATCGTACGAATGAATTAGAATGGATCATAGGAATGAATTAGAATGGATCGTGCAAATGAATTAGAATGGATGCATTCGTGCGAATGAATTAGAATGGATCGTGCAAATGAATTAGAATGGATCGTACGAATAAATTAGAATGGATATATTTGAATGAATAAATTAGAATGGTTCATACGAATGAATTAGAATGGATCATACGAATGAATTAGAATGGATCGTGCGAATGAATTAAAATCGATCGTACGAATGAATTAGAATGGATCATACGAATGAATTAGATCGTACGAATGAATTAGAATGGATCGTACGAATGAATTAAAATGGATACATTCATACGACTGAATTAGAATGGATCGTGCGAATTAATTAGAATGGATCGTACGAATGAATTTGAATGGATACATTTGTGCGAATGAATCTGAATGGATTGTATGAATGAATTACAATGGATCGTACGAATGAATTAGAATGGATCGTACGAATGAATTAGAATAGCTTATACGAATGAATTAGAATGAATCGTACGAATGAATTAGAATGGTTACATTCGTGCGAATGAATTTGAATAGATCGTACGAATGAATTAGAATGGATCGTACGAATAAATTAGAATGGATCGTACGAATGAATTAGAATGGATCGTACGAATGAATTAGAATGTATCCACCGAATGATTTAGAATGGATCATACAAATGAATTAGAATGGATCCTACAAATGAATTAGAATGGATTGTGCGAATGAATTAGAATGGATCGTATGAATAAATAAGAATAGATCGTACGAATGAATTAGAAAGGATCGTGCGAATGAATTAGAATGAATCGTACGAATGCATTAGAATGGTTCGTACGAATGAATTAGAATGAATCGTACGATCCATTCTAATTCATTCGTCCGATCCATTCTAATTCATTCGCACGAATGTATCCATTCTAATTTATTTGTACAATCCATTCTAATTTATTCGCACGATCCATTCTAATTCATTCGTATGATCCATTCTAATTCATTCCTATGATCTATTCTAATTCATTCGCTCGAATGTATCCGTTCTAATTCATTCGTACAATCCATTCTAATTCATTCGCACGATCCATTCTAATTCATTCATATGATCCATTCTAATTCATTCATACGATCCATTCTAATTCATTCATATGATCCATTCTAACTCATTCGCACAAATGTATCCATTCTAATTCATTCGTACGATCCATTCTAATTCATTCGCACGATCCATTCTAATTCATTCGTACGATCCATTTTAATTCATTCGCACGATCCATTCTAATTCATTCGTACGATCCATTCTAATCCATTCGTACGATCCATTCTAATTCATTTGTACGAACGAATTAGAATGGATCGTACGAACGAATTAGAATGGATCGTATGAATGAATTGGAATGGATCGTACGAATGAATTAGAATGGATACATTCGAGCGAATGAATTAGAATGGATCGTACGAACGAATTAGAATAGATCGTACGAATGGATCAGAACGGATCGTACGAACGAATTAGAATAGATCGTATGAACGAATTAGAATGGATCGTACAAATTAGAATGGATCGTACGAATGAATTAGAATGGATCGTACGAACGAATTAGAATGGATCGTATGAACGAATTAGAAAGGATCGTACGAATGAATTAGAATGGATCGTATGAACGAATTGGAATGGATCGTATGAACGAATTAGAATGGATCGTACGAACGAATTAGAATGGATACATTCGAGCGAATGAATTAGAATGGATCGTACGAATGGATTAGAATGGATCGTACGAATGGATTAGAATGGGTCGTACGAATGGATTAGAATGGATCGTACGAATGAATTAGAATGGATCATACAAATGAATTAGAAAGGTTATATTCGTGAGAATGAATTAGAATGGATCGTACGAATGAATTAGAATGGATCGTACGAGTGAATTAGAATGGATACATTCGAACGAATGAATTAGAATGGATTAGAATAGTTACATTCGTGCGAATGAATTAGAA
Organism: Chamaelirium japonicum; assembly: GCA_947650365.1. Lineage (NCBI taxonomy): Eukaryota > Viridiplantae > Streptophyta > Magnoliopsida > Liliales > Melanthiaceae > Chamaelirium > Chamaelirium japonicum. The sequence continues at coordinate 1,246,410 of CANTAL010000070.1, read as the reverse complement.
TGGATCATAGGAATGAATTAGAACGGATCGTGCAAATGAATTAGAATGGATCGTACGAATGAATTAGAATGGATCGTATGAATGAATTAGAATGGATCGTACGAATGAATTAGAATGGATACATTCGAGCGAAAGAATTAGAATGGATCGTACGAATGAATTAGAATGGATCGAACGAATGAATTAGAATGGTTACATTCGAGCGAATGAATTAGAATAGATCATAGGAATGAATTAGAATGGATCATACGAATGAATTAGAATAGGTCGTAGGAATGAATTAGAATGGATCATACGAATGAATTAAAATGGATCGTACGAACGAATTATAATGGATCGTACGAACGAATTAGAATGGATCGTATGAACGAATTAGAATTGATCGTACAAATGAATTAGAATGGATACATTCGAGCGAATGAATTAGGATGGATCGTACGAATGAATTAGAATGGATCATAGGAATGAATTAGAATGGATTGTGCAAATGAATTAGAATGGATACATTTGTGCATATGAATTAGAATGGATCGTACGAATGAATTAGAATGGATCATATTAATGAATTAGAATGGATCGTACGAATGAATTAGAATGGATACATTCATGCGAATCAATTAGACTAGATCGTGCGAATCAATAAGACTGGATCGTGCGAATCAATTAGACTGGATCGTGCGAATCAATTAGACTGGATCGTGCAAATGAATACGAATGGATCATACGAATGAATTTGAATGGATCGTACGAATTAATTAGAATGGATACATTCGTGCGAATGAATTAGAACGGATTGTATGAATGAATTAGAATAGATCGTACAAATGAATTAGAATGGTTATGTTTGTGCGAATGAATAAGAATGGATCGTACGAATGGATTAGAAAGGATCGTACGAATGGATTAGAATGGATCGTACGAATGAATTAGAATGGATCATACAAATGAATTAGAAAGGTTACATTTGTGAGAATGAATTAGAATGGATCGTACGAATGGATTAGAATGGATCGTATGAATGGATTAGAATGGAATGTACGAATAAATTAGAATGGATCATAGGAATGAATTAGAATGGATCGTGCAAATGAATTAGAATGAATACATTCGTACGAATGAATTAGAATGGATCGAAGGAATGATTTAGAATGGATCGTACGAATGAATTAGAATGGTTACTTTTGTGCGAATGAATTAGAATGGATCGTACGAATGGATTAGAATGGATCATACGAATGGATTAGAATGGATCGTACGAATGAATTAGAATGGATCGTACAAATGAATTAGAAAGGTTACATTTGTGAGAATGAATTAGAATGGATCGCACGATCCATTCTAATTCATTCGTACGATCCATTCTAATCTATTCGTACGATCCATTCTAATTCATTTTCGTGCGAATGAATTAGAATGGATCGTACGAATGGATTACTTTCGTGCGAATGAATTAGAATTGATCGTACGAATGGATTAGAATGGATCATACGAATGGATTAGAATGGATCGTACGAATGAATTAGAATGGATTGTCTGAATGGATTCAAATTCTTTCGCACGAATGTAACCTTTCTAATTCATTTGTACGATCCATTCTAATTCATTCGTATGATCCATTCTAATTCATTTGTACGATCCATTCTAATTCATTCTCACGAATGTAACCTTTCTAATTCATTCGTACGATCCATTCTAATCCATTCGTACGATCCATTCTAATCCATTCGTACGATCCATTCTAATTCATTCTCACAAATGTAACCTTTCTAATTCATTTGTACGATTCATTCTAATTCATTCGTACGATCCATTCTAATCCATTCGTACGATCCAATCTAATTCATTCGTACGATCCATTCTAATTCATTCCTACGATCTATTCTAATTCATTCGCTCGAATGTATCCATTCTAATTCATTCGTTAGATCCATTCTAATTCATTCGCACGATCCATTCTAATTCATTCGTATGATCCATTCTAATTCATTCCTACGATCTATTCTAATTCATTCGCTCGAATGTATCCATTCTAATTCATTCGTTCGATCCATTCTAATTCATTCATACGATCCATTCAAATTCATTCGCATGATCCATTCTAATTCATTCGTACGATCCATTCTAATTCATTCGTACGATCCATTCTAATTCATTCGCACGATCCATTCTAATTCATTCGTATTATCCATTCTAATTCATTCCTACGATCTATTCTTATTCATTCGTATGATCCATTCAAATTCATTCGTTCGATCCATTCTAATTCATTCGTACAATCCATTCAAATTCATTCGCATGATCCATTCTAATTCATTCGTACGATCTATTCTAATTCATTCGTACGAATGTATCCATTCTAATTCATTCATACAATCCATTCTAATTCATTCGCACGATCTATTCTAATTCATTCGCACAAATATATCCATTCTAATTCATTCGTACAATCTATTCTAATTCATTTGTATGATCAATTCTAATTCATTCGCACGATCCATTCTAATTCATTCTTACGATCCATTCTAATGCATTCGCACGAATGTAACCATTCTAATTCATTCGTACGATCCATTCTAATTCATTCCTACGAATTAGAATGGATCATACGAACGAATAAGAATGGATCATACGAATGGATTAGAATGGATCGTACGAATGAATTAGAATAGATCATGCGAATGAATTAGAATGGATTGTACGAATGAATTAGAAAGGATACATTTGTGCGAATGAATTAGAATGGATCGAACGAATGAATTAGAATGGATACATTCGTACGAATTAATTATAATGGATCGTACGAATGAATTAGAATGGATCGTACGAATGAATTAGAATGGATACATTCGTGCGAATGAATTAGAATTGATCGTACGAATGAATTAGAATGGATCGATCGTACGAATGAATTAGAATGGATCATGCGAATGAATGAGAATGGATCGTATGAATGAAGTAGAATGGATTGTACGAATGAATTAGAATGGATCGAACGAATGAATTAGAATGGACACATTCGAGCGGAATGAATTAGAATGGATCGTACGATCCATTCTAATTCATTCACACAAATGTAGCCATTCTAATTCATTCGTATGATCCATTCTAATTCATTCGCACGATCCATTCTAATTCATTCGCACGAATATATCCATTCTAATTCATTCGTACGATCCATTCTAATTCATTCGTACGATCCATTCTAATTCATTCGCACGATCCATTATAATTCATTCGTACGATCCATTAGAATGGATTCGTACGATCCATTCTTATTCATTCGTACGATCCATTCTAATTCATTCATACAATCCATTCTAATTCAGTCGTATGAATGTATCCATTCTAATTCATTCGCTCGAATGTATCCATTCTTAATCATTCGTACAAATGTATCCATTCTAATTCATTCCTACGAATGAATTAGAATGGATCGTATGAATGGATTAGAATAGATCATACGAATGAATTAGACTGGATCGTACAATTGAATTAGAAAGGTTACATTTATGAGAATGAATTAGAATGAATCGTACGAATGAATTAGAATGGATCATAGGAATGAATTAGAATGGATCATGCGAATGAATTAGAATGGATATATTCGTGCGAATGAATTAGAATTGATCGTGCGAATGAATTAGAATTGATCGTGCGAATGAATTAGAATGGATACATTTGTGAGAATGAATTAGAATGGATCATACGAATGAATTAGAATGGATCGTACGAATGAATTAGAATGAATTAGAATGGATCGTAAGAATGAATTAGAATGGATCGAACGAATGAATTAGAATGGATACATTCGAGCGATTGAATAAGAATAGATCGTAGGAATGAATTAGAGTGGATCGTGTGAATGAATTAGAATGAATCGTATGAATGAATTAGAATGGATCGTACGAATGAATAAGAATGGATACATTTGTGCGATGAATAAGAATGGTGCTTACGAATGAATTAGAATGGAGCATACGAATGAACTAGAATGGATACATTCATGCGAACGAATTAGAATGGAACATATGAAAGAATTAGAATGGATCGTGCGAATGAATTAGAATGAATCGTACGAATATATTAGAATGGATACATTCGTGCGAATGAATTAGAATGGATCGTACGAATGAATTAGAATGGATCGTGCGAATGAATTAGAATGGAACGTACGAATGAATTAGAATGGATCGTGCGAATGAATTAGAATGGGAACGAATTAGAATGGATCGTACGAATGAATTAGAATGGATACATTCGAGCGAATGAATTAGAATGGATCGTGCGAATGGATTAGAATGGATCGTACGAATGGATTAGAATGGATCCATTCGAGCGAATGAATTAGAATGGATCGTACGAATGCGTTAGAATGGATCGTACGACTGAATTAGAATGATTGTATGAATGAATTAGAATAGATCGTACGAATGGATTAGAATGGATCGGACGAATGAATTAGAATGGATTCATTCGCACGAATGAATTACAATGGATCATATGAATGAATTTGAATGGATTTTACGAATGAATTAGAATGGATCATAGGAATGAATTAGAATGGATCGTGCAAATGAATTAGAATGGATACATTCATGCGAATGAATTAGAATGGATCTTAGGAATGAATTAGAATGGATCGTACGAATGAATTAGAATGGATCATGCGATGAATTAGAATGGATCATACGAATGAATTAGAATAGATATATTCATGCGAATAAATTAGAATGGTTCGTACGAATGAATTAGAATGGATCGTGCGAATGAATTAGAATGGATCGTATGAATAAAATAGAATGGATCGTGCGAATGAATTAGAATGGATCATACGAATGAATTAGAATGGATCGTACGAATGAATTAGAATGGATACATTCGTGCGAATGAATTAGAATGGATCCATTCAGTCGTATGAATGTATCCATTCTAATTCATTCGAACAAATGTATCCATTCTAATTCATTCCTACGAATGAATTAGAATTGATCGTACGAATGGATTAGAATGGATCGTACGAATGAATTAAAATGGATCGTACAATTGAATTACAAAGGTTACATTTGTGAGAATGAATTAGAATGGATCGTATGAATGAATTAGAATGGATCATAGGAATGAATTAGAATGGATCGTGCGAATGAATTATAATGGATATATTTGTGCGAATGAATTAGAATGGATCGTGCGAATGAATTAGAATGGATCATACGAATGAATTAGAATGGATACATTTGTGAGAATGAATTAGAATGGATCATACGAATGAATTAGAATGGATCATGCGAATGAATATGAATGGATCGTACGAATGAATTAGAATGGATCGAACGAATGAATTAGAATGGATACATTCGAGCGAATAAATTAGAATAGATCGTAGCAATGAATTAGAATGGATCGTGCGAATGAATTAAAATGAATCGTACGAATGAATTAGAATGGATCATACGAATGAATTAGAATGGATACATTTGTGCGATGAATAAGAACGGAGCGTACGAATGAATTAGAATGGAGCGTACGAATGAACTAGAATGGATACATTCATCCGAATGAATTAGAAAGGATCATATGAAAGAATTAGAATGGATCGTGCGAATGAATTAGAATGAATCGTACGAATGCATTAGAATGGATACATTCGAGCGAATAATTAGAATGGATCGTACGAATGAATTAGAATGGATCGTGCGAATGAATTAGAATGGATCGTACGAATGAATTAGAATGAATCGTGCGAATGAATTAGAATGGGAACGAATTAGAATGGATTGTACGAATGAATTAGAATGGATCGTACGATTCATTCTAATTCATTCGTACGATCCATTCTAATTTATTTGTCCGATTCATTCTAATTCATTCGTACGATCCATTCTAATTCATTCGTACGATCCATTTTAATTCATTCGTACGATCCATTCTAATTCATTCGCATGAATATATCTATTCTAATTCATTTGCACGATCCATTCTAATTCATTCCTATGATCCATTCTAATTCATTCGTACGATCCATTCTAATTCATTCGCTCGAATGTATCCATTCTAATTCATTCGTACGATCCATTCTAATGAATTAGAATGGATTGTGCGAATGAATTAGAATGGATCGTATGAATGAATAAGAATGGATCGTACGAATGGATTAGAATGGATCGTACGATCCAATCTAATTCATTCTAATTCATTCGCACGAATGTTTCTAATTCATTCGCATGATCTATTCTAATTCATTCGTATGATCCATTCTAAATCATTCGAACGATCCATTCTTATTCATTCATACGATCTATTCTAATTCTTTCGCACAATCCATTCTAATTCATTCGTACGTTCCTTTATAATTCATTCGTATGATCCATTCTAACTCATTCGGTGGATCCATTCTAATTCATTCGTACGATCCATTCTAATTTATTTGCACGAATATACGATCCATTATAATTCATTCGCACAAATGTATCCATTCTAATTCATTCGTACGATCCATTCTAATTCATTCTCACGATTGTAACCTTTCTAATCCATTCGTACGATCCATTCTAATCCATTCGTACGATCCATTCTAATCCATTCGTACGATCCATTCTAATCCATTCGTACAATCCATTCTAATTCATTCTCACAAATGTAACCTTTCTAATTCATTTGTACGATCCATTCTAATTCATTCGTACGATCCATTCTAATCCATTCGTACGATCCATTCTAATCCATTCGTACGAACCATTCTAATTCAATCGCACGAATGTATCCATTCTAATGCATTCGTACGATCCATTCTAATTCATTGATACGATCCATTCTAATCCATTCGTACGATCCATTCTAATTCATTCGTACGATCCATTCTTAATCATTCTCACAAATGTAACCTTTCTAATTCATTTGTACGATCCATTCTAATTCATTTATACGATCCATTCTAATCCATTCGTACAATCCATTCTAATCCATTCGCACGAATGTAACCATTCTAATTCATTCATACGATCCATTCTAATTTATTCCTACGATCCATTCTAATTCATTCGCACGAATGTATCCATTCTAATTCATTTGCACGATCCATTCTAATTCATTCCTATGATCCATTCTAATTCATTCGTACGATCCATTCTAATTCATTCGCTCGAATGTATCCATTCTAATTCATTCGTACAATCCATTCTAATTCATTCGTACGATCTATTCTAATCCATTCGTACAATCCATTCTAATTCATTCGTACAATGCGTTCTAATTCATTCGTACGATCCATTCTAATCCATTCATACGTTCCATTCTAATTCATTCGCACGATTAATTCTAATTCATTCGTACGATCCATTCTAATTCATTCCTACGATCCATTCTAATTCATTCGCACGAATGTATCCATTCTAATTCATTTGCACGATCCATTCTAATTCATTCCTATGATCCATTCTAATTCTTTCGTACGATCCATTCTAATTCATTCGCACGAATGAATTTGAATGGATCGTACGAATGAATTAGAATGGATCGTACGAACGAATTAGAATGGATCGTATGAACGAATTAGAATGGATCGTACGAATGAATTAGAATGGATCGTATGAACGAATTGGAATGGATCGTATGAACGAATTAGAATGGATCGTACGAACGAATTAGAATGGATACATTCGAGCGAATGAATTAGAATGGATCGTACGAATGGATTAGAATGGATCGTACGAATGGATTAGAATGGGTCGTACGAATGGATTAGAATGGATCGTACGAATGAATTAGAATGGATCATACAAATGAATTAGAAAGGTTATATTCGTGAGAATGAATTAGAATGGATCGTACGAATGAATTAGAATGGATCGTACGAGTGAATTAGAATGGATACATTCGAACGAATGAATTAGAATGGATTAGAATAGTTACATTCGTGCGAATGAATTAGAATGGATCATAGGAATGAATTAGAACGGATCGTGCAAATGAATTAGAATGGATCGTACGAATGAATTAGAATGGATCGTATGAATGAATTAGAATGGATCGTACGAATGAATTAGAATGGATACATTCGAGCGAAAGAATTAGAATGGATCGTACGAATGAATTAGAATGGATCGAACGAATGAATTAGAATGGTTACATTCGAGCGAATGAATTAGAATAGATCATAGGAATGAATTAGAATGGATCATACGAATGAATTAGAATAGGTCGTAGGAATGAATTAGAATGGATCATACGAATGAATTAAAATGGATCGTACGAACGAATTATAATGGATCGTACGAACGAATTAGAATGGATCGTATGAACGAATTAGAATTGATCGTACAAATGAATTAGAATGGATACATTCGAGCGAATGAATTAGGATGGATCGTACGAATGAATTAGAATGGATCATAGGAATGAATTAGAATGGATTGTGCAAATGAATTAGAATGGATACATTTGTGCATATGAATTAGAATGGATCGTACGAATGAATTAGAATGGATCATATTAATGAATTAGAATGGACCGTACGAATGAATTAGAATGGATACATTCATGCGAATCAATTAGACTAGATCGTGCGAATCAATAAGCCTGGATCGTGCGAATCAATTAGACTGGATCGTGCGAATCAATTAGACTGGATCGTGCAAATGAATACGAATGGATCATACGAATGAATTTGAATGGATCGTACGAATTAATTAGAATGGATACATTCGTGCGAATGAATTAGAACGGATTGTATGAATGAATTAGAATAGATCGTACAAATGAATTAGAATGGTTATGTTTGTGCGAATGAATAAGAATGGATCGTACGAATGGATTAGAAAGGATCGTACGAATGGATTAGAATGGATCGTACGAATGAATTAGAATGGATCGTACAAATGAATTAGAAAGGTTACATTTGTGAGAATGAATTAGAATGGATCGTACGAATGGATTAGAATGGATCGTATGAATGGATTAGAATGGAATGTACGAATAAATTAGAATGGATCATAGGAATGAATTAGAATGGATCGTGCAAATGAATTAGAATGAATACATTCGTACGAATGAATTAGAATGGATCGAAGGAATGATTTAGAATGGATCGTACGAATGAATTAGAATGGTTACTTTTGTGCGAATGAATTAGAATGGATCGTACGAATGGATTAGAATGGATCATACGAATGGATTAGAATGGATCGTACGAATGAATTAGAATGGATCGTACAAATGAATTAGAAAGGTTACATTTGTGAGAATGAATTAGAATGGATCGCACGATCCATTCTAATTCATTCGTACGATCCATTCTAATCCATTCGTACGATCCATTCTAATTCATTTTCGTGCGAATGAATTAGAATGGATCGTACGAATGGATTACTTTCGTGCGAATGAATTAGAATTGATCGTACGAATGGATTAGAATGGATCATACGAATGGATTAGAATGGATCGTACGAATGAATTAGAATGGATTGTCTGAATGGATTCAAATTCTTTCGCACGAATGTAACCTTTCTAATTCATTTGTACGATCCATTCTAATTCATTCGTATGATCCATTCTAATTCATTTGTACGATCCATTCTAATTCATTCTCACGAATGTAACCTTTCTAATTCATTCGTACGATCCATTCTAATCCATTCGTACGATCCCTTCTAATCCATTCGTACGATCCATTCTAATTCATTCTCACAAATGTAACCTTTCTAATTCATTTGTACGATTCATTCTAATTCATTCGTACGATCCATTCTAATCCATTCGTACGATCCAATCTAATTCATTCGTACGATCTAATTCATTCGTACGATCCATTCTAATTCATTCGTACGATCGATTCTAATTCATTCGCACGATCCATTCTAATTCATTTGCATGAATGTATCTATTCTGATTTATTCGTATGATCCGTCTAATTCATACGTACGATCCATTCTACTTTATTCATACGAATATATCCATTCTAATTCATTCATACGATCCTTTCTAATTCATTCGCAAGATCCATTCTAATTCTTTCATACGATCCATTCTAATTCATTCGCACGAATGTATCCATTCTAGTTCATTCGTACGCTCCATTGTAATTCATTTGTACGCTCTATTCTTATTCATCGCACAAATGTATCCATTCTAATTTATTCGTACGATCCATTCAAATTCAATCGTATGATCCATTCTAATTCATTCGCACGATCAATTCTAATTCATTTGTCCGATCCATTCTAATTCATTCGCACGAATGTATCCATTCTAATTCATTCGTACGATCTATTCTAATTCATTCGCATGATCCATTCTATATCATTCGTACGATCCACTCTAATTCATTCGTACAATCCATTCAAATTCATTCGTACGATGCAATCTAATTCATTCGCACAAATGTATCTATTCTAATTCATTCATACAATGCGTTCTAATCCATTCTTACGATCCATTCTAATTCATTCGTATGATCAATTCTAATTCATTCGCATGATCCATTCTAATTCATTCGTACGATCTATTCCAATTCATTCGCACGAACGTAACCATTCTAATTCATTCGTACGATCCATTCTAATTCATTCGCACGATCAATTCTAATTCATTCGTACGATCCATTCTAATTTATTCGCACGATCTATTCTAATTCATTCGTACGATCGATCCATTCTAATTTATTCGTTAGATCTATTCTAATTCATTCGCACGATCCATTCTAATTCATTCGTATGATCTATTCTAATTCATTCCTACGATCTATTCTAATTCATTCGCTCGAATGTATCCATTCTAATTCATTCGTTCGATCCATTCTAATTCATTCATACGATCCATTCAAATTCATTCGCATGATCCATTCTAATTCATTCGTACGATCCATTCTAATTCATTCGTACGATCCATTCTAATTCATTCGCACGATCCATTCTAATTCATTCGTATTATCCATTCTAATTCATTCCTACGATCTATTCTTATTCATTCGTATGATCCATTCAAATTCATTCGTTCGATCCATTCTAATTCATTCGTACAATCCATTCAAATTCATTCGCATGATCCATTCTAATTCATTCGTACGATCTATTCTAATTCATTCGTACGAATGTATCCATTCTAATTCATTCATACAATCCATTCTAATTCATTCGCACGATCTATTCTAATTCATTCGCACAAATATATCCATTCTAATTCATTCGTACAATCTATTCTAATTCATTTGTATGATCAATTCTAATTCATTCGCACGATCCATTCTAATTCATTCTTACGATCCATTCTAATGCATTCGCACGAATGTAACCATTCTAATTCATTCGTACGATCCATTCTAATTCATTCCTACGAATTAGAATGGATCATACGAACGAATTAGAATGGATCATACAAATGGATTAGAATGGATCGTACGAATGAATTAGAATAGATCATGCGAATGAATTAGAATGGATTGTACGAATGAATTAGAAAGGATACATTTGTGCGAATGAATTAGAATGGATCGAACGAATGAATTAGAATGGATACATTCGTACGAATTAATTATAATGGATCGTACGAATGAATTAGAATGGATCGTACGAATGAATTAGAATGGATACATTCGTGCGAATGAATTAGAATTGATCGTGCGAATAAATTAGAATGGATCGATCGTACGAATGAATTAGAATGGATCATGCGAATGAATGAGAATGGATCGTATGAATGAAGTAGAATGGATTGTACGAATGAATTAGAATGGATCGAACGAATGAATTAGAATGGACACATTCGAGCGGAATGAATTAGAATGGATCGTACGATCCATTCTAATTCATTCTCACAAATGTAGCCATTCTAATTCATTCGTATGATCCATTCTAATTCATTCGCACGATCCATTCTAATTCATTCGCACGAATATATCCATTCTAATTCATTCGTACGATCCATTCTAATTCATTCGTACGATCCATTCTAATTCATTCGCACGATCCATTATAATTCATTCGTACGATCCATTAGAATGGATTCGTACGATCCATTCTTATTCATTCGTACGATCCATTCTAATTCATTCATACAATCCATTCTAATTCAGTCGTATGAATGTATCCATTCTAATTCATTCGCTCGAATGTATCCATTCTTAATCATTCGTACAAATGTATCCATTCTAATTCATTCCTACGAATGAATTAGAATGGATCGTATGAATGGATTAGAATGGATCGTACGAATGAATTAGACTGGATCGTACAATTGAATTAGAAAGGTTACATTTATGAGAATGAATTAGAATGAATCGTACGAATGAATTAGAATGGATCATAGGAATGAATTAGAATGGATCATGCGAATGAATTAGAATGGATATATTCGTGCGAATGAATTAGAATTGATCGTGCGAATGAATTAGAATTGATCGTGCGAATGAATTAGAATGGATACATTTGTGAGAATGAATTAGAATGGATCATACGAATGAATTAGAATGGATCGTACGAATGAATTAGAATGAATTAGAATGGATCGTAAGAATGAATTAGAATGGATCGAACGAATGAATTAGAATGGATACATTCGAGCGATTGAATAAGAATAGATCGTAGGAATGAATTAGAGTGGATCGTGTGAATGAATTAGAATGAATCGTATGAATGAATTAGAATGGATCGTACGAATGAATAAGAATGGATACATTTGTGCGATGAATAAGAATGGTGCTTACGAATGAATTAGAATGGAGCATACGAATGAACTAGAATGGATACATTCATGCGAACGAATTAGAATGGAACATATGAAAGAATTAGAATGGATCGTGCGAATGAATTAGAATGAATCGTACGGATATATTAGAATGGATACATTCGTGCGAATGAATTAGAATGGATCGTACGAATGAATTAGAATGGATCGTGCGAATGAATTAGAATGGAACGTACGAATGAATTAGAATGGATCGTGCGAATGAATTAGAATGGGAACGAATTAGAATGGATCGTACGAATGAATTAGAATGGATACATTCGAGCGAATGAATTAGAATGGATCGTGCGAATGGATTAGAATGGATCGTACGAATGGATTAGAATGGATCCATTCGAGCGAATGAATTAGAATGGATCGTACGAATGCGTTAGAATGGATCGTACGACTGAATTAGAATGGATTGTATGAATGAATTAGAATAGATCGTACGAATGGATTAGAATGGATCGGACGAATGAATTAGAATGGATTCATTCGCACGAATGAATTACAATGGATCATATGAATGAATTTGAATGGATTTTACGAATGAATTAGAATGGATCATAGGAATGAATTAGAATGGATCGTGCAAATGAATTAGAATGGATACATTCGTGCGAATGAATTAGAATGGATCTTAGGAATGAATTAGAATGGATCGTACGAATGAATTAGAATGGATCATGCGATGAATTAGAATGGATCATACGAATGAATTAGAATAGATATATTCATGCGAATAAATTAGAATGGTTCGTACGAATGAATTAGAATGGATCGTGCGAATGAATTAGAATGGATCGTATGAATAAAATAGAATGGATCGTGCGAATGAATTAGAATGGATCATACGAATGAATTAGAATGGATCGTACGAATGAATTAGAATGGATACATTCGTGCGAATGAATTAGAATGGATCCATTCAGTCGTATGAATGTATCCATTCTAATTCATTCGAACAAATGTATCCATTCTAATTCATTCCTACGAATGAATTAGAATTGATCGTACGAATGGATTAGAATGGATCGTACGAATGAATTAAAATGGATCGTACAATTGAATTACAAAGGTTATATTTGTGAGAATGAATTAGAATGGATCGTATGAATGAATTAGAATGGATCATAGGAATGAATTAGAATGGATCGTGCGAATGAATTATAATGGATATATTTGTGCGAATGAATTAGAATGGTTCGTGCGAATGAATTAGAATGGATCATACGAATGAATTAGAATGGATACATTTGTGAGAATGAATTAGAATGGATCATACGAATGAATTAGAATGGATCATGCGAATGAATATGAATGGATCGTACGAATGAATTAGAATGGATCGAACGAATGAATTAGAATGGATACATTCGAGCGAATAAATTAGAATAGATCGTAGCAATGAATTAGAATGGATCGTGCGAATGAATTAAAATGAATCGTACGAATGAATTAGAATGGATCATACGAATGAATTAGAATGGATACATTTGTGCGATGAATAAGAACGGAGCGTACGAATGAATTAGAATGGAGCGTACGAATGAACTAGAATGGATACATTCATCCGAATGAATTAGAAAGGATCATATGAAAGAATTAGAATGGATCGTGCGAATGAATTAGAATGAATCGTACGAATGCATTAGAATGGATACATTCGTGCGAATAATTAGAATGGATCGTACGAATGAATTAGAATGGATCGTGCGAATGAATTAGAATGGATCGTACGAATGAATTAGAATGAATCGTGCGAATGAATTAGAATGGGAACGAATTAGAATGGATTGTACGAATGAATTAGAATGGATCGTACGATTCATTCTAATTCATTCGTACGATCCATTCTAATTTATTTGTCCGATTCATTCTAATTCATTCGTACGATCCATTCTAATTCATTCGTACGATCCATTTTAATTCATTCGTACGATCCATTCTAATTCATTCGCATGAATATATCTATTCTAATTCATTTGCACGATCCATTCTAATTCATTCCTATGATCCATTCTAATTCATTCGTACGATCCATTCTAATTCATTCGCTCGAATGTATCCATTCTAATTCATTCGTACGATCCATTCTAATGAATTAGAATGGATTGTGCGAATGAATTAGAATGGATCGTATGAATGAATAAGAATGGATCGTACGAATGGATTAGAATGGATCGTACGATCCAATCTAATTCATTCTAATTCATTCGCACGAATGTTTCTAATTCATTCGCATGATCCATTCTAATTCATTCGTATGATCCATTCTAAATCATTCGAACGATCCATTCTTATTCATTCATACGATCCATTCTAATTCTTTCGCACAATCCATTCTAATTCATTCGTACGTTCCTTTATAATTCATTCGTATGATCCATTCTAACTCATTCGGTGGATCCATTCTAATTCATTCGTACGATCCATTCTAATTTATTTGCACGAATATACGATCCATTATAATTCATTCGCACAAATGTATCCATTCTAATTCATTCGTACGATCCATTCTAATTCATTCTCACGATTGTAACCTTTCTAATCCATTCGTACGATCCATTCTAATCCATTCGTACGATCCATTCTAATCCATTCGTACGATCCATTCTAATCCATTCGTACAATCCATTCTAATTCATTCTCACAAATGTAACCTTTCTAATTCATTTGTACGATCCATTCTAATTCATTCGTACGATCCATTCTAATCCATTCGTACGATCCATTCTAATCCAATCGTACGAACCATTCTAATTCAATCGCATGAATGTATCCATTCTAATGCATTCGTACGATCCATTCTAATTCATTGATACGATCCATTCTAATCCATTCGTACGATCCATTCTAATTCATTCGTACGATCCATTCTTAATCATTCTCACAAATGTAACCTTTCTAATTCATTTGTACGATCCATTCTAATTCATTTATACGATCCATTCTAATCCATTCGTACAATCCATTCTAATCCATTCGCACGAATGTAACCATTCTAATTCATTCATACGATCCATTCTAATTCATTCCTACGATCCATTCTAATTCATTCGCACGAATGTATCCATTCTAATTCATTTGCACGATCCATTCTAATTCATTCCTATGATCCATTCTAATTCATTCGTACGATCCATTCTAATTCATTCGCTCGAATGTATCCATTCTAATTCATTCGTACAATCCATTCTAATTCATTCGTACGATCTATTCTAATCCATTCGTACAATCCATTCTAATTCATTCGTACAATGCGTTCTAATTCATTCGTACGATCCATTCTAATCCATTCATACGTTCCATTCTAATTCATTCGCACGATTAATTCTAATTCATTCGTACGATCCATTCTAATTCATTCCTACGATCCATTCTAATTCATTCGCACGAATGTATCCATTCTAATTCATTTGCACGATCCATTCTAATTCATTCCTATGATCCATTCTAATTCTTTCGTACGATCCATTCTAATTCATTCGCACGAATGAATTTGAATGGATCGTACGAATGAATTAGAATGGATCGTACGAACGAATTAGAATGGATCGTATGAACGAATTAGAATGGATCGTACGAATGAATTAGAATGGATCGTATGAACGAATTGGAATGGATCGTATGAACGAATTAGAATGGATCGTACGAACGAATTAGAATGGATACATTCGAGCGAATGAATTAGAATGGATCGTACGAATGGATTAGAATGGATCGTACGAATGGATTAGAATGGGTCGTACGAATGGATTAGAATGGATCGTACGAATGAATTAGAATGGATCATACAAATGAATTAGAAAGGTTATATTCGTGAGAATGAATTAGAATGGATCGTACGAATGAATTAGAATGGATCGTACGAGTGAATTAGAATGGATACATTCGAACGAATGAATTAGAATGGATTAGAATAGTTACATTCGTGCGAATGAATTAGAATGGATCATAGGAATGAATTAGAACGGATCGTGCAAATGAATTAGAATGGATCGTACGAATGAATTAGAATGGATCGTATGAATGAATTAGAATGGATCGTACGAATGAATTAGAATGGATACATTCGAGCGAAAGAATTAGAATGGATCGTACGAATGAATTAGAATGGATCGAACGAATGAATTAGAATGGTTACATTCGAGCGAATGAATTAGAATAGATCATAGGAATGAATTAGAATGGATCATACGAATGAATTAGAATAGGTCGTAGGAATGAATTAGAATGGATCATACGAATGAATTAAAATGGATCGTACGAACGAATTATAATGGATCGTACGAACGAATTAGAATGGATCGTATGAACGAATTAGAATTGATCGTACAAATGAATTAGAATGGATACATTCGAGCGAATGAATTAGGATGGATCGTACGAATGAATTAGAATGGATCATAGGAATGAATTAGAATGGATTGTGCAAATGAATTAGAATGGATACATTTGTGCATATGAATTAGAATGGATCGTACGAATGAATTAGAATGGATCATATTAATGAATTAGAATGGATCGTACGAATGAATTAGAATGGATACATTCATGCGAATCAATTAGACTAGATCGTGCGAATCAATAAGACTGGATCGTGCGAATCAATTAGACTGGATCGTGCGAATCAATTAGACTGGATCGTGCAAATGAATACGAATGGATCATACGAATGAATTTGAATGGATCGTACGAATTAATTAGAATGGATACATTCGTGCGAATGAATTAGAACGGATTGTATGAATGAATTAGAATAGATCGTACAAATGAATTAGAATGGTTATGTTTGTGCGAATGAATAAGAATGAATCGTACGAATGGATTAGAAAGGATCGTACGAATGGATTAGAATGGATCGTACGAATGAATTAGAATGGATCGTACAAATGAATTAGAAAGGTTACATTTGTGAGAATGAATTAGAATGGATCGTACGAATGGATTAGAATGGATCGTATGAATGGATTAGAATGGAATGTACGAATAAATTAGAATGGATCATAGGAATGAATTAGAATGGATCGTGCAAATGAATTAGAATGAATACATTCGTACGAATGAATTAGAATGGATCGAAGGAATGATTTAGAATGGATCGTACGAATGAATTAGAATGGTTACTTTTGTGCGAATGAATTAGAATGGATCGTACGAATGGATTAGAATGGATCATACGAATGGATTAGAATGGATCGTACGAATGAATTAGAATGGATCGTACAAATGAATTAGAAAGGTTACATTTGTGAGAATGAATTAGAATGGATCGCACGATCCATTCTAATTCATTCGTACGATCCATTCTAATCCATTCGTACGATCCATTCTAATTCATTTTCGTGCGAATGAATTAGAATGGATCGTACGAATGGATTACTTTCGTGCGAATGAATTAGAATTGATCGTACGAATGGATTAGAATGGATCATACGAATGGATTAGAATGGATCGTACGAATGAATTAGAATGGATTGTCTGAATGGATTCAAATTCTTTCGCACGAATGTAACCTTTCTAATTCATTTGTACGATCCATTCTAATTCATTCGTATGATCCATTCTAATTCATTTGTACGATCCATTCTAATTCATTCTCACGAATGTAACCTTTCTAATTCATTCGTACGATCCATTCTAATCCATTCGTACGATCCATTCTAATCCATTCGTACGATCCATTCTAATTCATTCTCACAAATGTAACCTTTCTAATTCATTTGTACGATTCATTCTAATTCATTCGTACGATCCATTCTAATCCATTCGTACGATCCAATCTAATTCATTCGTACGATCCATTCTAATTCATTCCTACGATCTATTCTAATTCATTCGCTCGAATGTATCCATTCTAATTCATTCGTTAGATCCATTCTAATTCATTCGCACGATCCATTCTAATTCATTCGTATGATCCATTCTAATTCATTCCTACGATCTATTCTAATTCATTCGCTCGAATGTATCCATTCTAATTCATTCGTTCGATCCATTCTAATTCATTCATACGATCCATTCAAATTCATTCGCATGATCCATTCTAATTCATTCGTACGATCCATTCTAATTCATTCGTACGATCCATTCTAATTCATTCGCACGATCCATTCTAATTCATTCGTATTATCCATTCTAATTCATTCCTACGATCTATTCTTATTCATTCGTATGATCCATTCAATTTCATTCGTTCGATCCATTCTAATTCATTCGTACAATCCATTCAAATTCATTCGCATGATCCATTCTAATTCATTCGTACGATCTATTCTAATTCATTCGTACGAATGTATCCATTCTAATTCATTCATACAATCCATTCTAATTCATTCGCACGATCTATTCTAATTCATTCGCACAAATATATCCATTCTAATTCATTCGTACAATCTATTCTAATTCATTTGTATGATCAATTCTAATTCATTCGCACGATCCATTCTAATTCATTCTTACGATCCATTCTAATGCATTCGCACGAATGTAACCATTCTAATTCATTCGTACGATCCATTCTAATTCATTCCTACGAATTAGAATGGATCATACGAACGAATTAGAATGGATCATACGAATGGATTAGAATGGATCGTACGAATGAATTAGAATAGATCATGCGAATGAATTAGAATGGATTGTACGAATGAATTAGAAAGGATACATTTGTGCGAATGAATTAGAATGGATCGAACGAATGAATTAGAATGGATACATTCGTACGAATTAATTATAATGGATCGTACGAATGAATTAGAATGGATCGTACGAATGAATTAGAATGGATACATTCGTGCGAATGAATTAGAATTGATCGTGCGAATAAATTAGAATGGATCGATCGTACGAATGAATTAGAATGGATCATGCGAATGAATGAGAATGGATCGTATGAATGAAGTAGAATGGATTGTACGAATGAATTAGAATGGATCGAACGAATGAATTAGAATGGACACATTCGAGCGGAATGAATTAGAATGGATCGTACGATCCATTCTAATTCATTCTCACAAATGTAGCCATTCTAATTCATTCGTATGATCCATTCTAATTCATTCGCACGATCCATTCTAATTCATTCGCACGAATATATCCATTCTAATTCATTCGTACGATCCATTCTAATTCATTCGTACGATCCATTCTAATTCATTCGCACGATCCATTATAATTCATTCGTACGATCCATTAGAATGGATTCGCACGATCCATTCTAATCCATTCGCACGAATGTAACCATTCTAATTCATTCATACGATCCATTCTAATTCATTCCTACGATCCATTCTAATTCATTCGCACGAATGTATCCATTCTAATTCATTTGCACGATCCATTCTAATTCATTCCTATGATCCATTCTAATTCATTCGTACGATCCATTCTAATTCATTCGCTCGAATGTATCCATTCTAATTCATTCGTACAATCCATTCTAATTCATTCGTACGATCTATTCTAATCCATTCGTACAATCCATTCTAATTCATTCGTACAATGCGTTCTAATTCATTCGTACGATCCATTCTAATCCATTCATACGTTCCATTCTAATTCATTCGCACAATTAATTCTAATTCATTCGTACGATCCATTCTAATTCATTCCTACGATCCATTCTAATTCATTCGCACGAATGTATCCATTCTAATTCATTTGCACGATCCATTCTAATTCATTCCTATGATCCATTCTAATTCTTTCGTACGATCCATTCTAATTCATTCGCACGAATGAATTTGAATGGATCGTACGAATGAATTAGAATGGATCGTACGAATGAATTAGAATGGATACATTCGTGTGAATGAATTAGAATAGATCTTGTGAATAAATTAGAATGGATCGATCGTACGAATGAATTAGAATAGATCGTGCAAATAAATTAGAATGGATCGTACGAATGAATTAGAATGGATCGTGCGAATGAATTAGAATGGATCGTACGAATAAATTAGAATGGTTACATTCGTGCGAATGAATTAGAATAGATCGTACGAATGAATTAGAATGGATCGTGCGAATGAATTAGAATGGATCGTACGAATGGATTAGAACGCATTGTACGAATGAATTAGAATAGATACATTTGTGCGAATGAATTAGATTGCATCGTACGAATGAATTTAAATGGATTGTACGAATGAATTGGATTGGATCGTACGAATGAATTAGAATGGATCATGCGAATGAATTAGAATAGATCGTACGAATGAATTAGAATGGATACATTCGTGTGAATGAATTAGAATGGATCGGACGAATGAATTAGAATTGATCGTGCGAATGAATTAGAATGGATCATACGATTGAATTTGAATGGATCGTACGAATAAATTAGAATGGATACATTTGTGCGATGAATAAGAATGGAGCGTACGAATGAATTACAATGGAGCGTACGAATGAACTAGAATGGATACATTCGTGCGAATGAATTAGAATGGATCATATGAAAGAATTAGAATGGATCGTGCGAATGAATTAGAAAGGATCGTACGAATGAATTAGAATAAATATATTTGTACGAATGATTTAGAATGGATCGTACGAATAAATTAGACTGGATCATACGAATAAATTAGAATGGATACATTCATGCAAATGAATTAGAATGGATCGTGCGAATGAATTAGAATCGATCGTACGAATGAATTAGAATGGATCGTACGAATGAATTAGATCGTACGAATGAATTAGAATGGATCGTGTGAATGAATTAGAATTTATCATACGAATGAATTAGAATGGATCGTGCGAATGAATTAGAATGGATCGTACAAATGCATTAGAATGGATACATTCGTGTGAATGAATTAGAATGGATCATACGAATGAATTAGAATGGATACATTTGTGTGAATGAATTTGAATGGATTGCACGAATTGAATTAGAATGGATCGTACGAATGGATTAGAATGGATCGTACGAATGAATTAGAATGGATCATACAAATTAATTAGAAAGGTTACATTCATGAGAATGAACTAGAATGGATCGTGCAATTGAATTAGAATTGCTCATACGAGTGGATTATAATGGATCGTACGAATGAATTAGAATAGATCGTGCGAATGAATTAGAATGGATCGTACGAACGAATTAGAATGGATCATACGAACGAATTAGAATGGATCGTATGAAAGAATTAGAATGGATCGTACGAATGAATTAGAATGGATACATTCGAGCGAATGAATTAGAATGGATCGTCCAATGAATTAGAATGGATCATAGGAATGAATTAGAATGGATCGTGCAAATGAATTAAAATGGATCGCTCGAATGTATCGTACGAAGGAATTAGAATGGATCGTATGAATGGATTAGAATGGATCGTACGAATGAATTAGAATGGATCATACAAATGAATTAGAAAGGTTACATTTATGAGAATGAATTAGAATGGATCGTACGAATGGATTAGAATGGATCATACGAATGGATTAGAATGGATCGTATGAATGGATCAGAATGGATCGTACGAATGAATTAGAAAGGTTACATTTGTGAGAATGAATTAGAATGGATCGTACGAATGAGTTAGAATGGATCATACGAATGAATTAGAATGGATCGTACAAATGAATTAGAATGGATCGAACGAATGAATTAGAATGGATACATTCGAACGACTAAATTAGAATAGATCATAGGAATGAATTAGAATGGATCATACGAACGAATTAGAATGGATCGTGCGAATGGATTAGAATGGATTGTACGAATGAATTAGAATGGATACATTCGTGCGAATGAATTAGAATGAATCGGACGAATGAATTAGAATGGATCGTACGAATGAATTAGAATGGATCGTGCGAATGAATTAGAATAAATCGTACGAATGCTTTAGAATGGATACATTCGTGCAAATGAATTAGAATGGATTGTACGAATGAATTAGAATGGATCGTGCGAATGAATTAGAATGGATCATACGATTGAATTAGAATGGATCATGCGAATGAATTAGAATGGATCGTGCGAATGAATTTGAATGGATCGTACGAATGAATTAGAATGAATCGTACGATCCATTCTAATTCATTCTCACAAATGTAACCTTTATAATTCATTTGTACGATCCATTCTAATTCATTCGTACGATCCATTCCAATTCATTCGCACGATCCATTCTAATTCATTCGTTCGATCCATTCTAATTTATTCGCACGATCCATTCTAATTCATTCGTACGATCCATTCTAATTCATTCGCTCGAATGTAACCATTCTAATTCATTCGTACGATCCATTCTAATTCATTCCTACGATCCATTCTAATTTATTCTCACGAATGTAACCTTTCTAATTCATTTGTATGTATCCATTCTAATTCATTCGTACAATCCATTCTAATTCATTCGCACAATCCATTCTAATTCATTCCTACGTACGATCCATTCTAATTCATTCGTACGATCCATTCTAATTCATTCGCACGAATGTATCCATTCTAATGCATTCGTACGATCCATTCTAATTCATTCGCACGATCCATTCATTCAATCGCATGATCCATTCTAATTCAATCGCACGATCCATTCTAATTCATTCGCTCGAATGTATCCATTCTAATTCATTCGCACGAATGTATCCATTCTAATTCATTCGTACGATCCATTCTAATTCATTCGTACGATCCATTCTAATTCATTCGCACGAATCTAACCATTCAAATTCATTCGTACGATCCATTCTAATTCATTCCTACGATCCATTCTAATTCATTCCTACGATCTATTCTAATTCATTCGTACGGTCCATTCTAACGCATTCATACGATTCATTCTAATTCATTCGCACGATCTATTCTAATTCATTCGTACAATCCATTCTAATTCATTCCTACGATCCATTCTAATTCATTCGCACGAATGTATCCATTCAAATTCATTCGTACGATCCATTCTAATTCATTCGTATGATCCGTTCTAATCCATTCGTACGATCTATTCTAATTCATTCGTACGATCCATTCTTATTCATTCATACAATCCATTCTAATTCATTCGCACAATACATTTTAATTCATTCATACAATCCATTCTAATTCATTCGCATGATCCATTCTAATTCATTTGTACGATCCTTTCTAATTCATTCGCATGAATATATCTATTCTAATTCATTCGTATGATCAATTCTAATTTATTCGCACGATCTATTCTAATTCATTCGTACGATCCATTCTAATTCATTCGTACGATCCATTCTAATTCATTTGTATGATCCATTCTAATTTATTCGTTCAAATAAATCCATTCTAATTCATTCGTACGATCCATTCTAATTCATTCATACGATCCATTCTAATTCATTCGTACGCTCCATTCTTATTCATCGCACAAATGTATCCATTCTAATTCATTCGTACGATCCATTCTAATTCATTCGCATGATCGATTCTAATTCATTCGTATGATCCATTCTAATTCATTCGTACGATCCGTTCTAATTCTTTCGTACGATCCATTCTAATTCATTCGCACGATCTATTCTATTTCATTCGTACAATCTATTCTAATTCATTCATACGATCCATTCTAATTCATTCGCACAAATGTATCCATTCTAATTCATTCGTACGATCCATTCTAATTCATTCGCACGATCCATTCTAATTCATTCGTATGATCCATTCTAATTCATTCGCACGATCCATTCTAATTCATTCGTATGATCAATTCTAATTCATTCGCACAAATGTATCCATTCTAATCCATTCATACGATCCATTCTAATTCATTCGCACAATCCATTCTAATTCATTCGTGCAATCAATTCTAATTCATTCGTATGATCCATTCTAATTCATTCGCACGAATGTATCTATTCTAATTCATTTGCACGATCCATTCTAATTCATTCCTATGATCCATTCTAATTCATTCGTACGATCCATTCTAATTCATTCGCTCGAATGTATCCATTCTAATTCATTCGTACGATCCATTCTAATTCATTCGTACGATCCACTCTAATTCATTCGCACGAATGTATCCATTCTAATTCATTCGTACAATCCATTCTAATTCATTCGTACGATCCTTCTAATTCATTCCTATGATCCATTCCCACAAATGTAACCTTTCTAATTCATTTGTACGATCCTTTCTAATTCATTCATACGATCCATTCTAATTCATTCGCACAATCCATTCTAATTCATTCGCACGAATGTAACCATTCTAATTCATTCGTACGATCCATTCTAATTCATTCATACAATCCATTCTAATTCATTCGCACGAATGTATCCATTCTAATTAATTCGTACGATCCATTCTAATTCATTCGTATGATCCATTCTTATTCAATCGCACGATCCAGTCTAATTCATTCTCAAGAATGTAACCTTTCTAATTCATTTGTACGAACGAATTAGAATGGATCATATGAACGAATTAGAATGGACCGTACGAACGAATTAGAATGGATCGTATGAATGAATTAGAATGGATCGTACGAATGAATTAGAATGGATTAGAATAAATCGTACGAATGAATTAGAATGGATAGTGCAAATGAATTAGAATGGATCGTACGAATGAATTAGAATGGATACATTTGTGCGAATGAATCTGAATGGATCTGACGAATGAAGTAGAATGGATCGTACGATTCATTCTAATTCATTCGTACAATCCATTCTAATGCATTCGTATGATTCATTCTAATTCATTCGCACGATCCATGTACGAATGAATTAGAATAGATCGTGCGAATGAATTAGAATGCATCGTACGAATGAATTAGAATGGATCGTAGGAATGAATTAGAATGGATCGTACAAATGATTTAGAATGGTTACATTCGTGCGAATGAATTAGAATGGATCGTATGTACAAATTAGAATGGATCGTATGAATTAGAATGGATACATTTGTGCAAATGAATTAGAATGGATCGTACGAATGAATTAGAATGGATCGTACGAATGGATTAGAATGGATCGTACGAATGGATTTGAATGGATCATGCAAATGAATTAGAATGGATTGCACGAATGTATCCATTCTAATCCATTCGTAGGAATGGATTAGAATGGATCGTACGAATGAATTAGAATGGATCGTGCGAATGAATTAGAATGGATCGTATGAATAAATTAGAATGGATCGTACGAATGAATTAAAATGGATACATTTGTGCGAATGAATTAGAATGGATCATACGATTGAATTAGAATGGATCGTACGAATGAATTAGAATGGATCATGCGAATGAATTTGAATGGATCGTACGAATGAATTAGAATGGATCGAACGAATGAATTAGAATGGATACATTCGAGCGAATAAATTAGAATGGATTGTATGAATGGATTAGAATGGATCGTACGAATGAATTAGAATGGATACATACAAATGAATTAGAAAGGTTACATTCGTGAGAATGAATTAGAATGGATCGTACGAATGAATTAGAATGGATCGTACGAATGAATTAGAATGGATACATTCGAGCGAATGAATTAGAATGGATCGTACGAATGAATTAGAATGGATCATAGGAATGAATTAGAATGGATCGTGCAAATTAATTAGAATGGATACATTCGTGCGAATGAATTAGAATGGATCGTAGGAATGAATTAGAATTGATCGTACGAATGAATTAGAATGGATACATTCGTGCAAATGAATTAGAATGGATCGGACAAATGAATTAGAATAGATCATACGAATGAATTAGAATGGTTACATTCGTGCGAATGAATTAGAATTGATAATACGAATGGATTAGAATGGTTCGTACGAATAAATTAGAATGGATCGTACAAATGAATTAGAAAGGTTACATTTGTGAGAATGAATTAGAATGGATCGTACGAATGGATTAGAATGGATCGTACGAATGGATTAGAATGGATACATTCGTGCGAATGAATTAGAATGGATCGTACGAATGAATTAGAATGGATACATTCGTGCGAATGAAATAGAATGGATCATAGGAATGAATTAGAATGGATCGTACAAATGAATTAGAATGGTTACATTCGTGCGAATGAATTAGAATGGATCGTACGAATGGATTAGAATGGATCGTACGAATTGATTAGAATGGATCGTACAAATGAATTAGAATGGATCGTACAAATAAATTAGAAAGGTTATATTTGTGAGAATGAATTAAAATGGATCGTACGAATGGATTAGAATAGATCGTACGAATGGATTAGAATGGATCGTACGAATGAATTAGAGTGGATCATACAAATGAATTAGAAAGGTTACATTCGTGAGAATGAATTAGAATGGATCGTACAAATGAATTAGAATGGATCGTACGAATGGATTAGAATGGATCCTACGAATGAATTTGAATGGATCGTACGAATGAATTAGAAAGGTTACATTTGTGAGAATGAATTAGAATGGATCGTACGAATGAATCTGAATGGATCGTAGGAATGAATTAGAATGGATCGTACGAATGAATTAGAATGGTTACATTCGTGCGAATGAATTAGAATGGATCGTACGAATGGATTAGAATGGATCGTACGAATGGATTAGAATGGATCGTACGAATGGATTAGAACATTTGTGCGAATGAATTAAAATGGATCGTAGGAATGAATTAGAATGGATCGTACGAATGAATTTGAATGGTTTCATTCGTGCGAATGAATTAGAATGGATCGTACGAATGGATTAGAATGGATCGTACGAATGGATTAGAATGGCTCGTACGAATAAATTAGAATGGATTGTACGAATGAATTAGAATGGATACATTCGTACGAATGAATTAGAATAGATCGTACGAATGAATTAGAATGGATCATAGCAATGAATTAGAATGGATCGTGCAAATGAATTAGAATGGATCGTGCGAATGATTTAGAATGAATCGTACGAATGAATTAGAATGGATACATTCGAGCGAATGAATTAGAATGGATCGTACGAATGAATTAGAATGGATCATAGGAATGAATTAGAATGGATCGTGCAAATGAATTAGAATGGATACATTCATGCGAATGAATAAGAATAGATCGTAGGAATGAATTAGAATGGATCATACGAATGAATTAGAATGGATCGTGCGAATGAATTAGAATGGATTGTACGAATGAATTAGAATGAATACATTCGTGCGAATGAATTAGAATGGATCGGACGAATGAATTAGAATGGATCGTACGAATGAATTAGAATGGATCGTGTGAATGAATTAGAATGAATCGTACGAATGCATTAGAATGGATACATTCGTGCGAATAAATTAGAATGGATCGTACGAATAAATTAGAATGAATCGTTCGCATGAAATTCATTAGTACGATCCATTCAAATTCATTCGCATGATCCATTGTAATTCATTCGTACGATCCATTCTAATTCATTCGTACGATCCATTCTAATTCATTCGCACGATCCATTCTAATTCATTCATATTATCCATTCTAATTCATTCCTACGATCTATTCTTATTCATTCGCATGATCCATTCAAATTCATTCTTTCGATCCATTCTAATTCATTCGTACAATCCATTTAAATTCATTCGCATGATCCATTCTAATTCATTCGTACGATCCATTCTAATTCATTCATATGATTGTATCTATTCTAATTCATTCGTACAATCCATTCTAATTCATTCGCACGATCTATTCTAATTCATTCGCACAAATGTATCCATTCTAATTCATTCGTACAATCCATTCTAATTCATTCGTATGATCAATTCTAATTCATTCGCACGATCCATTCTAATTCATTCGTACGATCCATTCTAATTCATTCGCACGAATATAACCATTCTAATTCATTCGTACGATCCATTCTAATTCATTCCTACGAATTAGAATGGATCATACGAACGAATTAGAATGGATCGTACGAATTGATTAGAATGGATCATACGAACGAATTAGAATGGATCATACGAATGGATTAGAATGGATCGTACGAATGAATTAGAATGGATCATATGAATGAATTAGAAAGGATTGTACGAATGAATTAGAATGGATATATTTGTGCGAATGAATTAGAATGGATCAAACGAATGAATTAGAATTGATACATTCGTGCGAATGAATTAGAATGGATCGTACGAATGAATTAGAATGGATCGTACGAATGAATTAGAATGGATACATTCGTGCGAATGAATTAGAATTGATCGTGCGAATAAATTAGAATGGATCGATCGTACGAATGAATTAGAATGGATCGTGCGAATGAATTAGAATGGATCGTACGAATGAAGTAGAATGGATTGTACGAATGAATTAGAATGGATCGAACGAATGAAGTAGAATGGATACATTCTAGCGGAATGAATTAGAATTGATCGTACGATCCATTCTAATTCATTCTCACAAATGTATCTATTCTAATTCATTCGTTTGATCCATTCTAATTCATTCGCACGATCCATTCTAATTCATTCGTACGATCCATTCTAATTTATTCGTACGATCCATTCTAATTCATTCGTACGA
Source organism: Chamaelirium japonicum (assembly GCA_947650365.1). Lineage (NCBI taxonomy): Eukaryota > Viridiplantae > Streptophyta > Magnoliopsida > Liliales > Melanthiaceae > Chamaelirium > Chamaelirium japonicum. The sequence continues at coordinate 1,217,213 of CANTAL010000070.1, read as the reverse complement.
TCCATTAGAATCGATTCGTACGATCCATTCTTATTCATTCGTACGATCCATTCTAATTCATTCGTACAATCCATTCTAATTCAATCCTATGAATGTATCCATTCTAATTCATTCGCTCGAATGTATCCATTCTAATTCATTCGTACAAATGTATCCATTCTAATTCATTCCTACGAATGAATTAGAATAGATCGTACGAATGGATTAGAATAGATCGTACGAATGGATTAGAATGGATCGTACAATTGAATTAGAAAGGTTACATTTGTGAGAATGAATTAGAATGGATCGTACGAATGAATTAGAATGGATCATAGGAATGAATTAGAATGGATCGTGCGAATGAATTAGAATGGATATATTCGTGCGAATGAATTAGAATGGATCGTGCGAATGAATTAGAATGGATCATACGAATGAATTAGAATGGATACATTTGTGAGAATGAATTAGAATGGATCATACGAATGAATTAGAATGGATCATGCGAAAGAATTTGAATGGATTGTACGAATGAATTAGAATGGATCGAACGAATGAATTAGAATGGATACATTCGAGCGAATGAATTAGAATAGATCGTAGGAATGAATTAGAATGGATCGTGCGAATGAATTAGAATGAATCGTACGAATGAATTAGAATGGATCGTACGAATGAATTAGAATGGATACATTTGTGCGATGAATAAGAATGGAGCGTACGAATGAATTAGAATGGAGCGTACGAATGAACTGGAATGGATACATTCATGCGAATGAATTAGAATGGATCATATGAAAGAATTAGAATGGATCGTGCGAATGAATTAGAATGAATCGTATGAATGCATTAGAATGGATACATTCGTGCGAATGAATTAGAAGGGATCGTACGAATGAATTAGAATGGATCGTGCGAATGAATTAGAATGGATCGTACGAATGAATTAGAATGGATCGTGCGAATGAATTAGAATGGGAACGAATTAGAATGGATCGTACGAATGAGTTAGAATGGATACATTCGAGCGAATGAATTAGAATGGATCGTACGAATGGATTAGAATAGATCGTACGAATGGATTAGAATGGATCCATTCGAGCGAATGAATTAGAATGGATCGTACGAATGCATTAGAATGGATCGTACGACTGAATTTGAATGGATTGTATGAATGAATTAGAATAGATCATACGAATGGATTAGAATGGATCGGACGAATGAATTAGAATGGATTCATTCGCACGAATGAATTACAATGGATCGTACGAATGAATTTGAATGGATTGTACGAATGAATTAGAATGGATCATAGGAATGAATTAGAATCGATCGTGCAAATGAATTAGAATGGATATATTCGTACGAATGAATTAGAATGGATCTTAGGAATGAATTAGAATGGATCGTACGAATGAATTAGAATGGATCGTGCGATGAATTAGAATGGATCATACGAATGAATTAGAATAGATATATTCATGCGAATAAATTAGAATGGTTCGTACGAATGAATTAGAATGGATCGTGCGAATGAATTAGAATGGATCATATGAATAAAATAGAATGGATCGTGCGAATGAATTAGAATGGATCATACGAATGAATTAGAATGGATCGTACGAATGAATTAGAATGGATACATTCGGGCGAATGAATTAGAATGGATCGGACGAATGAATTAGAATGGATCGTACAAATGAATTAGAATATTTACATTCGTGTGAATGAATTAGAATGGATCGTACGAATGGATTGGAATGGATCGAACGAATGAATTAGAATGGATCGTACGAATGAATTAGAATGTATTGTGCGAATGAATTAGAATGGATCGTATGAATGAATAAGAATGGATCGTGCGAATGAATTAGAATGGATCGTATAAATGAATTAGAATGGATCGTGCGAATGAATTAGAAACATTCGTGCGAATGAATTAGAATGAATTAGATTGCATCGTACGATCCATTCTAATCCATTTGTACGATCCATTCTTATTCATTCCTACGATCCATTCTAATTTATTCACAAGAATGTATCCATTCTAATTCATTCGTACAATCTATTCTAATTTATTCGTACAAATGTATCCATTCTAATACATTCGTATGATCCATTCTAATTCATTCGTACGATTCATTCTAATTCATTCGTACGATCCATTCTAATTCATTCATACGATCAATTTTAATTCATTTGTACGATCCATTCTAATTCATTCGCATGAATATATCTATTCTAATTCATTTGCACGATCCATTGTAATTCATTCCTATGATCCATTCTAATTCATTCGTACGATCCATTGTAATTCATTTGCTCGAATGTATCCATTCTAATTCATTTGTACGATCCATTCTAATGAATTAGAATGGATTGTGCGAATGAATTAGAATGGATCGTATGAATGAATAAGAATGGATTGTACGAATGGATTAGAATGGATCGTACAATCCAATCTAATTCATTCTAATTCATTCGCACGAATGTTTCTAATTCATTCGCACGATCCAATCTAATTCATTCGTACGATCCATTCTAATTCATTCGCACGATCCATTCTTATTCATTCATACGATCCATTCTAACTCATTTGCACAATCCATTCTAATTCATTCGTACGATCCATTATAATTCATTCGTATGATCCATTCTAACTCATTCGGTGGATCCATTCTACTTCATTCGTACGATCCATTCTAATTTATTTGCACGAATATACGATCCATTATAATTCATTCGCACAAATGTATCCATTCTAATTCATTCGTACGATCCATTCTAATTTATTCTCACGATTGTAACCTTTCTAATCCATTCGTACGATCCATTCTAATCCATTCGTACAATCCATTCTAATTCATTCGCACGAATGTATCCATTCTAATGCATTCGTACGATCCATTCTAATTCAATCATACGATCCATTCTAATCCATTCGTACGATCTATTCTAATTCATTCGTACTATCCATTCTAATTCATTCTCACAAATGTAACCATTCTAATTTATTTGTATGATCCATTCTAATTCATTCATACGATCCATTCTAATCCATTCGTACGATCCATTCTAATCCATTCGCACGAACGTAACCATTCTAATTCATTCGTACGATCCATTCTAATTCATTCCTACGATCCATTCTAATTCATTCGCACGAATGTATCCATTCTAATTCATTTGCACGATCCATTCTAATTCATTCCTATGATCCATTCTAATTCATTCTTACGATCCATTCTAATTCATTCGCTCGAATGTATCCATTCTAATTCATTCGTACGATCCATTCTAATTCATTCCTACGATCCATTCTAATCCATTCGTATGATCTATTCTAATTCATTCATACAATGCGTTCTAATTCATTCGTACGATCCATTCTAATCCATTCGTGCGTTCCATTCTAATTCATTCGCATGATCAATTCTAATTCATTCGTACGATCCGTTCTAATTCATTCCTATGATCCATTCTAATTCATTCGCACGAATGTATCCAGTCTAATTCATTTGCACGATCCATTCTAATTCATTCCTATGATCCATTCTAATTCATTCGTACGATCCATTCTAATTCATTCGCTCGAATGTACCCATTCTAATTCATTCATACGATCCATTCTAATTCATTCGCATGATCCATTCGTACGATCCATTCTAATTCATTTGCACAAATGAATTTGAATGGATCGTACGAATGAATTAGAATGGATCGTACGAATGAATTAGAATGGATACATTCGTGTGAATGAATTAGAATAGATCGTGTGAATAAATTAGAATGGATCGATCGTACGAATGAATTAGAATAGATCGTGCGAATAAATTAGAATGGATCGTACGAATGAATTAGAATTGATCGTGCGAATGAATTAGAATGGATCGTACGAATGAATTAGAATGGTTACGTTCGTGCGAATGAATTGGAATAGATCGTACGAATGAATTAGAATGGATCATGCGAATGAATTAGAATTGATCATACGAATGAATTAGAATGGATCGTAAGAATGGATTAGAACGCATTGTATGAATGAATTAGAATAGATACATTTGTGCGAATGAATTAGATTGCATCGTACGAATGAATTTGAATGGATTGTACGAATGAATTAGAGTGGATCGTACGAATGATATAGAATGGATCATGCGAATGAATTAGAATAGATCGTACGAATGAATTAGAATGGATACATTCGTGCGAATGAATTAGAATGGATCGGACAAATGAATTAGAATTGATCGTGCGAATGAATTAGAATGGATCATACGATTGAATTTGAATGGATCGTACGAATAAATTAGAATGGATACATTTGTGCGATGAATAAGAATAGAGCGTACAAATGAATTACAATGGAGCGTACGAATGAACTAGAATGGATACATTCGTGCGAATGAATTAGAATGGATCGTATGAAAGAATTAGAATGGATCTTGCGAATGAATTAGAAAGGATCGTATGAATGAATTAGAATGGATATATTCGTATGAATAAAGTAGAATGGATCGTACGTATGAATTAGACGGATCATACGAATAAATCAGAATAGATATATTCATGCAAATGAATTAGAATGGATCGTGCGAATGAATTAGAATCGATCGTACGAATGAATTAGAATGGATCGTACGAATGAATTAGATCGTACGAATGAATTAGAATGGATCTAGCGAATGAATTAGAATTGATCATACGAATGAATTAGAATGGATCGTGCGAATGAATTAGAATGGATCGTACAAATGCATTAGAATGGATACATTCGTGCGAATGAATTAGAATGGATCATACGAATGAATTAGAATGGATACATTTGTGCGAATGAATTTGAATGGATTGCACGAATTGAATTAGAATGGATCGTACGAATGGATTAGAATGGATCGTACAAATAAATTAGAATGGATCATACAAATTAATTAGAAAGGTTACATTCGTGAGAATGAATTAGAATGGATCGTGCAATTGAATTAGAATTGATCATATGAATGGATTAGAATGGATCGTACGAATAAATTAGAATAGATCGTGCGAATGAGTTAGAATGGATCGTACGAACGAATTAGAATGGATCGTATGAACGAATTAGAATGGATCGTACGAATTAATTAGAACGGATACATTCGAGCGAATGAATTAGAACGGATCGTACGATTGAATTAGAATGGATCATAGGAATGAATTAGAATGGATCGTGCAAATGAATTAGAATGGATCGCTCGAATGTATCGTACAAAGGAATTAGAATGGATCGTACGAATGGATTAGAATGGATCGTACGAATGGATTAAAATGGATCATACAAATGAATTAGAAAGGTTATATTTGTGAGAATGAATTAGAATGGATCGTACGAATGAATTAGAATGGATCGTAAGAATGGATTAGAATGGATCGTACGAATGGATCATAATGGATCGTACGAATGAATTAGAAAGGTTACATTCGTGAGAATGAATTAGAATGGATCGTACGAATGAGTTAGAATGGATCATACGAATGAATTAGAATGGATCGTACAAATGAATTAGAATGGATCGAACGAATGAATTAGAATGGATACATTCGATCGAATAAATTAGAATAGATTATAGGAATGAATTAGAATGGATCATACGAATGAATTAGAATGGATCGTGCGAATGAATTAGAATGGATTGTATGAATGAATTAGAATGAATCGTACGATCCATTCTAATTCATTCTCACAAATGTAACCTTTCTAATTCATTCGTACGATCCATTCTAATTCATTCGTACGATCCATTCTAATTCATTCGTACGATCCATTGTAATTCATTTGGACGATCCATTCTAATTCATTCGTACGATCCATTCTAATTCATTCGCTCGAATGTAACCATTCTAATTCATTCGTACGATCCATTCTAATTCATTCCTACGATCCATTCTAATTTATTCTCACGAATGTAACCTTTCTAATTCATTTGTATGTATCCATTCTAATTCATTCGTACAATCCATTCTAATTCATTCGCACAATCTATTCTAATTCATTCCTACGTACGATCCATTCTAATTCATTCGTACGATCCATTCTAATTCATTCGCACGAATGTATCCATTATAATGCATTTGTACGATCCATTCTAATTCATTCGCACGATCCATTCATTCAATCGCATGATCTATTCTAATTCATTCGCACGATCCATTCTAATTCATTCGCTCGAATGTATCCATTCTAATTCATTCGCACGAATGTATCTATTCTAATTTATTCGTACGATCCATTCTGATTCATTCGTGCGATCCATTCTAATTCATTCGCATGATCCATTCTAATGCATTCATATGATTCATTCTAATTCATTCACACGATCCATTCTAATTCATTCGTTCGATCCATTCTAATTCATTCCTACGATCCATTCTAATTCATTCACACGAATGTATCCATTCTAATTCATTCGTACGATCCATTCTAATTCATTCGTATGATCCATTCTAATCCATTCGTACGATCCATTCTAATTCATTCACACGAATGTAACCATTCTAATTCATTCGTACGATCCATTCTAAATCATTCCTACGATCCATTCAAATTCATTTGTACGATTCATTCTAATTCATTCGTATGAGCTATTATAATTCATTCGTACGATCCATTCTAATTCATTCGTACGATCATTTGTAATTCATTCATACGAATGAATTAGAATGGATCATGTGAATGAATTAGAATGGATACATTCGTGAGAATCAATTAGAATGGATCGTACGAATGAATTAGAATGGATCATGCGAATGAATGAATGGATCTTGCGAATGAATTAGAATGGATCGTACGAATGCATTAGAATGGATACATTTGTGCGAATGAATTAGAATGGATCATACGAATGAATTAGAATGGATCGTACGAATGAATAAGAAAGGATCGTACAAATGAATTAGAAAGGTTACGTTTGTGAGAATGAATTAGAATGGATCGTACGAATGAATTAGAATGGATCGTACGAATGGATTAGAATGGATCGTACGAATGAATTAGAATGGATCATACGAATGGATTAGAATGGATCATACGAATGGATTAGAATGGATCGTACGAATGATTTAGAATGGATTAGAATGGATCGTACGAATGGATTAGAATGGATCGTACGAATGGATTAGAATGGATCGTACGAATGGATTAGAATGGATCGTACGAATGAATTAGATTGGATCGTACGAATGAATTAGAAAGGTTACATTTGTGAGAATGAAATAGAATGGATCGTACGAATGGATTAGAATGGATCGTACAAATGAATTAGAATGGTTACATTCGTGCGAATGAATTAGAATTAATCGTACGAATGAATTAGAATGGATCATACGAATGAATTAGAATGGATCGTACAAATGAATTAGAAAGGTTACATTCGTGCGAAAGAATTTGAATGGATCGTACGAATGGATTAGAATGGATCGTACGAACGAATTAGAATGGATCGTATGAATGAATTAGAATGGATCGTGCGAATGAATTTGAATGGATCGTGCGAATGAATTAGAATGGATCGAACGAATGAATTTGAATAGATCGTATGAATGAATTAGAATGGATCGTACGAATGAGTTAGAATGGATCGTGCGAATGAATTAGAATGGATCATGCGAATGAATTAGAATAGATCGTGCGAATGAATTAGAATGGATCATACGAATGAATTAGAATGGATCGTACGAATGGATTAGAATGGATCGTACAAATGAATTAGAATGGATCGTACGAATGAATTAGGATGGATACATTTGTGCGAATGAGTTAGAATGGATCATACGAATGAATTAGAATGGATCGTACGAATGGATTAGAATGGATCGTACGAATGAATTAGAATGGATCGTACGAATGAATTAGAATGGATCGTGCGAATGAATTAGAATGGATTGTGCGAATGAATTAGAATGGATCGTACAAATGAATTAGAATTGATACATTCGAGCGAATGAATTTGAATGGATCGTACGAATAGATTAGAATGGATCGTACGAATGGATTAGAATGGATCATACGAATGAATTAGAATGGATCGTACAAATGAATTAGAAAGGTTACATTTGTGAGAATGAATTAGAATGGATCGTCGAATGAATTAGAATGGATCGTACGAATGGATTAGAATGGATCGTACGAATGAATTAGAATGGATCGTACGAATGAATTAGAATGGATTGTACAAATGAATTAGAATGGATATATTTGTGCAAATGAATTAGAATGGATCGTGCGAATGAATTAGAATGGATCGTACGAATAAATTAGAATGGATATAGATATGCGAATGAGTTAGAATGGATCGAACGAATGAATTAGAATGGATACATTTGTGCGAATGAATTAGAATGGATCGTACGAATGAATTAGAATGGATACATTTGTGCGAATGAATTAGAATGGATCGTACGAATGAATTAGAATGGATCGTACGAATGAATTAGATCGTACGAACGAATTAGAATGGATCGTACGAATGAATTAGAATGGATACATCCGAGCGAATGGATTAAAATGGATCGTACGAATGAATTAGAATGGATCATAGGAATGAATTAGAATGGATCGTGCAAATGAATTAGAATGGATACATTCGTGCGAATAAATTAGAATGGATCGTAGGAATGAATTAGAATGGATCGTACGAATGAATTAGAATGGTTACATTCGTGCGAATGAATTAGAATGGATCGTACGAATGGTTTAGAATGGATCGTACGAGTGGATTTGAATGGATCGTACGAATGAATTAGAATGGATCGTACAAATGAATTAGAAAGGTTACATTTGTGAGAATGAATTAGAATGGATCGTACGAATGAATTAGAATGGATCATACAAATGAATTAGAATGGATCGTACGAATGAATTAGAATGGATCGTGCGAATGAATTAGAATCGATCGTACGAATGAGTTAGAATGGATCGTACGGATCGTACGAATGAATTAGAATGCATCATGCGAAAGAATTTGAATGGATCGTACGAATGAATTAGAATAGATCGTACGAATGTATCCATTCTAATTCATTCGTATGATCCATTCTAATTCGTTCAGATGATCCATTTTAATTCGTTCGTACGATCCATTCTAATTCTTTCGTACTATCCATTCGAATTCATTCGTATGATCCATTCTACTTCATTCGTACGATCCATTCTAATTCATTCTCATGAATGTATCCTTTCTAATTCTTTTGTATGATCCATTCTAATTCATTCGTACGATCCATTCAAATCCATTCATACGATCCATTCTAATTCATTCGTACGATCCATTCTAATCCATTCGTACGATCCATTCTAATTCATTCGTACGATTCATTCTAATTCATTCTCACAAATGTAACCTTTCTAATTCATTTGTACGATCCATTCTAATCCATTCGTACGATCCATTCGAATCTATTCGTACGATCCATTCTAAACCATTCGTACGATCCATTCTAATTCATTCGCATGAATGTAACCATTCTAATTCATTCGTACGATCCATTCTAATTCATTCCTACGATCCATTCTAATTCATTCGCACGAATGTATCCATTCTAATTCATTCGTACGATCCATTCTAATTCGTTCATACAATCTAATTCATTCGTACGATCCATTCAAATTCATTCGTACGATCCATTCTAATTCATTCGCACAAATGTATCCATTCTAATTCATTCGTACGATCCATTCTAATTCATTCATACGATCCATTCTAATTCATTCGCACAAATGTATCCATTTTAATTCATTCGTTCGATCCATTCTAATTCATTCGCATAAATATACCCATTCTAATTCATTCGTACGATCCATTCTAATTCATTCGCACGATCCATTCTAATTCATTCGCACAAATGTATCCATTCTAATTCATTCGTACAATCCATTCTAATACATTCGCATGATCCATTCTAGTTCATTCGTACGATCCATTCTAATTCATTCGTACGATCCATTCTAATTCATTCGTACGATCTATTCTAATCCATTCGTACGATCCATTCTAATTTATTCGTACGATCCATTCTAATTCATTCTCACAAATGTAACCTTTCTAATTTATTTGTACGATCCATTCTAATTCATTCGTACGATCCATTCTAATCCATTCGTACGATCCTTTCTAATCCATTCGTACGATCCATTCTAATTCATTCGCACGAATGTAACTATTCTAATTCATTCGTACGATCCATTCTAATTCATTCCTATTATCCATTCTAATGCATTCGCACGAATGTATCCATTCTAATTCATTTGCACGATCCATTCTAATTCATTCCTATGATCCATTCTAATTCATTCGTACAATCCATTCTAATTCATTCGCACGAATGTATCCATTCTAATTCATTCGTACGATCCATTCTAATTCATTCGTATGATCCATTCTAATTCATTCGTACGATCCATTCTAATCCATTCGTATGATCCATTCTAACCTATTCATACGATCCATTCTAATTCATTCATACAATCCATTCTAATTCATTCTCACAAATGTAACCTTTCTAATTCATTTGTACGATCAACTCTAATTCATTCGTACGATCCATTCTAATCCATTCGTACGATCCATTCTAATTCATTCGCACGAATATAACCATTCTAATTCATTCGTACGATCCATTCTAATTCATTCATATAATCCATTCTAATTCATTCGCACGAATGTATCCATTCTATTTAATTCGTACGATCGAATCTAATTCAAACGTACAATCCATTCTAATTCATCGCACAAATGTATCTATTCTAATTCATTCGTACAATGCGTTCTAATCCATTCGTACGAATGAATTAGAATGGATCGTGTGAATGAATTAGAATCGATCGGTCGAATGAATTAGAATGGATCGTACGAATGAATTAGATCGTACGAATGAATTAGAATGGATCGTACGAATGAATTAAAATGGATCGTACGAATGAATTAGAATGGATACATTCATATGAATGAATTAGAATGGATCGTACGAATGGATTAGAATGGATCGTACGAATGGATTAGAATGGATCGTACGAATGGATTAGAATGGATCATACAAATGAATTAGAAAAGTTACATTCGTGAGAATGAATTAGAATGGATCGTACAAATGAATTAGAATGGATCATACGAATGAATTTGAATGGATTGTACGAATGAATTAGAATGGATCGAACGAATGAATTAGAATGGATCAAACGAATGAATTAGAATAGATCGTAGGAATGAACTAGAATGGATCATACGAATGAATTAGAATGGATCGTGCGAATGAATTAGAATGGATCGTACGAATGAATTAGAATGGATCATACGAACGAATTAGAATGGATCGTACGAACGAATTAGAATGGATCGTATGAACGAATTAGAATGGATCGTACGAATGAATTAGAATGGATACATTCGTGCGAATGAATTAGAATAGATCGTACGAATGAATTATAATGGATCGTACGAATGGATTAGAACTCATTGTACGAATGAATTAGATTGCATCGTACGATCCATTCTAATTCATTCGCACAAATGTATCCATTCTAATTCATTCGCTCGAATGTATCCATTTTAATTCATTCGTACGATTCATTCTAATTCATTCGTACGATCTAATTCATTCGTACGATCCATTCTAATTCATTCGTATGATCGATTCTAATTCATTCGCATGATCCATTCTAATTCATTCGTACGATCCATTATAATTCATTCGTATGATCCATTCTAATTTATTCTTTCAAATATATCCATTATAATTCATTCGTACGATCCATTCTAATTCATTCGTACAAATATATCTATTCTAATTCATTCGTACAATGCGTTCTAATCCATTCGTACGATCCATTCTAATCCATTCGTACGATCCATTCTAATTCATTCGTATGATCCATTCTAATTCATTCGTAAGATCCATTCTAATTCATTTGCATGAATATATCTATTCTAATTTAATCGCACGATCCATTCTAATTTATTCGTATGATCCATTCTAATTCATTCGTACGATCCATTCTAATTCATTCTCACAAATGTAACCTTTCTAATTCATTTGTACGATCCATTCTAATCCATTCATACGATTCATTCTAATCCATTCGTACGATCCATTTTAATTCATTCGCATGAATGTACCCATTCTAATTCATTCGTACGATCCATTCTAATTCATTCGTATGATCAATTCTTAGATTGTACGAATGAATTAGAATGGATACATTCGAGCGAATGAATTAGAATAGATCGTAGGAATGAATTTGAATGGATCATACGAATGAATTAGAATGGATCGTGCGAATGAATTAGAATGGATTGTACGAATGAATTAGAATGGATACATTCATGCGAATGAATTAGAATAGATCGGACGAATGAATTAGAATGGATCGTACGATTCATTCTAATTCATTCGTACGATCCATTCAAATACATTCGTACGATTCATTCTAATTCATTCGCACGATCCATTCTAATTCATTCGTACGATCCATTCTTATTCATTCGTACGATCCATTCTAATTCATTCGTACGATCCATTCTAATTCATTCATATGATCCATTCTAACTCATTCGGTGGATCCATTCTAATTCATTCGTACGATCCATTCTAATTCATTCGCACGATCCATTTTAATTCATTCGTACAAACCATTCAAATTCATTCGTACGATGCAATCTAATTCACTCGCACAAATGTATCTATTCTAATTCATTCGCACGATCAATTCTAATCCATTCGTAGGATCCATTCTAATTCATTCGTACGAATGTAACAATTCTAATTCATTCGTACAATCCATTCTAATTCGTTCGTACGATCCATTCTAATTCGTTCGTACGATCTATTCTAATTCATTCGTACGATCCATTCTAATTCATTCGCATGAATGTATCCATTCTAATGCATTCGTACGATTCATTCTAATTCATTCGCACGATCCATTCTAATTCATTCGTACGATCCATTCTAATTCATTCGCACGATCCATTCTAATTCATTCGCACAATCTATTCTAATTCATTCGCACAATCCATTCTAATTCATTCGCACGAATGTATCCATTCTAATTCATTCGTACGATCCATTCTAATTCATTCGTACGATCCATTCTAATTCATTCGCATGATCCATTCGTACGATCCATCCTAATCCATTCGTACGATCCATTCTAATTCATTCATACGATCCATTCTAATTCTTTCGTACGATCCATTCTAATTCGTTCGCACGAATGTAACCATTCTAATTCATTCGTACGATCCATTCGAATTCATTCCTACGATCCATTCTAATTCATTCGCACGAATATATCCATTCTAATTCATTTGCACGATCCATTCTAATTCATTCGTACGATCCATTCTAATGGATCGTACGAATGAATTAGAATCGATCGTGCGAATGAATTAGAATGGATCGTACGAATGAATTAGAATGGTTATATTTGAACGAATAAATTAGAATGGAACATATGAATGAATTAAAATGGATCGTACGAATGAATTAGAATGGATCATACGAATGAATTAGAATGGATAGTGTGAATGAATTAGAATGGATCGTACGAATGAATTAGAATGGATCGTACGAATGAATTAGAATGGATCCACCGAATGAGTTAGAATGGATCATATGAATGAATTAGAATGGATCGTACAAATGAATTAGAATGGATCGTACGAATGAATTAGAATGGATCGGACGAATGAATTAGAATGGATCGTGCGAATGAATTAGAATAGATCGTACGAATGGATTAGAATGGATCGTACAAATGGATCCATTCTAAAATAAGTTAGAATGGATCGTACAAACGAATTAGAATGGATCGTATGAACGAATTAGAATGGATCGTATGAACGAATTAGGTTGGATACATTCGAGCGAATGAATTAGAATGGATCGTACAAATGAATTAGAATGGATCATAGGAATGAATTAGAATGGATACATTCGTGCGAAAGAATTAGAATGGATCGTAGGAATGAATTAGAATGGATCGTACGAATGAATTAGAATGGTTAAATTCGTACGAATGAATTAGAATGGATCGTACGAATGGATTAGAATGGATCGTACGAATGAATTAGAATGGATACATTTGTGCGAATGGATTAGAACGCATTGTACGAATGAATTAGAATAGATACATTTGTGCGAATGATTTAGATTGCATCGTACGAATGAATTTGAATGGATTGTACAAATGAGTTAGAATGGATTGTGCAAATGAATTAGAATGGATCGTACGAATGAATTAGAATGGATCCACCGAATGAGTTAGAATGGATCATACGAATGAATTAGAATGGATCGTACGAATGAATTAGAATGGATCGTACGAATGAATTAGAATGGATCGTATGAATGAATAAGAATGGATCGTACGAATGAATTAGAATGGATCGTGCGAATCAATTATAATGAATCGTACGAATGCATTAGAATGGATTGTACAAATGAATTAGAATGAATCGTACGATCCATTCTAATTCATTCGCACGAATGTATCCATTCTAATTCATTCACACGAATGTATCCATTCTAATTCATTCGTACAATCCATTCTAATTCATTCGCATGATCCAGTCTAATTCATTCGTATGACCCATTCTAATTCATTCCTACGATCTATTCTAATTCATTCGCTCGAATATATCCATTCTAATTCATTCGTACAATCTTAGAATTGATCATACGAATGAATTAGAATGGATCGTACGAATGAATTAGAATGGATACAATCGTGCGAATGAATTAGAATGGATCGTACAAATGAATTAGAATGGATCGGATGAATGAATTAGAATGGATCGTACGATTCATTCTAATTCATTCGTACGATCCATTCTAATGCATTCGTACGATTCATTCTAATTCATTCGCACGATCCATTCTAATTCATTCGTACGATCCATTCTTATTCATTCATACGATCCATTCTAATTCATTCGCACAACCTATTCTAATTCATTCGTACAATCCATTCTAATTCATTCGTATGATCCATTCTAACTCATTTTAGAATGGATCGTGCGAATGAATTAGAATGGATCGTGCGAATGAATTAGAATGGATCGTACGAATGAATTAGAATGAATCATACGAATGCATTAGAATGGATCGTATGAATGAATTAGAATGAATCATACGATCCATTCTAATTCATTCGTTCGATCCATTCAAATTCATTCGCATGAATGTATCCATTCTAATTCATTTGCATGATCCATTCTAATTAATTCCTATGATCCATTCTAATTCATTCGTACAATCAATTCTAATTCATTAGCTCGAATGTATCCATTCTAATTCATTCGTACGATCCATTCTGATTCGTTCATACGATCCATTCTAATTCGTTCGTACGATCCATTCTAATTCGTTCGTACGATCCATTCTAATTCATTAGTATGATCCATTCTAATTCATTCCTACGATCTATTCTAATTCATTCGCTCGAATGTATCCATTCTAATTCATTCGTTCGATCCATTTAAATTCATTCGTACGATCCATTCAAATTCATTCACATGATCCATTCTAATTCATTCGTACGATCCATTCTAATTCATTCTCTCAAATGTAACCTTTTTAATTCATTTGTACGGTCCATTCTAATTCATTCGTACGATCCATTCTAATCCATTCGTACGATCCGTTCTAATCCATTCGTACGATCCGTTCTAATTCATTCGCACGAATGTAACCATTCTAATTCATTCGTACGATCCATTCTAATTCATTGCTACGATCCATTCTAATTCATTCGCACGAATGTATCCATTCTAATTCATTTGCACGATCCATTCTAATTGATTCCTATGATCCATTCTAATTCATTCATACGATCCATTCTAATTCATTCGCTCGAATGTATCCATTCTAATTCATTCACACGATCCATTCTAATTCATTTGTACGATCCATTTTAATTCATTCGTACGATCCATTCTAATTCATTCGCACGATCCATTCTAATTCATTCGTATGATCCATTCTAATTCATTCCTACGATCTATTCTAATTCATTCGCATGATCCATTCTAATTCATTCGTTCGATCCATTCTAATTCATTCGTACAATCCATTCAAATTCATTCGCATGATCCATTCTAATACATTCGTACGATCCATTCTAATTCATTCGTACGAATGTATCCATTCTAATTTTTCGTACAATCCATTCTAATTCATTCGCACGATCCATTGTAATTCATTCGTATGATCCATTCTAATTTATTTCTACGATCTATTCTAATTCATTCGCTCGATCCATTCTAATTCATTCGTACGAATGGATTAGAATGGATCGTATGAATGGATAATGCGAATGAATTTTCACGATCCATTCTAATTCATTTCTATGATCCATTCTAATTCATTCGTACGATCCATTCTAATTCATTCGCATGATCCATTCTAATTCATTCGTACGATCCATTCTAATTCATTCGTACAATCCATTCTAATTCATTGGTCCGATCCATTCTAATTCATTCGCACGAATGTATCCATTCTAATTCATTCGTGCGATCCATTCTAATTCATTCGCACGATCCATTCTAATTCATTCGTATGATCCATTCTAATTCATTCCTACGATCTATTCTAATTCATTCGCTCGAATGTATCCATTCTAATTCATTCGTTCGATCCATTCTAATTCATTCGTACGATCCATTCAAATTCATTCGCATGATCCATTCTAATTCATTCGTACGATCCATTCTAATTCATTCTCACGAATGTAACCTTTCTAATTCATTTGTACGATCCATTCTAATCCATTCGTATGATCCATTCTAATCCATGCGTACGATCCATTCTAATTCATTCGCACGAATGTAACCATTCTAATTCATTCGAACGATCCATTCGAATTCATTCCTATGATCCATTCTAATTCATTCGCACGAATGTATCCATTCTAATTTATTTGCACGATCCATTCTAATTCATTCCTACGATCCATTCTAATTCATTCACACGAATGTATCCATTCTAATTCATTCGCACGATCCATTCTAATTCATTCGTACGATCCATTCTAATTCATTCATACGATCCATTCTAATTCATTCGTACGATCCATTCTAATTCATTCTCACGAATGTAACCATTCTAATTCATTCGTACAATCCATTCTAATTCATTCGCACGATCCATTCTAATTCATTCGCTCGAATGTATTCATTCTAATCCATTCGTACGATCCATTCTAATTCATTTGCATGAATGTATCCATTCTAATTCATTCATACGATCCATTCCAATTCATTCGTACGATCCATTCTAATTCATTCGTATGATCCATTCTAATTCATTCCTACGATCTATTCTAATTCATTCGCTCGAATGTATCCATTCTAATTCATTCGTTCGATCCATTCTAATTCATTCGTACGATTCATTCAAATTCATTCGCATGATCCATTCTAATGTATTCGTACGATCCATTCTAATTCATTCGTCCGATCGATTCTAATTTATTCGCACGAATGTATCCATTCTAATTCATTCACACGATCCATTCTAATTCATTCGTATGATCCATTCTAATTCATTCCTACGATATATTCTAATTCATTCACTCGAGTGTATCCATTCTAATTCATTTGTTCGATCCATTCTAATTTATTCGTACGATCCATTCATATTCATTCGCATGATCCATTCTAATTCATTCGTACGATCCATTCTAATTTAATCGTATGATCCATTCTAATTCATTCGCACAAATGTATCCATTTTAATTCATTCGTACGATCCATTCTAATTTATTCATGCGATCCATTCTAATTCATTCGTATGATCCATTCTAATTCATTCGTACGATCCATTCTAATCCATTCGTACAAATGGATTAGAATGGATACATTCGTGCAATCCATTCTAATTCATTTGCACGATCCATTCTAATCTATTTGTACGATCCATTATAATCCATTCGTACGATCCATTCTAATCCATTCGTACGATCCATTCTAACTCATTCGCACAAATGTATCCATTCTAATTCATACAATCCATTCTAATTCGTTCATACGATCCATTCTAATTCATTCGCACAAATATATCCATTCTAATTCATTTATACGATCCATTCTAATTCATTCGTACGATTCATTCTAATTCATTTGGTGGATCCATTCTAATTCATTCGTACGATCCATTCTAATTCATTCGCACGATCCATTCTAATTTATTCGTACGATCCATTCTGATTCATTCGTATGATCTATTCTAATTCATTCGCATGATCCATTATAATTCATTTCTACGATCTATTCTAATTAATTCGCTTGAACGAATGAATTAGAATGGATCATAGGTATGAATTAGAATGGATCGTGCAAATGAATTAGAATGGATACATTCGAGCGAATGAATTAGAAAAGATCGTAGGAATGAATTAGAATGCATCATACAAATGAATTAGAATGGATCGTGCGAATGAATTAGAATGGATTGTACGAATGAATTAAAATGGATACATTCGTGCGAATGAATTAGAATGGATCGGACGAATAAATTAGAATGGATCGTGCGAATGAATTAGAATGGATCGTACGAATGAATTAGAATGGATCGTGCGAATGAATTAGAATTGATCATACGAATGAATTAGAATGGATCGTACGAATGAATTAGAATGGATCGTACGAAAAAATTAGAAAGGATCTTGCGAATGAATTAGAATGGATCGTACGAATGAATTAGAATGGATCCACCGAATGAGTTAGAATTAATCATGCGAATGAATTAGAACGAATCGTACGAATGAATTAGAATGGATACATTCGTGCGAATGAATTAAAATGGATCGTACGAATGAATTAGACTGGATCGTACGAATAAATTAGAATGGATACATTCATACGAATGAATTAGAATGGATTGTACGAATGGATTAGAATGGATCGTACGAATGGATTAGAATGGATCGTACGAATGGATTAGAATGGATCGTACGAATGAATTAGAATGGATCATACAAATGAATTAGAAAGGTTACATTCGTGAGAATGAATTAGAATAGATCGTGCGAATGAATTAGAATGGATCGTACGAATAAATTAGAATAGATCGTGCGAATGAATTAGAATGGATCGTACGAATGAATTAGAATGGATCCACCGAATGAGTTAGAATGGATCATACGAATGAATTAGAATGGATCGTACGAATGAATTAGAATGGATCGTACGAATGGGTTAGAATGGATCGTACGAATGGATTAGAATGGATCGTACGAATGGATTAGAATCGATCGTACGAATGAATTAGAATGGATACATTCGTACGATCCATTCTAATTCATTCTCACAAATGTTTCCATTCTAATCCATTCGTACGATCCATTCTAATTCATTCGTACGATCCATTCTAATTCATTCGCACGAATGTATCCATTCTAATTCATTTGCATGATCCATTCTAATTCATTCCTATGATCCATTCTAATCCATTCGTACGATCCATTCTAATTCATTCGTACGATCCTTTCTAATTCATTCGCACGATCCATTCTAATTAGTTCGTATGATCCATTCTAATTCATTCGTATGATACATTCGTGAGAATGAATTAGAATGGATCGTACGAATAAATTAGAATCGATACATTCGTGCGAATGAATTAAAATGGATCGTACAAATGAATTAGAATGGATCGTCGGAATGAATTAGAATGGATCATGCGAATGAATTAGAATGGATTGTACGAATGAATTAGAATGGATACATTTGTGCGAATGAATTAGAATGGATCGTGCGAATGAATTAGAATGGATCATACGAATGGATTATAATGGATCGTACGAATGGATTAGAATGGATCGTACAAATGAATTAGAATGGTTACATTTGTTCGAATGAATTAGAATGGATCGTACGAATGGATTAGAATGGATCATACGAATGAATTAGAATGGATCGTACAAATGAATTAGAAAGGTTACATTTGTGAGAATGAATTAGAATGGATCGTACGAATGAATTAGAATGGATCGTACGAATGGATTAGATGGGATCGTACGAATGAATTAGAATGGATCGTGCGAATGAATTAGAATGGATCGTGCGAATGGATTAGAATGGATCGTACGAATGCATTAGAATGGATCGTACAAATGAATTAGAAAGGTTACATTTGTGAGAATGAATTAGAATAGATCGTACGAATGAATTAGAATGGATCGTAGGAATGAATTAGAATGGATCGTGCGAATGAAATAGAATGGATTGTACGAATGAATTAGAATGGATACATTCGTGCGAATGAATTAGAATGGATCGGACGAATGAATTAGAATGGATCGTATGAATGAATTAGAAAGGATCGTGCGAATGAATTAGAATGAATTGTACGAATACATTAGAATGGATACATTCGTGCGAATGAATTAGAATGGATCGTATGAATGAATTAGAATGGATCGTGCGAATCAATTAGAATGGATCGTACGAATGAATTAGATAGGATCGTGCGAATGAATTAGAATGGATCGTACGAATGAATTAGAATGGATCGTACGAATGAATTAGAATGGATACATACAAATGAATTAGAAAGGTTACATTCGTGAGAATGAATTAGAATGGATCGTACGAATGAATTAGAATGGATCGTGCGAATGAATTAAAATGGATACATTCGAGCGAATGAATTAGAATGGATCGTACGAATGAATTAGAATGGATCATAGGAATGAATTAGAATGGATCGTGCAAATAAATTAGAATAGATCGTACGAATAGATTAGAATGGATCGTACGAATGAATTAGAATGGATCATACAAATGAATTAGAAAGGTTACATTCGTGAGAATGAATTAGAATGGATCGTGCGAATGAATTAGAATGGATCATACGAACGAATTAGAATGGATCGTACGAATAAATTAGAATGGATCGTGCGAATGAATTAGAATGGATCATACGAATGAATTAGAATGGATACATTCGTGCAAATGAATTAGAATTGATCGTACAAATGAATTAGAATTGATCGTACGAACGAATTAGAATGGATCTATGAACGAATTAGAATGGATTGTACGAATGAATTAGAATGGATACATTCGAGCGAATGAATTAGAATGGTTCGTACGAATGAATTAGAATGGTTCATAGGAATGAATTAGAATGGATCGTGCAAATAAATTAGAATGGATATATTTGTGCGAATGTATTAGAATGGATCGTAGGAATGAATTAGAATGGATCGTACGAATGAATTAGAATGGTTACATTCGTGTGAATGAATTAGAATGGATCGTACGAATGGATTAGAATGGATCGTACGAATGGATTAGAATGGATCGTACGAATGAATTAGAATGGATCGTACAAATGAATTAGAAAGGTTACATTTGTGAGAATGAATTAGAATGGATCGTACGAATGGATTAGAATGGATCGTACGAATGGATTAGAATGGATCGTACGAATGAATTAGAATGGATGATACAAATGAATTAGAAAGGTTACATTCGTGAGAATGAATTAGAATGGATCGTACAAATGAGTTAGAATGGATCATGCGAATGAATTTGAATGGATCGTACGAATGAATTAGAATGGATCATACAAATGAATTAGAAAGGTTACATTTGTGAGAATGAATTAGAATGGATCGTATGAATGAATTAGATCGTACTAATGGATTAGAATGGATTGTACGAATGATTTAGAATGGATCATACGAATGAATTAAAATGGATCGTACAAATGAATTAGAATGGATTGTACTAATGGATCGTACTAATGGATTAGAATGGATCATACGAATGAATTAGAATGTATTGTACGAATGAATTTGAATGGATCATAGGAATGAATTAGAAAGGATCGTGCGAATGAATTAGAGTGAATCGTATGAATGCATTAGAATGGATCGTACGAATGAATTAGAATGAATCGTACGATCCATTCTAATTCATTCGTCCGATCCATTCTAATTCATTCGCACGAATGTATCCATTCTAATTCACTCGTACAATCCATTACAATTCATTCGCACGATCCATTCTAATTCATTCGTATGATCCATTCTAATTCATTCCTACGATCTATTCTAATTCATTCACTCGAATGTATCCATTCTAATTCATTCGTTCGATCCATTATTATTCATTCGTACGATCCATTCAAATTCATTCGCAAGATACAATCTAATTCATTCGTACGATCCATTCTAATTCATTGTCACGAATGTAACCTTTCTAATTCATTTGTACGATCCATTCTAATCCATTCGTACGATCCATTCTAATCCATTCGTACGATCCATTCTAATCCATTCGTACGATCCATTCTAATTCATTCACACAAATGTAACCTTTCTAATTCATTTGTACGATCCATTCTAATTCATTCGTATGATCCATTCTAATCCATTAGTACGATCCATTCTAATCCATTCTACGATCCATTCTAATTCATTCGCACGAATGTAACCATTCTAATTCATTCGTACGATCCATTCTAATTCAATCCTACGATCCATTCTAATTCATTCGCACGAATGTATCCATTCTAATTCATTTGCACGATCCATTCTAATTCATTCCTATGATCCATTCTAATTCATTCGTACGATCCATTCTAATTCATTCGCTCGAATGTATCCATTCCAATTTATTCGTACGATCCATTCTAATTCTTTGTCACGAATGTAACCTTTCTAATTGATTTGTATGATCCATTCTAATTCATTCGTACGATCCATTCTAATCCATTCGTATGATCCATTCTAATCCATTCGTACGATCCATTCTAATCCATTCGTTCGATCCATTCTAATTCATTCTCACAAATGTAACCTTTCTAATTCATTTGTACGATCCATTCTAAATCATTCGTACGATCCATTCTAATCCATTCGTACGATCCATTCTAATCCATTCGTATGATCTATTCTAATTCATTCGCACGAATGTAACCATTCTAATTCATTCGTACGATCCATTCTAATTCATTCGTACGATCCATTCTAATTAATTCGCACAAATGTATCCATTCTAATTCATTCGTACGATCCATTCTTATTCATTCATACGATCCATTCTAATTCATTTGTACGAATGAATTAACATGGATCGTACAAATGAATTAGAATGGATCGTGCGAATGAATTATAATGGATCGTACGAACGAATTAGAATGGATCGTATGAACGAATTAGAATGGATCATATGAACGAATTAGAATGGATCGTACGAATGAATTAGAATGGATACATTCGAGCGAATGAATTAGAATGGATCGTACGAATGAATTAGAATGGATCATAGGAATGAATTAGAATGGATCGTGAAAATGAATTAGAATTGATACATTCGTGCGAATGAATTAGAATGCATCGTAGGAATGAATTAGAATGGATCGTATGAATGACTTAGAATGGTTACATTCGTGCGAATGAATTAGAATGGATCGTACGAATGGATTAGGATTGATCATAGGAATGAATTAGAATGGATCGTATGAATGAATTAGAATGGATCGTACAAATGAATTAGAAAGGTTACAATTGTGAGAATGAATTAGAATGGAACGTACGAATGAAGTATAATGGATCATACGAATGAATTTGAATGAATCTTACGAACGAATTAGAATGGATCGTACAAACGAATAATTCGTATGAACGAATTAGAATGGATCGTACGAACGAATTAGAATGGATACATTGGTGCGAATGAATTAGAATGGATCGTACGAATAAATTAGAATGGATCATAGGAATGAATTAGAATAGATCGTGCAAATGAATTAGAATGGATACATTCGTGCGAATGAATTAGAATGGATCGTACGAATGAATTAGAATGGTTACATTCATGCGAATGAATTAGAATGGGTACTACAAATGGTTTAGAATGGATCGTACGAATGGACTAGAATGGATCGTACAAATGAATTAGAATGAATCGTACAAATGAATTAGAAAGGTTACATTTTGTGAGAATGAATTAGAATGGATCGTACGAATGGATTAGAATGGATCGTACGAATGGATTAGAATGGATCGTACGAATGGATTAGAATGGATCATACGAATGAATTAGAATGGATCATACAAATAAATTAGAAAGGTTACATTCGTGAGAATGAATTAGAATGGATCGTACGAATGAATTAGAATGGATCATGCGAATGAATTTGAACGGATCTTACGAATAAATTAGAATGGATCGTACGAATGCATTAGAATGGATACATTCGTGCGAATGAATTAGAATGGATCGTACGAATGAATTAGAATGGATCGTGCGAATGAGTTAGAATGGATCGTACGAATGAATTAGAATGCATCATACGAATGAATTAGAATGGATCGTGCGAATGAATTAGAATGGATTGTACGAATGAATAAGAATGGATACATTCGAGCGAATGAATTAGAATAGATCGTAGGAATGAATTAGAATGGATCATACGAATGAATTAGAATAGATCGTAGGAATGAATTAGAATGGATCATACGAATGAATTAGAATGGATCGTATGAATGAATTAGAATGAATCATACGAATTGATTAGAATGGATCATACGAATGAATTAGAATGGATCATACAAATGAATTAGAAAGGTTACATTCGTGAGAATGAATTAGAATGGATCGTACGAATGAATTAGAATGGATCATGCGAATGAATTTGAACGGATCTTACGAATAAATTAGAATGGATCGTACGAATGCATTAGAATGGATACATTCGTGCGAATGAATTAGAATGGATCGTACGAATGAATTAGAATGGATCGTGCGAATGAGTTAGAATGGATCGTACGGATGAATTAGAATGGATCGTGCGAATGAATTAGAATGGATCGTACGAATGAATTAGAATGGATATTTTTGTGCGAATGAATTAGAATGGATAGTACGAATGAATTAGAATGGATCGTATGAATGAATTAGAATGGATCGTACGAATGAATTAGAATGAATCGTGCGAATGAATTAGAATGGATCGTACGAATGAATTAGAATGGATACATTTGTGCGAATGAGTTAGAATGGATCATACGAATGAATTAGAATGGATCCTACGAATGAATTAGAATGGATCATACGAATGAATTAGAATGGATCGTGCGAATGAATTAGAATGGATTGTACAAATGAATTAGAATGGATACATTCGAGCGAATGAATTAGAATAGATCGTAGGAATGAAGTAGAATGGATCATACGAATGAATTAGAATAGATCGTAGGAATGAATTAGAATGGATCATACGAATGAATTAGAATGGATCGTATGAATGAATTAGAATGAATCGTACGAATGCATTAGAATGGATCGTACGAATGAATTAGAATGGATATATTTATGCGAATGAATTAGAATGAATCGTACGAATGCATTAGAATAGATCGTACGAATGAATTAGAATAGCTCATACGAATGAATTAGAATGAATTGTACGAATGAATTAGAATGGTTACATTCGTGCGAATGAATTAGAATGGATCGTACGAATGGATTAGAATGGATCGTACGAATGGATTAGAATGGATCGTACGAATGTATTAGAATGGATCGTACGAATGAATTAGAATGGATCATACAAATGAATTAGAAAGGTTATATTCGTTAGAATGAATTAGAATGGATCATACGAATGAATTAGAATTGATCGTACGAATGAATTAGAATATATACATTCGAGCGAATGAATTAGAATGGATCATACGAATGAACTAGAATGGATCATAGGAATGAATTAGAATAGATCGTGCAAATGAATTAGAATGGATACATTCGTGCGAATGAATTAGAATGGATCATACGAATGAATTAGAATGGATCGTACAAATGAATTAGAATGGATTGTGCAAATGAATTAGAATGGATCGTATGAATGAATAAGAATGGATCGTACGAATGAATTAGAATGGATCGTGCAAATGAATTAGAATGAATCATACGAATGCATTAGAATAGATCGTATGAATGAATTAGAATGAATCGTACGATGCATTCCAATTCATTCGTCCGATCCATTCTAATTCATTCGCACGAATGTATCCATTCTAATTCATTCGTACAATCTATTCTAATTCATTCGCACGATCCATTCTAATTCATTCGTATGAGCCATTCTAATTCATTCCTACGATCTATTCTAATTCATTCGCTCGAATGTATCCATTCTAATTCATTCGTACGATCCATTCATATTCATTCGTACGATCCATTAAAATTCATTCACATGATCCATTCTAATTCATTCGTACGATCCATTTTAATTCATTCTCATGAATGTAACCTTTCTAATTCATTTGTATGATCCATTCTAATCCATTCGTACGATCCATTCTAATCCATTCGTACGATCCATTCTAATCCATTCGTATGATCCATTCTAATGCATTCGTATGATTCATTCTAATTCATTCATACTATCCATTCTAATTCATTCGTACGATCTAATTCTAATATGTTCGTACGATCCATTCTAATTCGCACAAATGTATCCATTTTAATTCATTCATACGATACATTCTAATTTATTCATACGATCCATTCTAATTCATTCGCATGAATATATCTATTCTAATTCATTCGTATGATCCATTCTAATTTATTCGAACGATCTATTCTAATTCATTCATACGATTCATTCTAATTCATTCGCACGATCCATTCTAATTCATTCATACGATCCATTCTAATTCATTCGCACGAATGTAACCATTCTAATTCATTCGTGCAATCCATTCTAATTCATTTGCACGAATGTATCCATTCTAGTTCATTCGTACGCTCCATTCTAATTCATTCGTACGCTCCATTCTTATTCATCGCACAAATGTATCCATTCTAATTTATTCGTACGATCCATTCAAATTCAATCGTATGATCCATTCTAATTCATTCGCATGATCAATTCTAATTCATTCGTCCGATCCATTCTAATTCATTCGCACGAATGTATCCATTCTAATTCATTCGTATGATCCATTCTAATTCATTCGCATGATCCATTCTAACTCATTCGGTGGATCCATTATAATTCATTTGTACGATCCATTCTAATTCATTCGCAAGATCCATTCTAATTTATTCGTACGATCCTTTCTAATTCATTCGTATGATTTATTCTAATTCATTCGTATGATCCATTCTAATTCATTCGTACGATCCATTCTAATTCATGCGTACAATCCATTCAAATTCATTCATACGATGCAATCTAATTCATTCGCACGAATATATCCATTCTAATTCAATCGTACGATCCTTTCTAATTCATTCGCACGATCCATTCTAATTCATTCATATGATCCATTCTAATTCATTCGTACGATCCATTCTAATTCATTCGTATGATCAATTCTAATTCATTCGCACGATCCGTTCTAATTCATTCGTACGATCCATTCTAATCCATTCGTATGATCCATTCTAATCCATTCATACGATCCATTCTAATTCATTCGTATGATCTATTCTAATTCATTCGTATATCAATTCTAATTCATTCGCACGATCCATTCTAATTCATTCGTACGATCCATTCTAATTCATTCACACGAATGTAACTATTCTAATTCATTCGTAGGATCCATTCTAATTCATTCGTACGATCCATTCTAATTCATTCGCACGAATGTATCCATTCTAATTCATTCGTACGATCCATTCTAATTCATTCGTACGTTCCATTCTAATTCATTCTCACAAATGTAACCTTTCTAATTCATTTGTACGATCCATTCTAATCCATTCGTACGATCCATTCTAATCCATTCGTACGATCCATTCTAATCCATTCGTACGATCCATTCTAATTCATTCGCACGAATGTATCCATTCTAATTCATTCGTACGATTCATTCTAATTCATTAGCACGATCCATTCTAATTCATTCGTACGATCCATTCTTATTTATTCATACGATCCATTCTAATTCATTTGTACGAATGAATTAGAATGGATCGTACGAATGGATTAGAATGGATCATACGAATGAATTAGAATGGATCGTACGAACGAATTAGAATGGATCGTATGAACGAATTAGAATGGATCGTACGAATGAATTAGAATAGATACATTCGAGCGAATGAATTAGAATGGATCGTACGAATGAATTAGAATGGATCAAAGGAATGAATTAGAATGGATCGTGCAAATCAATTATAATGGATACATTCGTGCGAATGAATTAGAATGGATCGTAGGAATGAATTAGAATGGATCGTACGAATGAATTAGAATGGTTACATTCGTGCGAATGAATTAGAAGGGATCGTACGAATGGATTAGAATGGATCGTATGAATGGATTAGAATGGATCGTACAAATGAATTAGAAAGGTTACATTTGTGAGAATGAAGTAGAATGGATCGTAGGAATGAATTAGAATGGATAGTACGAATGAATTAGAATGGTTACATTCGTGCGAATGAATTAGAATGGATCGTACGAATGAATTAGAATAGTTGCATTCGTACGAATGGATTAGAATGGATCGTACGAATGAATTAGAATGGATCGTGCGAATGAATTAGAATGGATCGTACGAATGAATTAGAATGGATCGTGTGAATGAATTAGAATAGATCGTATGAATGAATTAGAATGGATACATTTGTGCGAATGAATTAGAATGGATCGTACGAATGAATTAGAATGGATTGTACGAATGAATTAGAATGGATCGTACGAATGTACGAATGAATTAGAATGAATTAGATTGCGTCGTATGATCCATTCTAATTCATTCGCACGATCCATTCTAATTCATTCGTACGATCCATTCTAATTCATTTGCACGAATGTATCAATTCTAATTCATTCGTACGATCCATTCTAATTCATTCGCACGAATGTATCCATTCTAATTCATTCATACGATCCATTCTAATCCATTCGTACGATCCATTCTAATCCATTCGTATGATCCATTCTAATTCATTCGCACGAATGTAACCATTCTAATTCATTCATATGATCCATTCTAATTCATTCGTACGATCCATTCTAATTCATTCGTATGATCCAATCTAATTCATTCGTACGATCCATTCTAATTAATTTGCATGAATGTATCCATTCTAATTTATTCGGACGATCCAGTCTAATTCATTCGTACGAAACATTCTAATTCATTCGCACGAATATATCCATTCTAATTCATTCGTACGATCCTTTCTAATTCATTCGCACGATCCATTCTAATTCTTTCATATGATCCATTCTAATTCATTCGCACGAATGTATCCATTCTAGTTCGTTCGTACGCTCCGTTCTAATTCATTCGTTCGCTCCATTCTTATTCATCGCACAAATGTATCCATTCTAATTCATTTATACGATCCATTCTAACTCATTCGTACGATCCATTCTAATTCATTCGCATAAACGTATCCATTCTAATTCATTCGTTCGATCCATTCTAATTCATTCGCATGATCCATTCTAATTCATTCGTACGATCCATTCTAATTCATTCGCACGATCCATTCTAATTCATTCGTACGATCAATTCTAATTCATTCGCATGAATGTATCCATTCTAATGCATTCATACGATCTATTCTAATTCATTCGTACGATCCATTCTAATCCATTCGTACGATCCATTCTAATTCATTCGTACGATCCATTCTAATTCATTCGTACGATCCATTCTAATTCATTCTCACAAATGTAACCTTTCTAATTCATTTGTACGATCCATTCTATTTCATTCGTACGATCCATTCTAATTCATTCTCACAAATGTAACCTTTCTAATTCATTTGTATGATCCATTATAATTCATTCGTACGATCCATTCTAATCCATTCGTACGATCCATTCTAATCCATTCGTACGATCCATTCTAATTCATTCGCACGAATGTAACCATTCTAATTCATTCGTATGATCCATTCTAATTCATTCCTACGATCCATTCTAATTCATTCGTACGATCCATTCTAATTCATTTGTACGATCCTTTTTAATTCATTCGCACGAATGTATCCATTCTAATTCATTCGCACGATCCATTCTAATTCATTCGTTCGATCCATTCTAATTCATTCGTACGATCCATTTAAATTCATTCGCATGATCCATTCTTATTCATTCGTACGATCCATTCTAATTCATTCCTACGATCCATTCTAATTCATTCGCATGAATGTATCCATTGTAATTCATTTGCACGATCATTTCTAATCCATTCGTACGATCCATTCTAATTCATTCATACAAATGTATCTATTCTAATTCATTCGTACAATGCGTTCTAATCCATTCGTACGATCCATTCTAATCCATTCGTACGATCCAATCTAATTCATTCGTATGATCCATTCTAATTCATTCGTACGATCTATTCTAATTTATTTGCATGAATGTATCCATTCTAATTCATTCGTTCGATCCATTCTAATTCATTCGTGCAATCCATTCAAATTCATTCGATGATCCATTCTAATTCATTCGTACGATCCATTCTAATTCATTCTCACGAATGTAACCTTTCAAATTTATTCGTACGATCCATTCTAATCCATTTGTACGATCCATTCTAATCCATTCGTATGATCCATTCTAATTCATTCGTACAATCCATTCTAATTCATTCGTATGAATGTATCCATTCTAATTTATTCGTACGATCCAGTCTAATTCATTCATACGATACATTCTAATTCATTCGCACGAATGTATCCATTCTAATTCATTCGTACGATCCATTCTAATTCGTTCGTATGATCCATTCTAATTCGTTCGTACGATCCATTCTAATTCGTTCATACGATCCATTCTAATTCATTTGTATGATCCATTCTAATTCATTCCTACGATCTATTCTATTTCATTTGCACGATCCATTCTAATTCATTCGCACGAATGTATCCCTTCTAATTCATTCGTACGATCCATTCTAATTCATTCGCACGAATGTATCCATTCTAATTCATTCGCACAATCCAATCTAATTCAAACGTACAATCCATTCTAATACATTCACATGATGTATTCTAATTCACTCGTACGATCTATTCCAATTCATTTATACGATCCATTCTAATCCATTCGTATGATCCATTCTAATTCCTTCGCACGAATGTAACCATTCTAATTCATTCATATGATCCATTCTAATTCATTCGTACGATCCATTCTAATTCATTCGTATGATCCATTCTAATTCATTCGTACGATACATTCTAATTCATTTGCATGAATGTATCCATTCTAATTTATTCGTACGATCCAGTTTAATTCATTCGTACGATCCATTCTAATTCATTCGCACGAATATATCCATTCTAATTCATTCGTACGATCCTTTCTAATTTATTCGCACGATCCATTCTAATTCTTTCATATGATCCATTCTAATTCATTCGCACGAATGTATCCATTCTAGTTCATTCGTACGCTCCATTCTAATTCATTCGTACGCTCCATTCTTATTCATCGCACAAATGTATCCATTCTAATTCATTTGTACGATCCATTCTAATTCATTCGTACGATCCATTCTAATTCATTCGTACGATCCATTCTAATTCATTCGCATAAATGTACCCATTCTAATTCATTCGTATGATCCATTCTAATTCATTCGCACGATCCATTCTAATTCATTCGTACGATCCATTCTAATTCATTCGCACGATCCGTTCTAATTCATTCGTACGATCAATTCTAATTCATTCGCATGAATGTATCCATTCTAATGCATTCGTACGATCTATTCTAATTCATTCGTACGATCCATTCTAATCCATTCGTACGATCCATTCTAATTCATTCGTATGATCCATTCTAATTCATTCTCACAAATGTAACCTTTCTAATTCATTTGTACGATCCATTTTAATTCATTCGTACGATCCATTCTAATTCATTCGTACGATCCATTCTAATTCATTCACACAAATGTAACCTTTCTAATTCATTTGTATGATCCATTCTAATTCATTCGTACGATCCATTCTAATCCATTCGTATGGTCCATTCTAATCCATTCGTACGATCCATTCAAATTCATTCATACGATGCAATCTAATTCATTCGCACGAATATATCCATTCTAATTCATTCGTACGATCCTTTCTAATTCATTCGCACGATCCATTCTAATTCATTCATATGATCCATTCTAATTCATTCGTACGATCCATTCTAATTCATTCGTATGATCAATTCTAATTCATTCGCACGATCCATTCTAATTCATTCGTACGATCCATTCTAATCCATTCGTATGATCCATTCTAATCCATTCGTACGATCCATTCTAATTCATTCGTATGATCTATTCTAATTCATTCGTATATCAATTCTAATTCATTCGCACGATCCATTCTAATTCATTCGTACGATCCATTCTAATTCATTCACACGAATGTAACTATTCTAATTCATTCGTAGGATCCATTCTAATTCATTCGTACGATCCATTCTAATTCATTCGCACGAATGTATCCATTCTAATTCATTCGTACGATCCATTCTAATTCATTCGTACGTTCCATTCTAATTCATTCTCACAAATGTAACCTTTCTAATTCATTTGTACGATCCATTCTAATCCATTCGTACGATCCATTCTAATCCATTCGTACGATCCATTCTAATCCATTTGTACGATCCATTCTAATTCATTCGCACGAATGTATCCATTCTAATTCATTCGTACGATTCATTCTAATTCATTAGCACGATCCATTCTAATTCATTCGTACGATCCATTCTTATTTATTCATACGATCCATTCTAATTCATTTGTACGAATGAATTAGAATGGATCGTACGAATGGATTAGAATGGATCCTACGAATGAATTAGAATGGATCGTACGAACGAATTAGAATGGATCGTATGAACGAATTAGAATGGATCGTACGAATGAATTAGAATAGATACATTCGAGCGAATGAATTAGAATGGATCGTACGAATGAATTAGAATAGATCAAAGGAATGAATTAGAATGGATCGTGCAAATCAATTATAATGGATACATTCGTGCGAATGAATTAGAATGGATCGTAGGAATGAATTAGAATGGATCGTACGAATGAATTAGAATGGTTACATTCGTGCGAATGAATTAGAAGGGATCGTACGAATGGATTAGAATGGATCGTATGAATGGATTAGAATGGATCGTACAAATGAATTAGAAAGGTTACATTTGTGAGAATGAAGTAGAATGGATCGTAGGAATGAATTAGAATGGATAGTACGAATGAATTAGAATGGTTACATTCGTGCGAATGAATTAGAATGGATCGTACGAATGAATTAGAATGGTTGCATTCGTACGAATGGATTAGAATGGATCGTACGAATGAATTAGAATGGATCGTGCGAATGAATTAGAATGGAT
This sequence comes from Chamaelirium japonicum, assembly GCA_947650365.1. Classification (NCBI taxonomy): domain Eukaryota; kingdom Viridiplantae; phylum Streptophyta; class Magnoliopsida; order Liliales; family Melanthiaceae; genus Chamaelirium; species Chamaelirium japonicum. Next base: position 1,183,850 of record CANTAL010000070.1, on the reverse strand, counting down.
CGTACGAATGAATTAGAATGGATCGTGTGAATGAATTAGAATAGATCGTATGAATGAATTAGAATGGATACATTTGTGCGAATGAATTAGAATGGATCGTACGAATGAATTAGAATGGATTGTACGAATGAATTAGAATGGATCGTACGAATGTACGAATGAATTAGAATGAATTAGATTGCGTCGTATGATCCATTCTAATTCATTCGCACGATCCATTCTAATTCATTCGTACGATCCATTCTAATTCATTTGCACGAATGTATCAATTCTAATTCATTCGTACGATCCATTCTAATTCATTCGCACGAATGTATCCATTCTAATTCATTCATACGATCCATTCTAATCCATTCGTACGATCCATTCTAATCCATTCGTATGATCCATTCTAATTCATTCGCACGAATGTAACCATTCTAATTCATTCATATGATCCATTCTAATTCATTCGTATGATCCATTCTAATTCATTCGTATGATCCATTCTAATTCATTCGTACGATCCATTCTAATTCATTTGCATGAATGTATCCATTCTAATTTATTCGGACGATCCAGTCTAATTCATTCGTACGAAACATTCTAATTCATTCGCACGAATATATCCATTCTAATTCATTCGTACGATCCTTTCTAATTCATTCGCACGATCCATTCTAATTCTTTCATATGATCCATTCTAATTCATTCGCACGAATGTATCCATTCTAGTTCATTCGTACGCTCCGTTCTAATTCATTCGTTCGCTCCATTCTTATTCATCGCACAAATGTATCCATTCTAATTCATTTATACGATCCATTCTAATTCATTCGTACGATCCATTCTAATTCATTCGCATAAACGTATCCATTCTAATTCATTCGTTCGATCCATTCTAATTCATTCGCACGATCCATTCTAATTCATTCGTACGATCCATTCTAATTCATTCGCACGATCCATTCTAATTCATTCGTACGATCAATTCTAATTCATTCGCATGAATGTATCCATTCTAATGCATTCATACGATCTATTCTAATTCATTCGTATGATCCATTCTAATCCATTCGTACGATCCATTCTAATTCATTCGTACGATCCATTCTAATTCATTCGTACGATCCATTCTAATTCATTCTCACAAATGTAACCTTTCTAATTCATTTGTACGATCCATTCTATTTCATTCGTACGATCCATTCTAATTCATTCTCACAAATGTAACCTTTCTAATTCATTTGTATGATCCATTATAATTCATTCGTAAGATCCATTCTAATCCATTCGTACGATCCATTCTAATCCATTCGTACGATCCATTCTAATTCATTCGCACGAATGTAACCATTCTAATTCATTCGTACGATCCATTCTAATTCATTCCTACGATCCATTCTAATTCATTCGTACGATCCATTCTAATTCATTTGTACGATCCTTTTTAATTCATTCGCACGAATGTATCCATTTTAATTCATTCGCACGATCCATTCTAATTCATTCGTTCGATCCATTCTAATTCATTCGTACGATCCATTTAAATTCATTCGCATGATCCATTCTTATTCATTCGTACGATCCATTCTAATTCATTCCTACGATCCATTCTAATTCATTCGCATGAATGTATCCATTGTAATTCATTTGCACGATCATTTCTAATCCATTCGTACGATCCATTCTAATTCATTCATACAAATGTATCTATTCTAATTCATTCGTATAATGCGTTCTAATCCATTCGTACGATCCATTCTAATCCATTCGTACGATCCATTCTAATTCATTCGTATGATCCATTCTAATTCATTCGTACGATCCATTCTAATTTATTTGCATGAATGTATCCATTCTAATTCATTCGTTCGATCCATTCTAATTCATTCGTGCAATCCATTCAAATTCATTCGATGATCCATTCTAATTCATTCGTACAATCCATTCTAATTCATTCTCACGAATGTAACCTTTCAAATTTATTCGTACGATCCATTCTAATCCATTTGTACGATCTATTCTAATCCATTCGTATGATCCATTCTAATTCATTCGTACGATCCATTCTAATTCATTCGTATGAATGTATCCATTCTAATTTATTCGTACGATCCAGTCTAATTCATTCATACGATACATTCTAATTCATTCGCACGAATGTATCCATTCTAATTCATTCGTACGATCCATTCTAATTCGTTCGTATGATCCATTCTAATTCGTTTGTACGATCCATTCTAATTCGTTCATACGATCCATTCTAATTCATTTGTATGATCCATTCTAATTCATTCCTACGATCTATTCTATTTCATTTGCACGATCCATTCTAATTCATTCGCACGAATGTATCCCTTCTAATTCATTCGTACGATCCATTCTAATTCATTCGCACGAATGTATCCATTCTAATTCATTCGCACAATCCAATCTAATTCAAACGTACAATCCATTCTAATACATTCACATGATGTATTCTAATTCATTCGTACGATCTATTCCAATTCATTTATACGATCCATTCTAATCCATTCGTATGATCCATTCTAATTCCTTCGCACGAATGTAACCATTCTAATTCATTCATATGATCCATTCTAATTCATTCGTACGATCCATTCTAATTCATTCGTATGATCCTTTCTAATTCATTCGTACGATACATTCTAATTCATTTGCATGAATGTATCCATTCTAATTTATTCGTACGATCCAGTTTAATTCATTCGTACGATCCATTCTAATTCATTCACACGAATATATCCATTCTAATTCATTCGTACGATCCTTTCTAATTCATTCGCACGATCCATTCTAATTCTTTCATATGATCCATTCTAATTCATTCGCACGAATGTATCCATTCTAGTTCATTCGTACGCTCCATTCTAATTCATTCGTACGCTCCATTCTTATTCATCGCACAAATGTATCCATTCTAATTCATTTGTACGATCCATTCTAATTCATTCGTACGATCCATTCTAATTCATTCGTACGATCCATTCTAATTCATTCGCATAAATGTACCCATTCTAATTCATTCGTATGATCCATTCTAATTCATTCGCACGATCCATTCTAATTCATTCGTACGATCCATTCTAATTCATTCGCACGATCCGTTCTAATTCATTCGTACGATCAATTCTAATTCATTCGCATGAATGTATCCATTCTAATGCATTCGTACGATCTATTCTAATTCATTCGTACGATCCATTCTAATCCATTCGTACGATCCATTCTAATTCATTCGTATGATCCATTCTAATTCATTCTCACAAATGTAACCTTTCTAATTCATTTGTACGATCCATTTTAATTCATTCGTACGATCCATTCTAATTCATTCGTACGATCCATTCTAATTCATTCACACAAATGTAACCTTTCTAATTCATTTGTATGATCCATTTTAATTCATTCGTACGATCCATTCTAATCCATTCGTATGGTCCATTCTAATCCATTCGTACGATCCATTCAAATTCATTCATACGATGCAATCTAATTCATTCGCACGAATATATCCATTCTAATTCATTCGTACGATCCTTTCTAATTCATTCGCACGATCCATTCTAATTCATTCATATGATCCATTCTAATTCATTCGTACGATCCATTCTAATTCATTCGTATGATCAATTCTAATTCATTCGCACGATCCGTTCTAATTCATTCGTACGATCCATTCTAATCCATTCGTATGATCCATTCTAATCCATTCGTACGATCCATTCTAATTCATTCGTATGATCTATTCTAATTCATTCGTATATCAATTATAATTCATTCGCACGATCCATTCTAATTCATTCGTACGATCCATTCTAATTCATTCACACGAATGTAACTATTCTAATTCATTCGTAGGATCCATTCTAATTCATTCGTACGATCCATTCTAATTCATTCGCACGAATGTATCCATTCTAATTCATTCGTACGATCCATTCTAATTCATTCGTACGTTCCATTCTAATTCATTCTCACAAATGTAACCTTTCTAATTCATTTGTACGATCCATTCTAATCCATTCGTACGATCCATTCTAATCCATTCGTACGATCCATTCTAATCCATTTGTACGATCCATTCTAATTCATTCGCACGAATGTATCCATTCTAATTCATTCGTACGATTCATTCTAATTCATTAGCACGATCCATTCTAATTCATTCGTACGATCCATTCTTATTTATTCATACGATCCATTCTAATTCATTTGTACGAATGAATTAGAATGGATCGTACGAATGGATTAGAATGGATCATACGAATGAATTAGAATGGATCGTACGAACGAATTAGAATGGATCGTATGAACGAATTAGAATGGATCGTACGAATGAATTAGAATAGATACATTCGAGCGAATGAATTAGAATGGATCGTACGAATGAATTAGAATGGATCAAAGGAATGAATTAGAATGGATCGTGCAAATCAATTATAATGGATACATTCGTGCGAATGAATTAGAATGGATCGTAGGAATGAATTAGAATGGATCGTACGAATGAATTAGAATGGTTACTTTCGTGCGAATGAATTAGAAGGGATCGTACGAATGGATTAGAATGGATCGTATGAATGGATTAGAATGGATCGTACAAGTGAATTAGAAAGGTTACATTTGTGAGAATGAAGTAGAATGGATCGTAGGAATGAATTAGAATGGATAGTACGAATGAATTAGAATGGTTACATTCGTGCGAATGAATTAGAATGGATCGTACGAATGAATTAGAATGGTTGCATTCGTACGAATGGATTAGAATGGATCGTACGAATGAATTAGAATGGATCGTGCGAATGAATTAGAATGGATCGTACGAATGAATTAGAATGGATCGTGTGAATGAATTAGAATAGATCGTATGAATGAATTAGAATGGATACATTTGTGCGAATGAATTAGAATGGATCGTACGAATGAATTAGAATGGATTGTACGAATGAATTAGAATGGATCGTACGAATGTACGAATGAATTAGAATGAATTAGATTGCGTCGTATGATCCATTCTAATTCATTCGCACGATCCATTCTAATTCATTCGTACGATCCATTGTAATTCATTTGCACGAATGTATCAATTCTAATTCATTCGTACGATCCATTCTAATTCATTCGCACGAATGTATCCATTCTAATTCATTCATACGATCCATTCTAATCCATTCGTACGATCCATTCTAATCCATTCGTATGATCCATTCTAATTCATTCGCACGAATGTTACCATTCTAATTCATTCATATGATCCATTCTAATTCATTCGTACGATCCATTCTAATTCATTCGTATGATCCATTCTAATTCATTCGTACGATCCATTCTAATTCATTTGCATGAATGTATCCATTCTAATTTATTCGGACGATCCAGTCTAATTCATTCGTACGAAACATTCTAATTCATTCGCACGAATATATCCATTCTAATTCATTCGTACGATCCTTTCTAATTCATTCACACGATCCATTCTAATTCTTTCATATGATCCATTCTAATTCATTCGCACGAATGTATCCATTCTAGTTCATTCGTACGCTCCGTTCTAATTCATTCGTTCGCTCCATTCTTATTCATCGCACAAATGTATCAATTCTAATTCATTTATACGATCCATTCTAATTCATTCGTACGATCCATTCTAATTCATTCGCATAAACGTATCCATTCTAATTCATTCGTTCGATCCATTCTAATTCATTCGCACGATCCATTCTAATTCATTCGTACGATCCATTCTAATTCATTCGCACGATCCATTCTAATTCATTCGTACGATCAATTCTAATTCATTCGCATGAATGTATCCATTCTAATGCATTCATACGATCTATTCTAATTCATTCGTACGATCCATTCTAATCCATTCGTACGATCCATTCTAATTCATTCGTACGATCCATTCTAATTCATTCGTACGATCCCTTCTAATTCATTCGTACGATCCATTCTAATTCATTCGCACGAATGTATCCATTCTAATTCATTCGCACAATCCAATCTAATTCAAACGTACAATCCATTCTAATACATTCACATGATGTATTCTAATTCATTCGTACGATCTATTCCAATTCATTTATACGATCCATTCTAATCCATTCGTATGATCCATTCTAATTCCTTCGCACGAATGTAACCATTCTAATTCATTCATATGATCCATTCTAATTCATTCGTACGATCCATTCTAATTCATTCGTATGATCCATTCTAATTCATTCGTACGATACATTCTAATTCATTTGCATGAATGTATCCATTCTAATTTATTCGTACGATCCAGTTTAATTCATTCGTACGATCCATTCTAATTCATTCGCACGAATATATCCATTCTAATTCATTCGTACGATCCTTTCTAATTCATTCGCACGATCCATTCTAATTCTTTCATATGATCCATTCTAATTCATTCGCACGAATGTATCCATTCTAGTTCATTCGTACGCTCCATTCTAATTCATTCATACGCTCCATTCTTATTCATCGCACAAATGTATCCATTCTAATTCATTTGTACGATCCATTCTAATTCATTCGTACGATCCATTCTAATTCATTCGTACGATCCATTCTAATTCATTCGCATAAATGTACCCATTCTAATTCATTCGTATGATCCATTCTAATTCATTCGCACGATCCATTCTAATTCATTCGTACGATCCATTCTAATTCATTCGCACGATCCGTTCTAATTCATTCGTACGATCAATTCTAATTCATTCGCATGAATGTATCCATTCTAATGCATTCGTACGATCTATTCTAATTCATTCGTACGATCCATTCTAATCCATTCGTACGATCCATTCTAATTCATTCGTATGATCCATTCTAATTTATTCTCACAAATATAACCTTTCTAATTCATTTGTACGATCCATTTTAATTCATTCGTACGATCCATTCTAATTCATTCGTACGATCCATTCTAATTCATTCACACAAATGTAACCTTTCTAATTCATTTGTATGATCCATTCTAATTCATTCGTACGATCCATTCTAATCCATTCGTATGGTCCATTCTAATCCATTCGTACGATCCATTCAAATTCATTCATACGATGCAATCTAATTCATTCGCACGAATATATCCATTCTAATTCATTCGTACGATCCTTTCTAATTCATTCGCACGATCCATTCTAATTCATTCATATGATCCATTCTAATTCATTCGTACGATCCATTCTAATTCATTCGTATGATCAATTCTAATTCATTCGCACGATCCGTTCTAATTCATTCGTACGATCCATTCTAATCCATTCGTATGATCCATTCTAATCCATTCGTACGATCCATTCTAATTCATTCGTATGATCTATTCTAATTCATTCGTATATCAATTCTAATTCATTCGCACGATCCATTCTAATGCATTCGTACGATCCATTCTAATTCATTCACACGAATGTAACTATTCTAATTCATTCGTAGGATCCATTCTAATTCATTCGTACGATCCATTCTAATTCATTCGCACGAATGTATCCATTCTAATTCATTCGTACGATCCATTCTAATTCATTCGTACGTTCCATTCTAATTCATTCTCACAAATGTAACCTTTCTAATTCATTTGTACGATCCATTCTAATCCATTCGTACGATCCATTCTAATCCATTCTTACGATCCATTCTAATCCATTTGTACGATCCATTCTAATTCATTCACACGAATGTATCCATTCTAATTCATTCGTACGATTCATTCTAATTCATTAGCACGATCCATTCTAATTCATTCGTACGATCCATTCTTATTTATTCATACGATCCATTCTAATTCATTTGTACGAATGAATTAGAATGGATCGTACGAATGGATTAGAATGGATCATACGAATGAATTAGAATGGATCGTACGAACGAATTAGAATGGATCGTATGAACGAATTAGAATGGATCGTACGAATGAATTAGAATAGATACATTCGAGCGAATGAATTAGAATGGATCGTACGAATGAATTAGAATAGATCAAAGGAATGAATTAGAATGGATCGTGCAAATCAATTATAATGGATACATTCGTGCGAATGAATTAGAATGGATCGTAGGAATGAATTAGAATGGATCGTACGAATGAATTAGAATGGTTACATTCGTGCGAATGAATTAGAAGGGATCGTACGAATGGATTAGAATGGATCGTATGAATGGATTAGAATGGATCGTACAAATGAATTAGAAAGGTTACATTTGTGAGAATGAAGTAGAATGGATCGTAGGAATGAATTAGAATGGATAGTACGAATGAATTAGAATGGTTACATTCATGCGAATGAATTAGAATGGATCGTACGAATGAATTAGAATGGTTGCATTCGTACGAATGGATTAGAATGGATCGTACGAATGAATTAGAATGGATCGTGCGAATGAATTAGAATGGATCGTACGAATGAATTAGAATGGATCGTGTGAATGAATTAGAATAGATCATATGAATGAATTAGAATGGATACATTTGTGCGAATGAATTAGAATGGATCGTACGAATGAATTAGAATGGATTGTACGAATGAATTAGAATGGATCGTACGAATGTACGAATGAATTAGAATGAATTAGATTGCGTCGTATGATCCATTCTAATTCATTCGCACGATCCATTCTAATTCATTCGTACGATCCATTCTAATTCATTTGCACGAATGTATCAATTCTAATTCATTCGTACGATCCATTCTAATTCATTCGCACGAATGTATCCATTCTAATTCATTCATACGATCCATTCTAATCCATTCGTACGATCCATTCTAATCCATTCGTATGATCCATTCTAATTCATTCGCACGAATGTAACCATTCTAATTCAATCATATGATCCATTCTAATTCATTCGTACGATCCATTCTAATTCATTCGTATGATCCATTCTAATTCATTCGTACGATCCATTCTAATTCATTTGCATGAATGTATCCATTCTAATTTATTCGGACGATCCAGTCTAATTCATTCGTACGAAACATTCTAATTCATTCGCACGAATATATCCATTCTAATTCATTCGTACGATCCTTTCTAATTCATTCGCACGATCCATTCTAATTCTTTCATATGATCCATTCTAATTCATTCGCACGAATGTATCCATTCTAGTTCATTCGTACGCTCCGTTCTAATTCATTCGTTCGCTCCATTCTTATTCATCGCACAAATGTATCCATTCTAATTCATTTATACGATCTATTCTAATTCATTCGTACGATCCATTCTAATTCATTCGCATAAACGTATCCATTCTAATTCATTCGTTCGATCCATTCTAATTCATTCGCACGATCCATTCTAATTCATTCGTACGATCCATTCTAATTCATTCGCACGATCCATTCTAATTCATTCGTACGATCAATTCTAATTCATTCGCATGAATGTATCCATTCTAATGCATTCATACGATCTATTCTAATTCATTCGTACGATCCATTCTAATCCATTCGTACGATCCATTCTAATTCATTCGTACGATCCATTCTAATTCATTCGTACGATCCATTCTAATTCATTCTCACAAATGTAACCTTTCTAATTCATTTGTACGATCCATTCTATTTCATTCGTACGATCCATTCTAATTCATTCTCACAAATGTAACCTTTCTAATTCATTTGTATGATCCATTATAATTCATTCGTACGATCCATTCTAATCCATTCGTACGATCCATTCTAATCCATTCGTACGATCCATTCTAATTCATTCGCACGAATGTAACCATTCTAATTCATTCGTACGATCCATTCTAATTCATTCCTACGATCCATTCTAATTCATTCGTACGATCCATTCTAATTCATTTGTACGATCCTTTTTAATTCATTCGCACGAATGTATCCATTCTAATTCATTCGCACGATCCATTCTAATTCATTCGTTCGATCCATTCTAATTCATTCGTACGATCCATTTAAATTCATTCGCATGATCCATTCTTATTCATTCGTACGATCCATTCTAATTCATTCCTACGATCCATTCTAATTCATTCGCATGAATGTATCCATTGTAATTCATTTGCACGATCATTTCTAATCCATTCGTACGATCCATTCTAATTCATTCATACAAATGTATCTATTCTAATTCATTCGTACAATGCGTTCTAATCCATTCGTACGATCCATTCTAATCCATTCGTACGATCCATTCTAATTCATTCGTATGATCCATTCTAATTCATTCGTACGATCCATTCTAATTTATTTGCATGAATGTATCCATTCTAATTCATTCGTTCGATCCATTCTAATTCATTCGTGCAATCCATTCAAATTCATTCGATGATCCATTCTAATTCATTCGTACGATCCATTCTAATTCATTCTCACGAATGTAACCTTTCAAATTTATTCGTACGATCCATTCTAATCCATTTGTACGATCCATTCTAATCCATTCGTATGATCCATTCTAATTCATTCGTACGATCCATTCTAATTCATTCGTATGAATGTATCCATTCTAATTTATTCGTACGATCCAGTCTAATTCATTCATACGATACATTCTAATTCATTCGCACGAATGTATCCATTCTAATTCATTCGTACGATCCATTCTAATTCGTTCGTATGATCCATTCTAATTCGTTCGTACGATCCATTCTAATTCGTTCATACGATCCATTCTAATTCATTTGTATGATCCATTCTAATTCATTCCTACGATCTATTCTATTTCATTTGCACGATCCATTCTAATTCATTCGCACGAATGTATCCCTTCTAATTCATTCGTACGATCCATTCTAATTCATTCGCACGATTGTATCCATTCTAATTCATTCGCACAATCCAATCTAATTCAAACGTACAATCCATTCTAATACATTCACATGATGTATTCTAATTCATTCGTACGATCTATTCCAATTCATTTATACGATCCATTCTAATCCATTCGTATGATCCATTCTAATTCCTTCGCACGAATGTAACCATTCTAATTCATTCATATGATCCATTCTAATTCATTCATACGATCCATTCTAATTCATTCGTATGATCCATTCTAATTCATTCGTACGATACATTCTAATTCATTTGCATGAATGTATCCATTCTAATTTATTCGTACGATCCAGTTTAATTCATTCGTACGATCCATTCTAATTCATTCGCACGAATATATCCATTCTAATTCATTCGTACGATCCTTTCTAATTCATTCGCACGATCCATTCTAATTCTTTCATATGATCCATTCTAATTCATTCGCACGAATGTATCCATTCTAGTTCATTCGTACGCTCCATTCTAATTCATTCGTACGCTCCATTCTTATTCATCGCACAAATGTATCCATTCTAATTCATTTGTACGATCCATTCTAATTCATTCGTACGATCCATTCTAATTCATTCGTACGATCCATTCTAATTCATTCGCATAAATGTACCCATTCTAATTCATTCGTATGATCCATTCTAATTCATTCGCACGATCCATTCTAATTCATTCGTACGATCCATTCTAATTCATTCGCACGATCCGTTCTAATTCATTCGTACGATCAATTCTAATTCATTCGCATGAATGTATCCATTCTAATGCATTCGTACGATCTATTCTAATTCATTCGTACGATCCATTCTAATCCATTCGTACGATCCATTCTAATTCATTCGTATGATCCATTCTAATTCATTCTCACAAATGTAACCTTTCTAATTCATTTGTACGATCCATTTTAATTCATTCGTACGATCCATTCTAATTCATTCGTACGATCCATTCTAATTCATTCACACAAATGTAACCTTTCTAATTCATTTGTATGATCCATTCTAATCCATTCGTATGGTCCATTCTAATCCATTCGTACGATCCATTCAAATTCATTCATACGATGCAATCTAATTCATTCGCACGAATATATCCATTCTAATTCATTCGTACGATCCTTTCTAATTCATTCGCACGATCCATTCTAATTCATTCATATGATCCATTCTAATTCATTCGTACGATCCATTCTAATTCATTCGTATGATCAATTCTAATTCATTCGCACGATCCGTTCTAATTCATTCGTACGATCCATTCTAATCCATTCGTATGATCCATTCTAATCCATTCGTACGATCCATTCTAATTCATTCGTATGATCTATTCTAATTCATTCGTATATCAATTATAATTCATTCGCACGATCCATTCTAATTCATTCGTACGATCCATTCTAATTCATTCACACGAATGTAACTATTCTAATTCATTCGTAGGATCCATTCTAATTCATTCGTACGATCCATTCTAATTCATTCGCACGAATGTATCCATTCTAATTCATTCGTACGATCCATTCTAATTCATTCGTACGTTCCATTCTAATTCATTCTCACAAATGTAACCTTTCTAATTCATTTGTACGATCCATTCTAATCCATTCGTACGATCCATTCTAATCCATTCGTACGATCCATTCTAATCCATTTGTACGATCCATTCTAATTCATTCGCACGAATGTATCCATTCTAATTCATTCGTACGATTCATTCTAATTCATTAGCACGATCCATTCTAATTCATTCGTACGATCCATTCTTATTTATTCATACGATCCATTCTAATTCATTTGTACGAATGAATTAGAATGGATCGTACGAATGGATTAGAATGGATCATACGAATGAATTAGAATGGATCGTACGAACGAATTAGAATGGATCGTATGAACGAATTAGAATGGATCGTACGAATGAATTAGAATAGATACATTCGAGCGAATGAATTAGAATGGATCGTACGAATGAATTAGAATGGATCAAAGGAATGAATTAGAATGGATCGTGCAAATCAATTATAATGGATACATTCGTGCGAATGAATTAGAATGGATCGTAGGAATGAATTAGAATGGATCGTACGAATGAATTAGAATGGTTACTTTTGTGCGAATGAATTAGAAGGGATCGTACGAATGGATTAGAATGGATCGTATGAATGGATTAGAATGGATCGTACAAGTGAATTAGAAAGGTTACATTTGTGAGAATGAAGTAGAATGGATCGTAGGAATGAATTAGAATGGATAGTACGAATGAATTAGAATGGTTACATTCGTGCGAATGAATTAGAATGGATCGTATGAATGAATTAGAATGGTTGCATTCGTACGAATGGATTAGAATGGATCATACGAATGAATTAGAATGGATCGTGCGAATGAATTAGAATGGATCGTACGAATGAATTAGAATGGATCGTGTGAATGAATTAGAATAGATCGTATGAATGAATTAGAATGGATACATTTGTGCGAATGAATTAGAATGGATCGTACGAATGAATTAGAATGGATTGTACGAATGAATTAGAATGGATCGTACGAATGTACGAATGAATTAGAATGAATTAGATTGTGTCGTATGATCCATTCTAATTCATTCGCACGATCCATTCTAATTCATTCGTACGATCCATTGTAATTCATTTGCACGAATGTATCAATTCTAATTCATTCGTACGATCCATTCTAATTCATTCGCACGAATGTATCCATTCTAATTCATTCATACGATCCATTCTAATCCATTCGTACGATCCATTCTAATCCATTCGTATGATCCATTCTAATTCATTCGCACGAATGTAACCATTCTAATTCATTCATATGATCCATTCTAATTCATTCGTACGATCCATTCTAATTCATTCGTATGATCCATTCTAATTCATTCGTACGATCCATTCTAATTCATTTGCATGAATGTATCCATTCTAATTTATTCGGACGATCCAGTCTAATTCATTCGTACGAAACATTCTAATTCATTCGCACGAATATATCCATTCTAATTCATTCGTATGATCCTTTCTAATTCATTCGCACGATCCATTCTAATTCTTTCATATGATCCATTCTAATTCATTCGCACGAATGTATCCATTCTAGTTCATTCGTACGCTCCGTTCTATTTCATTCGTTCGCTCCATTCTTATTCATCGCACAAATGTATCCATTCTAATTCATTTATACGATCCATTCTAATTCATTCGTACGATCCATTCTAATTCATTCGCATAAACGTATCCATTCTAATTCATTCGTTCGATCCATTCTAATTCATTCGCACGATCCATTCTAATTCATTCGTACGATCCATTCTAATTCATTCGCACGATCCATTCTAATTCATTCGTACGATCAATTCTAATTCATTCGCATGAATGTATCCATTCTAATGCATTCATACGATCTATTCTAATTCATTCGTACGATCCATTCTAATCCATTCGTACGATCCCTTCTAATTCATTCGTACGATCCATTCTAATTCATTCGTACGATCCCTTCTAATTCATTCGTACGATCCATTCTAATTCATTCGCACGAATGTGTCCATTCTAATTCATTCGCACAATCCAATCTAATTCAAACGTACAATCCATTCTAATACATTCACATGATGTATTCTAATTCATTCGTACGATCTATTCCAATTCATTTATACGATCCATTCTAATCCATTCGTATGATCCATTCTAATTCCTTCGCACGAATGTAACCATTCTAATTCATTCGTACGATCCATTCTAATTCATTCGTATGATCCATTCTAATTCATTCGTACGATACATTCTAATTCATTTGCATGAATGTATCCATTCTAATTTATTCGTACGATCCAGTTTAATTCATTCGTACGATCCATTCTAATTCATTCGCACGAATATATCCATTCTAATTCATTCGTACGATCCTTTCTAATTCATTCGCACGATCCATTCTAATTCTTTCATATGATCCATTCTAATTCATTCGCACGAATGTATCCATTCTAGTTCATTCGTACGCTCCATTCTAATTCATTCGTACGCTCCATTCTTATTCATCGCACAAATATATCCATTCTAATTCATTTGTACGATCTATTCTAATTCATTCGTACGATCCATTCTAATTCATTCGTACGATCCATTCTAATTCATTCGCATAAATGTACCCATTCTAATTCATTCGTATGATCCATTCTAATTCATTCGCACGATCCATTCTAATTCATTCGTACGATCCATTCTAATTCATTCGCACGATCCGTTCTAATTCATTCGTACGATCAATTCTAATTCATTCGCATGAATGTATCCATTCTAATGCATTCGTACGATCTATTCTAATTCATTCGTACGATCCATTCTAATCCATTCGTACGATCCATTCTAATTCATTCGTATGATCCATTCTAATTCATTCTCACAAATGTAACCTTTCTAATTCATTTGTACGATCCATTTTAATTCATTCGTACGATCCATTCTAATTCATTCGTACGATCCATTCTAATTCATTCACACAAATGTAACCTTTCTAATTCATTTGTATGATCCATTCTAATTCATTCGTACGATCCATTCTAATCCATTCGTATGGTCCATTCTAATCCATTCGTACGATCCATTCTAATTCATTCGCACGAATGTAACCATTCTAATTCATTCGTATGATACATTCTAATTCATTCCTACGATCCATTCTAATTCATTCGTAAGATCCATTCTAATTCATTTGTACGATCCTTTTTAATTCATTCGCACGAATGTATCCGTTCTAATTCATTCGCACGAGCCATTCTAATTCATTCGTTCGATCCATTCTAATTCATTCGTACGATCCATTCAAATTCATTCGTATGATCCATTCTTATTCATTCGGACGATCCTTTCTAATTCATTCCTACGATCCATTCTAATTCATTCGCACGAATGTATCCATTGTAATTCATTTGCATGATCCATTCTAATCCATTTGTACGATCCATTCTAATTCATTCGTACAAATGTATCTATTCTAATTCATTCGTACAATGCGTTCTAATCCATTCATACGATCCATTCTAATCTATTCGTACGATCCATTCTAATTCATTCGTACGATCCATTCTAATTCATTCGTACGATCCATTCTAATTTATTTGCATTATCCATTCTAATTCATTCGTTCGATCCATTCTAATTCATTCGTACGATCCAGTCTAATTCATTCATACGATACATTCTAATTCATTCGCACGAATGTATCCATTCTAATTCATTCGTACGATCCATTCTAATTCGTTCGTATGATCCATTCTAATTCGTTCATACGATCAATTCTAATTCTTTCATACGATCCATTCTAATTCATTCGTATGATCCATTCTAATTCATTCCTACGATCTATTCTATTTCATTCGCACGATCCATTCTATTTCATTCGCACGATCCATTTTAATTCATTCGTACGATCCATTCTAATTAATTCGCACGAATGTATCCATTCTAATTCATTCGTACAATCCATTCTAATTCATTCGCATAATCCATTCTAATTCATTCGTATGATCCATTATAATTCATTCCTACGATCTATTCTAATTCATTCGCTCGAATGTATCCATTCTAAGTCATTCGTTCGATCCATTCTAATTCATTCGTACGATCCATTCAAATTCATTCGCATGATCCATTCTAATTCATTCGTACGATCCATTCTATTTCATTCTCACGAATCTAACCTTTCTAATTCATTTGTACGATCCATTCTAATCCATTCATACGATCCATTCTAATCCATTCGTACGATCCATTCTAATTCATTTGCACGTATATATCCATTCTAATTCATTCGTACGATCCTTTCTAATTCATTCGCACGATCCATTCTAATTCATTCCTACGATCTATTCTAATTCATTTGCTCGAATGTATCCATTCTAATTCATTCATTCGATCCATTCAAATTCATTCGTACGATCCATTCTAATCCATTCGTACGATCCATTCTAATTCATTCGTACGATCCATTCTAATTCATTCGCTCGAATGTATCCATTCTAATTCATTTGTACGATCCATTCTAATTCGTTCATACGATCCATTCTAATTCGTTCGTACGATCCATTCTAAAATGAGTTAGAATGGATCATACGAATGAATTAGAATGGATCGTATGAATGAATTAGAATGGATCGTGCGAATGAATTAGAATGGATCGTATGAATGAATAAGAATGGATCGTATGAATGAATTAGAATGGATCGTGCGAATGAATTAGAATGAATCGTACGAATGCATTAGAATGGATCGTACGAATGAATTAGAATGAATCGTACGATCCATTCTAATTCATTCATCCGATCCATTCTAATTGATTCGTGCGAATGAATTAGAATGGATACGTTCGAGCGAATGAATTAGAACACATTGTACGAATGAATTAGAATGGATCATGCGAATGAATTAAAATGGATCATACAAATGAATTAGAATAGATCGTGCGAATGAATTAGAATGGATCGTACGAACGAATTGGAATGGATCGTACAAAAGAATTAGAATGGATCGTATGAATGAATTAGAATTGATCGTACGAATGAATTAGAATGGATATATTCGTGCGAATGAATTAGAATGGATCGTGTGAATGAATTAGAATGGATCATACGAATGAATTAGAATGGATACATTTGTGAGAATGAATTAGAATGGATCGTACCATCCATTCTAATTCATTCGTACGATCCATTCTAATTCATTTGCACGATCCCTTCTAATTCATTCCTATGATCCATTCTAATTCATTCGTACGATCCATTCTAATTCATTTGCACGATCCATTCTAATTCATTCGCACAATCCGTTCTAATTCATTCGCACAATCCATTCTAATTCATTCGCACGAATGTATCCATTCTAATTTATTCGTACGATCCAGTCTAATTCGTTCATACGATCCATTCTAATTCATTCGCTCGAATGTATCCATTCTAATTCATCCGTACGATCCATTCTAATTCATTCATACGATCCATTCTAATTCGTTCGTACGATCCATTCTAATTCATTCGTACGATCCATTCGTACGATCCATTCTAATGCATACATACAAATGAATTAGAATGGATCGTACAAATGAATTAGAATGGATTGTGCGAATGAATTATAATGGATCGTGCGAATGAATTAGAATGGATCGTATGAATGAATAAGAATGGATCGTACGAATGAATTAGAATGGATCATGCGAATGAATTAGAATAGATCGTACGAATGAATTAGAATGGATCGTACGAATAAATCAGAATGGATCGTGCGAATGAATTAGAATGGATCGTACGAATGAATTAGAATGGATCCACCGAATTAATTAGAATGGATCGTACGAATGAATTAGAATGGATCATACGAATGAAATAGAATGGATCGTACGAATGGATTAGAATGGATCGTACGAATGGATTAGAATGGATCATACAAATGAATTAGAAAGGTTACATTTGTGCGAATGAATTAGAATGGATCGTACGACTGAATTAGAATGGATCGTACGAATGAATTAGAATGGATACATTTGTGCGAATGAATTAGAATGGATCGTGCGAATGAATTAGAAAGGATCGTACGAATGAATTAGAGTGGATCGTAAGAATGAATTAGAATGGATCGTACGAACGAATTAGAATGGATCGTATGAACGAATTAGAATGGATAGTACGAATGAATTAGAATGGATACATTCGAGCGAATGAATTAGAATGGATCGTACGAATGAATTAGAATGGATCATAGGAATGAATTAGAATGGATCGTGCAAATGAATTAGAATGGATACATTTGTGCGAATGAATTAGAATGGATCGTAGGAATGAATTAGAATGGATCGTACGAAAAAATTAGAATGGTTACATTCGTGCGAATGAATTAGAATGGATCATACGATTGGATTAGAATGGATCGTATGAATGGATTAGAATGGATCGTACAAATGAATTAGAAACGTTACATTTGTGAGAATGAATTAGAATAGATCGTACGAATGAATTAGAATGGATCGTACGAATGGATTAGAATGGATCGTACGAATGAATTAGAATGGATTGTGCGAATGAATTAGAATGGATCGTATGAATGAATTAGAATGGTTACATTCGTGCGAATGAATTAGAATGGATCGTACGAATGGTTTAGAATGGATCGTACGAATGGATTAGAATGGATCGTACGAATGAAATAGAATGGATATATTCGAGCGAATGAATTAGAATGGATCGTACGAATGGATTAGAATGGATCGTACGAATGGATTAGAATGGTTACATTCGTGAGAATGAATTAGAATGGATCGGGCGAATGAATTTGAATTGATCATACGAATGGATTAGAATGGATTGTACGAATGAATTAGAATGGATCGTACGAATGAATTAGAATTTATCATGCGAATGAATTAGATTGAATCGTACGAATGGATTAGAATGGATCATACGAATGGATTAGAACGCATTATACGAATGAATTAGAATAGATATATTTGTGCGAATGAATTAGATTGCATCGTACGAATGAATTTGAATGGATTGTACGAATGAATTAGAATGGATCGTACGAATGAATTAGAATGGATCATGTGAATGAATTAGAATAGATCGTACGAATGAATTAGAATGGATCGTGCGAACAAATTAGAATGGATCGTATGAACGAATTAGAATGGATCGTACGAATGAATTAGAATGGATGCATTCGAGCGAATGAATTAGAATGGATCGTACGAATGAATTAGAATGGATCATAGGAATGAATTAGAATGGATCGTACGAATGAATTAGAATGGATCGTACAAATGAATTAGAATGGATACATTTGTGCGATGAATAAGAATGGAGCGTACGAATGAATTAGAATGTAACCATTCTAATTCATTCGTACGATCCTATCTAATTCATTCCTAAGATCCATTCTAATTCATTCGCACGACTGTATCCATTCTAATTCATTTGCACAATCCATTCTAATTCATATCTATGATCCATTCTAATTCATTTGCACGATCCATTCTTATTCATCGCACGAATGAATTAGAATGGATACATTTGTGCGAATGAATTAGAATGGATTGTGTGAATGTATTAGAATAGATCGTATGAATGAATTAGAATGGATCGTACGAATGAATTAGAATGGATCGTACGAATGAATTAGAATGGATACATTCTAATTCATTCCTATGATCCATTCTAATTCATTCCTATGATCCATTCTAATTCATTTGCACGATCCATTCTAATTCATTCCTATGATCCATTCTAATTCATTTGCACGATCCATTCTAATTCATTCCTATGATCCATTCTAATTGATTCGTAAGATCCATTCTGATTCATTCACTCGAATGTATCCATTGTAATTCATTCGTACGATCCATTCTAATTCGTTCATACGATCCATTCTAATTCGTTCGCACGATCCATTCTAATTCATTCGTTCGATCTATTCTAATTCATTCACATGATCCATTCTAATTCATTCGTACGATCCATTCTAATTCATTCGAACAATCTATTCAAATTCATTCGTACGATGCAATCTAATTCATTCGCACAAATGTATCTATTCTAATTCATTCGTACAATGCGTTCTAATCCATTCGTACGATCCATTCTAATCCATTCGTATGATTTATTCTAATTCATTCGCATGATCCATTCTAATTCATTCGTACGATCCATTCTAATTCATTCCTATGATCCGTTCTAATTCATTCCTCTGATCCATTCTAATTCATTCCTATGATCCATTCTAATTCATTTGCACGATCCATTCTAATTCATTCCTATGATTCATTCTAATTCATTCGTACGATCCATTCTAATTCATTCGTACGATCCATTCTAATTCATTTGTATGATCTATTCTAATTCATTCACACAATCCATTCTAATTCATTCGCACGAATGTATCCATTCTAATTCATTCGTGCGATGAATAAGAATGGATCGTGCAAATGAATTTGAATGGATCATAGGAATGAATTAGAATGGATCATGCGAATGAATTAGAATAGATCGTACGAATGAATTAGAATGGATCGTGCGAACGAATTAGAATGGATCATATGAACGAATTAGAATAGATCGTACAAATGAATTAGACTGGATACATTCGAGCGAATGAATTAGAATGGATCGTACGAATTAATTAGAATGGATCATAGGAATGAATTAGCATGGATCGTACGAATGACTTAGAATGGATCGTGCAAATGAATTAGAATGGATACATTTGTGCGATGAATAAGAATGGAGCATACGAATGAATTAGAATGTAACCATTCTAATTAATTCGTACGATCCATTCTAATTAATTCCTACGATCCATTCTAATTCATTCGCACAAATGTATCAATTCTAATTCATTTGCACTATCCATTCTAATTCATTCCTATGATCCATTCTAATTCATTTGCACGATCCATTCTTATTCATCGCACGAATGAATTAGAATGGATACATTCGTGCGAATAAATTAGAATGGATTGTGTGAATGAATTAGAATAGATCATACGAATGAATTAGAATGGATCATACGAATGAATTAGAATGGATCATACGAAAGAATTAGAATGGATCGTACGAATGAATTAGAATGGATCATAGGAATGAATTAGAATGGATCGTGCAAATGAATTAGAATGGATGCATTCGTGCGAATGAATTAGAATGGATCGTGCAAATGAATTAGAATGGATCGTACGAATGAATTAGAATGGATATATTTGAATGAATAAATTAGAATGGTTCATACGAATGAATTAAAATGGATCATACGAATGAATTAGAATGGATCGTGCGAATGAATTAGAATCGATCGTACGAATGAATTAGAATGGATCATACGAATGTATTAGATCGTACGAATGAATTAGAATGGATCGTACGAATGAATTAAAATGGATACATTCATACGACTGAATTAGAATGGATCGTGCGAATTAATTAGAATGGATCGTACGAATGAATTTGAATGGATACATTTGTGCGAATGAATCTGAATGGATTGTATGAATGAATTACAATGGATCGTACGAATGAATTAGAATGGATCGTACGAATGAATTAGAATAGCTTATACGAATGAATTAGAATGAATCGTACGAATGAATTAGAATGGTTACATTCGTGCGAATGAATTTGAATAGATCGTACGAATGAATTAGATTGGATCGTACGAATAAATTAGAATGGATCGTACGAATGAATTAGAATGGATCGTACGAATGAATTAGAATGTATCCACCGAATGATTTAGAATGGATCATACAAATGAATTAGAATGGATCCTACAAATGAATTAGAATGGATTGTGCGAATGAATTAGAATGGATCGTATGAATAAATAAGAATAGATCGTACGAATGAATTAGAAAGGATCGTGCGAATGAATTAGAATGAATCGTACGAATGCATTAGAATGGTTCGTACGAATGAATTAGAATGAATCGTACGATCCATTCTAATTCATTCGTTCGATCCATTCTAATTCATTCGCACGAATGTATCCATTCTAATTTATTTGTACAATCCATTCTAATTTATTCGCACGATCCATTCTAATTCATTCGTATGATCCATTCTAATTCATTCCTACGATCTATTCTAATTCATTCGCTCGAATGTATCCGTTCTAATTCATTCGTACAATCCATTCTAATTCATTCACATGATCCATTCTAATTCATTCATATGATCCATTCTAATTCATTCATACGATCCATTCTAATTCATTCATATGATCCATTCTAACTCATTCGCACAAATGTATCCATTCTAATTCATTCGTACGATCCATTCTAATTCATTCGCACGATCCATTCTAATTTATTCGTACGATCCATTTTAATTCATTTGCACGACCCATTCTAATTCATTCGTACGATCCATTCTAATCCATTCGTACGATCCATTCTAATTCATTTGTACGAACGAATTAGAATGGATCGTACGAACGAATTAGAATGGATCGTATGAATAAATTAGAATGGATCGTACGAATGAATTAGAATGGATATATTCGAGCGAATGAATTAGAATGGATCGTACGAACGAATTAGAATAGATCGTACGAATGGATTAGAACGGATCGTACAAACGAATTAGAATGGATCGTATGAACGAATTAGAATGGATCGTACAAATTAGAATGGATCGTACGAATGAATTTGAATGGATCGTACGAACGAATTAGAATGGATCGTATGAACGAATTAGAATGGATCGTACGAATGAATTAGAATGGATCGTACGAACGAATTGGAATGGATCGCATGAACGAATAAGAATGGATCGTACGAACGAATTAGAATGGATACATTCGAGCGAATGAATTAGAATGGATCGTACGAATGGATTAGAATGGATCGTACGAATGGATTAGAATGGGTCGTACGAATGGATTAGAATGGATCGTACGAATGAATTAGAATGGATCATAGAAATGAATTAGAAAGGTTATATTCGTGAGAATGAATTAGAATGGATCGTACGAATGAATTAGAATGGATCGTACGAATGAATTAGAATGGATACATTCGAGCGAATGAATTAAAATGGATCGTACAAATGAATTAGAATGGATCATAGGAATGAATTAGAATGGATAGTGCTAATGAATTAGAATGTATACATTCGTGCGAATGAATTAGAATGGATCGTAGGAATGAATTAGAATGGATCATACGAATGAATTAGAATAGTTACATTCGTGCGAATGAATTAGAATGGATCATAGGAATGAATTAGAACGGATCGTGCGAATGAATTAGAATGGATCGTACGAATGAATTAGAATGGATCGTATGAATGAATTAGAATGGATCATACGAATGAATTAGAATGGATACATTCGAGCGAAAGAATTAGAATGGATCGTACGAATGAATTAGAATGGATCGAACGAATGAATTAGAATGGTTACATTCGAGCGAATGAATTAGAATAGATCATAGGAATGAATTAGAATGGATCATACGAATGAATTAGAATAGGTCGTAGGAATGAATTAGAATGGATCATACGAATGAATTAGAATGGATCGTACGAACGAATTATAATGGATCGTACGAACGAATTAGAATGGATCGTATGAACGAATTAGAATGGATCGTACAAATGAATTAGAATGGATACATTCGAGCGAATGAATTAGGATGGATCGTACGAATGAATTAGAATGGATCATAGGAATGAATTAGAATGGATTGTGCAAATGAATTAGAATGGATACATTTGTGCATATGAATTAGAATGGATCGTACGAATGAATTAGAATGGATTATATTAATGAATTAGAATGGATCGTACCAATGAATTAGAATGGATACATTCAAGCGAATCAATTAGACTAGATCGTGCGAATCAATAAGACTGGATCGTGCGAATCAATTAGACTGGATCGTGCGAATCAATTAGACTGGATCGTGCAAATGAATACGAATGGATCATACGAATGAATTTGAATGGATCGTACGAATTAATTAGAATGGATACATTCGTGCGAATGAATTAGAACGGATTGTATGAATGAATTAGAATAGATCGTACAAATGAATTAAAATGGTTATGTTTGTGCGAATGAATAAGAATGGATCGTACGAATGGATTAGAAAGGATCGTACGAATGGATTAGAATGGATCGTACGAATGAATTAGAATGGATCGTACAAATGAATTAGAAAGGTTACATTTGTGAGAATGAATTAGAATGGATCGTACGAATGGATTAGAATGGATCGTATGAATGGATTAGAATGGAATGTACGAATAAATTAGAATGGATCATAGGAATGAATTAGAATGGATCGTGCAAATGAATTAGAATGAATACATTCGTACGAATGAATTAGAATGGATCGTAGGAATGATTTAGAATGGATCGTACGAATGAATTAGAATGGTTACTTTCGTGCGAATGAATTAGAATGGATCGTACGAATGGATTAGAATGGATCATACGAATGGATTAGAATGGATCGTACGAATGAATTAGAATGGATCGTACAAATGAATTAGAAAGGTTACATTTGTGAGAATGAATTAGAATGGATCGCACGATCCATTCTAATTCATTCGTACGATCCATTCTAATCCATTCGTACGATCCATTCTAATTCATTTGTACGAACGAATTAGAATGGATCGTACGAACGAATTAGAATGGATCGTATGAATGAATTAGAATGGATCGTACGAATGAATTAGAATGGAGACATTCGAGCGAATGAATTAGAATGGATCGTACAAACGAATTAGAATAGATCGTACGAATGGATTAGAACGGATCGTACGAACGAATTAGAATGGATCGTATGAACGAATTAGAATGGATCGTACAAATTAGAATGGATCGTACGAATGAATTAGAATGGATCGTACGAACGAAATAGAATGGATCGTATGAACGAATTAGAATGGATCGTACGAATGAATTAGAATGGATCGTACGAACGAATTGGAATGGATCGTATGAACGAATTAGAATGGATCGTACGAACGAATTAGAATGGATACATTCGAGCGAATGAATTAGAATGGATCGTACGAATGGATTAGAATGGATCGTACGAATGGATTAGAATGGGTCGTACGAATGGATTAGAATGGATCGTACGAATGAATTAGAATGGATCATACAAATGAATTAGAAAGGTTACATTCGTGAGAATGAATTAGAATGGATCGTGCGAATTAATTAGAAAGGATCGTACGAATGAATTTGAATGGATACATTTGTGCGAATGAATCTGAATGGATTGTATGAATGAATTACAATGGATCGTACGAATGAATTAGAATGGATTGTACGAATGAATTAGAATAGCTCATACGAATGAATTAGAATGAATCGTACGAATGAATTAGAATGGTTACATTCGTGCGAATGATTTAGAATAGATCGTACGAATGAATTAGAATGGATTGTACGAATGAATTAGAATGGATCGTGCAAATGAATTAACATGGATCGTTTGAATGAATTAGAATTGATATATTCGTGCGAATGGATTAGAATGGATCGTGCGAATGAATTAGGATGGATCATACGAATGAATTAGAATGGATACATTTGTGAGAATGAATTAGAATGGATCGTACGATCCATTCTAGTTCATTCGTACGATCCATTCAAATTCATTCACATGATCCATTCTAATTCATTCGTACAATCCATTCTTATTCATTCTCACGAATGTAACCTTTCTAATTCATTTGTATGATCCATTCTAATTCATTCGTACGATCCATTCTAATCCATTCGTACGATCCATTCTAATTCATTCGAACGATCCATTCAAATTCTTTCATACCATCCATTCTAATTCATTTGTATGATCCATTCTAACTCATTCGGTGGATCCATTCTAATTCATTCGCAAGATCCATTCTAATTCATTCGCAAGATCCATTCTAATTTATTCGTATGATCCATTATAATTAATTCACACAAATGTATCTATTCTAATTCATTCGTATGATCCATTCTAATTTATTCGTTCAAATATATCCATTCTAATTCATTCGTACGATCCATTCTAATTTATTCGCACGATCCATTCTAATTCATTCGCACAAATGTATCCATTCTAATTCATTCATGCGAATGAATTAGAACGGATTCGTGCGATGAATTATAATGGATCGTACGAATGAATTAGAATGGATCGTACGAATAAATTAGAATGGATCGTACGAATGAATTAGAATGGAACGTACAAATGAATTAGAAAGGTTACATTTATGAGAATGAATTAGAATGGATCGTACGAATGGATTAGAATGGATCGTATGAATAGATTAAAATGGATCGTACGAATGGATTAGAATGGATCGTACGAATGAATTAGAATGGATCATACAAATGAATTAGAAAGGTTACATTCGTGAGAATGAATTAGAATGGATCGTAGGAATGAATTAGAATGGATCATGCGAATGAATTTGAATGGATCATGCGAATGAATAAGAATGGATCGTACGAATAAATTAGAATGGATCGTACGAATGTATCTATTCTAATTTATTCGTACGATCCATTATAATTCGTTCATATGATCCATTCTAATTCATTCGTATGATCCATTCTAATTCGTTCATACGATCCATTCTAATTCATTCGCACGATCCATTCTAATTCATTCGCACGATCCATTCTAATTCTTTCGTATGATCCATTCTAATTCATTCGCACGAATGTATCCATTCTAGTTCATTCGTACGCTCCACTCTAATTCATTCGTACGCTCCATTCTTATTCATCGCACAAATGTATCCATTTTAATTCATTCGTATGATCCATTCTAATTCATTCGCATGATCGATTCTAATTCATTCGTATGATCCATTCTAATTCATTCGTACGATCCATTCTAATTCTTTCGTACGATCCATTCTAATTGATTCGCACGATCTATTCTAATTCATTCGTACAATCCATTCTAATTCATTCGTACGATCCATTCTAATTTATTCGCACTATCCATTATAATTCATTCGTACGATGCATTCTAATTCATTCGTACGATCCATTCTAATTCATTTGTACAAATGTATCCATTCTAATTCATTCGTACGATCCATTCTAATTCATTCATACGATCTATTCTAATTCATTCGCACGAATGTATCCATTCTAATTCATTCGCACAATCCAATCTAATTCAAACGTACAATCCATTCTAATACATTCACATGATGTATTCTAATTCATTCGTACGATCTATTCCAATTCATTTGTACGATCCATTTTAATTCATTCGCATGATCCATTCTAATTCATTCGTATGATACACTCATACGACTGAATTAGAATGGATTGTACGAATGAATTAGAATTGATCATACGAATGAATTAGAATGGATCGTATGAATGAATTAGAATGGATCGTGCGAATGAATTAGAATGGATCGTACTAATGAATTAGAATGGATCGTATGATTCATTCTAATTCATTCGTACGATCCATTCTAATGCATTCGTACAATTCATTCTAATTCATTCGCACGATCCATTCTAATTCATTCGTATGATCCATTCTAATTTATTTGCACGAATATATGATCCATTCTAATTTATTCGCAAGAATGTAACCATTCTAATTCATTCGTACAATCCATTCTATTTTATTCGTACAAATGTATCCATTCCAATTCATTCGTACGATTCATTCTAATTCATTCGTACGATTCATTCTAATTCATTCGCACGATCCATTCTAATTCATTCGTACGATCCATTCTAATTCATTCGCTCGAATGTATCCATTCTAATTCATTCATACGATCCATTCTAATTCATTCGTACGATCCATTCTAATTCATTCGTATGATCCATTCGTACGATCCATTCTAATCCATTCGTATGATCCATTCTAATTCATTCATACGATCCATTCTAATTCGTTCGTACAATCCATTCAAATTCATTCGTACGATCTATTCTAATTCATTCGCACGATCCATTCTAATTCATTCGTACGATCCATTCTAATTCATTTGCACGAATGTAACCATTCTAATTCATTCGTACGATCCATTCTAATTCATTCCTACGATCCATTCTAATTCATTCGCATGAATGTATCCATTCTAATTCATTTGCACGATCTATTCTAATTCATTCCTATGATCCATTCTAATTCATTCGTACGATCCATTCTAATTCATTCGCTCAAATATATCCATTCTAATTCATTCGTACGATCCATTCTAATTCATTCGTACGATCCATTCTAATTCATTCATACGATCTATTCTAATTCATTCGCACAATCCAATCTAATTCAAACGTACGATCCATTCTAATTCATTCACATGATGTATTCTAATTCATTCGTATGATCTATTCTACTTCATTCGTACGATCCATTCTAATTCATTCGTACGATCCATTCTAATTCATTCGCTCGAATGTATCCATTCTAATTCATTCGTACGATCCATTCTAATTCGTTCATACGATCCATTCTAATTCGTTCGTACGATCCATTCTAATTCATTCGTACGATCCATTCTAATTCATTCGTACGATCCATTCTAATTCATTTGTACGAATGAATTAGAATGGATCGTACGAATGGATTAGAATGGATCGTACGAATGAATTAAAATGGATCGTGCAAATGAATTAGAATGGATACATTCGTGCGAATGAATTAGAATGGATCGTGCGAATGAATTAGAATGGATCGTACGAATGATTTAGAATGAATCGTACGATCCATTCTAATTCATTCGTACGATCCATTCTAATTCATTCGCACGAATGTATCCATTCTAATTCATTCGTACAATCCATTATAATTCATTCGTACGATCCATTCTAATTTATTCATATGATCCATTCAAATTTATTCATGCAATCCATTCTAATGGATCGTACGAACGAATTAGAATGGATCATATGAATGAATAAGAATGGATCGTACGAATGCATTAGAATGGATCGTACGAATGAATTAGAATGGATACATTCGAGCGAATGAATTAGAATGGATCGTACGATGAATTAGAATGGATCATACAAATGAATTAGAATGGATCGAACGAATGAATTAGAATAAATTGTACGAATGAATTAGAATGGACACATTCGAGAGAATGAACTAGAATGGATTGTACGAATGAATTAGAATGGATCATAGGAATGAATTAGAATGGATCATATGAATGAACTAGAATGGTTACATTCGTGCGAATGAGTTAGAATGGATCGTACGAATGGATTAGAATGGATCATACGAACGAATTAAAATGGATACATTCATATGACTGAATTAGAATGGATCGTGCGAATTAATTAGAATGGATCGTACGAATGAATTTGAATAGATACATTTGTGCGAATGAATCTGAATGGATTGTATGAATGAATTACAATGGATCGTACGAGTAAATTAGAATGGATGGTACAATTGAATTAGAATAGCTCATACGAATGAATTAGATTGAATCGTACGAATGAATTATAATGGATACATTCGTGCGAATGAATTAGAATAGATCGTAGGAATAAATTAGAATGGATCATACGAATGAATTAGAATGGATACATTTGTACGAATGAATTAGAATGGATCGTAGGAATGAATTAGAATGGATCGTACGAATGAATTAGAATGGATCGTGCGAATGAAATAGAATGGATCGTATGAATAAATTAGAATGGATCGTACGAATGAATTAAAATGGATTGTGCGAATGAATTAGAATGGATCATACGAATGAATTAAAATGGATACATTCATACGACTGAATTAGAATGGATCATAGGAATGAATTAGAATGGATCGTAAGAATGAATTAGAATGGATTGTATGATTAGAATGGATACATTCGTACGAATGAATTAGAATGGATCGTACGAATGAATTAGAATGGATCCTACGAATGAATTAGAATGGATCATAGGAATGAATTAGAATGGACCGTGCAAATGAATTAGAATGGATACATTCGTGCGAATGAATTAGAATGGATCGTAGGAATGAATTAGAATGGATCATACGAATGAATTAGAATGGTCACATTAGTGCGGATCATACGAATGAATTAGAATGGATCGTAGGAATGAATTAGAATGGATCGTACGAATGAATTAGAATGGTTATATTTATGCGAATGAATTAGAATGGATCGTAGGAATGAATTAGAATGGATCGTACGAATAAATTAGAATGGATACATTCATGCAAATGAATTAGAATGGATCAGACGAATGAATTAGAATGGATCATACGAATGAAGTAGAATGGATCATACGAATGGATTAGAATGGATCGTACGAATGGATTAGAATGCATTGTACGAATGAATTAGAATAGATACATTTGTACGAATGAATTAGAATGGATCGTACGAATGGATAAGAATGGATCGTACGAATGAATTAGAATGGATCATATGAACGAATTAGAATGGATCGTATGAACGAATTAGAATGGATCGTGAGAATGAATTAGAATGGATCACATGAAAGAATTAGAATGGATCGTACGAATGAATTAGAATGGATATATTTATGCGAATAAATTAGAATGGATCATACGAATGAATTAGAATGGATCCACCGAATGAGTTAGAATGGATCATACGAATGAATTAGAATGGATTGTACGAATGAATTAGAATGGATTGTGCGAATGAATTAGAATGGATCGTATGAATGAATTAGAATGGATTGTACGAATGAATTAGAATGGATAGTATGAATGAATTAGAATGGATCCCCCGAATGAGTTAGAATGGATCATACGAATGAATTAGAATGGATCGTATGAAGTAATTAGAATGGATTGTGCGAATGAATCTGAATGGATTGTATGAATGAATTACAATGGATCGTACGAATGAATTAGAATGGATCGTACGAATGAATTAGAACGGATCGTACAAATAAATTAGAATGGATCGTACAAATGAATTAGAAAGGTTACATTTGTGAGAATGAATTAGAATGGATCGTACGAATGGATTAGAATGGATCGTACGAATGAATTAGAATGGATCATACAAATGAATTAGAAAGGTTAAATTCGTGAGAATGAATTAGAATGGATCGTTCGAATGAATTAGAATGGATCGTACGAATGGATTAGAATGGATCGTACGAATGAATTAGAATGGATCATAGGAATGAGTTAGAATGGATCGTACGAATGAATTAGAATGGATTGGGCGAATGAATTAGAATAGATTGTTTGAATGAATAAGAATGGATTGTACGAATGAATTAGAATGGATCGTACGAACGGATTAGAATGGATCGTACGAATGGATTAGAATGGATCGTACGAATGAATTAGAATGGATCGTACAAATGAATTAGAAAGGCATTCGTACGATCCATTCTAATTCATTCGTATGATCCATTCTAATTCATTCGTACGATCCATTCTAATTCATTTGCATGAATGTATCCATTCTAATTCATTTGTACGATCCATTCTAATTCATTCGTACAATCCATTCTAATTCATTCGCATGGTCCATTCTAATTAATTCGCTCGAATGTATCCATTCTAATTCATTCGTACGATCCATTCTAATTCGTTCATATGATCCATTCTAATTCATTCGTACGATCCATTCTTATTCATTCATACGATCCATTCTAATTCATTCGCACAATCCATTCTAATTCATTCGTACGATCCATTCTAATTCATTCGTATGATCCATTCTAACTCATTCGGTGGATCCATTCTAATTCATTCGTACGATCCATTCTAATTCATTCGCATGATCCATTCTAATTTATTCATACCATCCATTCTAATTTATTCGTACGATCTATTCTAATTCATTCTTACGATTCATTCTAATTCATTCGTATGAGCTATTCTAATTCATTCGTATGATCCATTCTAATTCATTCGTACGATCCATTGTAATTCATTCATACAATCCATTCAGATTCATTCGCACAAATGTATCCATTCAAATTCATTCGTACGATCCATTCTAATTAATTCGCACGATCCATTCTAATTCAGTCGTATCAATGTATCCATTTTAATTCATTCGTACGATCCATTCTAATTCATTCGTACGATCTATTCTAATTCATTCGTATGTTCGATTCTAATTCATTCGCACGATCCATTCTAATTCATTCGTATGATCCATTCTAATTTATTCGCACAATCCATTCTAATTCATTCGCTAAAATGTATCCATTCTAATTCATTCGTACGATCCATTCTAATTCATTTGCACGATCCATTCTAATTCATCCGCACGAATGTATTCATTCTAATTTATTTGCACAATCCATTCTAATTCATTCCTATGATCCATTCTAATTCATTTGTACGATCCATTCTAATTCATTCGCTCGAATGTATCCATTCTAATTCATTCATACGATCCATTCTAATTCGTTCATACGATCCATTCTAATTCATTCGCACAATCCATTCTAATTCATTTGTACAAATGTATCCATTCTAGTTCATTCGCACGATCCATTCTAATTCATTCGCACGATCCATTCTAATTCATTCGTATGATTAATTCTAATTCATTCACACGATCCATTCTAATTCATTCGTACGATCCATTCTTATTCATTCATACGATCCATTTTCATTCATTCGCATAATCCATTCTAATTCATTCATACGATCCATTCTAATTCATTCGTATGATCCATTCTAACTCATTCGGTGGATCCATTCCAATTCATTAGTACGATCCATTCTAATTCATTCACACGATCCATTCTAATTTATTCGTACGATCCATTCTAATTCATTCGTACGATCTATTCTAATTCATTCGCACGAATGTAACCATTCTAATTCATTCGTACAATTCATTCTAATTCATTCGTATGAGCTATTCTAATTCATTCGAACGATCCATTCTAATTCATTCATACAATCCATTGTAATTCATTCATACAATCCATTCAGATTCATTCGCAGGAATGTATCCATTCTAATTCATTTGCACGATCCATTCTAATTCAATCGTTCGATTTATTCCAATTCATTCGTACGATCCATTCTAATTCATTGGCATGAATGTATCTATTCTAATTTATTCGTACGATCCAGTCTAATTCATTCGTACGATCCATTCTAATTCATTCGCACGAATATATCCATTCTAATTCATTCGTACTATCCTTTCTAATTCATTCGCACGAATTTAACCATTCTAATTCATTCGTACGATCCATTCTAATTCTTTCCTATAATATATTCTAATTCATTCGCATGAATGTATCCATTCTAATTCATTTGCACGATCCATTCTAATTCATTCCTACGATCCATTCTAATTCATTCGTACAATCCATTCTAATTCATTCGTACGATCCATTCTAATTCATTCGTATGATCCATTCTAACTCATTCGGTGGATCCATTCTAATTCATTCGTACGATCCATTCTAATTCATTCGCACGATCCATTCTAATTCATTCGTATGATCCATTCTAATTTATTCACACGATCCATTTTAATTCATTCGCACGATGCAATCTAATTCATTCGCACAAATGTATCTATTCTAATTCATTCGTACAATGCGTTCTAATCCATTCGTACGATCCATTCTAATTCATTCGCACGAATGTAACCATTCTAATTCATTCATATGATCCATTTTAATTCATTCGTACGATCCATTCTAATTCATTCGCACGATCCATTCTAATTCATTTATACGATTGTATCTATTCTAATTCATTCGCACGATCCATTCTAATGCATTCGTACGATTCATTCTAATTCATTCGTACGATCCATTCTAATTCATTCGTACGATCCATTCTAATTCATTCGCACGATCCATTCTAATTCATTCGCACGATCCATTCTAATTCATTCGCACTATCCATTCTAATTCATTCGTACGATCCATTCGAATTCATTCCTACGATCCATTCTAATTCATTCGCACGAATGTATCCATTCTACTTCATTTGTATCATCCATTCTAATTCATTCGTACAATCCATTCAAATTCATTCGTATGATGCAATCTAATTCATTCGCACAAATGTAATCTTTCTAATTTATTTGTACAATCCATTCTAATTCATTCGTACGATCCATTCTAATCCATTCGTACGATCCATTCTAATTCATTCATACGATCCATTCTAATTTATTCGTACGAATGTATCCATTCTAATGCATTCGTACGATCCATTCTAATTCATTCTCACGAATGTAACCTTTCTAACTCATTTGTATGATCCATTCTAATTCATTCGTACGATCCGTTCTAATCCATTCGTACGATCTATTCTAATCCATTCGTGCGTACGATCCATTCTAATCCATTCGTATGATCCATTCTAATTCATTCGTACGATCCATTCTAATTCATTCTCAGAAATGTAACCTTTCTAATTCATTCGTACGATCCATTCTAATTCATTCGTACGATCCATTCTAATTCATTCGTACGATCCATTCTAATTCGTTCGTATGATCCATTCTAATTCGTTCGTACGATCCATTCTAATTCGTTCGTACGATCCATTCTAATTCATTCCCATGATCCATTCTAATTCATTCGTATGATCCATTCTAATTCATTCCTACGATCTATTCTAATTCATTCGCTCGACACAATCCATTCGTACGATCCATTGTAATCTATACGTACGATCCATTCTAATTCATTCGTACGATCCATTCTAATTCATTCTCACAAATGTAACCTTTCTAATTCATTTGTACGATCCATTCTAATTCATCTGTACGATCCATTCTAATTCATTCGTACGATCCATTCTAATTCATTCGCACGATCCATTCTAATTCATTCGCTCGAATGTATCCATTCTAATTCATTCGTACGATCCATTCTAATGCATTCGTACGATCCATTCTAATTCATTCGTACGAACCATTCTAATTCTTTCGTATGATCTATTCTAATTCATTCGCATGAATGTAACCATTCTAATCCATTCGTACGATCCATTCTTATTCATTCCTACGAATGTATCCATTCTAGTTTATTCGTACGCTCCATTCTAATTCATTCGTACGCTCCATTCTTATTCATTGCACAAATGTATCCATTCTAATTCATTCGCACAATCCATTCTAATTCATTCGTACGATCCATTCTAATTCATTCGTATGATCCATTCTAACTCATTCGGTGGATCCATTCTAATTCATTCATACGATCCATTCTAATTCATTCGCACGATCCATTCTAATTTATTCGTACGATCCATTCTAATTTATTCGTACGATCCATTCTAATTCATTAGAATGGATCGTACAAATGAATTAGAATAGTTACATTCGTGCGAATGAATTAGAATAGATCATAGGAATAAATTAGAATGGATCGTGCGAATGAATTAGAATGGATCGTACGAATGAATTAGAATGGATCGAACAAATGAATTAGAATGGATCGTATGAATGAATTAGAATGGATTGTGCGAATGAATTAGAATGGATCGTATGAATAAATTAGAATAGATCATACGAATGAAATAGAATGGATCGTGCGAATGAATTAGAATGAATCGTACGAATGCGTTAGAATGGATCGTACGAATGTATTTGAATAAATCGTACGATCCATTCTAATTCATTCGTCCAATCCATTCTAATTCATTCGCACGAATGTATCCATTCTAATTCATTCGTACAATCCATTCTAATTCATTCGCACGATCCATTCTAATTCATTCGTATGATCCATTCTAATTCATTCCTACGATCTTTTCTAATTCATTTGCTCGAATGTATCCATTCTAATTCATTCGTTCGATCCATTCTAATTCATTCGTACGATCCATTCAAATTCATTCGCACGATCCATTCTAATTCATTCGTATGATCCATTCTAATTCATTCGTACGATCCATTATAATTCTTTCGTACGAACCATTCTAATTCATTTGTACGATCCATTCTTATTCATTCGCACAAATGTATCTATTCTAATTCATTCGTACAATGCATTCTAATCCATTCGTACGATCCATTCTATTCCATTCGTACGATCCATTCTAATTCATTCGCACGAATGTAACCATTCTAATTCATTCGTACAATCCATTCTAATCAATTCGTAAGATCCATTCTAATCCATTCGCACGAATGTATCCATTCTAATTCATTTGCACGATCCATTCTAATTCATTCCTATGATCCATTATAATTCATTCGTACGATCCATTCTAATTCTTTCGCTCGAATGTATCCATTCTAATTCATTCGTACGATCCATTCTAATTAGTTCGTACGATCCATTCTAATTCGTTCGTACGATCCATTCTAATTCATTCGTACGATCCATTCTAATTCATTTGTACGATCCATTTTAATTCATTCGCATGATACATTCTAATTCATTCGTATGATACATTCGTACGAATGAATTAGAATGGATCGTATGAATGAATTAGAATGGATCATAGGAATGAATTAGAATGGATCGTGCGAATGAATTAGAATGGATCGTACGAATGAATTAGAATGGATTGTGCGAATGAATTAGAATGGATCGTATGAATGAATTAGAATGGTTACATTCGTGCGAATGAATTAGAATGGATCGTATGAATGGTTTAGAATGGATCGTACGGATGGATTAGAATGGATCGTACGAATGAATTAGAATGGATATATTCGAGCGAATGAATTAGAATGGATCGTACGAATGGATTAGAATGTATCGTACGAATGGATTAGAATGTATCGTACGAATGAATTAGAATGGATCATACAAATGAATTAGAAAGGTTACATTCGTGAGAATGAATAAGAATGGATCGTATGAACGAATTAGAATGGATCGTACGAATGAATTAGAATGGATACATTCGTGCGAATGAATTAGAATGGATCGGACGAATGAATTAGAATTGATCGTGCGAATGAATTAGAATGGATCATACGATTGAATTTGAAAGGATCGTACGAATAAATTTCTAATTCAGTCGTATGAATGTATCCATTTTAATTCATTCGTACGATCCATTTTAATCCATTCGTACGATCCATTCTAATCCATTCGTACGATCCATTCTAATCCATTCGTACGATCCATTCTAATTCATTCGTACAAATCTATCCATTCTAATTCATTCGTACGATCCATTCTAATTAATTCCTACGATCCATTCTAATTCATTTGCACGAATGTATCCATTCTAATTCATTTGCACGATCCATTCTAATTCATTCCTATGATCCATTCTAATTCATTCGTACGATCCATTCTAATTCATTCGCTCGATCCATTCTAATTCGTTCGTACGATCCATCCTAATTCATTCGTACGATTCATTCTAACTCATTACTATGATCTAATCCATTCGTATGATCAATTCGTACGATCCATTCTAATTCATTCGTACGAATGTATCCGTTCTAATCCATTCGTACGATCCATTCTAATCCATTCATACTATCCAATCTAATTCATTCGCACGAATGTAACCATTTTAATTCATTCATATGATCCATTCTAATCCATTCGTACGATCTATTCTAATTCATTCCTAGGATCCATTCTAATTCATTCGCACGAATGTATCCATTCTAATTCATTTGCTCGATCCATTCTAATTCATTCCTATGATCCATTATAATTCATTCGTACAATCCATTCTAATTCATTCACTCGAATATATCCATTCTAATTCATTCGCATGATCCATTCTAATTCTTTCATATAATCCATTCTAATTCATTCGCACGAATGTATCCATTATAATTTATTCGTACAATCCATTCTAATTCATTCGCACGATCTATTCTAATTCATTCCTATGATCCATTCTAATTCATTCGTATGATCTATTCTAATTCATTCGCACGAATGTATCCATTCTAATTCATTTGCGCGATCCATTCTAATTCATTCCTATGATTCATTCTAATTCATTCGTACGATCCATTCTAATTCATTCGCTTGAATGTATCCATTCTATTTCATTCGTACGATCCATTCTAATTCGTTTATACGATCCATTCTAATTCGTTCGTACGATCCATTCTAATTCGTTCGTACGATTCATTCTAATTCATTCGTACTATCCATTCTAATGCATTCGTACGATTCATTCTAATTCATTAGTACGATCCATTCTAATCCATTCGTACGATCCATTCTAATCCATTCGTACGATCCATTCTAACTCATTCGGTGGATCCATTCTAATACATTCGTACGATTCATTCTAATGCATTCGCACGTTCCATTTTAATTCATTTGCACGACCCATTCTAATTCATTCCTATGATCCATTCTAATTCGTTTGCACGATCAATTCTAATTCATTCGCTCGAATGTATCCATTCTAATTCATTCGTACGATCCATTATAATTCGTTCGTACGATCAATTCTAATTCATTCTCGCGAATATAACCTTTCTAATTCATTTGTACGATCCATTCTAATTAGAAAGGTTACATTCGAGCGAATGAATTAGAATAGATCGTAGGAATGAATTAGAATGGATCATACGAATGAATTAGAATGGATCGTGCAAATGAATTAGAATGAATCGTACGAATGCATTAAAATGGATCGTATGAATGAATTAGAAGGAATCGTACGAACGAATTAGAATGGATCGTACGAACGAATTAGAATGGATCGTATGGACGAATTAGAATGGATCGTACGAATGAATTAGAATGGATACATTCGAGCGATTGAATTAGAATGGATCGTACGAATGAATTAGAATGGATCATAGGAATGAATTAGAATGGATCGTGCAAATGAATTAGAATGGATACAATCGTGCCAATGAATTAGAATAGATCATACGAATGAATTAGAATGGATCGTACGAATGAATTAGAATGGATCGTGCGAATGAATTAGAATGGATCGTACGAATGAATTAGAATGGATACATTTGTACGAATGAATTTGAATAGATCGTATGAATGGATTAGAATAGATACATTTGTGCGAATGAATTAGATTGCATCGTACGAATGAATTTGAATGGATTGTACGAATGAATTAGAATGGATCGTACGAATGAATTAGAATGGATACATTCGAGCGAATGAATTAGAATGGATCATACGAATGAATTAGAATGGATACATTTGTGCGAATGAATTTGAATGGATTGCACGAATTGAATTAGAATGGATCATATGAATGAATTAGAATGGATCGTGCGAATGAAATAGAATTGATCATACGAATGAATTAGAATGGATCGTACGAATGAATTAGAATGGATCATATGAAAGAATTAGAATGGATCGTGCGAATGAAATAGAAAGGATCGTACGAATGAATTAGAATGGATTGTATGAATGAATTAGAATGGATCATACAAATGAATTAGAATGGATCAAACAAATGAATTAGAAATGTTACATTCATGAGAATGAATTAGAATGGATCGTACGAATGAATTAGAATGGATCGTACGAATGAATTAGAATGGATACATTCGAGCGAATGAATTAGAATGGATCGTACGAATGAATTAGAATGGATCATAAGAATGAATTAGAATGGATCGTGCAAATGAATTAGAATGGATACATTCTTGCGAATGAATTAGAATGGATCGTAGAAATGAATTAGAATGGATCGTACAAATGAATTAGAATGGTTACATTCGTGCAAATGAATTAGAATGGATCATAGGAATGAATTAGAACGGATCGTGCGAATGAATTAGAATGGATCGTATGAATGAATTAGAATGGATCGTATGAATGAATTAGAATGGATCGTACGAATGAATTAGAATGGATACATTCGTGCGAATGAATTAGAATAGATCGTGCGAATAAATTAGAATGGATCGATCGTACGAATGAATTAGAATGGATCGTGCGAATGAATTAGAATGGATCGTACGAATGAATTAGAATGGATCGAACAAATGAATTAGAATGGATACATTCGAGCGAATGAATTAGAATAGATCGTAGGAATGAATTAGAATGGATCATACGAATGAATTAGAATGGATCGTGCGAATGAATTAGAAAGGATCGTACGAATGAATTAGAATGGATATATTCGTGCGAATGAATTAGATTTCATCGTACGAATGAATTTGAATAGATTGTACGAATTAATTAGAATGGATCATACGAATGAATTAGAATGGATCATGCGAATGAATTAAAATAGATCGTACGAATGAATTAGAATGGATCGTACGAATAAATTAGAATAGATCGTGCGAATGAATTAGAATGGATCGTACGAATGAATTAGAATGGATCGTACAAATGAATTAGAAAGGTTACATTTGTGAGAATGAATTAGAATGGATCGTATGAATGAATTAGAATGGATCGTACGAATGGATTAGAATGGATCGTACGAATGAATTAGAATGGATACATTTGTGTGAATGAATTAGAATGGATCGAACGAATGAATTAGAAAGGATACATTTGTGCGAATGAATTAGAATAGATCATACGAATGAATTAGAATGGATCATAGAATGGATACATTTGTGCGAATGAATTAGAAGGGATCGTATATTCGTGCAAATAAATTAGAATGGATCGTACGAATGAATTATAATGGATCCACTGAATGAGTTAGAATGGATCATACGAATGAATTAGAATGGATCGTACGAATGAATTAGAATGGATTGTGCTTATGAATTAGAATGGATCGTATGAATGAATAAGAATGGATCGTACCAATGGATTAGAATGGATCGTACGATGCAATCTGATTCATTCGCACGAATGTTTCTAATTCGTTCACACGATCCATTCTAATTCATTTGTACGATCACTTCTAATTCGTTCGCACGATCCATTTTTTTCATTCATACGATCCATTCTAATTCATTCACACAATCCATTCTAATTCATTCGTACGATCCATTCTAATTCATTCGTATGATCCATTCTAACTCATTCGGTGGATCCATTCAATTCATTCGTACGATCCATTCAAATTCATTCGTACGATACAATCTAATTCATTCACACAAATGTATCTATTCTAATTTATTCGTACAATGCATTATAATCCATTCGTACGATCCATTCTAATCCATTCGTATGATCCATTCTAATTCATTCGCACGAATGTAACCATTCTAATTCATTCATACGATCCATTCTAATTCATTCGTACGATCCATTCTAATCCATTCATACGATCCATTCTAATTCATTCGTATGATCCATTCTAACTCATTCGGTGGATCCATTCTAATTCATTCGTACGATCCATTCAAATTCATTCGTACGATACAATCTAATTCATTCGCACAAATGTATCTATTCTAATTTATTCGTACAATGCGTTCTAATCCATTCGTACGATCCATTCTAATCTATTCGTATGATCCATTCTAATTCATTCGCACGAATGTAGCCATTCTAATTCATTCATACGATCCATTCTAATTCATTCGTACGATCCATTCAAATTCATTCGTACGATCCATTCTAATTCATTCGTAAGATCCATTCTAATTCATTCGTACGATCCATTCTAATTCGTTCGTACGATCCATTCTAATTCGTTCGTACGATCCATTCTAATTCGTTCGTACGATCCATTCTAATTCGTTCGTACGATCCATTCTAATTCTTTTGTATGATCCATTTTAATTCATTCGCATGATCCATTCTAATTCATTCGTATGATCCATTCTAATTCATTCCTACTATCTATTCTAATTCATTCCTATGATCTATTCTAATTCATTCGCTCGAATGTATCCATTCTAATTCATTCGTACGATCCATTCTTATTCATTCGTACGATCCATTCAAATTCATTCGCATGATCCATTCTAATTCATTCGTATGATCCATTCTAATTCATTCTCACGAATGTAACCTTTCTAATTCATTTGTATGATCCATTCTAATCCATTCGTACGATCCATTCTAATCCTTTCGTACGATCCATTCTAATCCATTCGTACGATCCATTCTAATTCATTCGCACGAATGTATCCATTCTAATCCATTCTAATTCATTCGCTCGAATGTATCCATTCTAATTCATTCGTATGATCCATTCTAATTCATTCGTTCGATCCATTCTAATTCATTCGCACGAATGTATCCATTCTATTTCATTCGTACAATCTATTCTAATTCATTCGCACGATCCATTCTAATTCATTCGTATGCACCATTCTAATTCATTCGTACTATCCATTCTAATTCATTCACTCGAATGTATCCATTCTAATTCATTCGTACGATCAATTCTAATTCATTCTCATGAATGTAATCTTTCTAATTCATTCGTACGATCCATTCTAATTCATTCTCACGAATGTAATCTTTTTAATTCATTTGTATGATCCATTCTAATTCATTCGTATGATCCATTCTAATCCATTCGTACGATCCATTCTAATCCATTCGTGCGATCCATTCTAATCCATTCGTACAATCCATTCTAACTCATTCGTACGATTTATTCTAATTCATTCGCTCGAATGTATCCAATCTAATCCATTCTAATTCATCGCACGAATCCGTTCTAATTCATTCGCACGAATGTATCCATTCTAATTCATTCGTGCGAATGAATTAGAACGGATTTGTGCGATGAATTAGAATAGATCGTACGAATGAATTAGAATGGATCGTACGAATGGATTAGAATGGATCATACGAATGAATTAGAATGGATCTTACGAATGGATCATACGAATGAATTAGAATGGATCATACAAATGAATTAGAAAGGTTACATTTGTGAGAATGAATTAGAATGGATCGAACGAATGAATTAGAATGGATCGAACGAATGAATTAGAATGGATCGTACGAATGAATTAGAATGGATACATTCGTACGAATGAATTAGAATGGATTATACGAATGAATTAGAATGGATCGTGCGAATGAATTAGAATGGATTGTGCGAATGAATAAGAATGGATACATTCGTGCGAATGAATTAAAATGGATCGGACGAATGAATTAGAATGGATCGTACGAATGAATTAGAATGGATTAGAATGGATACATTCGTGCGAATGAATTAGAATGGATCGTACGAATGAATTAGAATGGATCGTACGAATGGATTAGAATGGATCGTACGAATGAATTAGAATGGATCATACAAATGAATTAGAAAGGTTACATTCGTGAGAATGAACTCGAATGGATCGTACGAACGAATTAGAATGGATTATGCGAATGAATTTGAATGGATCGTACGAATGAATAAGAATGGATCGTACGAATGAATTAGAATGGATACATTCGAGCGAATGAATTAGAATTGATCGTAGGAATGAATTAGAATGGATCATACGAATGAATTAGAATGGATCGTGCGAAT
The DNA here is from genome assembly GCA_947650365.1 of Chamaelirium japonicum. Lineage (NCBI taxonomy): Eukaryota > Viridiplantae > Streptophyta > Magnoliopsida > Liliales > Melanthiaceae > Chamaelirium > Chamaelirium japonicum. The sequence continues at coordinate 1,140,226 of CANTAL010000070.1, read as the reverse complement.
GAATTAGACGATCCATTCTAATCCATTCGTACGATCCATTCTAATTCATTCGTACGATCCATTCTAATTCATTCGTACGATCCATTCTAATTCATTTGTACGAATGTATCCATTCTAATTCATTCGCACGATCCATTCTAATTCATTCGTAGGATCCATTCTAATTCATTCGTACGATCCATTCTAATTCATTCGCACAAATGTATCCATTCTAATTCATTCGTACGATCCATTCTAATTCATTCGCACGATCCATTCTAATTCACTTGTGCGATCCATTCTAATCCATTCGCACGATCCATTCTAATTCATTCGTACGATCCATTCTAATTCATTCGCACAAATGTATCCATTATTATACATTCGTACGATCCATTCTAATTCATTCGTACGATCCATTCTAATCCATTCGTACGATCCATTCTAATTCATTCATACGATCCGTTCTAATTCATTCTCACAAATGTAACCTTTCTAATTCATTTGTATGATCCATTCTAACTCATTCGTACGATCCATTCTAATTCATTCGTACGATCTATTCTAATTCATTCGTATGATCCATTCTAATTTATTCGTTCAAATATATCCATTCTAATTCATTCGTACGATCCATTCTAATTCATTCGCACGATCCATTCAAATTCATTCGTACGATCTATTCTAATTCATTCGTATGATCAATTTTAATTCATTCGTACAATCCATTCTAATTCAGTCGTATGAATGTATCATACGAATGAATTAGAATGGATCTTGCGAATGAATTAAAATGGATCGTACAAATGAATTAGAATGGATCATGCGAATGAATTAGAATGGATCGTACGAATGAATTAGAATGGATCGTGCGAATGAATTAGAATGGATCGTACGAATGAATTAGAATGGATATATTTGAACGAATAAATTAGAATGGATCGTACGAATGAATTTGAATGGATCGTACGAATGAATTAGAATGGATCGTACGAATGGATTAGAATGGATCGTACGAATGAATTAGAATGGATCATACAAACGAATTAGAATGGATATATTTGTGGAAATGAATTAGAATGGATCATACGAATGAATTAGAATGGATCGTACAAATGAATTAGAATGGATCGTGCGATTGAATTAGAATGGATCGTACAAATGATTCAGAATGGATACATTTGTGTGAATGAGTTAGAATGGATCATACGAATGAATTAGAATGGATCGAACGAATGAATTAGAATGGATCGTACGAATGAATTAGAATGGATCGTACGATTGAATTAGAATGGATCGTACGAATGAATTAGAATAGATCGTGCGAATGAATTAGAATGGATCGTACAAACGAATTAGAATGGATTATACGAACGAATTAGAATGGATCATAGGAATGAATTAGAATGGATCGTACGAATGGATTAGAATGGATCGTACGAATGGATCATACGAATGAATTAGAATGGATTGTATGAATGAATTAGAATGGATCGTACGAATGAATTTGAATGGATCGTACGAATGAATTAGAATGGATCATAGGATTGAATTAGAATGGATCGTGCAAATGAATTAGAATGGATACATTCGTGCGAATAAATTAGAATGGATTGTAGGAATGAATCAGAATGGATCGTACGAATGAATTAGAATGGTTACATTCGTGCGAATGAATTAGAATGGATCGTACGAACGGATTAGAATGGATCGTACGAATGGATTAGAATGGATCGTACAAATGAATTAGAAAGGTTACATTTGTGAGAATGAATTAGAATGGATCGTACAAATGGATTAGAATGGATCGTACGAATCAATTAGAATGGATCGTACGTATGGATTAGAATGGATCGTACGAACGAATTAGAATGAATCGTACGAACGAATTAGAATGGATCGTATGAACGAATTAGAATGGATCGTAGGAATGAATTAGAATGGATCGTAGGAATGAATTAGAATGGATCGTACGAATGAATTAGAATGGTTACATTCATGCGAATGAATTAGAATGGATCGAACGAATGGATTAGAATAGATTGTACGAATGAATTAGAAAGGATCGTACGAACGAATTAGAATGGATCGTACGAATGGATAAGAATGGATCGTACGAACGAATTAGAATGAATCGTACGAACGAATTAGAATGGATCGTATGAACGAATTAGAATGGATCGTAGGAATGAATTAGAATGGATCGTAGGAATGAATTAGAATGGATCGTACGAATGAATTAGAATGGTTACATTCGTGCGAATAAATTAGATTGGATCGTACGAATGAATTTGAATAGATTGTACGAATGAATTAGAAAGGATCGTACGAATGAATTAGAATGGATCATGCGAATGAATTAGAATAGATCGTACGAATGAATTAGAATGGATCGTACGAATAAATTAGAATAGATCGTGCGAATGAATTAGAATGGATCGTACGAATGAATTAGAAGGGATCCACCGAATGAGTTAGAATGGATCATACGAATGAATTAGAATGGATCGTACGAATGAATTAGAATGGATACGTTCGAGCGAATGAATTAGAATGGATCGTACAAATGAATTAGAATGGATCGTACGAATGAATAAGAATGGATCGTACGAATGGAATAGAACACATTGTACGAATGAATTAGAATGGATGGTACGAATGGATTAGAATGGATCGTACGAATGAATTAGAATGGATCGTACGAATGAATTAGAATGGATACATTCGAGCGAATGAATTAGAATGGATCGTACGAATGAATTAGAATGGATAATACGAATGAATTAGAATGGATCGTGCAAATGATTTCGAATGGATACATTCGTGTGAATGAATTAGAATGGATCGTAGGAATGAATTAGAATGGATCGTACGAATGAATTAGAATGGTTACATTCGTGCGAATGAATTAGAATGGATTATACGAATGGATTAGAATGGATCGTACGAATTAGAATGGATCATACGAATGAATTAAAATGGATACATTAATACGACTAAATTAGAATGGATCATGCGAATTAATTAGAATGGATCGTGCGAATGAATTTGAATGGATACATTTGTGCGAATGAATCTGAATGGATTGTATGAATGAATTACAATGGATCGTACGAATGGATTAGAATGGATCGTACGAATGAATTAGAATGGATCATACAAATGAATTAGAAAGGTTACATTCGTGAGAATGAATTAGAATGGATCGTACGAATGAATTAGAATGGATCATGCGAATGAATTTGAATAGATCGTATGAATGAATTAGAATCGATCGTACAAATGAATTAGAATGGATCGTGTGAATGAATTAGAATGAATCGTACGAACGCATTAGAATGGATCATACAAATGAATTAAAATGGATCGTACAAATGAATTAGAATGGATCGTACGAATGAATTAGAATACATCATGTGAATGAATTAGAATGGATCGTACGTTTGAATTAGATTGGATTGTGCGAATGAATTAGAATGGATCGTACGAATGAATTAGAATGGATCGTGCGAATGAATTAGAATGGATCGTACGAATAAATTTGAATAGATTATACGAATGAATTAGAATGGATCGGACGAATGAATAAGAATGGATCGTACAAATAAATTAGAATAGATCGTGTGAATGAATTAGAATGAATCGTACGAATGCATTAGAATGGATTGTACGAATGAATTAGAATGAATCGTACGAACGAATTAGAATGGATCGTACGAACGAATTAGATTGGATCGTACGAATGAATTTGAATGGATACATTCGAGCGAATGAATTATAATGGATACATTCATGCGAATGAATTAGAATGGATCGCACGAATGAATTAGAATGGATTGTATGAATAAATTAGAATGGATCATAGGAATGAATTAGAATGGATCGTGCAAATGAATTAGAAAGGATCGTACGAATGAATTAGAATGGATATATTCGTGCGAATGAATTAGAATGGATCGTGCGAATGAATTAGAATGGATCGTGCGAATGAATTAGAATGGATCGTACAAATGAATTAGAATGAATCGTACGAATGCATTAGAATGGATTGTACGAATGAATTAGAATGAATCGTACGAACGAATTAGAATGGATCGTACGAACGAATTAGATTGGATCGTACGAATGAATTTGAATGGATACATTCGAGCGAATGAATTATAATGGATACATTCATGCGAATGAATTAGAATGGATCGCACGAATGAATTAGAATGGATTGTATGAATAAATTAGAATGGATCATAGGAATGAATTAGAATGGATCGTGCAAATGAATTAGAAAGGATCGTACGAATGAATTAGAATGGATATATTCGTGCGAATGAATTAGAATGGATCGTGCGAATGAATTAGAATGGATCGTGCGAATGAATTAGAATGGATCGTACGAATGAATTAGAATGAATCGTACGAATGCATTAGAATGGATTGTACGAATGAATTAGAATGAATCGTACGAACGAATTAGAATGGATCGTACGAACGAATTAGATTGGATCGTACGAATGAATTTGAATGGATACATTCGAGCGAATGAATTATAATGGATACATTCATGCGAATGAATTAGAATGGATCGCACGAATGAATTAGAATGGATTGTATGAATAAATTAGAATGGATCATAGGAATGAATTAGAATGGATCGTGCAAATGAATTAGAAAGGATCGTACGAATGAATTAGAATGGATATATTCGTGCGAATGAATTAGAATGGATCGTACGAATGAATTAGACTGGATCGTACGAATAAATTAGAATGGATACATTCATGCAAATGAATTAGAATGGATCGTACAAATGAATTAGAATGGATCGTGCGAATGAATTAGAATGGATCGTACGAATGGATTAGAATGGATTATACGAATGAATTAGAATGGATCGTACGAATGAATTAGAATGGATCGTGCGAATGAATTAGAATGGATCGTACGAATGAATTAGAATGGATCGTGCAAATGAAAAAGAATGGATCGTACGAATGAATTAGAATGTATACATTTGTGCGAATGAATTAGAATGGATCATACAAATGGATTAGAATGGATCGTACGAATGGATTAGAATGGATCGTACGAATGAATTAGAATGGATTATACAAATGAATTAGAAAGGTTACATTCGTGAGAATGAATTAGAATGGATCGTACGAATGAATTAGAATGGATCATACGAATGAATTAGATTGGATCGTGTGAATGATCGTGCGAATGAATTAGAATGAATCGTACGAATGCATTAGAATGGATCGTACGAATGAATTAGAATGGATACTTTTGTGGGAATGAATTAGAATGGATCGTGCGAATGAATTAGAATGGATCGTACAAATGAATTAGAATGGATATATTTATGCGAATGAATTAGAATGAATCGTACGAATGCATTAGAAAGGATCGTACGAATGAATTAGAATGGATCGTACGAATAAATTAGAATGGATCGTGCGAATGAATTAGAATAGATCGTGCGAATGAATTAGAATGGATCGTATGAATGAATTAGAATGTATCATAGGAATGAATTAGAATGGATCGTAAGAATGAATTAGAATGGATCGTACGAATTTATTAAAATGGACCATACAGATGAATTAGAAAGGTTACAATCGTGAGAATGAATTAGAATGGATTGTACGAATGAATTAGAATGGATCGTGTGAATGAATTAGAATGAATCATACGAATGCATTAGAATGGATCGTAAGAATGAATTAGAATGAATTAGAATGGATACATTCGTGCGAATGAATTAGAATGGATCATACGAATGAATTAGAATGGATTGTACGAATGAATTAGAATGGATCGTACGAATGAATTAGAATTGTTACATTCGTGCGAATGAATTAGAATTGATCGTACGAATGAATTAGAATGGATCGTGCGAATGAATTAGAATTGATCATACGAATGAATTAGAATGGATCGTACGAATAGATTAGAACGCATTGTATGAATGAATTAGAATAGATACATTTGTGCGAATGAATTAGATTGTATCGTACGAATGAATTTGAAAGGATTGTATGAATGAATTAGAATGGATCATACGAATGAATTAGAATGGATCATGCGAATGAATTAGAATAGATCGTACGAATGAATTAGAATGGATAGTACGAATAAATTAGAATGGATCATGCGAATGAATTAGAATGGATCATACGAATGAATTAGAATGGATCCACCGAATGAGTAGAATGAATCATGCGAATGAATTAGAATGGGTCGTACGAATGAATTAGAATGGATACATTCGTGCGAATGAATTAGAATGGATCGGATGAATGAATTAGAATTGATCGTGCGAATGAATTAGAATGGATCATACGATTGAATAGAATGGATCGTACGAATGAATTAGAATGGATCATACAAATGAATTTGAAAGGTTACATTCGTGAGAATGAATTAGAATGGATCGTACGAATGAATTAGAATGGATCATGTGAATGAATTTGAATGGATCGTATGAATGAATTAGAATGGATCGAACGAATGAATTAGAATGGATACATTCGAGCGAATGAATTAGAATAGACCGTAGGAATGAATTAGAATGGATCATACGAATGAATTAGAATGGATCGTGCGAATGAATTAGAATGGATTGTACGAATGAATTAGAATTGATACATTCGTGCAAATGAATTAGAATGGATCGAGGAATGGATATATTTATGCGAATGAATTAGAATGGATCGTACGAATGAATTAGAATGGATACATTTGTGTGAATAAATTAGAATGGATCGTACGAATGAATTAGAATGGACTGTACGAATGAATTAGAATGGATACATTCGAGCGAATGAATTAGAATGGATCGTACTAATGAATTAGAATGGATCATAGGAATGAATTAGAATGGATCGTGCAAATGAATTAGAATGGATCGAACGAATGAATTAGAATGGTTACATTCGTGCGAATGAATTAGAATGGATCGTACGAATGGATTAGAATGGATCGTACGAATGGATTAGAACGCATTGTGCGAATGAATTAGAATAGATACATTTGTGCGAATGAATTAGATTGCATCGTACGAATGAATTTGAATGGATTGTACGAATAAATTAGAATGGATCGTATGAATGAATTAGAATGGATCATGCGAATGAATTAGAATAGATCGTACGAATGAATTAGAATGGATCGTGCGAACGAATTAGAATGGATCGTATGAACGAATTAGAATGGATCGTATGAATGAATTAGAATGGATACATTCGAGCGAATGAATTAGAATGGATTGTATGATGCAATCTAATTCATTCGCACGATCCATTCTAATTCATTCGTACGATCCATTCCAATTCATTCGTATGATCCATTCTAATTTATTCGTTCAAATATATCCATTCTAATTCATTTGTACGATCCATTCTAATTCATTCCCACGATCCCTTCTAATTCATTCGCACGAATGTATCCATTCTAATTCAGTTGCACGATCCATTCTAATTCATTCCTATGATCCATTCTAATTCATTCATACGATCCATTCTAATTCATTCGTCCGATCCATAGAAATTCATTCGTACGATGCAATCTAATTCATTCGCACAAATGTATCTATTCTAATTCATTCGTACAATGCATTCTAATCCATTCGTACGATCCATTCTAATCCATTTGTACGATCCATTCTAATTCATTCGTATGATCCATTCTAATTCATTCGTACGATCTATTCTAATTCATTTGCATGAATGTATCCATTCTAATTCATTCGTACATTCCATTCTAATTCATTCACACGATCCATTCTAATTCATTCGTATGATCCATTCTAATTCATTCCTACGAACTATTCTAATTCATTCGCTCGAATGTATCCATTCTAATTCATTCGTTCGATCCATTCTAATTCATTCGTACGATCCATTCAAATTCATTCGCAAGATCCATTCTAATTCATTCGTATGATCCATTCTAATTCATTCTCATGAATGTAACCTTTCTAATTCATTTGTATGATCCATTATAATTCATTCGTACGATCCATTCTAATCCATTCATACGATCCATTCTAATCCATTCGTACGATCCATTCTAATTCATTCTCACAAATGTAATCATTCTAATTCATTTGTTCGATCCATTCTAATTCATTCGTACGATCCATTCTAATTCATTCGTACGATCCATTCTAAATCTTTCGCACAAATGTATCCATTCTAATTCATTCGTACGATCCATTCTAATTCATTCGCACGATCCATTCTAATTCATTCGTACGATCCATTCTAATTCATTCGCACGATCCATTCTAATTCATTTGTACGATCCATTCTAATTCATTCACATGAATGTATCCATTCTAAAACATTCGTACGATCCATTCTAATTCATTCGTACGATCCATTCTAATTCATTCTCACAAATGTAACCTTTCTAATTCATTTGTACGATCCATTCTAATTCATTCGTACGATCCATTCTAATCCATTCGTACGATCCATTCTAATCCATTCGTACGATCCATTCTAATTCATTCGCACAAATGTAACCATTCTAATTCATTCGTACGATCCATTCTAATTTATTCCTACGATCCATTCTAATTCATTCATATGATCCATTCTAATTCATTCGCTCGAATGTATCCATTCTAACTCATTCGTACGATCCATTCTAATTCGTTCATACGATCCATTCTAATTCGTTCGTACGATCCATTCTAATTCCTTCGTACGATCCATTCTAATTCATTTGCACGAACCATTCTAATTCATTTGTACCATCCATTTTAATTCATTCGCATGATCCATTCTAATTCATTCGTATGATACATTCGTGCGAATGAGTTAGAATGGATCATACGAATGAATTAGAATGGATCGTACGAATGAATTAGAATGGATTGTGCGAATGAATTAGAATGGATACATTCGTGCGAATGAATTAGAATGGAATGTAAGAATGAATTAGAATGGATCGTACTAATGAATTAGAATGGATCCATTCGTACAAATGAATTAGAATGGATCATACAAATGAATTAGAAAGGATCGTATGAATGGATTACAATGCATTGTACGAATGAAGTAGAATGGATCGTACGAATGGATTAGAATGGATCGTACGAATGAATTAGAATGGATACATTCCAGCGAATGAATTAGAATGGATCATACGAATGAATTAGAATGGATCGTACAATTGAATTAGAATGGATACATTCGTGCGAATGAATTAGAATGGATTGTAGGAATGAGTTAGAATGGATCGTACGAATAAATTAGAATGGTTACATTCGTGCGAATGAATTAGAATGGATCGTACGAATGGATTAGAATGGATCGTACGAATGGATTAGAATGGATCGTACGAATGGATTAGAATGGATCGTACAAATGAATAAGAAAGGTTACATTTGTGAGAATGAATTAGAATGGATCGTACGAATGGATTAGAATGGATCGTACAAATGAATTAGAATGGATTGTACGAATGCATTAGAATGGATACATTCGTGCGAATGAATTAGAATGGATCGTACGAATGAATTAGAATGGATCGTGCGAATGAATTAGAATGGATCGTACGAATGAATTAGAATGGATCGTGCGAATGAATTAGAATAATTCGTACGAATGAATTAGAATGGATATATTTGTGCAAATGAATTAGAATGGATCATACGAATGAATTAGAAAGGATTGTACGAATGAATTAGAATGGATCGTACAAATGAATTAGAAAGGTTACATTTGTGAGAATGAATTAGAATGGATTGTACGAATGAATTAGATGGATCGTACGAATGGATTAGAATGGATCATACGAATAGATTAGGATGGATCTTACGAATGAATTAGAATGGATCATACAAATTAATTAGAAAGGTTACATTCGTGAGAATGAATTAGAATGGATCGTACGAATGAATTAGAATGGATCATGCGAATGAATTTGAATGGATCGTACGAGTGAATTTGAATGGATCGAACGAATGAATTAGAATGGATACATTCAAGCGAATGAATTAGAATAGATCGTAGGAATGAATTAGAATGGATCATACGAATGAATTATAATGGATCGTGAGAATGAATTAGAATGGATTGTACGAATGAATTAGAATGGATACATTCATGCAAATGAATTAGAATGGATCGTACGACTGAATTAGAATGGATAATACGAATGGATTAGAATGAATCGTACGAATGGATTAGAATGGATCGTACGAATGGATTAGAACGCATCGTACGAATGAATTAGAATAGATACATTTGTGCGAATAAATTAGATTGCATCGTACGAATGAATTTGAATGGATCGGATGAATGAATTAGAATGGATCGTACGAATGAATTAGAATGGATCATAGGAATGAATTAGAATGGATCATGCAAATGAATTAGAATAGATACATTCGTGCGAATGAATTAGAATAGATCGTGCGAATGAATTAGAATGGATCGTATGAATGAATTAGAATGGATACATTCATGCAAATGAATTAGAATGGATCGTACGAATGAATTAGAAAGGATCATACCAATAAATTATAATGGATCGTACGAATGGATTAGAATGGATCGTACGAATGGATTAGAACGCATTGTACGAATGAATTAGAATAGATACATTTGTGCGAATGAATTAGATTGCATCGTACGAATGAATATGAATGGATCGTAAGATGCAATCTAATTCATTCGCACAATCCATTCTAATTCATTCGTATGATCCATTCTAATTCATTCGTATGATCCATTCTAATTCATTCGTACGATCCATTCTAATTCATTCGCTCGAATGTAACCATTCTGATTCATTCGTACGATTCATTCTAATTCATTCGTACGATCCATTCTAATGCATTCGTACGATTCATTCAAATTCATTCGTACAATCCATTCTAATTCAGTCGTATGAATGTATCATACAAATGAATTAGATTGGATCATAGGAATGAATTAGAATGGATCGTGCAAATGAATTAGAATGGATACATTCATGCGAATGAATTAGAATGGATCGTAGGAATGAATTAGAATGGATCGTACGAATGAATTAGAATGGTTACATTCGTGCGAATGAATTAGAATGGATCGTACGAATGGATTAGAATGGATCGTACAAATGGATTAGAATGGATCGTAGGAATGAATTAGAATGGATCGTACGAATGGATTAGAATGGATCGTACGAACGAATTAGAATGGATCGTACAAATGAATTAGAATGGATCGTACGAATGAATTAGAATGGATCGTACGAATGGATTAGAACACATTGTACGAATGAATTAGAATGGATCGTACGAATGGATTAGAATGGATCGTACGAATGAATTAGAATGGATCGTACGAATGAATTAGAATGGATACATTCGAGCGAATGAATTAGAATGGATCGTACAAATGAATTAGAATGGATCATAGGAATGAATTAGAATGGATCGTGCAAATGATTTAGAATGGATACATTCGTGTGAATGAATTAGAATGGATCGTAGGAATGAATTAGAATGGATCGTACGAATGAATTAGAATGGTTACATTCGTGCGAATGAATTAGAATGGATCGTACGAATGGATTAGAATGGATCGTACGAATTAGAATGGATCATACGAATGAATTAAAATGGATACATTAATACGACTGAATTAGAATGGATCATGCGAATTAATTAGAATGGATCGTACGAATGAATTTGAATGGATACATTTGTGCGAATGAATCTGAATGGATTGTATGAATGAATTACAACGGATCGTACGAATGGATTAGAATGGATCGTACGAATGAATTAGAATGGATCATACAAATGAATTAGAAAGGTTACATTCGTGAGAATGAATTAGAATGGATCGTACGAATGAATTAGAATGGATCATGCGAATGAATTTGAATGGATCGTATGAATGAATTAGAATGGATCGTACGAATGAATTAGAATGGATCGTGCGAATGAATTAGAATGAATCGTACGAATGCATTAGAATGGATCATACAAATGAATTAAAATGGATCGTACAAATGAATTAGAATGGATCGTACGAATGAATTAGAATACATCATGTGAATGAATTAGAATGGATCGTACGTTTGAATTAGATTGGATTGTGCGAATGAATTAGAATGGATCGTTCAAATGAATTAGAATGGATCGTGCGAATGAATTAGAATGGATCGTACGAATAAATTTGAATAGATTATACGAATGAATTAGAATGGATCGGACGAATGAATAAGAATGGATCGTACGAATAAATTAGAATAGATCGTGTGAATGAATTAGAATGAATAGTACGAATGCATTAGAATGGATCGTACGAATGAATTAGAATGAATCGTACAAACGAATTAGAATGGATCGTACGAACGAATTAGAATGGATCGTACGAATGAATTTGAATAGATACATTCGAGCGAATGAATTATAATGGATACATTCATGCGAATAAATTTGAATGGATCGCACGAATGAATTAGAATTGATTGTATGAATAAATTAGAATGGATCATAGGAATGAATTAGAATGGATCGTGCAAATGAATTAGAAAGGATCGTACGAATGAATTAGAATGGATATATTCGTGCGAATGAATTAGAATGGATCGTACGAATGAATTAGACTGGATCGTACGAATAAATTAGAATGGATACATTCATGCAAATGAATTAGAATGGATCGTACCAATAAATTAGAATGGATCGTGCGAATGAATTAGAATGGATCGTACGAATGGATTAGAATGGATTATACGAATGAATTAGAATGGATCGTACGAATGAATTAGAATGGATCGTGCGAATGAATTAGAATGGATCGTACGAATGAATTAGAATGGATCGTGCAAATGAAAAAGAATGGATCGTACGAATGAATTAGAATGGATACATTTGTGCGAATGAATTAGAATGGATCATACAAATGGATTAGAATGGATCGTACGAATGGATTAGAATGGATCGTACGAATGAATTAGAATGGATTATACAAATGAATTAGAAAGGTTACATTCGTGAGAATGAATTAGAATGGATTGTACGAATGAATTAGAATGGATCATACGAATGAATTAGAATGGATCGTGTGAATGATCGTGCGAATGAATTAGAATGAATCGTACGAATGCATTAGAATGGATCGTACGAATGAATTAGAATGGATACTTTTGTGCGAATGAATTAGAATGGATCGTGCGAATGAATTAGAATGGATCATACAAATGAATTAGAATGGATATATTTATGCGAATGAGTTAGAATGAATCGTACGAATGCATTAGAATGGATCGTACGAATGAATTAGAATGGATCGTATGAATAAATTAGAATGGATCGTGCGAATGAATTAGAATGGATCGTGCGAATGAATTAGAATGGATCGTATGAATGAATTAGAATGGATCATAGGAATGAATTAGAATGAATCGTAAGAATGAATTAGAATGGATCGTACGAATGTATTAGAATGGATCATACAAATGAATTAGAAAGGTTACATTCGTGAGAATGAATTAGAATGGATCGTACGAATGAATTTGAATGGATCGTGTGAATGAATTAGAATGAATCGTACGAATGCATTAGAATGGATCGTAAGAATGAATTAGAAAGGATACATTCGTGCGAATGAATTAGAATGGATCATACGAATGAATTAGAATGGATTGTACGAATGAATTAGAATGGATCGTACGAATGAATTAGAATGGTTACATTCGTGCGAATGAATTAGAATGGATCGTACGAATGAATTAGAATGGATCGTGCGAATGAATTAGAATTGATCATACGAATGAATTAGAATGGATCGTACGAATGGATTAGAAAGCATTGTACGAATGAATTAGAATAGATACATTTGTTCGAATGAATTAGATTGCATCGTACGATTGAATTTGAATGGATTGTATGAATGAATTGGAATGGATCATATGAATGAATTAGAATGGATCATGCGAATGAATTATAATAGATCGTACGAATGAATTAGAATGGATAGTACGAATAAATTAGAATGGATCGTGTGAATGAATTAGAATGGATCGTACGAATGAATTAGAATGGATCCACCGAATGAGTTAGAATGAATCATGCGAATGAATTAGAATGGGTCGTACGAATGAATTAGAATGGATACATTCGTGCGAATGAATTAGAATGGATCGGACGAATGAATTAGAATTGATCGTGCGAATGAATTAGAATGGATCATACGATTGAATAGAATGGATCGTACGAATGAATTAGAATGGATCATACAAATGAATTTGAAAGGTTACATTCGTGAGAATGAATTAGAATGGATCGTACGAATGAATTAGAATGGATCATGCGAATGAATTTGAATGGATCGTATGAATGAATTAGAATGGATCGAACGAATGAATTAGAATGGATACATTCGAGCGAATGAATTAGAATAGACCGTAGGAATGAATTAGAATGGATCATACGAATGAATTAGAATGGATCGTGCGAATGAATTAGAATGGATTGTACGAATGAATTAGAATGGATACATTCGTGCGAATGAATTAGAATGGATCGAGGAATGGATATATTTATGCGAATGAATTAGAATGGATCGTACGAATGACTTAGAATGGATACATTTGTGTGAATAAATTAGAATGGATCGTACGAATGAATTAGAATGGACTGTACGAATGAATTAGAATGGATACATTCAAGCGAATGAATTAGAATGGATCGTACTAATGAATTAGAATGGATTATAGGAATGAATTAGAATGGATCGTGCAAATGAATTAGAATGTATCGAACGAATGAATTAGAATGGTTACATTCGTGCGAATGAATTAGAATGGATCGTACGAATGGATTAGAATGGATCATACGAATGGATTAGAACGCATTGTACGAATGAATTAGAATAGATACATTTGTGCGAATGAATTAGATTGCATCGTACGAATGAATTTGAATGGATTGTACCAATAAATTAGAATGGATCGTATGAATGAATTAGAATGGATCATGCGAATGAATTAGAATAGATCGTACGAATGAATTAGAATGGATCGTGCGAACGAATTTAAATGGATCGTATGATCGAATTAGAATGGATCTTATAAATGAATTAGAATGGATACATTCGAGCGAATGAATTAGAATGGATTGTATGATGCAATCTAATTCATTCGCACGATCCATTCTAATTCATTTGTACGATCCATTCCAATTCATTCGTATGATCCATTCTAATTTATTCGTTCAAATATATCCATTCTAATTCATTTGTACGATCCATTCTAATTCATTCCTACGATCCATTCTAATTCATTCGCACGAATGTATCCATTCTAATTCAGTTGCACGATCCATTCTAATTCATTCCTATGATCCATTCTAATTCATTCATACGATCCATTCTAATTTATTAGTCCGATCCATAGAAATTCATTCGTACGATGCAATCTAATTCATTCGCACAAATGTATCTATTCTAATTCATTCGTACAATGCGTTCTAATCCATTCGTACGATCCATTCTAATCCATTTGTACAATCCATTCTAATTCATTCGTATGATCCATTCTAATACATTCGTACGATCTATTCTAATTCATTTGCATGAATGTATCCATTCTAATTCATTCGTACATTCCATTCTAATTCATTCACATGATCCATTCTAATTCATTCGTACGATCCATTCTAATTCATTCCTACGAACTATTCTAATTCATTCGCTCGAATGTATCCATTCTAATTTATTCGATCGATCCATTCTAATTCATTCGTACGATCCATTCAAATTCATTCGCAAAATCCATTCTAATTCATTCGTACGATCCATTCTAATTCATGCTTATGAATGTAACCTTTCTAATTCATTTGTATGATCCATTATAATTCATTCGTACGATCCATTCTAATCCATTCATACGATCCGTTCTAATCCATTCGTACGATCCATTCTAATCCATTCGTACGATCCATTCTAATTCATTCTCACAAATGTAACCTTTCTAATTCATTTGTTCGATCCATTCTAATTCATTCGTACGATCCATTCTAATTCATTCGTACGAGCCATTCTAATTCATTCGCACAAATGTATCCATTCTAATTCATTCGTACGATCCATTCTAATTCATTCGCACGATACATTCTAATTCATTCGTACGATCTATTCTAATTCATTCGCACGATCCATTCTAAGTCATTTGTACGATCCATTCTAATTCATTCACACGAATGTATCCATTCTAAAGCATTCGTACGATCCATTCTAATTCATTCGTACGATCCATTCTAATTCATTCTCACAAATGTAACCTTTCTAATTCATTTGTACGATCCATTCTAATTCATTCGTACGATCCATTCTAATCCATTCGTACGATCCATTCTAATCCATTCGTACGATCCATTCTAATTCATTCGCACAAATGTAACCATTCTAATTCATTCGTACGATCCATTCTAATTCATTCCTACGATCCATTCTAATTCATTCATATGATCCATTCTAATTCATTCGCTCGAATGTATCCATTCTAATTCATTCGTACGATCCATTCTAATTCGTTCTTACGATCCATTCTAATTCGTTCGTACGATCCATTCTAATTCGTTCGTACGATCCATTCTAATTCATTTGCACGATCCATTCTAATTCATTTGTACGATCCATTTTAATTCATTCGCATGATCCATTCTAATTCATTCGTATGATACATTCGTGCGAATGAGTTAGAATGGATCATACGATTGAATTAGAATGGATCGTAAGAATGAATTAGAATGGATTGTGCGAATGAATTAGAATGGATACATTCGTGCGAATGAATTAGAATGGAATGTAAGAATGAATTAGAATGGATCGTACTAATGAATTAGAATGGATCCATTCGTACAAATGAATTAGAATGGATCGTACGAATGAATTAGAATGGATCGTACGAATGAATTAGAATGCATTGTACGAATGGATTAGAATGGATCGTACGAATGGATTAGAATGGATCGTACGAATGAATTAGAATGGATACATTCCAGCGAATGAATTAGAATGGATCGTACGAATGAATTAGAATGGATCATAGGAATGAATTAGAATGGATCGTGCAAATGAATTTGAATGGATACATTCGTGCGAATGAATTAGAATGGATTGTAGGAATGAATTAGAATGGATCATACGAATAAATTAGAATGGTTACATTCGTGCAAATGAATTAGAATGGATCGTACGAATGGATTAGAATGGATCGTACGGATGGATTAGAATGGATCGTACGAATGGATTAGAATGGATCGTACAAATGAATTAGAAAGGTTACATTTGTGAGAATGAATTAGAATGGATCGTACGAATGGATTAGAATGGATCGTACGAATGAATTAGAATGGATCGTACGAATGCATTAGAATGGATACATTCGTGCGACTGAATTAGAATGGATCGTGCGAATGAATTAGAATGGATCGTGCGAATGAATTAGAATGGATCGTGCGAATGAATTAGAATAATTCGTACGAATGAATTAGAATGGATATATTTGTGCAAATGAATTAGAATGGATCATACGAATGAATTAGAATGGATCGTACGAATGAATTAGAATGGATCGTACAAATGAATTAGAAAGGTTACATTTGTGAGAATGAATTACAATGGATTGTACGAATGAATTAGATGGATCGTACGAATGGATTAGAATGGATCATACGAATAGATTAGGATGGATCTTACGAATGAATTAGAATGGATCATACAAATTAATTACAAAGGTAACATTCGTGAGAATGAATTAGAATGGATCGTACGAATGAATTAGAATGGATCATGCGAATGAATTTGAATGAATCGTACGAATGAATTTGAATGGATCGAACGAATGAATTAGAATGGATACATTCGAGCGAATGAATTAGAATAGATCGTAGGAATGAATTAGAATGGATCATACGAATGAATTATAATGGATCATGAGAATGAATTAGAATGGATTGTACGAATGAATTAGAATGGATACATTCATGCAAATGAATTAGAATGGATCGTACGACTGAATTAGAATGGATCATACGAATGAATTAGAATGAATCGTACGAATGGATTAGAATGGATTGTACGAATGGATTAGAATGGATCGTACGAATGGATTAGAACGCATCGTATGAATGAATTAGAATAGATACATTTGTGCGAATGAATTAGATTGCATCGTACGAATGAATTTGAATGGATCGGACGAATGAATTAGAATGGATCGTACGAATGAATTAGAATAGATCATAGGAATGAATTAGAATGGATCATGCAAATGAATTAGAATGGATACATTCGTGCGAATGAATTAGAATAGATCGTGCGAATGAATTAGAATGGATCGTACGAATGAATTAGAATGGATACATTCATGCAAATGAATTAGAATGGATCGTACGAATGAATTAGAAAGGATCATACGAATGAATTATAATGGATCGTACGAATGGATTAGAATGGATCGTACGAATGGATTAGAACGCATTGTACGAATGAATTAGAATAGATACATTTGTGCGAATGAATTAGATTGCATCGTACGAATGAATATGAATGGATCGTACGATGCAATCTAATTCATTCACACGATCCATTCTAATTCATTCGTATGATCCATTCTAATTCATTCGTATGATCCATTCTAATTCATTCGTACGATCCATTCTAATTCATTCGCTCGAATGTAACCATTCTAATTCATTCGTACGATTCATTCTAATTCATTCGTACGATCCATTGTAATGCATTCGTACGATTCATTCTAATTCATTCGTGCAATCCATTCTAATTCAGTCGTATGAATGTATCATACGAATGAATTAGATTGGATCATAGGAATGAATTAGAATGGATCGTGCAAATGAATTAGAATGGATACATTCGTGCGAATGAATTAGAATGGATCGTAGGAATGAATTAGAATGGATCGTACGAATGAATTAGAATGGTTACATTCGTGCGAATGAATTAGAATGGATCGTACGAATGGATTAGAATGGATCGTACGAATGGATTAGAATGGATCGTAGGAATGAATTAGAATGGATCGTACGAATGGATTAGAATGGATCGTACGAACGAATTAGAATGGATCGTACAAATGAATTAGAAAGGTTACATTTGTCAGAATGAATTAGATTGGATTGTACGAATGGATTAGAATGGATCGTACGAATGGATTAGAATGGATCATACGAATGGATTAGAATGGATCGTACGAATGAATTAGAATGGATACATTCGTGCGAATGAATTAGAATGGATTGTATGAATGAATTAGAATGGATCGTACGAATGAATTAGAATGGTTACATTCGTGCGAATGAACTTGAATGGATCGTACGAATGAATTAGAATGGATACATTCGAGCGAATGAATTAGAATAGATCATATGAATGAATTAGAATGGATTGTACAAATGAATTAGAAAGGTTACATTTGTGAGAATGAGTTAGAATGGATCGTATGATTGAATTAGAATGGATTGCATGAATGAATCAGAATGGATCATGCGAATGAATTGGAATGGATCGTACGAATGAATATGAATCGATACATTCATGCAAATGAATTAGAATGGATCGTATGAATGAATTAGAATGGATCATACGAACGAATTAGAATGGATCGTGCGAATGAATTTGAATAGATCGTACGAATGAATTAGAATGGATCCGAATTAGAATGGATACATTCATGCGAATGAATTAGAATGGATCGTAGGAATGAATTAGAATGGATCGTACGAATGAATTAGAATGGTTACATTCGTGCGAATGAATTAGACTGGATCGTACGAATGGATTAGAATGGATCGTACGAATGGATTAGAATGGATCGTACGAATGAATTAGAATGGATTGTGCAAATGAATTAGAATGGATATATTCGTGTGAATGAATTAGAATGGAATGTAAGAATGAATTAGAATGGATCGTACTAATGAATTAGAATGGATCCATTCGTACAAATGAATTAGAATGGATCGTACGAATGAATTAGAATGGATCGTACGAATGGATTAGAACGCATTGTACGAATGAATTAGAATGGATCGTACGAATGGATTAGAATGGATCGTACGAATGAATTAGAATGGATCGTACGAATGAATTAGAATAGCTCATACGAATGAATGAATCGTACGAACGAATTAGAATGGATACATTCAAATATATCCATTCTAATTCATTCGTACAATCCATTCAAATTCATTCGTACGATGCAATCTAATTCATTCACCCAAATGTATCTATTCTAATTCATTCGTACAATGCATTCTAATCCATTCGTACGATCCATTCTAATCCATTCGTACGATCCATTCTAATTCATTCGCACTAATGTATCCATTCAAATTCATTCGTACGATCCATTCTAATTCATTCGTACGATCTATTCTAATTCATTCATATGATCAATTCTAATTCATTCGCACGATCCATTCTAATTCATTCGTACGATCCATTCTAATTCATTCGCACGAATGTATCCATTCTAACGAATGAATTAGAATGGATACATTCGAGCGAATGAATTAGAATAGATCGTACGAATGAATTAGAATGGATACCTTTGTGCATATGAATTAGAATGGATCGTACGAATGGATTAGAATGGATCGTACGAATGGATTAGAATGGATCGTACGAATGAATTAGAATGGATTATGCGAATGAATTAGAATGGATACATTCGTGCGAATGAATTAGAATTGAATATAAGAATGAATTAGAATGGATCGTACTAATGAATTAGAATGGATCCATTCGTACAAATGAATTAGAATGGATCGTACGAATGAATTAGAATGGATCATACGAACGAATTAGAATGGATCGTGCGAATGAATTAGAATGGATCATGCGAATGAATTTGAATGGATCGTACGAATGAATTATAATGGATCGTGCGAATGGATTAGAATGGATCGTGCGAATGAATTAGAATGGATCGTATGAATGAATAAGAATGGATCGTATGAATGAATTAGAATGGATACATTCTAGCGAATGAATTAGAATGGATTAGAATGGATCGTACGAATGAATTAGAATGGATCGTACGAATGAATTAGAATGGATCGTACAAATAAATTAGATTGGATCATACGAATGAATTTGAATGGATCGTACAAATGGATTAGAATGCATTGTATGAATGAATTAGAATAGATCGTACGAATGGATTAGAATGGATCGTACGAATGAATTAGAATGGATCGTATGAATGAATTAGAATGGATACATTCGAGCGAACGAATTAGAATGGATCGTACGAATGGATTAGAATGGATCGTACGAATGGATTAGAATAGATCGTACGAATGGATTAGAATGGATCGTACGTATGAATTAGAATGGATCATACAAATGAATTAGAAAGGTTACATTCATGAGAATGAATTAGAATGGATCATACGAATGAATTAGAATGGATCCACCGAATGAATTAGAATGGTTACATTTGTGCGAATGAATTAGAATGTATCATGCGAATGAATTAGAATGGATCGTACGAATGAATTAGAATGGTTACATTCGTGCGAATAAATTAGAATGGATCGTACGAATGAATTAGAATGGATCGTGCGAATGAATTAGAATTGATCATACGAATGAATTAGAATGGATCGTAGGAATGAATTAGAATGGATCGTATGAATGAATTAGAATGGTTACATTCGTGCGAATAAATTAGAATGGATCGTACGAATGGTTTAGAATGGATCGTACGAATGGATTAGAATGGATCGTACGAATAAATTAGAATGGATACATTCGAGCGAATGAATTAGAATGGATCGTACGAATGGATTAGAATGGATTGTACGAATGGATTAGAATGGATCGTACGAATGGATTAGAATGGATCGTACGAATGAATTAGAATGGATCATACAAATGAATTAGAAAGGTTACATTCGTGAGAATGAATTAGAATAGATCGTGCGAATGAATTAGAATTGATCATACGAATGGATTAGAATGGATCATACGAATGAATTAGAATGGATCGTACGAATGAATTAGAATGGATACATTCAAGCAAATAAATTAGAATGGATCGTACGAATAAATTAGATTGGATCGTACGAATGAATTATAATGGATCGTGCGAATGGAATGGATCGTACGAATGAATTAGAATGGATCATACGAATGAATAAGAATGGATCGTACGAATGAATTTGAATGGATACATTTGTGCGAATGAATCTGAATAGATTGTATGAATGAATTAGAATGGATCGTGCGAATGAATTAGAATCGATCATACGAATGAATTAGAATCGATCGTACGAATGAATTAGAATGGATCGTACGAATGAATTAGATCGTACGAATGAATTAGAATGGATCGTACGAATGAATTAAAATGGATACAATCATACGACTGAATTAGAATGGATCGTGCGAATTAATTAGAGTGGATCGTACGAATGAATTTGAATGGATACATTTGTGCGAATGAATCCGAATGGATTGTATGAATGAATTACAATGAATCGTACGAATGTATTAGAATGGATCGTACGAATGAATTAGAATAGCTCATATGAATGAATTAGAATGAATCGTACGAATGAATTAGAATGGTTACATTCATGCGAATGAACTAGAATAGATCGAACGAATGAATTAGAATGGATCGTACGAATAAATTAGAATGGATCGTGCGAATGAATTAGAATGGATCGTGCGAATCAATTAGACTGGATCGTGCGAATGAATAAAAATGGATCATACGAATGAATTAGAATGGATCGTACGAATTAATTAGAATGGATACATTCGTGCGAATGAATTAGAATGGATCGTAGGAATGAATTAGAATGGATCATAGGAATGAATTAGAATGGATCATTTGCACGAATGTATCCATTCTAATTCATTTGCACGATCCATTCTAATTCATTCGTACGATCCATTCTTATTCATTCATACGATCCATTCTTATTCATTCGCACAATCCATTCTAATTCATTCGTTTGATCCATTCTAATTTATTCGTACGATACATTCTAATTTGTTCGTACGATCCATTCTAATTCGTTCGTACGATCCATTCTAATTCATTCGCACGATCCATTCTAATTCATTCGCACGATCCATTCTAATTCTTTCATATGATCCATTCTAATTCATTCGCACGAATGTATCCATTCTAGTTCATTCGTACGCTCCATTCTAATTCATTCGTACGCTCCATTCTTATTCATCGCACAAATGTATCCATTCTAATTCATTCGTACGATCCATTCTAATTAATTCGCACGATCGATTCTAATTCATTCGTATGATCCATTCTAATTCATTCGTACGATTCATTCTAATTCTTTCATACGATCCATTCTAATTCATTCGCACGATCTATTCTAATTCATTCGTACAATACAATCAAATTCATTCGTACAATCCATTCTAATTTATTCGCACTATCCATTCTAATTCATTCGTACGATCCATTCTAATTCATTCGTACGATCCATTCTAATTCATTCGCTCGAATGTATCCATTCTAATTCATTCGTACGATCCATTCTAATTCATTCGCTCGAATGTATCCATTCTAATTCGTTCATACGATACATTCTAATTCGTTCGTACGATCCATTCTAATTCATTCATACGATCCATTCTAATCCATTCGTACGATCCATTCTAATTCATTCGTACAAATGAATTAGAATAGATCATAAGAATGAATTAGAATGGATTGTGCGAGTTAATTAGAATGGATCTTATGAATGAATAAGAATGGATCGTACGAATGAATTAGAATGGATCGTGCAAATGGATTAGAATGGATACATTCGTGCGAATGAATTAGAATGGATCGTGCGAATGAATTAGAATGGATCGTACGAATGAATTAGAATGGATATATTTGAACGAATAAATTAGAATGGATCATACGAATGAATTAGAATGGATCGTACGAATGAATTAGAATGGATAGTGCGAATGAATTAGAATCAATCATACGAATGAATTAGAATGGATCGTACGAATGAATTAGATCGTATGAATGAATTAGAACGGATCGTACGAATGAATTAAAATGGATACATTCATACGACTGAATTAGAATGGATCGTGCGAATTAATTAGAATGGATCGTACGAATGAATTTGAATGGATACATTTGTGCGAATGAATCTGAATGGATTGTATGAATGAATTACAATGGATCGTACGAATGAATTAGAATGGATCGTACGAATGAATTAGAATAGCTCATACGAATGAATTAGAATGAATCGTACGAATGAATTAGAATGGTTACATTCATGCGAATGAATTAGAATAGATCATACGAATGAATTAGAATGGATCGTACGAATAAATTAGAATGGATCGTGCGAATGAATTAGAATGGATCATACGAATGAATTAGAATGGATCCACCGAATGAGTTAGAATGGATCATACGAATGAATTAGAATGGATCGTACGAATGAATTAGAATGGATTGTGCGAATGAATTAGAATGGATCGTATGAATGAATAAGAATGGATCGTACGAATGCATTAGAATGGATACATTCGTGCGAATGAATTAGAATGGATTCATTCTAATTCATTCGCACGATCCATTCTAATTCATTCGTACAATCCCTTCTAGTCCATTCGCACGATCCATTCTAATCCATTCGTACAATCCATTCTAATCCATTCGTACGATCCATTCTAATCCATTCGTACGATCCATTCTAATTCATTCGCACGATCCATTCTAATTCATTCATATGATCCATTCTAATTCATTCGCTCGAATGTATCCATTCTAATTCATTCGTTCGATCTATTCTAATTCATTCGTACGATCCATTCAAATTCATTCGCATGATCCATTCTAATTCATTCGTACGATCCATTCTAATTCATTCTCACGAATGTAACCTTTCTAATTCATTTGTATGATCCATTATAATTCATTCGTACGATCCATTCTAATCCATTCATACGATCCATTCTAATCCATTCGTACGATCCATTCTAATCCATTCGTACGATCCATTCTAATTCATTCTCACAAATGTAACCTTTCTAATTCATTCGTACGATCCATTCTAATTCATTCGTACGATCCATTCTAATTCATTCGTACAATCCATTCTAATTCATTCGTACGATCCATTCTAATTCATTCGCACAAATGTATCCATTCTAATTCATTCGTACGATCCATTCTAATTCATTCGCACGATCCATTCTAATTCATTCGTACGATCCATTCTAATTCATTCGCACGATCCATTCGAATTCATTCGTACGATCCATTCTAATTCATTCACACGAATGTATCCATTCTAAAGCATTCGTAAGATCCATTCTAATTCATTCATACGATCCATTCTAATTCATTCTCACAAATGTAACCTTTCTAATTCATTTGTACGTTCCATTCTAATTCATTCGTATGATCCATTCTAATCAATTCGTACGATCCATTCTAATCCATTCGTACGATCCATTCTAATTCATTCGCACGAATGTAACCATTTTAATTCATTCGTATGATCCATTCTAATTCATTCCTACGATCCATTCTAATTCATTCCTATGATCCATTCTAATTCATTCATATGATCCATTTTAATTCATTCGCTCGAATGTATCCATTCTAATTCATTCGTACGATCCATTCAAATTCGTTCATACGATCCATTCTAATTCATTCGTACGATCCATTCTAATTCGTTCGTACGATCCATTCTAATTCATTCGCACAATCCATTCTAATTCATTTGTACGATCCATTTTAATTCATTCGCATGATCCATTCTAATTCATTCTTATGATACATTCGTGCGAATGAGTTAGAATGGATCATACGAATGAATTAGAATGGATCGTACGAATGAATTAGAATGGATTGTGCGAATGAATTAGAATGGATACATTCGTGCGAATGAATTAGAATGGAATGTAAGAATGAATTAGAATGGATCGTACGAATGAATTAGAAAGGATCGTACGAATGGATTAGAATGCATTGTACGAATGAATTAGAATGGATCGTACGAATGGATTAGAATGGATCGTACGAATGGATTAGAATAGATCGTACGAATGAATTAGAATGGATACATTCCAGCGAATGAATTAGAATGGATCGTACGAATGAATTAGAATGGATCATAGGAATGAATTAGAATGGATCGTGCAAATGAATTAGAATGGATACATTCGTGCGAATGAATTAGAATGGATTGTAGGAATGAATTAGAATGGATCGTACGAATAAATTAGAATGGTTACATTCGTGCGAATGAATTAGAATGGATCGTACGAATGGATTAGAATGGATCGTACGAATGGATTAGAATGGATCGTACGAATGAATTAGAATGGATCGTACAAATGAATTAGAAAGGTTACATTTGTAAGAATGAATTAGAATGGATCGTACGAATGAATTAGAATTGATCGTATGAATGGATTAGAATGGATCGTACGAATGAATTAGAATGGATACATTCGTGCAAATGAATTAGAATGGATCGTACGAATGAATTAGAATGGATCGTGCGAATGAATTAGAATGGATCGTACGAATGAATTAGAACGGATCGTGCGAATGAATTAGAATAATTCGTACGAATGAATTAGAATGGATATATTTGTGCAAATGAATTAGAATGGATCATACGAATGAATTAGAATGGATCGTACGAATGAATTAGAATGGATCGTACAAATGAATTAGAAAGGTTACATTTGTGAGAATGAATTAGAATGGATTGTACGAATGAATTAGAATGGATCGTACGAATGGATTAGAATGGATCGTACGTATAGATTAGGATGAATCGTACGAATGAATTAGAATGGATCATAGAAATTAATTAGAAAGGTTTCATTCGTGAGAATGAATTAGAATGGATCGTACGAATGAATTAGAATGGATCATGCGAATGAATTTGAATGGATCGTACGAATGAATTTGAATGGATCGAACGAATGAATTAGAATGTATACATTCGAGCGAATGAATTAGAATAGATCGTAGGAATGAATTAGACTGGATCATACGAATGAATTAGAATGGATCGTGCGAATGAATTAGAATGGATTGTACGAATGAATTAGAAGGGATACATTCATGCAAATGAATTAGAATGGATCGTATGACTG
The DNA here is from genome assembly GCA_947650365.1 of Chamaelirium japonicum. Taxonomy (NCBI): domain Eukaryota; kingdom Viridiplantae; phylum Streptophyta; class Magnoliopsida; order Liliales; family Melanthiaceae; genus Chamaelirium; species Chamaelirium japonicum. Next base: position 1,113,095 of record CANTAL010000070.1, on the reverse strand, counting down.
AATTAGAATGGTTCATACGAATTGATTAGAATAAATCGTACGAATGGATTAGAATGGATCGTACGAATGGATTAGAAAGCATCGTACGAATGAATTAGAATAGATACATTTGTGCGAATGAATTAGATTGCATCGTACGAATGAATTTGAATGGATCGGACAAATGAATTAGAATGGATCGTACGAATGAATTAGAATGGATCATAGGAATGAATTAGAATGGATCATGCAAATGAATTAGAATGGATACATTCGTGCGAATGAATTAGAATAGATCGTGCGAATGAATCAGAATGGATCGTACGAATGAATTAGAATGGATACATTCATGCAAATGAATTAGAATGGATCGTACGAATGAATTAGAAAGGATCATACAAATGAATTATAATGGATCGTACGAATGGATTAGAATGGATCGTACGAATGGATTAGAACGCATTGTACGAATGAATTAGAATAGATACATTTGTGCGAATGAATTAGATTGCATCGTACGAATGAATATGAATGGATCGTACGATGCAATCTAATTCATTCGCACGATCCATTCTAATTCATTCGTACGATCCATTCTAATTCATTCGTATGATCCATTCTAATTCATTCGTACGATCTATTCTAATTCATTCGCTCGAATGTAACCATTCTAATTCATTCGTACGATTCATTCTAATTCATTCGTATGATCCATTCTAATGCATTCGTACGATTCATTCTAATTCATTCGTACAATCTATTCTAATTCAGTCATATGAATGTATCATACGAATCAATTAGATTGGATCATAGGAATGAATTAGAATGGATCGTGCAAATGAATTAGAATGGATACATTCGTGTGAATGAATTAGAATGGATCATAGGAATGAATTAGAATGGATCGTACGAATGAATTAGAATGGTTACATTCGTGCGAATGAATTAGAATGGATCGTACGAATGGATTAGAATGGATCGTACGAATGGATTAGAATGGATCGTAGGAATGAATTAAAATGGATCGTACGAATGGATTAGAATGGATCGTACGAACGAATTAGAATGGATCGTACAAATGAATTAGAAAGGTTACATTTGTCAGAATGAATTAGATTGGATCGTACGAATGGATTAGAATGGATCGTACGAATGGATTAGAATGGATCGTACGAATGAATTAGAATGGATACATTCGTGCGAATGAATTAGAATGGATTGTATGAATGAATTAGAATGGATCGTACGAATGAATTAGAATGGTTACATTCGTGCGAATGAACTAGAATGGATCGTACGAATGAATTAGAATGGATACATTCGAGCGAATGAATTAGAATAGATCGTACGAATGAATTAGAATGGATCGTACAAATGAATTAGAAAGGTTACAATTGTGAGAATGAGTTAGAATGGATCGTATGATTGAATTAGAATGGATTGCATGAATGAATTAGAATGGATCATGCGAATGAATTAGAATGGATCGTACGAATGAATATGAATCGATACATTCATGCAAATGAATTAGAATGGATCGTACGAATGAATTAGAATGGATCATACGAACAAATTAGAATGGATCGTGCGAATGAATTAGAATGGATCGTACGAATGAATTAGAATGGATCCGAATTAGAATGGATCATACAAATGAATTAGAATGGATACACTCATGCGAATGAATTAGAATGGATCGTAGGAATGAATTAGAATGGATCGTACGAATGAATTAGAATGGTTACATTCGTGCGAATGAATTAGAATAGATCGTACGAATGGATTAGAATGGATCGTACGAATGGATTAGAATGGGTCGTACGAATGAATTAGAATGGATTGTGCAAATGAATTAGAATGGATATATTCGTGTGAATGAATTAGAATGGAATGTAAAAATGAATTAGAATGGATCGTACTAATGAATTAGAATGGATCCATTCGTACAAATGAATTTGAATGGATCGTACGAATGAATTAGAATGGATCATACGAATTGATTAGAACGCATTGTACGAATGAATTAGAATGGATCGTACGAATGGATTAGAATGGATCGTTCGAATGAATTAGAATGGATCGTACGAATGAATTAGAATAGCTCATACGAATGAATGAATCGTACGAACGAATTAGAATGGATACATTCAAATATATCCATTCTAATTCATTCGTACAATCCATTCAAATTCATTCGTACGATGCAATCTAATTCATTCGCCCAAATGTATCTATTCTAATTCATTCGTACAATGCATTCTAATCCATTCGTATGATCCATTCTATTCCATTCGTACGATCCATTCTAATTCATTCGCACGAATATACCCATTCAAATTCATTCGTACGATCCATTCTAATTCATTCGTACGATCTATTCAAATTCATTCGTATGATCAATTCTAATTCATTCGCACGATCCATTCTAATTCATTCGTACGATCCATTCTAATTCATTCGCACGAATGTATCCATTCTAACGAATGAATTAGAATGGATACACTCAAGCGAATGAATTAGAATAGATCGTACGAATGAATTAGAATGGATACCTTTGTGCATATGAATTAGAATGGATCGTACGAATGAATTAGAATGGATCGTACGAATGGATTAGAATGGATCGTACGAATGAATTAGAATGGATCGTGCGAATGAATTAGAATGGATACATTCGTGCGAATGAATTAGAATGGAATGTAAGAATGAATTAGAATGGATCGTACTAATGAATTAGAATGGATCCATTCGTACAAATGAATTAGAATGGATCGTACGAATGAATTAGAATGGATCATACGAACGAATTAGATTGGATCGTGCGAATGAATTAGAATGGATGATGCGAATGAATTTGAATGGATCGTACGAATGAATTATAATGGATCGTGCGAATGGATTAGAATGGATCGTGCGAATGAATTAGAATGGATCGTATGAATGAATAAGAATGGATTGTATGAATGAATTAGAATGGATACATTCTAGCGAATGAATTTGAATGGATTAGAATGGATCGTACGAATGAATTAGAATGGATCGTACGAATGAATTAGAATGGATCGTACAAATAAATTAGAATAGATCATACGAATGAATTTGAATGGATCGTACGAATGGATTAGAACGCATTGTATGAATGAATTAGAATAGATCGTACGAATGGATTAGAATGGATCGTACGAATGAATTAGAATGGATCGTACGAATGAATTAGAATGGATACATTCGAGCGAATGAATTAGAATGGATCGTACGAATGGATTAGAATGGATCGTACGAATGGATTGGAATGGATTGTACGAATGAATTAGAATGGATCATACAAATGAATTAGAAAGGTTACATTCGTGAGAATGAATTAGAATGGTTCATACGAATGAATTAGAATGGATCCACCGAATGAATTAGAATGGTTACATTTGTGCGAATGAATTAGAATGTATCATGCAAATGAATTAGAATGGATCGTACGAATGAATTAGAATGGATCATGCGAATGAATTAGAATTGATCATACGAATGAATTAGAATGGATCGTAGGAATGAATTAGAATGGATCGTATGAATGAATTAGAATGGTTACATTCGTGCGAATGAATTAGAATAGATCGTACGAATTGTTTAGAATGGATCGTACGAATGGATTAGAATGGATCGTACGAATGAATTAGAATGGATATATCGAGCGAATGAATTAGAATGGATCGTACGAATGGATTAGAATGGATTGTACGAATGGATTAGAATGGATTGTACGAATGGATTAGAATGGATCGTACGAATGAATTAGAATGGATCATACAAATGAATTAGAAAGGTTACATTCGTGAGAATGAATTAGAATGGATCGTGCGAATGAATTAGAATTGATCATACGAATGGATTAGAATGGATCGTACGAATGAATTAGAATGGATCATACGAATGAATTAGAATGGATATATTCAAGCGAATGAATTAGAATGGATCGTACGAATAAATTAGATTGGATCGTACGAATGAATTATAATGGATCGTGCGAATGGAATGGATCGTACGAATGAATTAGAATGGATCATACGAATGAATAAGAATGGATCGTACGAATGAATTTGAATGGATACATTTGTGCGAATGAATCTGAAAAGATTGTATAAATGAATTAGAATGGATCGTGCGAATGGATTAGAATCGATCATACGAATGAATTAGAGTCGATCGTACGAATGAATTAGAATGGATCGTATGAATGAATTAGATCGTACGAATGAATTAGAATGGATCGTACGAATGAATTAAAATGGATACAATCATACGACTGAATTAGAATGGATCGTGCGAATTAATTAAAGTGGATCGTACGAATGAATTTGAATGGATACATTTGTGCGAATGAATCCGAATGGATTGTATGAATGAATTACAATGGATCGTATGACTGTATTAGAATGGATCGTACGAATGAATTAGAATAGATCGTACGAATGAACCAGAATAGATCGTACGAATGAATTAGAATGGATCATACGAATAAATTAGAATGGATCGTGCGAATGAATTAGAATGGATCGTGCGAATCAATTAGACTGGATCGTGCGAATGAATAAGAATCGATCATACGAATGAATTAGAATGGATCGTATGAATTAAATAGAATGGATACATTCGTGCGAATAAATTAGAATGGATCGTAGGAATGAATTAGAATGGATCGTACAAATGAATTAGAATGGATCATTTGCACGAATGTATCCATTCTAATTCATTTGCACGATCCATTCTAATTCATTCGTACGATCCATTCTTATTCATTCATACGATCCATTCTTATTCATTCGCACAATCCATTCTAATTCATTCGTTCGATCCATTCTAATTTATTCGTACGATACATTCTAATTTGTTCGTACGATCCATTCTAATTCGTTCGTACGATCCATTCTAATTCATTCGCACGATCCATTCTAATTCATTCGCACGATCCATTCTAATTCTTTCATATGATCCATTCTAATTCATTCGCACGAATGTATCCATTCTAGTTCATTCGTACGCTCCATTCTAATTCATTCGTACGCTCCATTCTTATTCATCGCACAAATGTATCCATTCTAATTCATTCGTACTATCCATTCTAATTCATTCGTACGATCCATTCTAATTCATTCGTACGATCCATTCTAATTCATTCGCTCGAATGTATCCATTCTAATTCATTCGTACGATCCATTCTAATTCATTCGCTCGAATGTATCCATTCTAATTCATTCGTACGATCCATTCTAATTCGTTCATACGATCCATTCTAATTCGTTCGTACGATCCATTCTAATTCATTCATACGATCCATTCTAATCCATTCGTACGATCCATTCTAATTCATTCGTACAAATGAATTAGAATAGATCATAAGAATGAATTAGAATGGATTGTGCGAATGAATTAGAATGGATCGTATGAATGAATAAGAATGGATCGTATGAATGAATTAGAATGGATCGTGCAAATGGATTAGAATGGATACATTCGTGCGAATGAATTAGAATGGATCGTGCGAATGAATTAGAATGGATCGTACGAATGAATTAGAATGGATATATTTGAACGAATAAATTAGAATGGATCATACGAATGAATTAGAATGGATCGTACGAATGAATTAGAATGGATAGTGCGAATGAATTAGAATCAATCATACGAATGAATTAGAATGGATCGTACGAATGAATTAGATCGTATGAATGAATTAGAATGGATCGTACGAATGAATTAAAATGAATACATTTATACGACTGAATTAGAATGGATCGTGTGAATTAATTAGAACGGATCGTACGAATGAATTTGAATGGACACATTTGTGCGAATGAATCTGAATGCATTGTATGAATGAATTACAATGGATCGTACGAATGAATTAGAATGAATCGTACGAATGAATTAGAATAGCTCATACGAATGAATTAGAATGAATCATACGAATGAATTAAAATGGTTACATTCGTGCGAATGAATTAGAATAGATCATACGAATGAATTAGAATGGATCGTACGAATAAATTAGAATGGATCGTGCGAATGAATTAGAATGGATCGTACGAATGAATTAGAATGGATCCACCGAATGAGTTAGAATGGATCGTACGAATGAATTAGAATGGATCGTACGAATGAATTAGAATGGATTGTGCGAATGAATTAGAATGGATCGTATGAATGAATAAGAATGGATCGTACGAATGCATTAGAATGGATACATTCGTGCGAATGAATTAGAATGGATTCATTCTAATTCATTCTCACGATCCATTCTAATTCATTCGTACGATCCCTTCTAATCCATTCGCACGATCCATTCTAATCCATTCGTACAATCCATTCCAATCCATTCGTACGATCTATTCTAATCCATTCGTACGATCCATTCTAATTCATTCGCACGATCCATTCTAATTCATTCATATGATCCATTCTAATTCATTCGCTCGAATGTATCCATTCTAATTCATTCGTTCGATCTATTCTAATTAATTCGTACGATCCATTCAAATTCATTTGCATGATCCATTCTAATTCATTCGTACGATCCATTCTAATTCACTCTCACGAATGTAACCTTTCTAATTCATTTGTATGATCCATTCTAATTCAGTCATACGATCCATTCTAATTCATTCGCACGAATGTATCCTTTCTAATGCATTCGTATGATTCATTCTAATTCATTCGCACGATCCATTCTAATTCATTCGTACGATCAATTCTTATTCATTCATACGATCCATTCTAATTCATTTGTACGAATGAATTAGAATGGATCGTACGAATGGATTAGAATGGATCGTGCGAATGAATTAGAATGGATACATTCGTACGAACGAATTAGAATGGATCGTATGCACGAATTAGAATGGATCGTATGAATAAATTAGAATGGATACATTCGAGCGAATGAATTAGAATGGATCGTACGAATGAATTAGAATGGATTAAAGGAATGAATTAGAATGGATCGTGCGAATGGATTATAACGCATTGTACAAATGAATTAGAATGGATCGTACAAATGAATTAGAATGTATACATTCGTGCGAATGAATTAGAATGGATCGTACGAATGAATTAGAATGGATCGTGCGAATGAATTAGAATGGATAGTGCGAATGAATTAGAATGGATCGTACGAATGAATTAGAATGGACCCACCGAATGAGTTAGAATGGATCATACGAATGAATTAGAATGGATCGTACGAACGAATTAGAATGAATCGTACGATCCATTCTAATTCATTCGTCCGATCCATTCTAATTCATTCGCACGAATGTATCCATTCTAATTCATTGAAAGAATTAGAATGGATCATACGAATGAATTAGAATGGATCGTGCGAATGAATTAGAATGGATTGTACGAATGAATTAGAATGGATACATTCGTGCGAATGAATTCGCATGGATCGTACAAATGAATTAGAATGGATCGTGCGAATGAATTAAAATGAATCGTACGAATGAATTAGAATGGATCGTACGAATGAATTAGAATGGATACATTTGTACGAATAAATTAGAATGGATTGTACGAATGAATTAAAATGAATGCATTCTTGCGAATAAATTAGAATGGATCGTATATTCGTGCAAATAAATTAGAATGGATCATACGAATGAATTAGAATGGATCGTGCGAATGAATTAGAATGAATCCTACGAATGCATTAGAATGGATCGTCCGATCCATTCTTATTCATTCGTATGATCCATTCTAATTCATTCCTATGATCTATTCTAATTCATTCACTCGAATGTATCCATTCTAATTCATTCGTTCGATCCATTCTAATTCATTCGTACGATCCATTCAAATTCATTCGCCTGATCCATTCTAATTCATTCCTACGATCCATTCTAATTCATTCTCACTAATGTAACCTTTCTAATTCATTTGTATGATCCATTCTAATTCATTCGTACGATCGATTCTAATCAATTCGTACGATCCATTCTAATCCATTCGTACAATCCATTATAATCCATTCATACGATCCATTCTAATTCATTTGTACGATCCATTCTAATTCATTCTCACAAATGTAACCTTTCTAATTCATTTGTACGATCCATTCTACTTCATTCGTACGATCCATTCTAATCCATTCGTACAATCCATTCTAATCCATTCGTACGATCCATTCAAATTCATTCGCACGAATGTAACCATTCTAATTCATTCATACGATCCATTCTAATTCATTCCTACTATCCATTCTAATTCATTCGCACGAATTAATCCATTCTAATTCATTTGCACGATCCATTCTAATTCATTCCTATGATCCATTCTTATTCATTCGTACGATCCATTCTAATTCATTCGCTCGAATGTATCCATTCTAATTCATTCGTACGATCCATTCTAATTCGTTCGTACGATCCATTCTAATTCATTCGTACGATCCAGTCTAATCCATTCGTACTATCCATTCTAATTCATACGAATGAATTAGAATGGATCATACGAATGAATTAGAATGGATCAAATTAATGAATTAGAATGGTTACATTCGTACGAATGAATTAGAATGGATCGTACGAATAGATTAGAATGGATCATACGAATGGATTAGAACGCATTGTACGAATGAATTAGAATAGATACATTTGTGCGAATGAATTAGATTGCATCGTACGAATGAATTTGAATGGATTGTACGAATGAATTAGAATGGATCGTACGAATGAATTTGAATGGATCATACAAATGAATTAGAATAGATATATTCATGAGAACGAATTAGAATGGATCGTACGAACGAATTAGAATGGATCGTATGAACAAATTAGAATGGATCGTACGAATGAATTAGAATGGATATATTCGTGCGAATGAATTAGAATGGATCAAACGAATGAATTAGAATGGATCGTATGAATAAATTAGAATGGATCGTATGAATGAATTAGAATGGATACATTCGTGTGAATGAATTAGAATGGATCGTACGAATGGATTAGAATGGATCGAACGAATAAATTAGAATGGATACATTTGAGCGAATGAATTAGAATAGATCGTAGGAATGAATTAGAATGGATCATACGAATGAATTAGAGTGGATCGTGCGAATGAATTAGAATGGATTGTACGAATGAATTAGAATGCATACATTCGTGCGAATGAATTAGAATGGATAGGACGAATGAATTAGAATGGATCGTATGATTCATTCTAATTCATTCGTACGATCCATTCTAATGCGTTCGTACGATTCATTCTAATTCATTCGCACGATCCATTCTAATTCATTCGTACGATCCATTTTTATTCATTCATACGATCCATTCTAATTCATTCGTACGATCCATTATAATTCATTCGCATGAATGTAACCATTCTAATTCATTCGTACGATCCATTCTAATTCATTCCTACGATCTATTCTAATTCATTCGCACGAATGTATCCATTCTAATTCATTTGCACGATCCATTCTAATTCATTCCTATGATCCATTCTATTTCATTCGTACGATTCATTCTAATTCATTCGCTCGAATGTATCCATTCTAATTTATTCGTACGATCCATTCTAATTCGTTCGTATGATCCATTCTAATTCGTTCGTACGATCCATTCTAATTCGTTCGTCGGATCCATTCTAATTCATTTGCATGATCCATTCTAATTCATTCGCACGATCCATTCTTTCTAATTCATTTGTATGATCCATTCTAATTCATTCGTACGATCCATTCTAATCCATTCGTACGATCCATTCTAATTTATTTGCAAGATCCATTCTAATTCATTCCTATGATCCATTCTAATTCATTCGCACGATCCATTCTAATTCATTCGCTCAAATGTATCCATTCTAATTCATTCGTACGATCCATTCTAATTCATTCGTACGATCCATTCTAATTCATTCTCATGAATGTAACCTTTCTAATTCAATTGTATGTATCCATTCTAATTCATTTGGACGATCCATTCTAATTCATTCGTACGATCCATTCTAATTCATTCGCACGATCCATTCTAATTCATTCGTCCGATCTATTCTAATTCATTCGTACGAATATATCCATTCTAATTCATTCGTACAATACATTCTAATTCATTCGCACGATCCATTCTAATTCATTCATATGATCCATTCTAATTCATTCCTACGATCTATTCTAATTCATTCGCTCGAATGTATCCATTCTAATTAATTTGTTCGATCCATTCTAATTCATTTGTACGATCCATTCTAATTCATTCGTATGATCCATTCTAACCCATTCGTAGGAATGAATTAGAATGGATCGTACGAATGAATTAGAATGGTTACATTCGTGCGAATGAATTAGAATGGATCGTACGAATGAATTAGAATGGATCGTACAAATGAATTAGAATGGTTACATTTGTGAGAATGAATTAGAATGGATCGTACGAATGGATTAGAATGGATCGTATGAATGGATTAGAATGGATCGTACGAAGGGATTAGAATGGATCGTACGAATAAATTAGAATGGATCATAAAAATGAATTAGAAAGGTTACATTCGTGAGAATGAATTAGAATGGATCTTGTGAATGAATTAGAATTGATCATACGAATGAATTAGAATGGATCGTACGAATGAATAAGAATGGATCGTACGAATGAACTAGAATGGATACATTCGAGCGAATGAATTAGAATAGATCGTAGGAATGAATTAGAATGGATCATACGAATGAATTAGAATGGATCGTGTGAATGAATTAGAATAGATCGTACGAATTAGATAGAATGGATACATTTGTGCGACTGAATTAGAATGGATCGTACGAATGAATTAGAATTCATTCATACGAATGAATTACAATGAATCGTACGAATGAATTAGAATAGAACGTACGAATGAATTAGAATGGATACATTTGTACGAATAAATTAGAATGGATTGTACGAATGAATTAGAATGGATACATTCTAGCGAATAAATTAGAATGGATCGTATATTCGTGCAAATAAATTAGAATGGATCATACGAATGAATTAGAATGGATCGTGCGAATGAATTAGAATGAATCGTACGAATGCATTAGAATGGATCGTATGAATGAATTAGAATGAATCGTACGATCCATTCTAATTCATTCGTCTGATCCATTCTAATTCATTCGCACGAATGTATCCATTCTAATTCATTCGTACAATCCAATCTAATTCATTCGCACGATCCATTCTAATTCATTCGTATGATCCATTCTAATTCATTCCTACGATCTATTCTAATTCATTCGCTCAAATGTATCCATTCTAATTCATTCGTTCGACCCATTCTAATTCATTCGTATGATCCATTCAAATTTATTCGCATTATCCATTCTAATTCATTCGTACGATCCATTCTAATTCATTCTCACGAATGTAACCTTTCTAATTCATTTGTATGGTCCATTCTAATTCATTCGTACGATCCATTCTAATCCATTCGTACGATCCATTCTAATCCATTCGTACGATCCGTTCTAACTCATTCTTACAAATGTAAGCTTTCTAATTCATTTGTACGATCCATTCTAATTCATTCGTACGATCCATTCTAATCCATTCGTACGATCCATTCTAATCCATTCGCACGAATGTAACCATTCAAATTCATTCGTACGATCCATTCTAATTCATTCCTACGATCTATTCTAATTCATTCGCACGAATGTATCTATTCTAATTCATTTGCACGATCCATTCTAATTCATTCCGATGATCCATTCTAATTCATTCATACGATCCATCTAATTCATTCGCTCGAATGTATCTATTCTACTTCATTCGTACGATCCATTCTAATTCGTTCATACGATCCATTCTAATTCGTTCATATGATCCATTCTAATTCATTCGTACGATCCATTCTAATCCATTCGTACGATCCATTCTAATTCATTCGTACAAATGAATTAGAATGGATCGTATGAATGAATAAGAATGGATCGTACGAATGAATTAGAATGGATCGTACGAATGAATTAGAATGAATTGTACGAATGAATTAGAATGGATACATTCGAGCGAATGAATTAGAATGGATCTTACGAATGAATTAGAATGGATCCTAGGAATGAATTAGAATGGATCGTGCAAATGAATTAGAATGGATACATTCGTGCGAATGAATTAGAATGAATCGTAGGAATGAATTAGAATGGATCGTACGAATGAATTAGAATGGTTACATTCGTGCAAATGAATTAGAATGGATCCATTCTAATTCATTTGAACGATCCATTCTAATTCATTCCTACGATCCATTCTAATTCATTCGTACAATCCATTCTAATTCATTCGCTCGAATGTATCCATTCTAATTCATTCGTACGTTCCATTCTAATTCGTTCGTACGATCCATTCTAATTCGTTCATACGATCCATTCTAGTTCATTCGCACGATCCATTCTAATTCATTCGCACGATCCATTCTAATTCATTCTCACGAATGTAACAATTCTAATTCATTTGTATCATCCATTCTAATTTATTCATACGATCCATTCTAATCCATTCGTACGATCCATTCTAATTTATTTGCACAATCCATTCTAATTCATTCCTATGATCCATTCTAATTCATTCGTACGATCCATTCTAATTCATTCGCTCGAGTGTATCCATTCTAATTCATTCATACGATCCATTCTAATTCATTCGTACGATCCATTCTAATTCATTCTCACGAATGTAACCTTCCTAATTCATTTGTATGTATCCATTCTAATTCATTCATACGATCTATTCTAATTCATTCGCATGATCCATTCTAATTTATTCGTACGATCCATTCTAATTCATTCGCACGAATGTATCCATTCTAATGCATTCGTACGATTCAATCTAATTCATTTGCACGATCCATTCTAATTCATTCGTACGATCCATTCTAATTCATTCGTCCGATCCATTCTAATTCATTCGCACAAATGTATCCATTCTAATTCATTTATTCGATCCATTCTAATTTATTCGTACGATCCATTCAAATTCATTCGCATGATCCATTCTAATTCATTCGTTAGATCCATTCTAATTCATTCGTACGATCCATTCTAATTCATTCGTACGATATAATTCATTCGTACGATCCATTCTAATTCATACGAACGATCGATTCTAATTCATTCGCACGATCCATTCTAATTCATTCGTATGATCCATTCTAATTTATTCGTTCAAATATATCTATTCTAATTCATTCGTACGATCCATTCTAATTCATTCGCACGATCCATTCTAATTCATTCGCACGAATGTATCCATTCTAATTTATTTGCACGATCCATTCTAATTCATTCCTATCATCCATTCTAATTCATTCGTACGATCCATTCTAATTCATTCGCTCGAATGTATCCATTCTAATTCATTAGTACGATCCATTCTAATTCGTTCATACGATCCATTCTAATTCGTTCGTACGATCCATTCTAATTCGTTCGTACGATCCATTCAAATTCATTCGTATGATCCATTCTAATTCATTCCTACGATCTATTCTAATTCATTCGCTCGAATGTATCCATTCTAATTCATTCGTTCGATCCATTCAAATTCATTCGTACGATCCATTCAAATTCATTTGCATAATCCATTCTAATTCATTCGTACGATCCATTCTAATTCATTCTCACGAATGTAACCTTTCTAATTCATTTGTATGATCCATTCTAATCCATTCGTACGATCCATTCTAATCCATTCGTACGATCCATTCTAATTCATTCGTACGATCCATTCTAATTCATTCTCTCAAATGTAACCTTTCTAATTCATTTGTACGATCCATTCTAATTCATTCGTACGATCCATTCTAATCTATTCGTACGATCCATTCTAATTCATTCGCACGAATGTAACCATTCTAATTCATTCGTGCGATCCATTCCAATTCATTCCTACGATCCATTCTAATTCATTCGCACGAATGTATCAATTCTAATTCATTTGCACGATCCATTCTAATTCATTCCTACGATCTATTCTAATTCATTCATACGATCCATTCTAATTCATTCTCACAAATGTAACCTTTCTAATTCATTTGTATGATCCATTCTAATCCATTCGTACGATCCATTCTAATCCATTCGTACGATCCATTCTAATCCATTCGTACGATGCATTCTAATTCATTCATACGATCCATTCTAATTCATTCTCACAAATGTAACCTTTCTAATTCATTTGTACGATCCATTCTAATTCATTCTCACAAATGTAACCTTTCTAATCCATTCGTACGATCCATTCTAATCCATTCGTTCGATCCATTCTAATTCATTCGCACGAATGTAACCATTCTAATTCATTCGTACGATCCATTCTAATTCATTCCTACGATCCATTCTAATTCATTCGCATGAATGTATCCATTCTAATTCATTTGCACGATCCATTCAAATTCATTCGTACAATCCATTCTAATTCATTCGTACGATCCATTCTAATTCATTCGTACGATCCATTCTAATTCATTCGCATGATCCATTCATACGATCCATTCTAATCCATTCGGACGATCCATTCATACGATCTATTCTAATTCGTTCGTACGATCCATTCTAATTCGTTCGTACGATCCATTCTAATTCATTCGCACGATACATTCTAATTCATTCGTACGATCCATTCTAATTCATTCGTATGATCCATTCTAACTCATTCGCACATATGTTTCCATTCTAATTCATTCCTACGATCCATTCTAATTCATTCGCACGATCCATTCTAATTCATTCGCACGATCCATTCTAATTCATTCGTGTGATCCATTCTAATTCATTGGTACGATCCATTCTAATTAATTTGCACAAATGTATCCATTATAATTCATTTGTATGATTCATTCTAATTCATTCGTACGATCCATTCTAATCCATTCGTACGATCAATTCTAATCCATTCGTACGATCCATTCTAATTCATTCGTACGATCCATTCTAATTCATTTGTAAGAATGTATCCATTCTAATTTATTCGTACGATCCAGTCTAATTCATTCGTACGATCCATTCTAATTCATTCGCACGAATGTATCCATTCTAATTCATTCGTACGATCCATTCTAATTCATTCGTATGATCCATTCTAATTCATTCGCACGATCCATTCAAGTTCATTCGCACGATCCATTCTAATTCATTCGTACGATCCATTCTAATTCATTCATACGATCTATTCTAATTCATTCGCACGAATGTATCCATTCTAATTCATTCGTTCGATCCATTCTAATTCATTCGCATAAATATATCCATTCTAATTTATTCATACGATCCATTCTAATTCATTCGCACGATCCATTCTAATTCATTCGCACAAATGTATCCATTCTAATTCATTCGTACAATCCATTCTTATTCATTCGCATGATCCATTCTAATTCATTCGTACGATCCATTCTAATTCATTTGTACGATCCATTCTAATTCATTCGCACGAATGTATCCATTCTAATTTATTCGTATGATCTATTCTAATTCATTTGGACGAATGTAACCATTCTAATTCATTCGTACGATCCATTCAAATTCATTCGCAAGAATGTATCCATTCTAATTCATTCGCACGATCAATTCTAATTCATTCGTACGATCCATTCTAATTCATTCACACGAATGTATCCATTCTAATTCATTCGTACAATCCATTCTAATTCATTCGCACGATCCATTCTAATTTATTAGTATGATCCATTCTAATTCATTCCTACGATCTATTCTAATTTATTCGCTCGAATGTATCCATTCTAATTCGTTCGTACAATCCATTCTAATTCACTCGCACGATCCATTCTAATTCATTCGAATGATCCATTCTAATTCATTCCTACGATCTATTCTAATTCATTCGCTCGAATGTATCCATTCTAATTCATTCATTCGATCCATTCTAATTCATTCGTACGATCCATTCAAATTCATTCGCATGATCCATTCTAATTCATTCGTACGATCCATTCTAATTCATTCTCACGAATGTAACCTTTCTAATACATTTGTATGATCCATTCTAATTCATTCGTACGATCCATTCTAATCCATTCGTACGATCCATTCTAATTCATTCGTACGATCCATTCTAATTCATTCGTATGAATGTATCCATTCTAATTTATTCGTATGATCCAGTCTAATTCATTCGTACGATCCATTCTAATTCATTCGCACGAATGTATCCATTCTAATTCATTCGTACGATCCATTCTAATTCATTCGTATGATCCATTCTAATTCATTCGCACGATCCATTCAAGTTCATTCGCACGATCCATTCTAATTCATTCGTACGATCCATTCTAATTCATTCATACGATCTATTCTAATTCATTCGCACAAATGTATCCATTCTAATTCATTCGTTCAATCCATTCTAATTCATTCGCATAAGTATATCCATTCTAATCCATTCGTACGATCCATTCTAATCTATTCGCACAATCCATTCTAATTCATTCGCACGAATGTATCCATTCTAATTCATTCGCACGATCCATTCTAATTCATTCGCACAAATGTATCCATTCTAATTCATTCGTATGATCCATTCTAATGCATTCATATGATTAATTCTAATTCATTCACACGATCCACTCTAATTCATTCGTACGATCCATTCTTGTTCATTCATACGATCCATTCTAATTTATTCGTATGATCCATTCTAATTTATTCCTATGATCCATTCTAATCCATTCGTACGATCCATTCTAATTCATTCGCACGAATATATCCATTCTAATTCATTCGTACGATCCATTCTAATTCATTCGTATGATCCATTCTAATTCATTCGCACGAATGTATCCATTCTAATTCATTTGCACGATCCATTCTAATTCATTCCTATGATCCATTCTAATTCATTCGTACTATCCATTCTAATTCATTCGCTCGAATATATCCATTCTAATTCATTCGTACGATCCATTCTAATTCGTTCATACGATCCATTCTAATTCGTTCGTACGATCCATTCTAATTCGTTCGTACGATCCATTCTAATTCATTCGTATGATCCACTCTAATTTATTCCTATGATCTATTCTAATTCATTCGCTCGAATGTATCCATTCTAATTCATTCGTTCGATCCATTCTAATTGATTCATACGATCCATTCAAATTCATTCGCATTATCCATTCTAGTTCATTCGTATGATCCATTCTAATTCATTCTCACGAATGTAACCTTTCTAGTTCATTTGTATGATCCATTCTAATTCATTCGTACGATCCATTCTAATCCATTCGTACGATCCATTCTAATTCGTTCTCACAAATGT
Source organism: Chamaelirium japonicum (assembly GCA_947650365.1). NCBI lineage: Eukaryota > Viridiplantae > Streptophyta > Magnoliopsida > Liliales > Melanthiaceae > Chamaelirium > Chamaelirium japonicum. Next base: position 1,095,810 of record CANTAL010000070.1, on the reverse strand, counting down.
AACCTTTCTAATTCATTTGTACGATCCATTATAATTCATTTGTACGATCGTGCGAATGAATTAGAATGGATCGTACGAATGAATTAGAATGGATCATACGAATGAATTAGAATGGATCGTGTGAATGAATTAGAATGAATCGTACGAATGCATTAGAATGGATACATTCGTACGAATGAATTAGAATGGATCGTATGAATGAATTAGAATGGATCGTGCGAATGAATTAGAATGGATCGTACGAATGAATTAGAATGGATACATACAAATGAATTAGAAAGGTTACATTCGTGAGAATGAATTAGAATGGATCGTACGAATGAATTAGAATGGATCGTACGAATGAATTAGAATGGATACATTCGAGCGAATGAATTAGAATGGATCATACGAATGAATTAGAATGGATCATAGGAATGAATTAGAATGGATCATGCAAATGAATTAGAATGGATCGTACGAATGGATTAGAATGGATCGTACGAATGAATTAGAATGGATCATACAAATAAATTAGAAAGGTTACATTCGTGAAAATGAATTAGAGTGGATCGTGCGAATAAATTGAAATGGATCATACGAACGAATTAGAATGGATCGTACGAATGAATTAGAATGGATCGTGCGAATAAATTAGAATGGTTCATACGAATGAATTAGAATCGATACATTCGTGCTAATGAATTAGAATGGATCGTACAAATGAATTAGAATTGATCGTACGAACGAATTTGAATGGATTGTATGAACGAATTAGAATGGATCGTACGAATTAATTAGAATGGATACATTCGAGCGAATGAATTAGAATGGATCGTACGAATAAATTAGAATGGATCATAGGAATGAATTAGACTGGATCGTTCAAATGAATTAGAATGGATACATTCGTGCGAATGAATTAGCATGGATCATAGGAATGAATTAGAATGGATCGTACGAATGAATTAGAATTGTTACATTCGTGCGAATGAATTAGAATGGATCGTACGAATGGATTAGAATGGATCGTACGAATGAATTAGAATGGATCGTACAAATGAATTAGAAAGGATACATTTGTGAGAATGAATTAGAATGGATCGTACGAATGAATTAGAATGGATCGTACGAATGGATTAGAATGGATCGTTTGAATGGATTAGAATGGATCGTATAAATGGATTAGAATGGATCATACAAATGAATTAGAAAGGTTACATTCGTGAGAATGAATTAGAATGGATCGTACGAATGAATTAGAATGGATCGTACGAATGAATTAGAATGGATCATACAAATGAATTAGAAAGGTTACATTTGGGAGAATGAATTAGAATGGATTGTACGAATGAATTAGAATGGATACATTTCTACAAATGAATTAGAATGGATCATACGAATGAATTAGATCGTACGAATGGATTAGAATGGATTGTACGAACGAATTAGAATGGATCATACGAACGAATTAAAATGGATCATAGGAATCAATTAGAATGATCTATTCTAATTCATTCGAGCGAATGAATTAGAATGGATCGTACGAATGAATTAAAATGGATCATAGGAATGAATTAGAATGGATCGTGCGAATGAATTAGAATGAATCATACGAATGCATTAGAATGGATCGTATTAATGAATTAGAATGAATCGTACGATCCATTCTAATTCATTCGTCCGATCCATTCTAATTCATTCGCATGAATGTATCCATTCTAATTCATTTGTACAATCCATTCTAATTCATTCGCACGATCCATTCTAATTCATTCGTATGATCCATTCTAATTCATTCCTACGATCTATTCTAATTCATTCACTCGAATGTATCCATTCCAATTCATTCATTCGATCCATTATAATTCATTCGTACGATTCATTCAAATTCATTCGCATGATCCATTCTAATTCATTCGTACGATCCATTCTAATTCATTCTCACGAATGTAACCTTTCTGATTCATTTGTATGATCCATTCTAATTCATTCATACGATCCATTCTAATCTATTCGTACGATCAATTCTAATTCATTCGTACGATCCATTCTAATTCATTCGTATGATCCATTCTAATTCATTCTCACAAATGTAACCTTTCTAATTTATTTGTTCGATCCATTCTAATTCATTCGTACGATCCATTCTAATCCATTAGTATGATCCATTCTAATCCATTCATACGATCCATTCTAATTCATTCGCACGAATGTAACCATTCTAATTCATTCGTACGATCCATTCTAATTCATTCCTACGATCCATTCTAATTCATTCGCACGAATGTATCCATTCTAATTCATTTGCACGATCCATTCTAATTCATTCCTATGATCCATTCTAATTCATTCCTACGATCCATTCTAATTCATTCGCTCGAATGTATCCATTCTAATTCATTCGTACGATCCATTCTAATTCATTCGTACGATCCATTCTAATTCATTGTCACGAATGTAACCTTTCTAATTGATTTGTATGATCCATTCTAATTCATTCGTACGATCCATTCTAATCCATTCGTACGATCCATTCTAATCAATTCGTACGATCCATTCTAATCCATTCGTACGATCTATTCTAATTCAGTCACACAAATGTAACCTTTCTAATTCATTTGTACGATCCATTCTAATTCATTCGTACGATCCATTCTAATCCATTCGTACGATCCAGTCTAATCCATTCGTACGATCCATTCTAATTCATTCGCACTAATGTAACCATTCTAATTCATTCGTACGATCCATTCTAATTCATTCGTACGATCCATCCTAATTAATTCGCACAAATGTATCCATTCTAATTCATTCGTACGATCATTTCTTATTCATTCTTACGATCCATTCTAATTCATTTGTACGAATGAATTAAAATGGATCGTACAAATGAATTAGAATGGATCGTGCGAATGAATTAGAATGGATCGTACGAACGAATTAGAATAGATCGTACGAACGAATTAGAATGGATCGTATGAATGAATTAGAATGGATCGTACGAATGGATTAAAATGGATACATTCGAGCGAATGAATTAGAATGGATCGTAAGAATGAATTAGAAAGGATCATAGGAATGAATTAGAATGGATCGTGAAAATGAATTAGAATGGATACATTCGTGCGAATGAATTAGAATGGATCATAGGAATGAATTAGAACTGATCGTACGAATGAATTAGAATTGTTACATTCGTGCGAATGTATTAGAATGGATCGTACGAATGGATTAGAATGGATCATAGGAATGAATTAGAATGGATCGTATGAATGAATTAGAATGGATCGTACAAATGAATTAGAAAGGTTACATTTGTGAGAATGAATTAGAATGGATCGTACGAATGAATTATATTGGATCATACGAATGAATTAGAATGAATCGTACGAACGAATTAGAATGGATCGTACGAACGAATTAGAATGGATCGTATGAACGAATTAGAATGGATCGTACGAATGAATTAGAATGGATACATTCGAGCAAATGAATTAGAATGGATCGTACGAATGAATTAGAATGGATCATAGGAATGAATTAGAATGGATCGTGCAAATGAATTAGAATGGATACATTCGTGCGAATGAATTAGAATGGATCGTAGAAATGAATTAGAATGGTTATATTCGTGCGAATGAATTAGAATGGATCATACGAATGGTTTAGAATGGATCGTACGAATGGACTAGAATGGATCATACGAATGAATTAGAATGGATCGTACAAATGAATTAGAAAGGTTACATTTGTGAGAATGAATTAGAATGGATCGTACGAATGGATTAGAATGGATCGTACGAATGGATTAGAATGGATCATACGAATGGATTAGAATGGATCGTACGAATGGATTAGAATGGATCGTACGAATGAATTAGAAAGGTTACATTCGTGAGGATGAATTAGAATGGATCGTACGAATGAATTAGAATGGATCATGCGAATGAATTTGAACGGATCGTACGAATGAATTAGAATGGATCGTACGAATGCATTAGAATGGATACATTCGTGCGAATGAATTAGAATGGATCATACGAATGAATTAGAATGGATCGTGCGAATGAATTAGAATGGATCGTGCGATTGAATTAGAATATATCGTACGAATGAATTAGAATGGATATATTTGTGCGAATGAATTAGAATGGATCGTACGAATGAATTAGAATTGATCGTACGAATGAATTAGAATGGATCATGCGAATGAATTAGAATGGATCGTATGAATGAATTAGAATGGATACATTTGTGCGAATGAGTTAGAATGGATCATACGAATGATTTAGAATGGATCGAACGAATGAATAAGAATGGATCATACGAATGAATTAGAATGGATCGTGCGAATGAATTAGAATGGATTGTACGAATGAATTAGAATGGATACATTCGAGCGAATGAATTAGAATAGATCGTAGGAATGAATTAGAATGGATCATACGAATGAATTAGAATGGATCATGCGAATGAATTAGAATGGATTGTACGAATGAATTAGAATGGATACATTCGTGCGAATGAATTAGAATGGATCGGACGAATGAATTAGAATGGATCGTACGAATGAATTAGAATGGATCGTACAAATGAATTAGAATGAATCGTACGAATGCATTAGAATGGATCGTACGAATGAATTAGAATGGATATATTTATGCGAATGAATTAGAATGAATCGTACGAATGCATTAGAATGGATCGTACGAATGAATTAGAATAGCTCATACGAATGAATTAGAATAAATCGTACGAATGAATTAGAATGGTTACATTCGTGCGAATGAATTAGAATGGATCGTACGAATGAATTAGAATGGATCATATGAATGGATTAGAATGGATCGTACGAATGGATTAGAATGGATCGTACGAATGAATTAGAACGGATCGTACGAATGAATTAGAATGGATCATACAAATGAATTTGAAAGGTTACATTCGTGAGAATGAATTAGAATGGATCGTACGAATAAATTAGAATGGATACATTCGAGCGAATGAATTAGAATGGATCGTACGAATGAATTAGAATGTATCATAGGAATGAATTAAAATGGATCGTGCAAATGAATTAGAATGGATACATTCGTGCGAATGAATTAGAATGGCTCATACGAATGAATTAGAATGGATCGTACGAATGAATTAGAATGGATTGTGCAAATGAATTAGAATGGATCGTATGAATGAATAAGAATGGATCGTACGAATGAATTAGAATGGATCGTGCGAATGAATTAGAATGAATCATACGAATGCATTAGAATGGATCGTACGAATGAATTAGAATGAATCGTACGATCCATTCTAATTCATTTGTCCGATCCATTCTAATTCATTCGCACGAATGTATCCATTCTAATTCATTCGTACAATCTATTCTAATTCATTCGCACGATCCATTCTAATTCATTCGTATGATTCATTCTAATTCATTCCTACGATCTATTCTAATTCATTCGCTCAAATGTATCCATTCTAATTCATTCGCATGATCCATTCTTATTCATTCGTACGATCTATTCAAATTTATTCGCATAATCCATTCTAATTCATTCGTATGATCCATTCTAATTCATTCTCACGAATGTAACCTTTCTAATTCATTTGTATGATCCATTCTAATCCATTCGTACGATCCATTCTAATCCATTCGTACGATCCTTTCTAGTCCATTCGTATGATCCATTCTAATGCATTCGTATGATTCATTCTAATTCATTCGTACGATCCATTCTACGAATTAGAACGGATCGTACGAATGAATTAGAATGGTTACATTCGTGCGAATGAATTAGAATGGATTGTACGAATGGATTAGAATGGATCGTACGAATGGATTAGAATGGATCGTATGAATAAATTAGAATGGATCGTACAAATGAGATAGAAAGGTTACATTTGTGAGAATGAATTAGAATGGATCGTAGGAATGAATTAGAATGGATCGTACGAATGAATTAGAATGGTTACATTCGTGCGAATGAATTAGAATGGATCGTAGGAATGAATTAGAATGGATCGTACGAATGAATTAGAATGGTTACATTCGTACGAATGGATTAGAATGGATCATACGAATGAATTAGAATGGATCGTGTGAATGAATTAGAATGGATCATACGAATGAATTAGAATGGATCATGCGAATGAATTAGAATGGATCGTACGAATGAATTAGAATGGATACATTTGTGCGAATGAATTAGAATGGATCGGACGAATGTACGAATGAATTAGAATGAATTAGATTGCATCGTACGATCCATTCTAATTCATTGGCACGATCCATTCTAATTCATTCGTACGATCCATTCTAATTCATTCGCACGAATGTATCCATTCTAATTCATTCGTATGATCCATTCTAATTCATTCATATGATCAATTCTTATTCATTCGCACGATCCATTCTAATTTATTTGTACGATGCATTCTAATTTATTCGCACGAATGTATCCATTCTAATTCATTCATACGATCCATTCTAATCCATTCGTATGATCCATTCTAATCCATTCGTATGATCCATTCTAATTCATTCGCACGAATGTAACCATTCTAATTCATTCATATGATCCATTCTAATTCATTCGTACGATCCATTCTAATTCATTCGTATGATCCATTCTAATTCATTCGTACGATCCATTCTATTTTATTTGCATGAATGTATCCATTCTAATTTATTCGTATGATCCAGTCTAATTTATTCGTACGATCCATTCTAATTCATTCGCACGAATATATCCATTCTAATTCATTCGTACGATCCTTTCTAATTCATTCGCACGATCCATTCTAATTCTTTCATATGATCCATTCTAATTCATTCGCACGAATGTATCCATTCTAGTTCATTCGTACGCTCTATTCTAATTCATTCGTGCGCACCATTCTTATTCATCGCACAAATGTATCCATTCTAATTCATTTGTACGATCCATTCTAATTCATTCATACGATCCATTCTAATTCATTCGTATGATCCATTCTAATTCATTCGCACAAATGTATCCATTCTAATTCATTCGTACGATCCTTTCTAATTCATTCGCACGATCCATTCTAATTCATTTGTACGATCCATTCTAATTCATTCGCACGATCCATTCTATTTCATTCGTACGATCAATTCAAATTCATTCGCACGAATGTATCCATTCTAATGCATTCGTACGATCTATTCTAATTCATTCGTACGATCCATTCTCATCCATTCGTACGATCCATTCTAATTCATTCGTACGATCCATTCTAATTCATTCTCACAAATGAAACCTTTCTAATTCATTTGTACGATCCATTCTAATTCATTCGTAAGATCCATTCCAATTCATTCGTACGATCTATTCTAATTCATTTTCACAAATGTAACCTTTCTAATTCATTGTATGATCCATTCTAATTCATTCGTACGATCCATTCTAATCCATTCGTACGATCCATTCTAATCATTCGTACGATCCATTCTAATTCATTCGCACGAATGTAACTATTCTAATTCATTCGTACGATCCATTCTAATTCATTCCTACGATCCATTCTAATTCATTCGTACGATCCATTCTAATTTATTTGTACGATCCATTCTAATTCATTCGCACGAATGTATCCATTCTAATTCATTCGGACGATCCATTCTAATTCATTCGTTCAATCCATTCTAATTCATTCGTACGATCCATTCAAATTCATTCGCATGATCCATTCTTATTCATTCGTACGATCCATTCTAATTCATTCCTACGATCCATTCTAATTCATTCGCACGAATGTATCTATTCTAATTCATTTGCACGATCCATTCTAATCCATTCGTACGATCCATTCGAATTCATTCGTACAAATGTATCTATTCTAATTCATTCGTATAATGCGTTCTAATCCATTCGTACGATCCATTCAAATCCATTCGTATAATCCATTCTAATTCATTCATATGATCCATTCTAATTCATTCGTACGATCCATTCTACTTCATTTGCATGAATGTATCCATTTAATTCATTCGTTCGATCCATTCTAATTCATTCGTACAATCCATTCAAATTCATTTGCATGATCCATTCTAATTCATTCGTACGATCCATTCTAATTCATTTTCACGAATGTAACCTTTCTAATTCATTTTTATGATCCATTCTAATTCATTCGTACGATCCATTCTAATCCATTCGTATGATCCATTCTAATCCATTCATACGATCCATTCTAATTCATTCGTATGAATATATCCATTCTAATTTATTCGTACGATCCAGTCTAATTCATTCGTACGATACATTCTAATTCATTCGCACGAATGTATCCATTCTAATTCATTCGTATGATTCATTCTAATTCATTCGTATGATCCATTCTAATTCGTTCGTACGATCCATTCTAATTCGTTCGTACGATCCATTCTAATTCATTCGTATGATCCATTCTAATTCATTCCTACGATCTATTCTATTTCATTCGCACGATCCATTCTCATTCATTCGTACGATCCATTCTAATTCATTAGCACGAATGTATCCATTCTAATTCATTCGTACAATCCATTCTAATTCATTCGCACGATCCATTCTAATTCAATCGTATGATCCATTCTAATTCATTCCTATGATCTATTCTAATTCATTCGCTCGAATGTATCCATTCTAATTTATTCGTTCGATCCATTCTAATTCATTCGTACGATCCATTCAAATTCATTCGCATGATCCATTCTAATTCATTCGTACGATCCATTCTAATTCATTCTCACGAATGTAACCTTTCTAATTCATTTGTATGATCCATTCTAATCCATTTGTATGATCCATTCTAATCCATTCGTACGATCCATTCTAATTCATTCGCACGAATATATCCATTCTAATTCATTCGTAAGATCCTTTCTAATTCATTCGCACGATCCATTCTAATTCATTCCAATGATCTATTCTAATTCATTCACTCGAATGTATCCATTCTAATTCATTCGTTCGATCCATTCTAATTCATTCGTACGATCCATTCTAATCCATTCGTACGATCCATTCTAATTCATTCGCACGAATGTATCCATTCTAATTCATTCGTACGATCCATTCTAATTCGTTCATACGATCCATTCTAATTTGTTCGTACGATCCTTTCTAAAATGAGTTAGAATGGATCATACGAATGAATTAGAATGGATCGTACGAATGAATTAGAATGGATTGTACGAATGAATTAGAATGGATCGTATGAATGAATAAGAATGGATCAAACGAATGAATTAGAATGGATCGTGTGAATGAATTAGAATGGATCGTACGAATGCATTAGAATGGATTGTACGAATGAATTAGAATGAATCGTACGATCCATTCTAATTCATTCGTCCGATCCATTCTAATTCATTCGTGCGAATGAATTAGAATGGATACATTCGAGTGAATGAATTAGAACGCATTGTACGAATGAATTAGAATGGATCATACGAATGAATTAAAATGGATCGTACAAATGAATTAGAATGGATCGTGCGAATGAATTAGAATGGATCGTACGAACGAATTAGAATGGATCGTACGAATGAATTAGAATGGATCGTACGAATGAATTAGAATGGATATATTCGTGCGAATGAATAAGAATGGATCGTGCGAATGAATTAGAATGGATCATATGAATGAATTAGAATGGATACATTTGTGAGAACGAATTAGAATGGATCGTACGATCCATTCTAATTCATTTGCACGATCCATTCTAATTCATTCCTATGATCCATTCTAATTCATTCGCACGATCCATTCTAATTCATTCGCACAATCCGTTCTAATTCATTCGCACAATCCATTCTAATTCATTCGCATGAATGTAGCCATTCTAATTTATTCGTACGATCCAGTCTAATTCATTCGTATGATCCATTCTAATTCTTTCTCACGAATGTATCCATTCTAATTCATTCGTACGATCCATTCTAATTCTTTCATACGATCCATTCTAATTCGTTCGTACGATCCATTCTAATTCATTCGTACGATCCATTCGTACGATCCATTCTAATTTATTCGTACAAATGAATTAGAATGGATCGTACGAATGAATTAGAATGGATTGTGCGAATGAATTAGAATGGATCGTGCGAATGAATTAGAATGGATCATATGAATGAATAAGAATGGATCGTACGAATGAATTAGAATGGATCATGCGAATGAATTAGAATAGATCGTACGAATGAATTAGAATGGATCGTACGAATAAATTAGAATGGATCGTGCGAATGAATTAGAATGGATCGTACGAATGAATTAGAATAGATCCACCGAATGAATTAGAATGGTTCGTACAAATGAATTAGAATGGATCATACGAATGAAATAGAATGGATCATACGACTGAATTAGAATGGATCGTGCGAATGAATTAGAATGGATCGTACGAATGGATTAGAATGGATCGTACGAATGGATTAGAATGGATCGTACGAATGGATTAGAATGGATCGTACGAATGAATTAGAATGGATCATACAAATGAATTATAAAGGTTTCATTTGTGCGAATGAATTAGAATGGATCGTATGAATGAATTAGAATGGATCGTACGAATGAATTAGAATGGATATATTTGTGCGAATGAATTAGAATGAATCGTGCGAATGAATTAGAATGGATCGTACGAATAAATTAGAATGGATCGTACGAACTAATTAGAATGGATCATACGAACGAATTAGAATGGATCATATGAACGAATTAGAATGGATCGTACGAATGAATTAGAATGTATACATTCGAGCGAATGAATTAGAATGGATCGTACGAATGAATTAGAATGGATCGTACGAATGAATTAGAATGGATCTTGCAAATGAATTAGAAAGGATACATTCGTGCGAATGAATTAGAATGGATCGTAGGAATGAATAAGAATGGATCGTACGAATGAACTAGAATGGTTACATTCGTGCGAATGAATTAGAATGGATCGTACGAATGGATTAGAATGGATCGTGCGAATGGATTAGAATGGGTCGTACAAATGAATTTGAAAGGTTACATTTGTGAGAATGAATTAGAATGGATCGTATGAATGAATTAGAATGGATCGTACGAATGGATTAGAAAGGATCGTATGAATGAATTAGAATGGATTGTGCGAATGAATTAGAATGGATTGTATGAATGAATTAGAATGGTTACATTCGTGCGAATGAATTAGACTGGATCGTACGAATGGTTTAGAATGGATCGTACGAATGGATTAGAATGGATCGTACGAATAAAATAGAATGGATACATTCGAGCGAATGAGTTAGAATGGATCGTACGAATGAATTAGAATGGATCGTACGAATGGATTAGAATGGATCGTACAAATGGATTAGAATGGATCGTACGAATGAATTAGAATGGATCATACAAATGAATTAGAAAGGTTACATTCGTGAGAATGAATTAGAATGGATCGTGCGAATGAATTAGAATTGATCATACGAATGGATTAGAATGGATCGTACGAATGAATTAGAATGGATCGTACAAATGAATTAGAATGGATCATACGAATGAATTAGAATGAATCGTACGAATAGATTAGAATGGATCGTACGAATGGATTAGAATGCATTGTACGAATGAATTATAATAGATACATTTGCGCGAATGAATTAGATTGCATCGTACGAATGAATTTGAATGGATTGTACGAATGAATTAGAATGGATCGTACGAATGAATTAGAATGGATCATGTGAATGAATTAGAATAGTTCGTACGAATGAATTAGAATGGATCGTGCGAACGAATTAGAATGGATCGTACGAATGAATTAGAATGGATACATTCGAGCGAATGAATTAGAATGGATACATTCGAGCGAATGAATTAGAATGGATCGTACGAATGAATTAGAATGGATCATAGGAATGAATTAGAATGGATCGTACGAATGAATTAGAATGGATCATTGGAATGAATTAGAATGGATCGTACGAATGAATTAGAATGGATCGTACAAATGAATTAGAATGGATACATTTGTGCGATGAATAAGAATGGTGCGTACGAATTAATTAGAATGTAACCATTCTAATTTATTCGTACGATCCATTCTAATTCATTCCTAAGATCCATTCTAATTCATTCGCACGAATGTATCTATTCTAATTCATTTGCACGATCCATTCTAATTCATTTCTATGATCCATTATAATTCATTTGCACGATCCATTCTTATTCATCGCACGAATGAATTAGAAAGGATACATTCGTGCGAATGAATTAGAATGGATTGTGTGAATGAATTAGAATAGATCGTACGAATGAATTAGAATGGATCGTACGAATGAATTAGAATGGATCGTACGAATGAAATAGAATGGATACATTCTAATTCATTCCTATGATCCGTTCTAATTCATTCCAATGATCCATTCTAATTCATTTGCACGATCCATTCTAATTCATTCCTATGATCCATTCTAATTCATTCGTACGATCCATTCTGATTCATTCGCTCGAATGTATCCATTCTATTTCATTTATACGATCCTTTCTAATTCGTTCGTACGATCCATTCTAATTCATTCGTACGATCTATTCTAATTCATTCACACAATCCATTCTAATTCATTTGTACAATCCATTCAAATTTATTCGTACGATGCAATCTAATTCATTCGCACAAATGTATCTATTCTAATTCATTCGTACAATGTGTTCTAATCCATTCGTACGATCCATTCTAATCCATTCGTACGATTCATTCTAATTCATTCGCATGATCCATTCTAATTCATTCGTACGATCCATTCTAATTCATTCCTATGATCCATTCTAATTCATTCCTATGATCCCTTCTAATTCATTCCTATGATCCATTCTAATTCATTTGCACGATCCATTCTAATTCATTCCTATGATCCATTCTAATTTATTTGTACGATCCATTCAAATTCATTCGTACGATCCATTCTGATTCATTCGTATGATCCATTCTAATTCATTCGTATGATCTTTTCTAATTCTTTCACACAATCCATTTTAATTCATTCGTGCGATGAATAAGAATGGATCGGGCAAATGAATTAGAATGGATCATAGGAATGAATTAGAATGGATCATGCGAATGAATTAGAATAGATCGTACGAATGAATTAGAATGGATCGTGCGAACGAATTAGAATGGATCGTATGAACGAATTAGAATAGATCGTACGAATGAATTAGAATGAATACATTCGAGCGAATGAATTAGAATGGATCGTACAAATGAATTAGAATGGATCATAGGAATGAATTAGAATGGATCATACGAATGAACTAGAATGGATCGTACAAATGAATTAGAATAGATACATTTGTGCGATGAATAAGAATGGAGCGTACGAATGAATTAGAATGTAACCATTCTAATTCATTCGTACGATCCATTCTAATTTAATCCTACGATCCATTCTAATTCATTTGTACGATCCATTCGTACGAATGAATTAGAATGGATCGTGCGAATGAATTAGAATGGATCATACGAATGAATTAGAATGGATACATTCGTGCGAATGAATTAGAATGGATCATGCGAATGAATTAGAATAGATCGTACGAATGAATTAGAATGGATATATTTGAACGAATAAATTAGAATGGATCATACGAATGAATTAGAATGGATCGTACGAATGAATTAGAATGGATCGTACGAATGAACTAGAATGGATACATTTGTGCGAATGAATTAGAATGGATCGTACGAATGAATTAGATCGTACAAATGAATTAGAATGGATCGTACGAATGAATTAAAATGGATACATTCGTACGACTCAATTAGAATGGATCGTGCGAATTAATTAGAATGGATCGTACGAATGAATTTGAATGGATACATTTGTGCAAATGAATCTGAATGGATTGTATGAATGAATTACATTGGATCGTACGAATGAATTAGAATGGATCGTACGAATGAATTAGAATAGCTTATACGAATGAATTAGAATAAATCGTACGAATGAATTAGAATGGTTACATTCGTGCGAATGAATTAGAATAGATCGTACGAATGAATTTGAATGGATCATACGAATAAATTATAATGGATTGTGTGAATTAATTAGAATGGATCGTACAAATGAATTAGAATGTATCCACCGAATGAGTTAGAATGGATCATACGAATGAATTAGAATGGATCGTACGAATGAATTAGAATGGATTGTGCGAATGAATTAGAATGGATCGTATGAATAAATAAGAATGGATCATATGAATGAATTAGAATGGATCGTGCGAATGAATTAGAATGAATCGTACGAATGCATTAGAATGGATCGTACGAATGAATTAGAATGATTCGTACGATCCATTCTAATTCATTCGTCCGATCCATTCTAATTCACTCGTACGAATGTATCCATTCTAATTCATTCGTACAATCTATTCTAATTCATTCGCACGATCCATTCTAATTCATTCGTATGATCCATTCTAATTCATTCCTACGATCTATTCTAATTCATTCGCTCGAATGTATCCATTCTAATTCATTCGTACAGTCCATTCTAATTCATTCGCACGTTCCATTCTAATTCATTCGTATGATCCATTCTAATTCATTTGTACGATCCATTCTAATTCATTCGTATGATCCATTCTAACTCATTCGCACAAATGTATCCATTCTAATTTATTCGTACGATCCATTCTAATTCATTCGCACGATCCATTCTAATTCATTCGTACGATCCATTCTAATTCATTTGTACGATCCATTCTAATTCATTCGTACGATCCATTCTAATTCATTCGTACAATCCATTCTAATTCATTCGCTCGAATGTATCCATTCTAATTCATTCGTACGATCTATTCTAATTTATTCATACGATCCATTCTAATTCGTTCGTACGATCCATTCTAATTCATTCGTACAATCCATTCTAATTCATTCGCACGATCCATTCTAATTCATTTGTATGATCCATTCTAATTCATTCGCACGAATGTATCTATTCTAATGCATTCGTACGATTCATTCTAATTCACTCGTACGATCCATTCTAATCCATTCGTACGATCCATTCTAATTCATTCTCAAAAATGTAACCTTTCTAATTCATTTGTACGATCCATTCTAATCCATTCGTATGATCTATTCTAATCCATTCGTACGATCCATTCTAATTCATACGCACGAATGTAACCATTCTAATTCATTCATACGATCCATTCTAATTCATTCCTACGATCCATTTTAATTCATTCGGACGAATGTATCCATTATAATTCATTTGCACGATCCATTCTAATTCATTCCTATGATCCATTCTAATTCATTCGTACGATCCATTCTAATTCATTCGCTCGAATGTATCCATTCTAATTCATTCGTACGATCCATTCTAATTCATTCGTACGATCCATTCTAATCCTTTCGTACGATCCATTCTAATTCATTTGTACAATGCGTTCTAATCCATTCGTACGATCCATTCAAATCCATTCGTACGATCCATTCTAATTCATTCGTACGATCCATTCTAATTCATTCTCACAAATGTAACCTTTCTAATTCATTTGTACGATCCATTCTAATTCATTCGTACGATCCATTCTAATTCATTTGTACGATCCATTCTAATCCTTTCGTACGATCCATTCTAATTCATTCCTATGATCCATTCTAATTCATTCGCACGAATGTATCCATTCTAATTCATTTGCACGATCCATTCTAATTCATTCCTATGATCCATTCTAATTCATTCGTAAGATCCATTCTAATTTATTTGCTCGAATGTATCCATTCTAATTCATTCGTACGATCCATTCTAATTCGTTCATACGATCCATTCTAATTCGTTCGTACGATCCATTCTAATTCGTTCGTACGATCCATTCTAATTTATTCGCACGATCCATTCTAATTCATTTGTACGATCCATTTTAATTCATTCGCATGATCCATTCTAATTCATTCGTATGATACATTCGTGCGAATGAATTAGAATGGATCGTACGAATGAATTAGAATGGATCGTACGAACGAATTAGAATGGATCGTATGAATAAATTAGAATAGATCGTACGAATGAATTAGAATGGATACATTCGAGCGAATGAATTAGAATGGATCGTACGAGTGGATTTGAATGGATCGTACGAATGGATTAGAATGGATCGTACGAATGGATTAGAATGGATCATACAAATGAATTAGAAAGGTTACATTCGTGAGAATGAATTAGAATGGATCGTACGAATGAATTAGAATGGATACATTCGAGCAAATGAATTAGAATGGATCGTACGAATGAATTAGAATAGATCATAGGAATGAATTAGAATGGATCATGCAAATGAATTAGAATGGATACATTCGTGAGAATGAATTAGAATGGATCGTAGGAATGAATTAGAATGGATCGTACGAATGAATTAGAATGGTTACATTTGTGCGAATGAATTAGAATGGATCATAGGAATGAATTAGAACGGATCGTGCGAAAGAATTAGAATGGATCGTACGAATGAATTAGAATGGATCGTACAAATGAATTAGAATGGATACATTCGAGTGAATGAATTAGGATGGATCGGACGAATGAATTAGAATGGATCGAACGAATGAATTAGAATGCATACATTCGAGCGAATGAATTAGAATAGATCGTAGGAATGAATTAGAATGGATCATACGAATGAATTAGAATAGATCGTAGGAATGAATTAGAATGTATCATACGAATGAATTAGAATGGATCGTACGAACGAATTAGAATGGATCATGCGAATGAATTTGAATGGATCGTACGAATGAATAAGAATGGATCGTATGAATGAATTAGAATGGATCGTACGAATGAATTAGAATGGATACATTCGAGCGAATAAATTAGAATGGATCGTACGAATGAATTAGAATGGATCATAGGAATAAATTAGAATGGATCGTGCAAATGAATTAGAATGGATACCTTTGTGCATATGAATTAGAATGGATCGTACGAATGAATTAGAATGGATCATATTAATGAATTAGAATGGATCGTACGAATAAATTAGAATGGATACATTCGTGCGAATCAATTAGACTGGATCGTGCGAATCAATATGACTGGATCGTGCAAATCAATTAGACTGGATCATGCGAATCAATTAGGCTGGATCGTGCGAATGAATAAGAATGGACCATATGAATGAATTTGAATGGATCGTACGAATTAATTAGAATGGATACATTTGTGCGAATGAATTAGAATGGATACATTTGTGCGAATGAATTAGAATGGATTGTATGAATGAATTAGAATGGATTGTACGAATGAATAAGAATGGATCGTACGAATGAATTAGAATGGATCGTACGAATGTATCCTTTCTAATTCATTCGTACGATCTATTCTATTTCGTTCATATGATCCATTCTAATTCGTTCGAACGATCCATTCTAATTCATTCGCACGATCCATTCTAATTCATTCGCACGATCCATTCTAATTCTTTCATATGATCCATTCTAATTCATTCGTACAAATGTATCCATTCTAGTTCATTTGTATGCTCCATTCTAATTCATTCGTACGCTCCATTCTTATTCATCGCACAAATGTATCCATTCTAATTCATTCGAACGATCCATTCTAATTCATTCGCACGATCGATTCTAATTCATTCGTATGATCCATTCTAATTCATTCGTACGATCCATTCTAATTCTTTCATACGATCCATTCTAATTCATTCGCACGATCCATTCTAATTCATTCCTACAATCCATTCTAATTCATTCGTACGATCCATTCTAATTCATTCGCACTATCCATTCTAATTCATTCGTACGATCCATTCTAATTCATTCGTACGATCCAATATAATTCATTCGTACAAATGTATCCATTCTAATTTATTCGTACGATCTATTCTAATTCATTCATACGATCTATTCTAATTCATTCGCACGAATGTATCCATTCTAATTCATTCGCACAATCTAATCTAATTCAAACGTACGATCCATTCTAATTCATTCACATGATGTATTCTAATTCATTCGTACGATCCATTCCAATTCATTTATATGATCCATTCTAATTCATTCACATGATCCATTCTAATTCATTCGTATGATACATTCATACGACCGAATTAGAATGGATTGTACGAATGAATTAGAATTGATCATACGAATGAATTAGAATGGATCGTACGAATGAATTAGAATGGATCGTGCGAATGAATTAGAATGGATCGTACAAATGAATTAGAATGGATCGTAAGATTCATTCTAATTCATTCGTACGATCCATTCTAATGCATTCGTACGATTCATTCTAATTCATTCGCACGATCCATTCTAATTCATTCGTATGATCCATTCTAATTTATTTGCAAGAATGTATCCATTCTAATTCATTCGTACAATCCATTCTATTTTATTCATACAAATGTATCCATTCCAATTCATTCGTACGATCCATTCTAATTCATTCGTACGATTCATTCTAATTCATTCGCACGATCCTTTCTAATTCATTCGTACGATCCATTCTAATTCATTCACTAGAATGTATCCATTCTAATTCATTCGTACGATCCATTCTTATTTATTCGTACGATCCATTCTAATTCATTCGCATGATCCATTCGTACGATCCATTCTAATCCATTCGTACGATCCATTCTAATTCATTCACACGATCCATTCTAATTCATTCGTACAATCCATTCAAATTCATTCGTACGATCCATTCTAATTCATTCGCACGATCCATTCTAATTCATTCGTACGATTCATTCTAATTCATTCGTACGATCCATTCTAATTCATTCGCACGAATGTAACCATTCTAATTCATTCGTACGATCCATTCTAATTCATTCCTACGATCCATTCTAATTCATTCGCACGAATGTATCCATTCTAATTCATTTGCACGATCCATTCTAATTCATTCCTATGATCCATTCTAATTCATTCCTACGCTCCATTCTAATTCATTTGCTCAAATATATCCATTCTAATTCATTCGTACGATCCATTCTAATTCATTCGTACGATCTATTCTAATTCATTCATACGATCTATTCTAATTCATTCGCACGAATGTATCCAATCTAATTCATTCGCACAATCCAACCTAATTCAAACATACGATCCATTCTAATTCATTCACATGATGTATTCTAATTCATTCGTATAATCCATTCTAATTCATTCGTACGATCCATTCTAATTCATTCGTACGATCCATTCTAATTCATTCGCTCGAATGTATCCATTCTAATTCATTCGTACGATCCATTCTAATTCGTTCATACGATCCATTCTAATTCGTTCGTACGATCCATTCTAATTTATTCGTACGATCCATTCTAATTCATTCGTACGAGCCATTCTAATTCATTTGTACGAATGAATTAGAATGGATCGTACGAATGGATTAGAATGGATCGTACGAATGAATTAGAATGGATCGTGCAAATGAATTAGAATGGATACATTCGTGCGAATGAATTAGAATGGATCGTGCGAATGCATTAGAATGGATCGTACGAATGAATTAGAATGAATCGTACGATCCATTCTAATTCATTCGTACGATCTATTCTAATTCATTCGCACGAATGTATCCAATCTAATTCATTCGTACAATCCATTCTAATTCATTCGTACGATCCATTCTAATTCATTCATACGATCCATTCTAATTCATTCATGCAATCCATTCTAATGGATCGTACGAACGAATTAGAATGGATCGTATGAATGAAATCATTCATACGATCCATTCTAATTCGTTCGTACGATCCATTCTAATTCATTCGCACGAATGTATTTATTCTAATGCATTCGTACGATCCATTCTAATTCATTCGCACGATCCATTCTAATTAATTCGTACGATCCATTCTAATTCATTCGTCCGATCCATTCTAATTCAATCACACGAATGTATCCATTCTAATTCATTCGTACAATCCATTCTAATTCATTCGCACGATCCGTTCTAATTCATTCATATGATCCATTCTAATTCATTCCTACGATCTTTTCTAATTCATTCGCTCGAATGTATCCATTCTAATTCATTCGTTCGATTCATTCGTTCGTTCGATCCGTTCTTCCTCCCCTCGATTTACCCAGGAGTGAAGTGGGAATTGCCGAGTGGGTCGGGCTTCACTCCCAGAGGGATTAGTCCGAGCCTGAAGTGGGCCATTGCCCGAAAGGTTTCGGGACACCCGCCGATGTCAAAAAAAAAAAAGGAATGAATTAGAATGGATCGTACGAATGAATTAGAATGGTTATATTCGTGCGAATGAATTAGAATGGATCGTACGAATAGATTAGAATGGATCGTACAAATGAATTAGAAAGGTTATATTTGTGAGAATGAATTATAATGGATTGTACGAATGGATTAGAATGGATCGTACGAATGGATTAGAATGGATTGTACGAATGGATTAGAATGGATCGTATGAATGAATTAGAATGGATCATACATATAAATTAGAAAGGTTACATTCGTGAGAATGAATTAGAATGGATCGTGCGAATGAATTAGAATTGATCATACGAATGAATTAGAATGGATCATACGAATGAAAAAGAATGGCTCGTACGAATGAATTATAATGGATACTTTCGAGCGAATGAATTAGAATAGATCGTAGGAATGAATTAGAATGGATCATACGGATGAATTAGAATGGATCGTATGAATGAATTAGAATGGATCATACGAATTAATAAGAATGGATACATTCGTGCGAATGAATTAGAATGGATCCTACGAATGAATTAGAATGGATCGTACGAATGAATTAGAATGAATCGTACGAATGAATTAGAATGAATCGTACGAATGAATTAGAATGGATACATTTGTATGAATAAATTAGAATGGATTGTACAAATGAATTAGAATGGATACATTCTTGCGAATAAATTAGAATGGATCGTATATTCGTGCAAATAAATTAGAATGGATCATACGAATGAATTAGAATGGACCGTGCGAATGAATTAGAATAAATCGTACGAATGCATTAGAATGGATCGTACGAATGAATTAGAATGAATCGTACGATCCATTCTAATTCATTCGTCTGATCCATTCTAATTCATTCGCACGAATGTATCCATTCTAATTCATTCATACAATCCATTCTAATTCATTCATACGATCCATTCTAATTCATTCGTATGATCCATTCTAATTCATTCCTACGATCTATTCTAATTCATTCGCTCGAATGTTTCCATTCTAATTCATTCGTTCGGTCCATTCTAATTCATTCGTATGATCCATTCAAATTTATTCGCATGATCCATTCTAATTCATTCGTACGATCCATTCTAATTCATTCTCACGAATGTAACCTTTCTAATTCATTTGTATGATCCATTCTAATTCATTCGTACGATCCATTCTAATGCATTCGTACGATCCATTCTAATCAATTCGTACGATCCATTCTTACTCATTCTCACAAATGTAACCTTTCTAATTCATTTGTACGATCCATTCTAATTCATTCAAACGATCCATTCTAATCCATTCGTACGATCCATTCTAATCCATTCGTACGATCCATTCGAATTTATTCGCACGAATGTAACCATTCAAATTCATTCGTACGATCCATTCTAATTGATTCCTACGATCCATTCTAATTCATTCGCATGAATGTATCCATTCTAATTCATTTGCACGATCCATTCTAATTCATTCCTATGATCCATTCTAATTCATTCGTACGATCTATTCTAATTCATTCGCTCGAATGTATCCATTCTAATTCATTCATACGATCCATTCTAATTCGTTCGTACGATCCATTCTAATTCGTTCGTACGATCCATTCTAATTCATTCGCATGATCCATTCTAATTCATTCGCACGATCCATTCTAATTCATTCTCACAAATGTAACCTTTCTAACTCATTTGTATGATCCATTCTAATTCATTCGTACGATCCATTCGAATCCATTCGTACGATCCATTCTAATTTATTTGCACGATCCATTCTAATTCATTCCTATGATCCATTCAAATTCATTCGTACGATCTATTCTAATTCATTCGCTCGAATGTATCCATTCTAATTCATTCGTACGATCCATTCTAATTCATTCGTACGATCCATTCTAATTCATTCTCACGAATGTAACCTTTCTAATTCATTTGTATGTATCCATTCTAATTCATTCGTACGATCCATTCTAATTCATTCGCACGATCCATTCTAATTCATTCGTACGATCCATTCTAATTCATTCGCATGAATGTATCCATTCTAATGCATTCGTACGATTCATTCTAATTTAATCGCACGATCCATTCTAATTCATTCGTACGACCCATTCTAATTCATTCATCCAATCCATTCTAATTCATTCGTATGATCCATTCCAATTCATTCCTACGATCTATTCTAATTCATTCGCTCGAATGTATCCATTCTAATTCATTCGTTCGATCCATTCTAATTCATTCATACGATCCATTCAAATTCATTCGCATGATCCATTCTAATTCATTCGTACGATCCATTCTAATTCATTCGTACGATCCATTCGAATTCATTCGTACGATCTAATTCATTCGTACGATCCATTCTAATTCATTCGTACGATCGATTCTAATTCATTCGCACGATCCATTCTAATTCATTCGTAAGATCCATTCTAATTCATTCGTATAATCCATTCTAATTTATTCATTCAAATATATCTATTCTAATTCATTCGTATGAGCTATTCTAATTCATTCGCACGATCCATTCTAATTCATTCGCACGAATGAATCCATTCTAATTCATTTGCACGATCCATTCTAATTCATTCCTATCATCCATTTTAATTTATTCGTATGATCCATTCTAATTCATTCGCTCGAATGTATCCATTCTAATTCATTCGTACGATCCATTCTAATTCGTTCATACGATCCATTCTAATTCGTTCGTACGATCCATTCTAATTCGTTCATACGATCCATTCAAATTCATTCGTATGATCCATTCTAATTTATTCCTACGATCTATTCTAATTCATTCGCTCGAATGTATCCATTCTAATTCATTCGTTCGATACATTCTAATTCATTCGTACGATCCATTCAAATTCATTCGCATAATCCATTCTAATTCATTCGTACGATCCATTCTAATTCATTCTCACGAATGTAACCTTTCTAATTCATTTGTATGATCCATTCTAATCCATTCGTACGATCCATTCTAATCTATTCATACGATCCATTCTAATACATTCGTACGATCAATTCTAATTCATTCTCAGAAATGTAACCTTTCTAATTCATTTGTACGATCCATTCTAATTCATTCGTATGATCCATTCTAATCCATTCGTACGATCCATTGTAATTCATTCGCACGAAGTAACCATTCTAATTCATTCGTGCGATCCATTCTAATTCATTCCTATGATCCATTCTAATTCATTTGCACGAATGTATCCATTCTAATTCATTTGCACGATCCATTCTAATTCATTCCTATGATCCATTCTAATTCATTCGTACGATCCATTCTAATTCATTCTCATGAATGTTACCTTTCTAATTCATTTGTATGATCCATTCTAATTCACTCGTACGATCCATTCTAATCCATTCGTACGATCCATTCTAATTCATTCGTACAATCCATTCTAATTCATTCACACAAATGTAACCTTTCTAATTCATTTGTACGATCCATTCTAATCCATTCGTACGATCCATTCTAATCCATTCGTACGTTCCATTCTAATTCATTCTCAAGAATCTAACCATTCTAATTCATTCGTACGATCCATTCTAATTCATTCCTACGATCCATTCTAATTCATTCGCACGAATGTATCCATTCTAATTCATTTGCACGATCCATTCTAATTCATTCCTATGATCCATTCTAATTCATTCGTACGATCCATTCTAATTCATTCGTACGATCCATTCTAATTCATTCGTATGATCCATTCTAATTCATTCGCATGATCCATTCGTACGATCCATTCTAATCCATTCGTACGATCAATTCTAATTCATTCATACGATCCATTCAAATTCATTCGTATGATCCATTATAATTCATTCCTACGATCTATTCTAATTCATTCGCTCGAATGTATCCATTCTAATTCATTCGTTCGATACATTCTAATTCATTCGTACGATCCATTCAAATTCATTCGCATAAACCATTCTAATTCATTCGTACGATCCATTCTAATTCATTCTCACGAATGTAACCTTTCTAATTCATTTGTATGATCCATTCTAATCCATTCGTACGATCCATTCTAATCCATTCGTACGATCCATTCTAATACATTCGTACGATCAATTCTAATTCAATCTCAGAAATGTAACCTTTCTAATTCATTTGTACGATCCATTCTAATTCATTCGTATGATCCATTCTAATCCATTCGTACGATCCATTCTAATCCATTCGTACGATCCATTCTAATTCATTCGCACGAAGGTAACCATTCTAATTCATTCGTGCGATCTATTCTAATTCATTCCTATGATCCATTCTAATTCATTTGCACGAATGTATCCATTCTAATTCATTTGCACGATCCATTCTAATTCATTCCTATGATCCATTCTAATTCATTCGTACGATCCATTCTAATTCATTCTCACGAATGTTACCTTTCTAATTCATTTGTATGATCCATTCTAATTCATTTGTACGATCCATTCTAATCCATTCGTACGATCCATTCTAATCCATTCGTACGATCCATTCTAATTCATTCGTACGATCCATTCTAATTCATTCTCACAAATGTAACCTTTCTAATTCTTTTGTACGATCCATTCTAATCCATTCGTACGATCCATTCTAATCCATTCGTACGATCCATTCTAATTCATTCGCAAGAATCTAACCATTCTAATTCATTCGTACGATCCATTCTAATTCATTCCTACGATCCATTCTAATTCATTCGCACGAATGTATCCATTCTAATTCATTTGCACAATCCATTCTAATTCATTCCTATGATCCATTCTAATTCATTCGTACGATCCATTCTAATTCATTCGTATGATCCATTCTAATTCATTCGCATGATCCATTCGTACGATCCATTCTAATCCATTCGTACGATCCATTCTAATTCATTCATACAATCCATTCTAATTCGTTCGTACGATCCATTCTAATTCATTCGCACGATCCATTCTAATTCATTCGCACGATCCATTCTAATTCATTCGTACGATCCATTCTAATTCATTCGTACGATCCATTCTAATTCATTCGTACGATTCATTCTAACTCATTCGCACAAATGTATCCATTCTAATTCATTCGTACGATCCATTCTAATTCATTCTCACGATCCATTCTAATTCATTCGCACGATCCATTCTAATTCATTCGTACGATCCAATATAATTCATTCGTACAAATGTATCCATTCTAATTTATTCGTACGATCCATTCTAATTCATTCATACGATCTATTCTAATTCATTCGCACGAATGTATCCATTCTAATTCATTCGCACAATCTAATCTAATTCAAACGTACGATCCATTCTAATTCATTCACATGATGTATTCTAATTCATTCGTACGATCCATTCCAATTCATTTGTATGATCCATTCTAATTCATTCACATGATCCATTCTAATTCATTCGTTTGATACTTTCATACGACCGAATTAGAATGGATTGTACGAATGAATTAGAATTGATCATACGAATGAATTAGAATGGATCGTACGAATGAATTAGAATGGATCGTGCGAATGAATTAGAATGGATCGTGCAAATGAATTAGAATGGATCGTACGATTCATTCTAATTCATTCGTACGATCCATTCTAATGCATTCGTACGATTCATTCTAATTCATTCGCACGATCCATTCTAATTCATTCGTATGATCCATTCTAATTTATTTGCAAGAATGTATCCATTCTAATTCATTCGTACAATCCATTCTATTTTATTCATACAAATGTATCCATTCCAATTCATTTGTACGATCCATTCTAATTCATTCGTACGATTCATTCTAATTCATTCGCACGATCCTTTCTAATTCATTCGTACGATCCATTCTAATTCATTCACTAGAATGTATCCATTCTAATTCATTCGTACGATCCATTCTTATTTATTCGTACGATCCATTCTAATTCATTCGCATGATTCATTCGTACGATCCATTCTAATCCATTCGTACGATCCATTCTAATTCATTCACACGATCCATTCTAATTCGTTCGTACAATCCATTCAAATTCATTCGTACGATCCATTCTAATTCATTCGCACGATCCATTCTAATTCATTCGTACGATTCATTCTAATTCATTCGTACGATCCATTCTAATTCATTCGCACGAATGTAACCGTTCTAATTCATTCGTACGATCCATTCTAATTCATTCCTACGATCCATTCTAATTCATTCGCACGAATGTATCCATTCTAATTCATTTGCACGATCCATTCTAATTCATTCGTATGATCCATTCTAATTCATTCCTACGCTCCATTCTAATTCATTTGCTCAAATATATCCATTCTAATTCATTCGTACGATCCATTCTAATTCATTCGTACGATCTATTCTAATTCATTCATACGATCTATTCTAATTCATTCGCACGAATGTATCCAATCTAATTCATTCGCACAATCCAACCTAATTCAAACATACGATCCATTCTAATTCATTCACATGATGTATTCTAATTCATTCGTATAATCCATTCTAATTCATTCGTACGATCCATTCTAATTCATTCGTACGATCCATTCTAATTCATTCGCTCGAATGTATCCATTCTAATTCATTCGTACGATCCATTCTAATTCGTTCATACGATCCATTCTAATTCGTTCGTACGATCCATTCTAATTTATTCGTACGATCCATTCTAATTCATTCGTACGAGCCATTCTAATTCATTTGTACGAATGAATTAGAATGGATCGTACGAATGGATTAGAATGGATCGTACGAATGAATTAGAATGGATCGTGCAAATGAATTAGAATGGATACATTCGTGCGAATGAATTAGAATGGATCGTGCGAATGCATTAGAATGGATCGTACGAATGAATTAGAATGAATCGTACGATCCATTCTAATTCATTCGTACGATCTATTCTAATTCATTCGCACGAATGTATCCAATCTAATTCATTCGTACAATCCATTCTAATTCATTCGTACGATCCATTCTAATTCATTCATACGATCCATTCTAATTCATTCATGCAATCCATTCTAATGGATCGTCCGAACGAATTAGAATGGATCGTATGAATGAAATCATTCATACGATCCATTCTAATTCGTTCGTACGATCCATTCTAATTCATTCGCACGAATGTATTTATTCTAATGCATTCGTACGATCCATTCTAATTCATTCGCACGATCCATTCTAATTAATTCGTACGATCCATTCTAATTTATTCGTCCGATCCATTCTAATTCAATCGCACGAATGTATCCATTCTAATTCATTCGTACAATCCATTCTAATTCATTCGCACGATCCGTTCTAATTCATTCATATGATCCATTCTAATTCATTCCTACGATCTTTTCTAATTCATTCGCTCGAATGTATCCATTCTAATTCATTCGTTCGATTCATTCGTTCGTTCGATCCGTTCTTCCTCCCCTCGATTTACCCAGGAGTGAAGTGGGAATTGCCGAGTGGGTCGGGCTTCACTCCCGGAGGGATTAGTCCGAGCCTGAAGTGGGCCATTGCCCGAAAGGTTTCGGGACACCCGCCGATGTCAAAAAAAAAAAAAAAGGAATGAATTAGAATGGATCGTACGAATGAATTAGAATGGTTACATTCGTGCGAATGAATTAGAATGGATCGTACGAATAGATTAGAATGGATCGTACGAATGAATTAGAATGGATCGTACAAATGAATTAGAAAGGTTATATTTGTGAGAATGAATTATAATGGATTGTACGAATGGATTAGAATGGATCGTACGAATGGATTAGAATGGATCGTACGAATGGATTAGAATGGATCGTATGAATGAATTAGAATGGATCATACAAATGAATTAGAAAGGTTACATTCATGAGAATGAATTAGAATGGATCGTGCAAATGAATTAGAATTGATCGTACGAATGAATTAGAATGGATCATACGAATGAAAAAGAATGGCTCGTACGAATGAATTAGAATGGATACTTTCGAGCGAATGAATTAGAATAGATCGTAGGAATGAATTAGAATGGATCATACGGATGAATTAGAATGGATCGTATGAATGAATTAGAATGGATCATACGAATTAATAAGAATGGATACATTCGTGCGAATGAATTAGAATGGATCCTACGAATGAATTAGAATGGATCGTACGAATGAATTAGAATGAATCGTACGAATGAATTAGAATGAATCGTACGAATGAATTAGAATGGATACATTTGTACGAATAAATTAGAATGGATTGTACAAATGAATTAGAATGGATACATTCTTGCGAATAAATTAGAATGGATCGTATATTCGTGCAAATAAATTAGAATGGATCATACGAATGAATTAGAATGGACCGTGCGAATGAATTAGAATAAATCGTACGAATGCATTAGAATGGATCGTACGAATGAATTAGAATGAATCGTACGATCCATTCTAATTCATTTGTCTGATCCATTCTAATTCATTCACACGAATGTATCCATTCTAATTCATTCGTACAATCCATTCTAATTCATTCATACGATCCATTCTAATTCATTCGTATGATCCATTCTAATTCATTCCTATGATCTATTCTAATTCATTCGCTCGAATGTTTCCATTCTAATTCATTCGTACGATCCATTCAAATTCATTCGCATGATCCATTCTAATTCATTCGTACGATCCATTCTAATTCATTCTCACGAATGTAACCTTTCTAATTCATTTGTATGATCCATTCTAATTCATTCGTACGATCCATTCTAATGCATTCGTACGATCCATTCTAATCAATTCGTACGATCCATTCTTACTCATTCTCACAAATGTAACCTTTCTAATTCATTTGTACGATCCATTCTAATTCATTCGTACGATCCATTCTAATCCATTCGTACGATCCATTCTAATCCATTCGTACGATCCATTCGAATTTATTCGCACGAATGTAACCATTCAAATTCATTCGTACGATCCATTCTAATTCATTCCTACGATCCATTCTAATTCATTCGCATGAATGTATCCATTCTAATTCATTTGCATGATCCATTCTAATTCATTCCTATGATCCATTCTAATTCATTCGTACGATCCATTCTAATTCATTCGCTCGAATGTATCCATTCTAATTCATTCATACGATCCATTCTAATTCGTTCGTACGATCCATTCTAATTCGTTCGTACGATCCATTCTAATTCATTCGCACGATCCATTCTAATTCATTCTCACAAATGTAACCTTTCTAACTCATTTGTATGATCCATTCTAATTCATTCGTACGATCCATTCGAATCCATTCGTACGATCCATTCTAATTTATTTGCACGATCCATTCTAATTTATTCCTATGATCCATTCAAATTCATTCGTACGATCTATTCTAATTCATTCGCTCGAATGTATCCATTCTAATTCATTCGTACGATCCATTCTAATTCATTCGTACGATCCATTCTAATTCATTCTCACGAATGTAACCTTTCTAATTCATTTGTATGTATCCATTCTAATTCATTCGTACGATCCATTCTAATTCATTCGCACGATCCATTCTAATTCATTCGTACGATCCATTCTAATTCATTCGCATGAATGTATCCATTCTAATGCATTCGTACGATTCATTCTAATTTAATCGCACGATCCATTCTAATTCATTCATACGACCCATTCTAATTCATTCGTCCAATCCATTCTAATTCATTCGTATGATCCATTCTAATTCATTCCTACGATCTATTCTAATTCATTCGCTCGAATGTATCCATTCTAATTCATTCGTTCGATCCATTCTAATTCATTCATACGATCCATTCAAATTCATTCGCATGATCCATTCTAATTCATTCGTACGATCCATTCTAATTCATTCGTACGATCTATTCGAATTCATTCGTACGATCTAATTCATTCGTACGATCCATTCTAATTCATTCGTACGATCGATTCTAATTCATTCGCACGATCCATTCTAATTCATTCGTAAGATCCATTCTAATTCATTCGTATGATCCATTCTAATTTATTCATTCAAATATATCCATTCTAATTCATTCGTATGAGCTATTCTAATTCATTCGCACGATCCATTCTAATTCATTCGCACGAATGAATCCATTCTAATTCATTTGCACGATCCATTCTAATTCATTCCTATCATCCATTTTAATTTATTCGTATGATCCATTCTAATTCATTCGCTCGAATGTATCCATTCTAATTCATTCGTACGATCCATTCTAATTCGTTCATACGATCCATTCTAATTCGTTCGTACGATCCATTCTAATTCGTTCATACGATCCATTCAAATTCATTCGTATGATCCATTCTAATTCATTCCTACGATCTATTCTAATTCATTCGCTCGAATGTATCCATTCTAATTCATTCGTTCGATACATTCTAATTCATTCGTACGATCCATTCAAATTCATTCGCATAATCCATTCTAATTCATTCGTACGATCCATTCTAATTCATTCTCACGAATATAACCTTTCTAATTCATTTGTATGATCCATTCTAATCCATTCGTACGATCCATTCTAATCTATTCATACGATCCATTCTAATACATTCGTACGATCAATTCTAATTCATTCTCAGAAATGTAACCTTTCTAATTCATTTGTACGATCCATTCTAATTCATTCGTATGATCCATTCTAATCCATTCGTACGATCCATTGTAATTCATTCGCACGAAGGTAACCATTCTAATTCATTCGTGCGATCCATTCTAATTCATTCCTATGATCCATTCTAATTCATTTGCACGAATGTATCCATTCTAATTCATTTGCACGATCCATTCTAATTCATTCCTATGATCCATTCTAATTCATTCGTACGATCCATTCTAATTCATTCTCACGAATGTTACCTTTCTAATTCATTTGTATGATCCATTCTAATTCACTCATACGATCCATTCTAATCCATTCGTACGATCCATTCTAATCCATTCGTACGATCCATTCTAATTCATTCGTACAATCCATTCTAATTCATTCTCACAAATGTAACCTTTCTAATTCATTTGTACGATCCATTCTAATCCATTCGTACGATCCATTCTAATCCATTCGTACGATCCATTCTAATTCATTCTCAAGAATCTAACCATTCTAATTCATTCGTACGATCCATTCTAATTCATTCCTACGATCCATTCTAATTCATTCGCACGAATGTATCCATTCTAATTCATTTGCACGATCCATTCTAATTCATTCCTATGATCCATTCTAATTCATTCGTACGATCCATTCTAATTCATTCGTACGATACATTCTAATTCATTCGTATGATCCATTCTAATTCATTCGCATGATCCATTCGTACGATCCATTCTAATCCATTCGTACGATCCATTCTAATTCATTCATACGATCCATTCAAATTCATTCGTATGATCCATTATAATTCATTCCTACGATCTATTCTAATTCATTCGCTCGAATGTATCCATTCTAATTCATTCGTTCGATACATTCTAATTCATTCGTACGATCCATTCAAATTCATTCGCATAAACCATTCTAATTCATTCGTACGATCCATTCTAATTCATTCTCACGAATGTAACCTTTCTAATTCATTTGTATGATCCATTCTAATCCATTCGTACGATCCATTCTAATCCATTCGTACGATCCATTCTAATACATTCGTACGATCAATTCTAATTCAATCTCAGAAATGTAACCTTTCTAATTCATTTGTACGATCCATTCTAATTCATTCGTATGATCCATTCTAATCCATTCGTACGATCCATTCTAATCCATTCGTACGATCCATTCTAATTCATTCGCACGAAGGTAACCATTCTAATTCATTCGTGCGATCTATTCTAATTCATTCCTATGATCCATTCTAATTCATTTGCACGAATGTATCCATTCTAATTCATTTGCACGATCCATTCTAATTCATTCCTATGATCCATTCTAATTCATTCGTACGATCCATTCTAATTCATTCTCACGAATGTTACCTTTCTAATTCATTTGTATGATCCATTCTAATTCATTTGTACGATCCATTCTAATCCATTCGTACGATCCATTCTAATTCATTCGTACGATCCATTCTAATTCATTCTCACAAATGTAACCTTTCTAATTCATTTGTACGATCCATTCTAATCCATTCGTACGATCCATTCTAATCCATTCGTACGATCCATTCTAATTCATTCGCAAGAATCTAACCATTCTAATTCATTCGTACGATCCATTCTAATTCATTCCTACGATCCATTCTAATTCATTCGCACGAATGTATCCATTCTAATTCATTTGCACGATCCATTCTAATTCATTCCTATGATCCATTCTAATTCATTCGTACGATCCATTCTAATTCATTCGTACGATCCATTCTAATTCATTCGTATGATCCATTCTAATTCATTCGCATGATCCATTCGTACGATCCATTCTAATCCATTCGTACGATCCATTCTAATTCATTCATACAATCCATTCTAATTCGTTCGTACGATCCATTCTAATTCATTCGCACGATCCATTCTAATTCATTCGCACGATCCATTCTAATTCATTCGTACGATCCATTCTAATTCATTCGTACGATCCATTCTAATTCATTCGTACGATTCATTCTAACTCATTCGCACAAATGTATCCATTCTAATTCATTCGTACGATCCATTCTAATTCATTCTCACGATCCATTCTAATTCATTCGCACGATCCATTCTAATCCATTCGTTTGATCCATTCTAATTCATTCGTACGATCCATTCTAATTCATTCGCACAAATGTATCCATTCTAATTCATTTGTATGATCCATTCTAATTCATTCGTACGATCCATTCTAATCCATTCATACGAATGAATTAGAATGGATCGTATAAATAAATAAGAATGGATCATACGAATGAATTAGAATGGATCGTGCGAATGAATTAGAATGAATCGTACGAATGAATTATAATGGATCGTACGAATCATTAGACTGTATCGTGCGAATGAATTAGAATGGATCGTGCGAATGAATTATAATGGATTGTACGAATGAATTAGAATGGATACATTTGTGCGAATGAGTTAGGATGGATCATACGAATGAATTAGAATGGATCGTACGAATGAATTAGAATGGATCGTACGAATGAATTAGAATGGATCGTATGAATGAATTAGAATGGATCGTGCGAATGAGTTAGAATGGATCGTACGAACGAATTGGAATGGATCGTATGAATAAATTAGAATGGATCGTACGAATGGTTTAGAATGGATCGTATGAATGGATCATGCGAATGAATTAGAATGGATCATACGAATGAATTAGAATGGATCGTACGAATGAATTAGAATGGATTCATTCCTACGATCCATTCTAATTCATTCGCACAAATGTATCCATTCTAATTCATTTGCACGATCCATTCTAATTCATTCCTATGATCCAGTCTAATTCATTTGCACGATCCATTCTTATTCATCGCACGAATGAATTAGAATGGATACATTCGTGCGAATGAATTAGAATGAATTGTGTGAATGAATTAGAATAGA
Source organism: Chamaelirium japonicum (assembly GCA_947650365.1). NCBI lineage: Eukaryota > Viridiplantae > Streptophyta > Magnoliopsida > Liliales > Melanthiaceae > Chamaelirium > Chamaelirium japonicum. The sequence goes on along the minus strand of CANTAL010000070.1, from coordinate 1,062,053 downwards.
TCATATTAATGAATTAGAATGGATCATACGAATGAATTAGAATGGATCGTACGAATAAATTAGAAAGGATCGTACGAATGAATTAGAATGGATCGTGCAAATGAATTAGAATGGATACATTCGTGCGAATGAATTAGAATGGATCGTGTGAATGAATTAGAATGGATCGTATGAATGAATTAGAATGGATATATTTGAACGAATAAATTAGAATGGATCATACGAATGAATTAGAATGGATCGTATGAATGAATTAGAATGGATCGTGCGAATGAATTAGAATCGATCGTACGAATGAATTAGAATGGATCGTACGAATGAATTAGATCGTACAAATGAATTAGAATGGATCGTACGAATGAATTAAAATGGATACATTCATACGACTGAATTAGAATAGATCGTGCGAATTAATTAGAATGGATCATATGAATGAATTTGAATGGATGCATTTGTGCGAATGAATCTGAATGGATTGTATGAATGTATTACAATGGATCGTACGAATGAATTAGAATGGATCGTACGAATGAATTAGAATAGCTTATACGAATGAATTAGAATGAATCGTACGAATGAATTAGGATGGTTACATTCGTGCGAATGAATTAGAATAGATCGTACGAATGAATTAGAATGGATCATACGAATAAATTAGAATGGATTGTGCGAATGAATTAGAATGGATCGTACGAATGAATTAGAATGTATCTACCGAATGAGTTAGAATGGATCATACGAATGAATTAGAATGGATCGTACGAATAAATTAGAATGGATTGTGCGAATGAATTAGAATGGATCGTATGAATAAATAAGAATGGATCATACGAATGAATTAGAATGGATCGTGCGAATGAATTAGAATGAATCGTACAAATGCATTAGAATGGATCGTACGAATGAATTAGAATGAATCGTACGATCCATTCTAATTCACTCGTACGAATGTATCCATTCTAATTCATTCGTACAATATATTCTAATTCATTCACACGATCCATTCTAATTCATTCGTATGATCGATTCTAATTCATTCCTACGATCTATTCTAATCCATTCGCTCGAATGTATCCATTCTAATTCATTCGTACAATCCATTCTAATTCATTTGCACGATCCATTCCAATTCATTCGTATGATCCATTCTAATTCATTTGTACGATCCATTCTAATTTATTCGTATGATCCATTCTAACTCATTCGCACAAATGTATCCATTCTAATTTATTCGTACGATCCATTCTAATTCATTCGCACGATCCATTCTAATTCATTCGTACGATCCATTCTAATTCATTCGTACGATCCATTCTAATTCATTCGCACGATCCATTCTAATTCATTCGTACGATCCATTCTAATTCATTCGCACGATCCATTCTAATTCATTCGTATGATCCATTCTAATTCATTCGCACGAATGTATCTATTCTAATGCATTCGTACGATCCATTCTAATTCACTCGTACGATCCATTCTAATCCATTCGTACGATCTATTCTAATTTATTCGTACGATCCATTCTAATTCATTCTCACAAATGTAACCATTCTAATTCATTTGTACGATCCATTCTAATCCATTCGTACGATCCATTCTATTCCATTCATACGATCCATTCTAATTCATACGCACGAATGTAACCATTCTAATTCATTTATACGATCCATTCTAATTCATTCCTACGATCCATTTTAATTCATTCGCACGAATGTATCCATTCTAATTCATTTGCACGATCCATTCTAATTCATTCCTATGATCCATTCTAATTCATTCGTACGATCCATTCTAACTCATTCGCTCGAATGTATCCATTCTAATTCATTCGTACGATCCATTCTAATTCATTCGTACGATCCATTCTAATCCATTCGTACGATCCATTCTAATTCATTTGTACAATGCGTTCTAATCCATTCGTACGATCCATTCAAATCCATTCGTACTATCCATTCTAATTCATTCGTACGATCCATTCTAATTCATTCTCACAAATGTTACCTTTCTAATTCATTTGTACGATCCATTCTAATTCATTCGTACGATCCATTCTAATTCATTTGTACGATTCATTCTAATCCTTTCGTACGATCCATTCTAATTCATTCCTACGATCCATTCTAATTCATTCGCACGAATGTATCCATTCTAATTCATTTGCATGATCCATTCTAATTCATTCCTATGATCCATTCTAATTCATTCGTACGATCCATTCTAATTCATTCGCTCGAATGTATCCATTCTAATTCATTCGTACGATCCATTCTAATTTGTTCATACGATCCATTATAAGTCGTTCGTACGATCCATTCTAATTCGTTCGTACGATCCATTCTAATTCATTCGCACGACACATTCTAATTCATTTGTATGATCCATTTTAATTCATTCACATGATCCATTCTAATTCATTCGTATGATATATTCGTGCGAATGTATTAGAATGGATCGTACGAATGAATTAGAATGGATCGTACGAACGAATTAGAATGGATCGTATGAACAAATTAGAATGGATCATACGAATGAATTAGAATGGATATATTCGAGCGAATGAATTAGAATGGATTGTACGAATGGATTAGAATGGATCGTACAAATGAATTAGAAAGGTTACATTCGTGAGAATGAATTAGAATGGATCGTACAAATGAATTAGAATGGATCGTACGAATGAATTAGAATGGTTACATTCGTGCGAATGAATTAGAATGGATCATAGGAATGAATTAGAACGGATCGTGCGAAAGAATTAGAATGGATCGTACGAATGAATTAGAATGGATCGTACGAATGAATTAGAATGGATCGTACGAATGAATTAGAATGGATACATTCGAGCGAATGAATTAGAATGGATCGGACGACTGAATTAGAATGGATCGAACAAATGAATTAGAAAGGATACATTCGAGCGAATGAATTAGAATAGATCGTAGAAATGAATTAGAATGGATCATACGAATGAATTAGAATAGATCGTAGGAATGAATTAGAATGTATCATACGAATGAATTAGAATGGATTGTACGAACAAATTAGAATGGATCATGCGAATGAATTTGAATGGATCGTACGAATGAATAAGAATGGATCGTATAAATGAATTAAAATGGATCGTACGAATGAATTAGAATGGATACATTCGAGCGAATGAATTAGAATGGATCGTACGAATGAATTAGAATGGATACATTCGAGCGAATGAATTAGAATGGATCGTACGAATAAATTAGAATGGATCATAGGAATAAATTAGAATGGGTCATGCAAATGAATTAGAATGGATACCTTTGTGCATATGAATTAGAATGGATCGTATGAATGAATTAGAATGGATCATATTAATGAATTATAATGGATCGTACGAATAAATTAGAATGGATACATTCGTGCGAATCAATTAGACTGGATCGTGCGAATCAATAAGACTGGATCGTGCAAATCAATTAGACTGGATCGTGCGAATCAATTAGACTGGATCGTGCGAATGAATAAGAATGGACCATACGAATGAATTTGAATGGATCGTACGAATTAATTAGAATGGATACATTTGTGCGAATGAATAAGAATAGATTGTATGAATGAATTAGAATGGATCGTACGAATGAATTAGAATGATCGTACGAATGGATTAGAATGGATTTGAATAGATCGTACAAATGAATTTGAAAGGTTTCATTTGTGAGATTGAATTAGAATGGATCGTACGAATGGATTAGAATGGATCATACGAATGGATTAGAATGGATTGTACAAATGGATTAGAATGGATCGTACGAATGAATTAGAATGGATCATAGGACTGAATTAGAATGGATCGTGTAAATGAATTAGAATGGATACATTCGTGCGAATGAATTAGAATGGATCGTAGGAATGAATTAGAATAGATCATACGAATGATTTAGAATGGTTACATTCGTGCGAATGAATTAGAATGGATCGTACGAATCGATTAGAATGGATCATAAGAATGGATTAGAATGGATCGTACGAATGAATTAGAATGGATCGTACAAATGAATTAGAAAGGTTATATTTGTGAGAATGAATTACAATGGATCGTACGAATGAATTAGAATGGATCGTATGAATGGATTAGAATGGATCGCACGAATGGATTAGAATGGATCGAACGAATGAATTAGAATGGATCAGACAAATGAATTAGAAAGGTTACATTCGTGAGAATGAATTAGAATGGATCGTGCAAATTATTTAGAAAGGATCGTACGAATGAATTTGAATGGATACATTTGTGCGAATGAATCTGAATGAATTGTATGAATGAATTACAATGGATCGTACGAATGAATTAGAATGGATCGTACGAATGAATTAGAATAGCTCATACGAATGAATCAGAATGAATCGTACGAATGAATTAGAATAGTTACATTTGTGCGAATGAATTAGAATAGATCGTACGAATAAATTAGAATGGATCGTACGAATGAATTAGAATGGATCGTGCGAATGAATTAGAATGGATCGTACGAATGAATTAGAATGAATATATTCGTGCGAATGAATTAGAATGGATATACTCGTGCGAATGAATTAGAATGGATTGTGCGAATGAATTAGAATGGATCATACGAATGAATTAGAATGGATACATTTGTGAGAATGAATTAGAATGGATCGTACGATCCATTCTAATTCAATCGTACGATCCATTCAAATTCATTCGCATAATGCATTCTAATTCATTCGTACGATCCATTCTAATTTATTCTCACGATTGTAACCTTTCTAATTCATTTGTATGATCCATTATAATTCATTCGTACGATCCATTCTAATCCATTCGTACGATCCATTCTAATTTATTCGAACGATCCATTCAAATTCTTTCGTACGATCCATTCTAATTTATTCGTATGATCCATTCTAACTCATTTGGTGGATCCATTCTAATTCATTCGTACGATCCATTCTAATTCATTTGCACGATCCATTCTAATTTATTCGTATGATCCATTCTAATTAATTCGCACAAATGTATCCATTCTAATTCATTCGTACGATCAATTCTAATTTATTCGTTCAAATATATCCATTCTAATTCATTCATACGATCCATTCTAATTCATTCGCACGATCCATTCTAATTCATTCGCACGAATGTATCCATTCTAATCCATTCTAATTCATCGCACGAATCCATTCTAATTCATTCGCACGAATGTATCCATTCTAATTCATTCGTGCAAATGAATTAGAACGGATTCGTGCGATGAATTAGAATGGATCGTACGAATGAATTAGAATGGATCGTACAAATAAATTAGAATGGATCGTATGAATGAATTAGAATGGATCGTACAAATGAATTAGAAAGGTTACATTCATGATAATGAATTAGAATGGATCGTACGAATGAATTAGAATGGATCATGCGAATGAATTTGAATGGATTGTACGAATGAATAAGAATGGATCGCACGAATGAATTAGAATGGATCGTACGAATGTATCCTTTCTAATTCATTCGTACGATCTATTCTATTTCGTTCATATGATCCATTCTAATTCGTTCGTACGATCCATTCTAATTCATTCGTATGATCCATTCTAATTCATTCGCACGATCCATTCTAATTCATTCGCACGATCCATTCTAATTCTTTCATATGATCCATTCTAATTCATTCGTACAAATGTATCCATTCTAGTTCATTCGTATGCTCCATTCTAATTCATTCGTACGCCCCATTCTTATTCATCGCACAAATGTATCCATTCTAATTCATTCGTACGGTCCATTCTACTTCATTCGCACGATCGATTCTAATTCATTCGTATGATCGATTCTAATTCATTCGTACGATCCATTCTATTTCTTTCGTACGATCCATTCTAATTCATTCGCATGATTCATTCTAATTCATTCCTACAATCCATTCTAATTCATTCGTACGATCCATTCTAATTCATTCGTACGATCCAATCTAATTCATTCGTACAAATGTATCCATTCTAATTCATTCGTACGATCCATTCTAATTCATTCATACGATCTATTCTAATTCATTCGCACGAATGTATCCATTCTAATTCATTCGCACAATCTAATCTAATTCAAACGTACGATCCATTCTAATTCATTCACATAATGTATTCTAATTCATTCGTACGATCCATTCCAATTCATTTGTACGATCCATTTTAATTCATTCACATGATCCATTCTAATTCATTCGTATGATACATTCATACGACTGAATTAGAATGGATTGTACGAATGAATTAGAATTGATCATACGAATGAATTAGAATGGACCGTACGAATGAATTAGAATTAATCGTGCGAATGAATTAGAATGGACCGTACAAATGAATTAGAATGGATCGTACGATTCATTCTAATTCATTCATACGATCCATTCTAATGCATTCGTACGATTCATTCTAATTCATTCGCACGATCCATTCTAATTCGTTCGTATGATCCATTCTAATTTATTTGCACGAATATACGATCCATTCTAATTTATTCGCAAGAATGTATCCATTCTAATTCATTCGTACAATCCATTCTATTTTATTCATACAAATGTATCCATTCCAATTCATTCGTACGATCCATTCTAATTCATTCGTACGATTCATTCTAATTCATTCGCACGATCCTTTCTAATTCATTCGTACGATCCATTCTAATTCATTCACTCGAATGTATCCATTCTAATTCATTCGTACGATCCATTCTAATTCATTCGTACGATCCATTCGTACGATCCATTCTAATCCATTCGTACGATCCATTTTAATTCATTCACACGATCCATTCTAATTCGTTCGTACAATCCATTCAAATTCATTCGGACGATTCATTCTAATTCATTCGCGCGATCCATTCTAATTCATTCGTACGATCCATTCTAATTCATTCGTACGATCCATTCTAATTCATTCGTACGATCCATTCTAATTCATTCGCACGAATGTAACCATTCTAATTCATTCGTACGATCCATTCTAATTCATTCCTACGATCCATTGTAATTCATTCGCATGAATGTATCCATTCTAATACATTTGCACGATCCATTCTAATTCATTCCTACGATCCATTCTAATTCATTCGCTCAAATATATCTATTCTAATTCATTTGTACGATCCATTCTAATTCATTCGTACGATCTATTCTAACTCATTAATACGATCTATTCTAATTCATTCGCACGAATGTATCCAATCTAATTCATTCGCACAATCCAACCTAATTCAAACGTACGATCCATTCTAACTCATTCACATGATGTATTCTAATTCATTCGTATGATCCATTCTAATTCATTCGTACGATCCATTCTAATTCATTCGTACGATCCATTCTAATTCATTCGCTCGAATGTATCCATTCTAATTCATTCGTACGATCCATTCTAATTCGTTCATACGATCCATTCTAATTCGTTCGTACGATCCATTCGATTTCATTCGTATGATCCATTCTAATTCATTCGTACAAGCCATTCTAATTCATTTGTACGAATGAATTAGAATGGATCATAGGAATGGATTAGAATGGATCGTACGAATGAATTAGAATGGATCATGCAAATGAATTAGAATGGATATATTTGTGCGAATGAATTAGAATGGATCGTGCGAATGCATTAGAATGGATCGTACGAATGAATTAGAATGAATCGTACGATCCATTCTAATTTATTCGTACGATCTATTCTAATTCATTCGCACGAATGTATCCAATCTAATTCATTCGTACAATCCATTCTAATTCATTCGTATGATCCATTCTAATTCATTCATACGATCCATTCTAATTCATTTATGCAATCCATTCTAATGGATCGTACGAACGAATTAGAATGGATCGTATGAATGATTCTAATTCATTCGCACGATTCATTCTAATTCATTCGTACGATCCATTCTAATTCATTCGCACGAATGCATTTATTCTAATGCATTCGTACGATTCATTCTAATTCATTCGCACGATCCATTCAAATTCATTCGTACGATCCATTCTAATTTATTCGTCCGATCCATTCTAATTCATTCGTACAATCCATTCTAATTCATTCGCACGATCCATTCTAATTCATTCATATGATCCATTCTAATTCATTCCTACGATCGATCTAATTCATTCGCTCGAATGTATCCATTCTAATTCATTCGTTCGATCCATTCTAATTCATTCGTATGATCCATTCTAACTCATTCGTAGGATGAATTAGAATGGATCGTACGAATGAATTAGAATGGATACATTCGTGCGAATGAATTAGAATGGATCGTACGAATAGATTAGAATGGATCGTACGAATGAATTAGAATGGATCGTACAAATGAATTAGAAAGGTTACATTTGTGAGAATGAATTAGAATGGATCGTACGAATGGATTAGAATGGTTCGTACAAATGGATTAGAATGGATCGTACGAATGGATTAGAATGGATCGTATGAATGAATTAGAATGGATCATACAAATGAATTAGAAAGGTTACATTTGTGAGAATGAATTAGAATGGATCGTGCGAATGAATTAGAATTGATCATACGAATGAATTAGAATGGATCATACGAGTGAATAAGAATGGATCGTACGAATGAATTAGAATGGATACATTCGAGCGAATGAATTAGAATAGATTGTAGGAATGAATTAGAATGGATCATACGAATCAATTAGAATGGATCGTATGAATGAATTAGAATGGATCATACGAATTAATTAGAATGGATACATTCGTGCGAATGAATTAGAATGGATCGTACAAATGAATTAGAATGGATCGTACGAATGAATTAGAATGAATCGTTCGAATGAATTAGAATGGATCGTACGAATGAATTAGAATGGATACATTTGTACGAATAAATTAGAATGGATTGTACGAATGAATTAGAATGGATACATTCTTGCGAATAAATTAGAATGGATCGTATATTCGTGCAAATAAATTATAATGGATCATACGAATGAATTAAAATGGATCGGGCGAATGAATTAGAATAAATCGTACGAATGCATTAGAATGGATCGTACGAATGAATTAGAATGAATCGTACGATCCATTCTAATTCATTCATCCGAACCATTCTAATTCATTCGCACGAATGTATCCATTCTAATTCATTCGTACAATCCATTCTAATTCATTCATACGATCCATTCTAATTCATTCGTATGATCCATTCTAATTTATTCCTACGATCTCTTCTTATTCATTCGCTCGAATATTTCCATTCTAATTCATTCGTTCGATCCATTCTAATTCATTCGTACAATCCATTCAAATTCATTTGCATGATCCATTCTAATTCATTCATACGATCCATTCTAATTCATTCTCATGAATGTAACCTTTCTAATTCATTTGTATGATCTATTCTAATTCATTCGTACGATCCATTCTAAGGCATTCGTACGATCCATTCTAATCAATTCGTACGATCCATTCTAACTCATTCTCACAAATGTAACCTTTCTAATTTATTTGTACGATCCATTCTAATTCATTCGTACGATCCATTCTAATCCATTCGTACGATCCATTCTAATCCATTCGTACGATCCATTCGAATTTATTCGCATGAATGTAACCATTCAAATTCATTCGTACGATCCATTCTAATTCATTCCTATGATCCATTCTAATTCATTCGCATGAATGTATCCATTCTAATTCATTTGCACGATCCATTCTAATTCATTCCGATGATCCATTCTAATTTATTTGTACAATCTATTCTAATTCATTCGCTCGAATGTATCGATTCTAATTCAATAGTACGATCCATTCTAATTCATTCATACGATCCATTCTAATTCGTTCGTATGATCTATTCTAATTCATTCGTACGATCCATTCTAATCCATTCGTACGATCCATTCTAATTCATTCGTACAAATGAATTAGAATGGATCGTATGAATGAATAAGAATGGATCATACGAATGAATTAGAATGGATCATGCGAATGAATTAGAATGAATCGTACGAATGAATTAGAATGGATACATTCGAGTGAATGAATTAGAATGGATCATACGAATGAATTAGAATGGATCATAGGAATGAATTAGAATGGATCGTGCAAATGAATTAGAATGGATACATTTGTGCGAATGAATTAGAATGGATCGTAAGAATGAATTAGAATGGATCGTACGAATGAATTAGAAAGGTTACATTCGTGCGAATGAATTAGAATGGATCGTACGAATGAATTAGAATGGATCGTGCGAATGAATTAGAATTGATCATACGAATGAATTAGAATGGATCATACGATCCATTCTTATTCATTCGCACGATCCATTCTAATTCATTCTTATTCATTCGCACGAATCTAACCATTCTAATTCATTCGTACGATCCATTCTAATTCATTCCTACGATCCATTCTAATTCATTCGCACGAATGTATCCATTCTAATTCATTTGCACGATCCATTCTAATTCATTCCTATGATCCATTCTAATTCATTCGTACGATCCATTCTAATTCATTCGCTCGAATGTATCCATTCTAATTCATTCATACGATCCATTCTAATTCGTTCGTATGATCCATTCTAATTCGTTCGTACGATCCATTCTAATTCGTTCGTACGATCCATTCTAATTCATTCGCACGATCCATTCTAATTCATTCGCACGATCCATTCTAATTCATTCGTACGATCTATTCTAATTCATTCGCACGAATGTAACCATTCTAATTCATTCGTACAATTCATTCTAATTCATTCGTATAAGCTATTCTAATTCATTCGCACGAATGTAACCATTCTAATTCATTCGTACAATTCATTCTAATTCATTCGTATAAGCTATTCTAATTCATTCGTACGATCCATTCTAATTCATTCGTACGATCCATTGTTATTCATTCGTACAATACATTCATACAATCCATTCAGGTTCATTCGCACAAATGTATCCATTCAAATTCATTCATACGATCCATTCTAATTAATTCGCACGATCCATTCTAATTCAGTCGTATGAATGTATCCATTTTAATTCATTCGTACGATCCATTCTAATTCATTTGTACGATCTAATTCATTCGTACGATCCATTCTAATTCATTCGTACGATCGATTCTAATTTATTCGCACGATCCATTCTAATTCATTCCTATGATCCATTCTAATTCACTCGTACGATTCATTCTAATTCATTCGCTCGAATGTATCCATTCTAATTCATTCGTACGATCCATTCTAATTCATTCGTACGATCCATTCTAATTCATTCTCACGAATGTAACCTTTCTAATTCATTTGTATGTATCCATTCTAATTCATTCGCACGATCTATTTTAATTTATTCTCACGAATGTAACCTTTCTAATTCATTTGTATGTATCCATTCTAATTCATTCACACGATCTATTCTAATTCATTCGTACGATCTATTCTAATTCATTCGCTCGAATGTATCCATTCTAATTCATTCGTTCGATCCATTCTAATTCATTCATACGATCCATTCAAATTCATTCGCATGATCCATTCTAATTCATTCGAACGATCCATTCTAATTCATTCGTACGATCTAATTCATTCGTACGATCCATTCTAATTCATTCGTACGATCGATTCTAATTCATTCGCATGATCCATTCTAATTCATTCGTAAGATCCATTCTAATTCATTCGTACGATCCATTCTAATTTATTCGTTCAAATATATCCATTCTAATTCATTCGTATGAGCTATTCTAATTCATTTGCACGATCCATTCTAATTCATTCGCACGAATGAATCCATTCTAATTCATTTGAACGATCCATTCTAATTCATTCCTATCATCCATTTTAATTCATTCGGACGATCCATTCTAATTCATTCGCTCGAATGTATCCATTCTAATTCATTCGTACGATCCATTCTAATTCGTTCATACGATCCATTCTAATTCGTTCATACGATCCATTCTAATTCGTTCGTACGATCCATTCAAATTCATTCGTATGATCCATTCTAATTCAGTCCTACGATCTATTCTAATTCATTCACTCGAATGTATCCATTCTAATTCATTCGTTCGATACATTCTAATTCATTCGTACGATCCATTCAAATTCATTCGCATAATCCATTCTAATTCATTCGTACGATCCATTCTAATTCATTCTCACGAATGTAACCATTCTAATCCATTCGTACGATCCATTCTAATCCATTCGTACGATCCATTCTAATCCATTCGTGCGATCCATTCTAATACATTCATACGATCCATTCTAATTCATTCGTACGATCCATTCTAATTCATTCTCTCAAATGTAACCTTTCTAATTCATTCTGACGAATGTAACCATTCTAATCCATTCGTACGATCCATTCTAATCCATTCGTACGATCCATTCTAATCCATTCGTGCGATCCATTCTAATACATTCGTACGATCCATTCTAATTCATTTGTACGATCCATTCTAATTCATTCGTATGATCCATTCTAATCCATTCGTACGATCCATTCTAATCCATTCGTATGATCCATTCTAATTCATTCGCAAGAATGTAACCATTCTAATTCATTCGTGCGATCCATTCTAATTCATTCCTACGATCCATTCTAGTTCATTTGCACGAATGTATCCATTCTAATTCATTTGCACGATCCATTCTAATTCATTCTTATGATCCATTCTAATTCATTCGTACGATCCATTCTAATTCATTCTCACGAATGTTACCTTTCTAATTCATTTGTATGATCCATTCTAATTCATTCGTACAATCCATTCTAATCCATTCGTACGATCCATTCTAATCCATTCGTACGATCCATTCTAATTCATTCGCAAGAATGTAACCATTCTAATTCATTCGTACGATCCATTCTAATTCATTCCTACGATCCATTCTAATTCATTCGCACGAATGTATCCATTCTAATTCATTTGCACGATCCATTCTAATTCATTCATATGATCCATTCTAATTCATTCGTACGATCCATTCTAATTCATTCGTACGATCCATTCTAATTCATTCGTATGATCCATTCTAATTCATTCGGATGATCCATTCGTACGATCCATTCTAATCCATTCGTACGATCCATTCTAATTCATTCATACGATCCATTCTAATTCGTTCGTACGATCCATTCTAATTCATTCGCACGATCCATTTTAATTCCTTCATACGATCCATTCTAATTCATTCGTACGATCCATTCTAATTCATTCGTACGATCCATTCTAATTCATTCGTACGATCCATTCTAACTCATTCGCACAAATGTATCCATTCTAATTCATTCGTACGATCTATTCTAATTCATTCGCACGATCCATTCTAATTCATTCGCACGATCCATCCTAATTCATTCGTACGATCCATTCTAATTCATTCGTACGATCCATTCTAATTCATTCACACAAATGTATCCATTCTAATTCATTTGTATGATCCATTCTAATTCATTCGTACGATCCATTCTAATCCATTCGTACGATCCATTCTAATCAATTCGTACGATCCATTCTAATTCATTCGTATGAATGTATCCATTCTAATTTATTCGTACGATCCTGTCTAATTCATTCGTACGAGCCATTCTAATTCATTCGCACGAATGTATCCATTCTAATTCATTCGTACGATCCATTCTAATTCATTCGTAAGATCTATTCTAATTCATTCGCACGATCCATTCAAATTCATTCGCACGATCCATTCTAATTCATTCGTACGATCCATTCTAATTCATTCATACGATCTATTCTAATTCATTCGCATGAATGTATCCATTCTAATTCATACGTTCGATCCATTCTACTTCATTCGCATAAATATATCCATTCTAATTCATTCGTACGATCCATTCTAATTCATTCGCACGATCCATTCTAATTCATTCGCACAAATGTATCCATTCTAATTCATTCGTACAATCCATTCTAATTCATTTGCATGATCCATTCTAATTCATTTGTACGATCCATTCTAATTCAATTGTACGATCCATTCTAATTCATTCGCACGAATGTATACATTCTAATTTATTCGTATGATCCATTATAATTCATTTGCACGAATGAACCATTCTAATTCATTCGTACGATCCAGTCGTACGATCCATTCGAATTCATTCGCAAGAATGTATCCATTCTAATTCATTCGCATGATCAATTCTAATTCATTCGTACGATCCATTCTAATTCATTCGCACGAATGTATCCATTCTAATTCATTCGTACAATCCATTCTAATTCATTCGCACGATCCATTCTAATTCATTCGTATGATCCATTCTAATTCATTCCTATGATCTATTCTAATTCATTCGCTCGAATGTATCCATTCTAATTCATTCATACAATCCATTCTAATTCATTAGCACGATCCATTCTAATTCATTCGTATGATCCATTCTAATTCATTCCTACGATCTATTCTAATTCATTTGCTCGAATGTATCCATTGTAATTCATTCATTCGATCCATTCTAATTCATTCGTACGATCCATTCTAATTCATTCGTACGATCCATTCTAATTCATTCTCACGAATGTAACCTTTCTAATACATTTGTATGATCCATTCTAATTCATTCGTACGATCCATTCTAATCCATTCGTACGATCTATTCTAATCCATTCGTACGATCCATTCTAATCCATTCGTACGATCCATTCTAATTCATTCGCACAAACCATTCTAATTCATTCGCATGAATGTATCCATTATAATTCATTCGCACAAATGTATCCATTCTACTTCATTCGTACGATCCATTCTAATGCATTCGTACTATTCATTCTAATTCATTCGCACGATCCATTCTAATTCATTCGTACGATCCATTCTTATTCATTCATACGATCCATTCTAATTTATTCGTATGATCCATTCTAATTCATTCCTTTGATCCATTCTAATCCATTCGTATGATCCATTCTAATTCATTCGCACGAATATATCCATTCTAATTCATTCGTACGATCCATTCTAATCCATTCGTATCATCCATTCTAATCCATTCGTACGATCCATTCTAATTCATTCTCACAAATGTAACCTTTCTAATTCATTTGTACGATCCATTCTAATTCATTCGTACGATCCATTCTAATCCATTCGAACGATCCATTCTAATCCATTCGTACGATCCATTCTAATTCATTCGCACGAATGTAACCATTCTAATTCATTCGTACGATCCATTTTAATTCATTCATACGATCTATTGTAATTCATTCGCACGAATGTATCCATCTTATTCATTTCCACGATCCATTCTAATTCATTCCTATGATCCATTCTAATTCATTCGTACGATCCATTCTAATTCATTCGCTCGAATGTATCCATTCTAATTCATTCGTACAATCCATTGTAATTGATTCATACAATCCATTCAGATTCATTCGCTCGAATGTATCCATTCTGATTCAGTCATATGAATGTATCCATTTTAATTCATTCGTACGATCCATTCTAATTCATTCGTACGATCTAATTCATTCGTACGATCCATTCTAATTCATTTGTACGATCGATTCTAATTCATTCGCACGATCCATTCTAATTCATTCATACGATCCATTCTAATTCATTCGTATGATCCATTCTAATTTATTCGTTCAAATATATCCATTCTAATTCATTCGTACGATCCATTCTAATTCATTCGCACGATCCATTCTAATTCATTCGTACGATCCATTCTAATTCATTCGTATGATCAATTCTAATTCATTCGTATAATCCATTCTAATTCAGTCGTATGAATGTATCTTACGAATGAATTATAATGGATCATGCGAATGAATTAAGATGGATCGCTCCATTCTTATTCATCGCACAAATGTTTCCATTCTAATTTATTCGTACGATTCATTCAAATTCAATCGTATGATCCATTCTAATTCATTCGCACAAATGTATCCATTCTAATTCATTCATACGACCCATTCTAATTTATTCATACGATCCATTCTAATTCATTTCCACAATCCATTCTAATTAATTCGTACGATCCATTCTAATTCATTCGCATGAATATATCTATTCTAATTCCTTCGTATGATCCATTCTAATTTATTCACACGATCTATTCTAATTCATTCGTACGAACCATTCTAATTCATTCATACGATCCATTCTAATTCATTCGCACGAATGTATCATACGAATGAATTAGAATGGATCATGCGAATGAATTAAAATGGATCGTACAAATGAATTAGAATGGATCGTGCGAATGAATTAGAATGGATCGTACGAACGAATTAGAATGGATCGTATGAACGAATTAGAATGGATAGTACGAATGAATTAGAATGGATACATTCGAGCGAATGAATTAGAATGGATCGTACGAATGAATTACAATGGATCATAGGAATGAATTAGAATGGATCGTGCAAATGAATTAGAATGGATACATTCGTGCGAATGAATTAGAACGCATTGTACGAATGAATTAGAAAGGATCGTACGAATGGATTGGAATGGATCGTACGAAAGAATTAGAATGGATCGTACGAATGAATTAGAATGGATACATTCGAGCGAATGAATTAGAATGGATCGTACAAATGAATTAGAATGGATCATAGGAATGAATTAGAATGGATCGTGCAAATGAATTAGAATAGATACATTCGTGCGAATGAATTAGAATGGATCGTAGGAATGAATTAGAATGGATCGTACGAATGAATTAGAATGGTTACATTCGTGCGAATGAATTAGAATGGATCGTACGAATGGATTAGAATGGATCGTACAAATGGATTAGAATGGATCGTACGAATGGATTGGAATGGATCATACAAATGAATTAGAAAGGTTACATTTGTGAGAATGAATTAGAATGGATCGTACGAATGAATTAGAATGGATCGTACGAATGGATTAGAATTGATCGTACGAATGAATTAGAATGGATCGTACTAATGCATTAGAATGGATACATTCGTGCGAATAAATTAGAATGGATCGTACGAATGAATTAGAATGGATCGTGCGAATGAATTAGAATGGATCATACGAATGAATTAGAATGGATCGTGCGAATGAATTAGAATGGATCGTACGAATGAATTGGAATGGATACATTTGTGCAAATGAATTAGAATAGATCTTACGAATGAATTAGAATGGATTGTACGAATGAATTAGAATGGATCATACAAATGAATTAGAATGGATACATTTGTGCGATGAATAAGAATGGAGCGTACAAATGAATTAGAATGGAGCGTATGAATGAACTAGAATGGATACATTCGTGCGAATGAATTAGAATGGATTGCACGAATGAATTAGAATGGATACATTCATGCGAATGAATTAGAAGGGATCGTACGAAAGAGTAAGAATGGATCGTGCGAATGAATAAGAATGAATCGTACGAATGAATTAGAATAGATCGTGCGAATAAATTAGAATGGATCATACGAATGAATTAGAATAGATATATTCATACGAATGAATTAGAATGGATCATACGAATGAATTAGAATGGATCGTGCGAATGAATTAGAATGGATCGTATGAATAAATTAGAATGGATCATACGAAAGAATTAAAATGGATACATTTGTGCGAATTAGAATGGATCGTACGAATGGATTAGAATTAGATCGTACGAATGAATTAGAATGGATCGTACGAATGAATTAGAATGAATTATACGAATGCATTAGAACGGATCATACGAATGGATTAGAATGGATTGTACGAATGGATTAGAATGGATCGTACGAATGGATTAGAATGGATCATACGAACGAATTAGAATGGATCATACAAATGAATTAGAAAGGTTACATTCGTGAGAATGAATTAGAATGGATCGTACGAATGAATTAGTATGGATCATGCGAATGAATTTGAATTGATCATATGAATGAATAAGAATGGATCGTACGAATGAATTAGAATGGATACATTCGAGCGAATGAATTAGAATAGATCATAGGAATGAATTAGAATGGATCATACGAATGAATTAGAATGGATCGTGCGAATGAATTAGAATGGATTGTACGAATGAATTAGAATGGATACATTTATGCGAATGAATTAGATTGGATCGGACGAATGAATTAGAATGGGTCGTACGATTCATTCTAATTCATTCGCACGATCCATTCTAATGCATTCGTACGATTCATTCTAATTCATTCGTACAATCCATTCTAATTCATTCGTACGATCCATTCTAATTCATTCGTATGATTCATTCTAATTCATTCGCACAAATGTATCCATTCTAATTCATTCGTACAATCTATTCTAATTCATTCGTATGATCCATTCTAATTCATTCGTATGATCCATTCTAATTCATTCCTACGATCTATTCTAATTCATTCGCTCGAATGTAACATTTCTAATTAGAATGGATTGTACAAATGAATTAGAAAGGTTACATTCGTGAGAATGAATTAGAATGGATCGTATGAATGAATTACAATGGATCGTACGAATGAATTAGAATGGATACATTCAAGCGAATGAATTAGAATGGATCATATGAACGAATTAGAATGGATCATAGGAATGAATTAGAATGGATCATGCAAATGAATTAGAATGGATCGTGCGAATGAATTAGAATGAATCGTGCGAATGAATTAGAACGGATTCATGCGAATGAATTAGAATGGATCGTACGAATGAATTAGAATGGATCATACAAATGAATTAGAATGGTTAGATTCGTGAGAATGAATTAGAATGGATCGTACGAATGAATTAGAATGGATCATGCGAATGAATTTGAATGGATCGTACGAATGAATTAGAATAGATCGAACGAATGAATTAGAATGGATACATTTGAGCGAATGAATTAGAATAGATCGTAGCAATGAATTAGAATGGTTACATTCGTGCGAATGAATTAGAATGGATCGTACGAATGAATTAGATCGTACGAATGAATTAGAATGGTTCGTACGAATGAATTAGAATGGATCGTATGAATGAATTAGAATGGATCGTGCGAATGAATTAGAATAGATTGTACGAGTGAATTAGAATGGATACATTTGTGCGAATGAATTAGAATGGATCGTACGAATGAATTAGAATAGGTCATAGGAATGAATTAGAATGGATCATGCAAATGAATTAGAATGGATCGTACGAATGGATTAGAATGGATCGTATGAATGAATTAGAATGGTTACATTCGTGAGAATGAATTAGAATGGATCGTATGAACGAATTAGAATGGATTGTACGAATGGATTAGAATGGATCGTACGAATGGATTAGAATGGATCGTACGAATGAATTAGAATGGATTGTACGAATGAATTAGAAAGGTTTCATTCGTGAGAATGAATTAGAATGGATCGTATGAACGAATTAGAATGGATCGTACGAATGAATTAGAATGGATCGTACGAATGGATTCGAATAGATCGTACAAATGGATTAGAATGGATCGTACGAATGAATTAGAATGGATTGTACGAATGAATTAGAATGGGTACATTCGTGTAAATGAATTAGAATGGATCGGACGAATGAATTAGAATGGATCAGACGAATGAATTAGAATGGATCAGCGAGGAATTTCAGTCCCTAAATTATGTACTCTTTGCTGGTCTGACAATGAGGATCATGATCACATTTTCTTCAAATGTTCTTACTCGAATTGGATCTGGAGATCTATTCTAGCTAGAGTTGGGATTAAAGCCACAAGCATTGGTAATATCAAAGAAGAACTTCATAGACTTAGATCCAGATTTTCAGGAGATGGTTTGATAACTACTATAGCTAAACTTGCTATTGGTTGTGCTGTCTACTTTATTTGGGAAGAGAGAAATATGAGGATTTTTGAACGAAGAACAAGACATAAAAGATTTCTGCTGGCCAACATAACTAGTATAATTCATCTCAAGCTTTCAGAGCTTACTATTCAAGAGAAGGACAGTCAGGAGAATAGAATTTCTGTAGCAAAGTGGGGTCTCTTATTTTTTCCCAGGCAAAATATCATCAATCAGGTTGTGTGGGGAAAACCTACTGGTGAATGGATTAAGTTGAATACTGATGGGGCTGTTACTGATAGTAAGGCTTCCATTGGAGGTATTTTCCGTAACTCTGAAGGTCAGATTATGCTAGGCTATTGTGGGCCTTCTAGACATAAGCAAATCCTTTCTGTGGAGCTTGATGCTATTGAACAAGGCTTAGCTTATGCTGAAGATTTGGATATATCTCAACTTTGGGTGGAATCAGATTCTCTTACTGCTGTAAACTGCATCAAAAATACATGCTCAATTCCTTGGAATGTATCTCAGCAAGTAATCTGTATTAGGAAAAAGTGTGCCAAATTTAAAAATTTCCTTTTATCTCATGTTTGGAGAGAAGGTAATCAGCCGGCAGATATACTTTCTAAGATGGGTAAAGAGGAAAATAGTATGGTTAAGTGTTACCCAGCAGATTTAAAAGGCAATCTTCGTATTGCTGTTGAAGCTGACAAGATGGGGAAATGTTATGAAAGATGCAAAATTCAGAAATCAAGCTGAATTCTGGGTGAAGATTTTTTTCAGATTGGCTTATGTTTTTGTTCTTTAGATTTTGAAGCAGATCCAAGTTTGATAATTTGGAAGTTGCAAAATGTTGCCTTCTATTTCAAGATGTATTGGAGTGTTGATTCTTGTAATGTTTTTTTCTTTCTTTGTGTGCACTCTCTGATAGCCTTGTTGTTGTAAAAGGCCAGAGCTGTAATTCCCTTTCCTGTTTTTTGGGCGGGGTCCCTAATAAAATCCCCTAGCTTTGATTAAAAAAAAAATTAGAATGGATCGGACGAATGAATTAGAATGGATCGGAAGAATGAATTAGAATGGATCGTACGAATGGATTAGAATGGATCGTACGAATGGATTAGAATGGATCGTATGAATGAATTAGAATGGATCGCACAAATGAATTAGAAAGGTTACATTTGTGAGAATGAATTAGAATAGATCGTACGAATGGATTAGAATGGATCGTACGAATGGATTAGAATAGATCGTACGAATGGATTAGAATGGATCGTACGAATGAATTAGAATGGATCGTACGAATGCATTAGAATGGATACATTCGAGCGAATAAATTAGAATAGATCGTAGGAATGAATTAGAATGGATCATACGAATGAATTAGAAGGGATCGTGCAAATGAATTAGAATGGATTGTACGAATGAATTAGAATGGATACATTCGTGCGAATGAATTAGAATGGATCGGACGAATGAATTAGAATGGATCGTATGAATGAATAAGAATGGATCGTACGAATGAATTAGAATGGATACATTCGAGCGAATGAATTAGAATGGATCGTATGAATGAATTAGAATGGATCATAGGAATGAATTAGAATGGATCGTGCAAATGAATTAGAATGGATACATTCGTGCGAATAAATTATAATGCATCTTGCGAATGAATTAGAATGGATCGTACGAACGAATTAAAATCGATATATTTGTGCGAATGAATTAGAATGGATCATACGATTGAAATTGAATGGATCATACGAATGAATTAGAATGGATACATTCGTGCGAATGAATTAGAATGGATCGTAGGAATGAATTAGAATGGATCGTACGAATAAATTAGAATGGTTACATTCGTGCGAATGAATTAGAATGAATCGTACGAATGGATTAGAATGGATCATACGAATGGATTAGAATGGATCGTACGAATGGATTAGAATGGATCGTACGAATGAATTAGAAAGGTTACATTTGTGAGAATGAAATAGAATGGATCGTACGAATGGATTAGAATGGATCGTACGAATGTATTAGAATGGATCGTACGAATGAATTAGAATGGATCATACAAATGAATTAGAAAGGTTATATTCGTGAAATGAATTAGAATGGATCGTACAAATCAATTAGAATGGATACATTTGTGCGAATGAATTAGAATGGATCGTAGGAATGAATTAGAATGGATCATAGGAATGAATTAGAATAGATCGTGCAAATGAATTAGAATGAATCGTATGATCCATTCTAATTCATTCATACGATCCATTCTAATTCGTTCGCATGAATGTAACCATTCTAATTCATTCGTACGATCCATTCTAATTCATTCTCACGAATGTAACCATTCTAATTCATTTGTACGATCCATTTTAATTCATTCGCACGATCGATTCTAATTCATTCGTAAGATCCATTCTAATTCATTCGCTCGAATGTTTCCATTCTAATTCATTCGTACAATCCATTCTACTTCATTCGTACGATCCATTCTAATTAATTCGTACGAACGAATTAGAATGGATCGTACGAATGAATTAGAATGGATACATTTGTGCGAATGAATTAGAATGGATCGTACGAATGAATTAGAATGGATCGTACGAATGAATTAGAATGGATCATGCGAATGAATTAAATGGATTGTACGAATGAATTAGAATGGATACATTTGTGCGAATGAATTAGAATGGATCGTGCGAATGAATTAGAATGGATCGTACGAATGGATTAGAATGGATCGTACGAATGAATTAGAATGGATCATACGAACGAATTAGAATGGATACATTCGAGCGAATGAATTAGAATGGATCGTATGAATGAATTAGAATTGATCATAGGAATGAATTAGAATGGATCGTGCAAATGAATTAGAATGGATACATTCGTGCGAATGAATTAGAATGGATCGTAGGAATGAATTAGAATGGATCGTATGAATGAATTAGAATGGTTACATTCGTGCGAATGAATTAGAATGTATCGTATGAATGAATTAGAATGGATCGTACAAATGAATTAGAATGGTTACATTTGTGCGAAGCAATTAAAATGGATCGTACGAATGAATTAGAATGGATCGTACGAATGAATTAGAATGGATCGTACGAATGAATTAGAATGGATCGTATGAATTAATTAGAATGGATCGTACGAATGAATTAGAATGGATCGAACGAATGAATTAGAATGGATACATTCGAGCAAACGAATTAGAATAGATCATATGAATGAATTAGAATGGATCATAGGAATGAATTAGAATGGATCGTGCGAATGAATTAGAATGGATTGTATGAATGAATTAGAATGGATACATTCGTGCGAATGAATTAGAATGGATCGTACGAATGAATTAGAATAGATCGTGCAAATGAATTAAAATGGATCGTACAAATGAATCGTACGAATGAATTAGAATGGATTAGAATGGATCGTACGAATGGATTTGAATGGATCGTACGAATGGATTAGAATGTATCGTACGAATGAATTAGAAAGGTTACATTTGTGAGAATGAATTAGAATGGATCGTACGAATGGATTAGAATGGATCGTACGAACGGATTAGAATGGATCGTACGAATGAATTAGAATGGTTTACATTCGTGCGAATGAATTAGAATGGATCATACGAATGAATTAGAATGGATCGTACGAATGAATTAGAATGGATCGTACAAATGAATTAGAAAGGTTACATTTGTGCGAATGAATTTGAATGGATCGTACGAATGGATTAGAATGGATCGTACGAACGAATTAGAATGGATCGTATGAACGAATTAGAATGGATCGTGCGAATGAATTTGAATGGATCGTGCGAATGAATTAGAATGGATCGAACGAATGAATTAGAATAGATCGTATGAATAAATTAGAATGGATCGTACAAATGAATTAGAATGGATCGTGCGGATGAATTAGAATGGATCGTACGAATGGATTAGAATGGATCGTACGAATGAAGTAGAATGGATCGAACGAATGAATTAGAATGGATTGCACGAATGAATTAGAATGGATACATTTGTGTGAATGAATTAGAATGGATCATACGATTGAATTTGAATGGATCGTACGAATAAATTAGAATGGATACATTTGTGCGAATGAATTACAATGGATCGTACAAATGAATTATAATGTATCATACGAATGAATTAGAATGGATCGTACGAATGAATTAGAATGGATATATTCGAGTGAATGAATTAGAATGGATCGTACGAATGGATTAGAATGGATCGTACGAATGGATTAGAATGGATCGTACGAATGGATTAGAATGGATCGAACGAATGAATTAGAATGGATCGTCCGAATGAATTAGAAAGGATACATTTATGCGAATGAATTAGAATGGATACATTTGTGCGAATGAATTAGAATGGATCGTACGAATGAATTAGAATGGATCGTACAAATGAATTTGAAAGGTTACATTTGTGAGAATGAATTAGAATTGATCGTATAAATAAATTAGAATGGATCGTGCGAATGAATTAGAATGGATCGTACGAATGAATTAGAATGGATCGTACAAATGAATTAGAAAGGTTTCATTTGTGAGAATGAATTAGAATGGATCGTATGAATGAATTAGATTGGATCGTACGAATGAATTAGAATGGATCGTACGAATGCATTAGAATGGATACATTCATGTGAATGAATTAGAGTGGATTAGAATGGATCGTACGAATGAAATAGAATGGATCGAACGAATGGATTAGAATGGATCGTACGAATGGATTAGAATGGATCGTACGAATGAATTAGAATGGATTGAACGAATGAATTAGAATGGATCGTACGAATGAATTAGAATGGATACATTTGTGCGAATGAATTAGAATGGATCATATGATTGAATTTGAATGGAACGTACGAATAAATTAGAATGGATACATTTGTGCGAATGAATTAGAATGGATCGTACAAATGAATTGGAATGGATCGTACGAATGATACGATTCATTCTAATTCATTCGTACGATCCATTCTAATGCATTTTTATGATTCATTCTAATTCATTCGCATGATCCATTCTAATTCATTTGTATGATCCATTCTTATTCATTCATATGATCCATTCTAATTCATTCGCACAATCCATTCTAATTCATTCGTACGATCCATTCTAATTCATTCGTATGATCCATTCTAACTCATTCGGTGGATCCATTCTAATTCATTCGTACGATCCATTTTAATTCATTCGTACGATCCATTCTAATTCATTCGCACGATCCATTCGAATTCATTCATACGATCTATTCTAATTCATTCGCACGAATGTAACCATTTTAATTCATTCGTACGATTCATTCTAATTCATTCATATGAGCTATTCTAATTCATTCATACGATCCATTCTAATTCATTCATACGATCTATTCTAATTCATTCGCATAATCCATTCTAATTCATTCGTACCATCCATTCTAATTCATTCGTATGATCCATTCTAACTCATTAGGTGGATCCATTCTAATTCATTCGTACGATCCATTCTAATTCATTCGCACGATCCATTCTAACTCATTCGTACGATCCATTCTAATTCATTTGAACAATCCATTCTAATTTATTTGCACGAATATACGATCCATTCTAATTTATTCGCACAAATGTATCCATTCTAATTCATTCGTACGATCCATTCTAATTCATTCGTATGATCTGTTCTAATTCATTCGCACGAATGTAACCATTCTAATTCATTCGTACAATTCATTCTAATTCATTCGTACGATCCATTCTAATTCATTCGTACGATCCATTCTAATCCATTCATACGATCCATTCTAATTCATTCGCACGATCCATTCTAATTCATTCGTATGATCCATTCTAATTCATTCCTATGATCTATTCTAATTCATTCGCTCGAATGTATCCATTCTAATTCATTCGTACGATCCATTCTAATTCATTCGTATGATCCATTCTAACTCATTTGGTTGATCCATTCTAATTCATCCCTATGATCCATTCTAATTCATTCGTACGATCCATTCTAATTCATTCATACGATCCATTCTAATTCATTCGCACGAATGTATCCATTCTAATTCATTCGTATGATCCATTCTAATTCATTCGCTCGAATGTATCAATTCTAATTCATTCGTACGATCCATTCTAATTCATTCGCATGATCCATTCTAATTCATTCGTACGATCCATTCTAATTCATTTGTACGATCCATTCTAATTCATTCGTACGATGCAATCTAATTCATTCGCACAAATGTATCTATTCTAATTCATTCGTACAATGCGTTCTAATCCATTCGCACGATCCATTCTAATCCATTCGTACGATAAATTCTAATTCATTCGCACGAATGTAACCATTCTAATTCATTCATATGATCCATTCTAATTCATTCGTACGATCCATTCTAATTCGTTCGTACGATCCATTCTAATTCATTCGTACGATCCATTCTAATTCATTCTCACAAATGTAACCTTTCTAATTCATTTGTACGATCCATTCTAATTCATTCGTATAATCCATTCTAATCCATTCATACGATCCATTTTAAACCATTCGTATGATCCATTCTAATTCATTCGCACGAATGTAACCATTCAAATTCATTCGTACGATCCATTCTAATTCATTCCTACGATCCATTATAATTCATTCGCACGAATGTATCCATTCTAATTCATTTGCATGATCCATTCTAATTCATTCCTATGATCCAATCTAATTTATTCGTACGATCCATTCTAATTCATTCGCTCGAATGTATCCATTCTAATTCATTTGCACGATCCATTCTAATTCATTCGTACGATCCATTCAAATTCATTCGCACGATCCATTCTAATTCATTCGTACGATCTATTCTAATTCATTCGTACGATTCATTCTAATTCATTCATATGAGCTATTCTAATTCATTCGTACGATCCATTCTAATACATTCGTACGATCCAATCTAATTCATTCGCACGAATATATCTTATGAATGAATTAGAATGGATCATGCGAATGAATTAAAATGGATTGTACAAATGAATTAGAATGGATCCTGTGAATGAATTAGAATGGATCGTATGAATGAATTAGAATGGATCGTATGAACGAATTAGAATCGATCGTATGAACGAATTAGAATGGATCGTACGAAAGAATTAGAATGGATACATTCGAGCGAATGAATTAGAATGGATCGTACGAATGAATTAGAATGGATCATAGGAATGAATTAGAATGGATCGTGCAAATGAATTAGAATGGATACATTCGTGCGAATGAATTAGAATGGATCGTAGGAATGAATTAGAATGGATCGTACGAATGAATTAGAATGGTTATATTCGTGTGAATGAATTAGAATGGATCGTACGAATGGATTAGAATGGATTGTACGAATAGATTAGAATGGATCGTACGAATGAATTAGAATGGATCGTACAAATGAATTAGAAAGGTTACATTTGTGAGAATGAATTAGAATGGATCGTACGAAAGAATCAGAATGTATCTTACGAATGGATTAGAATGCATCGTACGAATGAATTAGAATCGATCGTACGAATGAATTAGAATGGATCACATGAATGAATTAGAATGGATCGTGCAAATGAATTAGAATGGATCGTGCGAATGAATTAGAATGGATCATACGAATGAATTAGAATGGATCGTGCAAATGAATTTGAATGGATCGTACGAATGAATTAGAATGGATCGAACGAATGAATTAGAATGGATACATTGGAGCGAATGAATTAGAATAGATCGTAGGAATGAATTAGAATGGATCATACGAATGAATTAGAATGGATAGTGCGAATGAATTAGAATGGATCGTACGAATGAATAAGAAATGATCGTACGAACGAATTAGAATGGATCGTACGGATTGTATGAATGAATTACAATGGATCGTACGAATGAATTAGAATGGATCGTACGAATGAATTAGAATAGCTCATACGAATGAATTAGAATGAATCGTACGAATGAATTAGAATGGTTACATTCGTGCGAATGAATTAGAATAGATCGTACGAATGAATTAGAAAGGATCGTACGAATAAATTAGAATGGATCGTGCGAATAAATTAGAATGGATCGTACGAATGAATTAGAATGGATCCACCGAATGAGTTAGAATGGATCAACCGAATGAATCAGAATGGATCGTACGATTGAATTAGAATGGATTGTGCGAATGAATTAGAATAGATCTTATGAATGAATATGAATAGATCGTGCGAATGAGTTAGAATGGATCGTGCGAATAAATTAGAATGGATCGTACGAATGAATTAGAATGGATCCACCGAATGAGTTAGAATGGATTATACAAATGAATTAGAATGGATCGTACGAATGAATTAGAATGGATTGTGCGAATGAATTTGAATGGATCGTACGAACGAATTAGAATGGATCGTGCGAATGAATTAGAATGGATCGTATGAATAAATTTGAATGGATCGTACAAATGAATTAGAAAGGTTACATTTGTGAGAATGAATTAGAATGGATCGTACGAATGGATTAGAATGGATCGTACGAATGGATTAGAATGGATCATACGAATGGATTAGAATGGATCGTACGAATGGATTAGAATGGATCATACAATTGAATTAGAAAGGTTACATTCGTGAGAATGAATTAGAATGGATCGTACGAATGAATTAGAATGGATCATGCGAATGAATTTGAATGGATCGTACGAATGTATTAGAATGGATCGAACGAATGAATTAGAATGGATACATTCGAGCAAATGAATTAGAATAGATCGCAGGAATGAATCAGAATGGATCATACGAATGAATTAGAATGGATCATGCGAATGAATTAGAATGGATTTTACGAATGAATTAGAATAGATACATTCGTGCGAATGAATTAGAATGGATCAGACGAATGAATTAGAATGGATCGTACGATTCATTCTAATTCATTCGTACGATCCATTCTAATGCATTCATACGATTCATTCTAATTCATTTGCACGATCCATTCTAATTCATTCGTACGATCCATTCTTATTCATTCATATGATCCATTCTAGTTCATTCGCACAATTCATTCTAATTCATTTGTATGATCCATTCTAACTCATTCGATGGATCCATTCTAATTCATTCGTACGATCCATTCTAATTCAATTGCATGATCCATTCTAATTTATTCGTACGATCCATTCTAATTCATTTGTATGATCTATTCTAATTCATTCACCCGAATGTAACCATTCTAATTTATTCGTACGATTCATTCTAATTCATTCATATGAGCTATTCTAAATCATTCGTAACATCCATTCTAATTCATTCGTATGATCCATTGTAATTCATTCATACAATCCGTATAATCTATTCTAATTCGTTCGTACGATCCATTCTAATTCATTCATAGGATCCATTCTAATTCATTCGCACGATCCATTCTATTCATTCGTATGATCCATTCAAATTCATTCCTACGATCTATTCTAATTCATTCGCTCGAATGTATCGATTCTAATTCATTCGTTCGATCCATTCTAATTCATTCGTACGATCCATTCAAATTCATTCGCACGATCCATTCTAATTCATTCGTACGATCTATTCTAATTCATTCGCACGAAATTAGAATGGATCATACGAATGAATTAGAATGGTTACATTCGTGCGAATGAATTAGAATGGATTGTACGAATGGATTAGAATGGATCGTACGAATGAATTAGAATGGATCGTACAAATTAATTAGAAAGGTTACATTTGTGAGAATGAATTAGAATGGATCGTATGAATGAATTAGAATGGATCGTACGAATGGATTAGAATGGATCGTACGAATGAATTAGAATGGATCGTACGAATGGATTAGAATAGTTATATTCCTGTAAAAGAATTAGAATGAATCATACTAATTCATTAGAATGGATCGTACGAATGAATTAGAATGGATACATTCGTGCGAATGAACTAGAATGGATACATATATTCATGCGAATGAATTAGAATGGATCGTATGAATGAATTAGAATGAATTAGAATGGATACATTCGTACGATCCATTCTAATTCATTCGTACGATCCATTCTTATTCATTTGTACGATCCATTCAAATTCATTCGCATGATCCATTCTAATTCATTCGTACGATCCATTATAATTCATTCTCACAAATGTAACCTTTCTAATTCATTTGTACGATCTATTCTAATTCATTCGTACGATCCATTCTAATTCATTCGCATGATCCATTCTAATTCATTCGTACGATCCATTCTAATCCATTCGTACGATCCATTCTAATTCATTCGCACGAATATAACCATTCTAATCCATTCGTACGATCCATTCTAATTCATTCCTACGATCCATTCTAATTCATTCGTACGAATGTATCCATTCTAATTCATTTGCACGATCCATTATAATCCATTCGTATGATCCATTCTAATCCATTCGTACGATCCATTCTAATCCATTCGTACGATCCATTTTAATTCATTCTCACAAATGTAACCTTTCTAATTCATTTGTACGATCCATTCTAATTCATTTGTACGATCCATTCTAATCCATTCGTACGATCCATTCTAATCCATTCGTACGATCCATTCTAATTCATTCGCACGAATGTAACCATTCTAATTCATTCGTACGATCCATTCTAATTCATTCATACAATCCATTCTAATTCATTCGCACGAATGTATACATTCTAATTAATTCGTACGATCCATTCTAATTAGTTCGTACGATCCATTCTAATTCATTCGCACGATCCATTCTAATTCATTTGTACGATCCATTCTATTTCATTCGTACGATCCATTCTAATGCATTCGTACGATTCATTCTAATTCATTCGCACGATCCATTCTAATTCATTCGTATGATCCATTCTAATTTATTTGCACGAATATACTATCCATTCTAATTTATTCGCAAGAATGTATCCATTCTAATTCATTCGTACAATACATTCTAATTTATTAGTACAAATGTATTCATTCTAATTCATTCGTACGATCCATTCTAATTCATTCGTACGATCCATTCTAATTCATTCGCGTGATCCATTCGTACAATCCATTCTAATCCATTCGTACGATCCATTCTAATTTATTCATACGATCCATTCTAATTCGTTCGTACGATCCATTAGAAGGGATCGTGTAAATGAATTAGAATGGATATATTCGTACAAATGAATTAGAATGGATCATGCGAATGAATTAGAATGGATCGTACGAATGAATTAGAATAGATCGTGCGAATAAATTTGAATGGATTATACGAATGAATTAGAATAGATATATTCATGCAAATGAATTAGAATGGATCGTATGAACGAATTAGAATGGATCGTATGAATGAATTAGAATGGATACATCCGTGCGAATGAATTAGAATGGATTATAGGAATGAATTAGAATGGATCGTGCAAATGAATTAGAATGGATACATTCGTGCGAATGAATTAGAATGGATCGTACGAATGAATTAGAATGGTTACATTCGTGCGAATGAATTAGAATGGATCATGCGAATGAATTAAAATGGATCGTACGAATGGATTAGAATGGATAGTACGAACGAATTAGAATGGATCGTACAAATGAATTAGAAAGGTTACATTTGTGGGAATGAATTAGAATGGATCGTACGAATGAATTAGAATGGATCGTAAGAATGGATTAGAATGGATCATACGAATGAATTAGAATGGTTACATTCGTGGGAATGAATTAGAATGGATCGTACGAATGAATTAGAATGGATCGTACGAATGAATTAGAATGGATCGTACAAATGAATTAGAAAGGTTACATTCGTGCGAATGAATAAGAATGGATCGTACGAATGGATTAGAATGGATCGTACGAATGGATTAGAATGGATCGTACGAATGGATTAGAATGGATCGTACGAATGGATTTAAATGGATCGTACGAATGAATTAGAATGGATCATGCGAATGAAATAGAATAGATCGTGCGATTGAATTAGAATGGATCGTGCGAATGAATTAGAATGGATCGTACGAATGGATTAGAACGCATTGTACGAATGAATTAGACATTCGTACAATCCATTCTAATTCATTCACACAATCCATTCTAATTCATTCGTATGATCCATTCTAATTCATTCGTACGATCCATTTTAATTCATTCGTATTATCTATTCTAACTCATTCGCACAAATGTATCCATTCTAATTCATTCGTACGATCCATTCTAATTCATTCGTACGATCCATTCTAATTCATTCGTACGATCCATTCTAATCCATTTGTACGATCCATTCAAATCCATTCGTACGATCCATTCTAATTCATTCGTACGATCCATTCTAATTCATTCGCACGATCTATTCTAATTCATTCACATGATCCATTCTAATTCATTCACACGATCCATTCTAATTCATTCGTACGATCCATTCTAATTCATTCATACGATCTATTCTAATTCATTCGTTCGATCCATTCTAATTCATTCGCACGATCTATTCAAATTCATTCGCACGATCTATTCTAATTCGTTCATACAATCCATTCTAATTCGTTCGTACGATCCATTCTAATCCATTCGTACGATCCATTCAAATTCATTCGCACGAATGTAACCTTTCTAATTCATTTGTACGATCCATTTTAATTCATTCGTACGATCCATTCTATTTTATTCGTACGATCCATTCTAATTCATTCGCACGAATGTAACCATTCTAATTCATTCGTACGATCCATTCTAATCGATTCGTACGATCCATTCTAATTCATTCGTACGATCCATTCTAATCCATTCGTACAATCAATTCTAATTCATTCGTACGATTCATTCTAATCCATTCGTACGATCCATTCTAATCCATTCTAATTCATTCGTATGATCCATTCTAGTCCATTCGTATGATCCATTCTAATTCATTCGTACGATCCATTCTAATCCATTCGTACGATCCATTCTAATTCAGTCGTACGATCCATTCTAAATCATTCTAACAAATGTAACCTTTCTAATTCATTTGTACGATCCATTCTAATTCATTCGTATGATCCATTCTAATTCATTCGTACGATCCATTCTAATTCATTCGCACGAATGTATCCATTCTAATGCATTCGTACGATCCATTCTAATTCATTCGCACGATCCATTCATTCATTCGCATGATCCATTCAAATTCATTCGTACGATCCATTCTAATTCATTCTCACGAATGTATCCCTTCTAATTCATTCGCATGATCCATTCTAATTCATTTGTATGAATGAATTACAATGGATCGTACGAATGAATTAGAATGGATCGTACGAAAGAATTAGAATAGCTCATATGAATGAATTAGAATGAATCGCACGAATGAATTTGAATGGATCGTAGGAATGAATTAGAATGGATCGTACGAATGAATTAGAATGGTTACATTCGTGCGAATGAATTAGAATGGATCGTACGAATGGATTAGAATGGATCGTACGAATGAATTAGAATGGATCGTACGAATGAATTAGAATGGTTACATTCATGCGAATGAATTAGAATGGATCGTAGGAATGAATTAGAATGGATCGTACGAATGGATTAGAATGGATCGTACGAATGAATTAGAATGGATCGTACGAATGAATTAGAATGGTTACATTCATGCGAATGAATTAGAATGGATCGTAGGAATGAATTAGAATGGATCGTACGAATGAATTAGAATGGATCGTACGAATGAATTAGAATGAATCGTACGAATGCATTAGAATGGATCTTACGAATGAATTAGAATAGATCGTAGGAATTAATTAGAATGGATCATAGGAATGAATTAGAATGGATCGTACAAATGAATTAGAATGGTTACATTCGTGCGAATGAATTAGAATGGATCGTACGAATGAAATAGAATGGATCGTACGAATGAATTAGAATGGATACATTCGTGCGAATGAATTAGAATGGATAAATTCGAGCGAATGAATTAGAATGGATCGTGCGAATGAATTATAATGGATCATGCGAATGAATGAATGGATCGTGCGAATGAATTAGAATAGATCGTACGAATGCATTAGAATGGATACATTCGTGCGAATCAATTAGAATGGATCGTACGAATGAATTAGAATGGATCGTGCGAATGGATTAGAATGGATCGTACGAATGAATTAGAATGGATCGTACGAATAAATTAGAATGGATACATTCGAGCGAATGAATTAGTATGGATCGTACGAATGAATTAGAATGGATCGTGCGAATGGATTGGAATGGATCGTACGAATGGATTAGAATGGATCCTACGAATGGATTAGAATGGAATGTACGAATGGATTAGAATGGATCGTACGAATGAATTAGAATGGATCCTACAAATGAATTAGAAAGGTTACATTCGTGAGAATGAATTAGAATGGATCGTATGAATTAATTTGAATGGATCCACCGAATGAATTAGAATGGTTACATTTGTGCGAATGAATTAGAATGTATCATGCGAATGAATTAGAATCGATCGTACGAATGAATTAGAATGGTTACAATCGTGCGAATGAATTAGAATGGATCGTACGAAAGAATTAGAATGGATCGTGCGAATGAATTAGAATTTAACTTACGAATGAATTAGAATGGATCGTAGGAATGAATTAGAATGGATCGTAGGAATGAATTAGAATGGTTACATTCGTGCAAATGAATTAGAATGGATCGTACGAATGGTTTAGAATGGATCGTACGAATGGATTAGAATGGATCGTATGAATGAATTAGAATGGATCGTGCGAATGAATTAGAATTTATCATACGAATGAATTAGATTGGATCGTACGAATGAATTAGAATGGATCGCTCGAATGGATCCATTCTAATTAGAATGGATCGTAAGAATGAATTAGAATGGATCATAGGAATGAATTAGAATGGATCGTGCAAATGAATTAGAATGGATCGTGCAAATGAATTAGAATGGATACATTCGTGCGAATGAATTAGAATGGATAATGCGAATGAATTTGAAAGGATCGTACGAATGAATCCATTCTAATTCATTCGTAAGATCCATTCTAATTATATTGGATCCATTCTAATTCATTCAGACAATCCATTCTAATCAATTTGTACGATCCATTCTAATTCATTCGTATGATCCATTCTAATTAGAATGGATCCATTCGAGCGATCCATTCTAATTCATTCGTACGACCCATTCTAATTGATTCGTATGACCAATTCTAATTCATTCGCTCAAATGTATCCATTCTAATTCATTCGTACGATCCATTCTAATTCATTCGCACGAATGTAACCATTCTAATTCATTCGTACGATCCATTCATTCACATGATATATTCTAATTCACTCGCACAAATGTAACCATTCTAATTCATTCGGTGGATCCATTCTAATTCATCCGTACGATCCATTCTAATTCATTCTCACGA
Source organism: Chamaelirium japonicum (assembly GCA_947650365.1). Taxonomy (NCBI): domain Eukaryota; kingdom Viridiplantae; phylum Streptophyta; class Magnoliopsida; order Liliales; family Melanthiaceae; genus Chamaelirium; species Chamaelirium japonicum. Next base: position 1,026,848 of record CANTAL010000070.1, on the reverse strand, counting down.
ATGTAACCTTTCTAATTCATTTGTATGATCCATTCTAATTCATTCGTACGATCCATTCTAATCCATTCGTACGATCCATTCTAATCCATTCGTACGATCCATTCTAATCCATTCGTACGAGCCATTCTAATTCATTCGCACGATCCATTCTAATTCATTTGTACGATCCATTCTAATTCATTCGCTCGAATGTATCTATTCTAATTCATTCGTACGATCCATTCTAATTCATTCGCATGATCCATTCTAATTGTGCGAATGAATTAGAATGGATACCTTTGTGCACATGAATGTATCCATTCTAATTCATTCGTACGATCCATTCTAATTCATTCGCTCGAATGTATCCATTCTAATTCATTCATACGATCCATTGTAATTCATTCGCATGATCCATTCTAATTCGTTCGTATGATCCATTCTAATTCATTCGTATGATCCATTCTAATTCATTTGCATGAATGTATCCATTCTAATTCATTCGTACGATCCATTCCAATTCATTCGTATGATCCATTCTAATTCATTCATGCAATCCATTCTAATTCATTCATACAATCCATTCTAACTCATTCTCACCAATGTAACCTTTCTAATTCATTTGTACGATCCATTCTAATTCATTCGTACGATCTATTCTAATTCATTCGCTCAAATGTATCCATTCTAATTCATTCGTACGATCCATTCTAATTCATTCGCACGAATGTAACCATTCTAATTCATTCGTACGATCCATTCTAATTCATTCAAATAATCCATTCTAATTCATTCGCATGAAAGTATCCATTCTAATTCATTCGTACGATCCATTCTAATCCATTCGTACGATCCATTCTAATTCATTCGTACGATCCATTCTAATTCATTAAAATGTAACCTTTCTAATTCATTTGTACGATCCATTCTAATTCATTCGTACGATCTATTCTAATTCTTTCCTACGATCCATTCTAATTCATTCGCACGAATATATCCATTCTAATTAATTTGCACGATCCATTCTAATTCATTCCTATGATCCATTCTAATTCATTCGTACGATCCATTCTAATTCATTCGCTCGAATGTATCCATTCTAATTCATTCGTACGATCCATTCTAAATTCGTTCATACGATCCATTCTAATTCGTTCGTACGATCCATTCTAATTCATTCGTATGTATCCATTCTAATTCATTCGCTCGAATGTATCCATTCTAATTCATTCCTACGAATGAATTAGAATGGATCGTACGAATGGATTAGAATGGATCGTACGAATGAATTAGAATGGATCGTACAAATGAATTAGAAATGTTACATTTGTGTGCGAATGAATTAGAATGGATCGTACGAATGAATTAGAATGGATCGTGCGAATAAATTAGAATGGATAGTATGAATAAATTAGAATAGATCGTACGAATGAATTAAAATGGATACAATTGTGCGAATGAATTAGAATGGATCGTACAAATGAATTAGAATGGATCGAACGAATGAATTAGAATGGATCGTACGAATGAATTATAATGGATCGTATAAATGAATTAAAATGGATACATTTGAACGAATAAATTAGAATGGATCATACGAATGAATTAGAATGGATCGTACGAATGAATTAGAATGGATCGTGCAAATGAATTAGAATCAATCGTACAAATGAATTAGAATGGATCGTACGAATCAATTAGAATGGATATATTTGTGCGAATGAATTAGAATGGATCATACGAATAAATTAGACTGGATCGTACGAATAAATTAGAATGGATACATTCATGCAAATGAATTAGAATGGATCATACAAATGAATTAGAATGGATCATACGAATGAATTAGAATGGATCCTACGAATGAATTAGAATGGATCATATGAATGAATTAGAATGGTTACATTCGTGTGAATGAATTAGAATAGATCGTACGAATGGATTAGAATGGATCGTACGAATGAATTAGAATGGATCGTGCGAATGAATTAGAATGGATCGTGCGAATGAATTAGAATGGTTACATTCGTGCGAATGAATTAGAATGGATACAGTCGTGCGAATGAATTAGAATGGATCGTACGAATGAATTAGAATGGATCGTACAAACGAATTAGAATGGATACATTCATGCGAATGAATTAGAATGGATCGTACGAATGAATTAGAATGGATCATGCGAATAAATTAGAATTGATCATACGAATGAATTAGAATGGATCGTACGAATGAATTAGAATGGATACATTCGTGCGAATGAATTAGAATGGATCGTACAAATGAATTAGAATGGATCGGACGAATGAATTAGAATGGATCGTACGAATGAATTAGAATGGTTACATTCGTGCGAATGAACTAGAATGGATCGTGCGAATAAATTAGAATGAATCATACGAATGAATTAGAATAGATCGTGCCAATGAATTTGAATGGATTGTACGAATGAATTAGAATGGATATATTCGTGTGAATGAATTAGAATAGATCGGGCGAATGAATTAGAATGGATCGTGCGAATGAATTAGAAGAGATCGTGCGAATGAATTAGAATGGATCATAGAAATGAATTAGAAAGGTTACATTCGTGAGAATGAATTAGAATGGATCGTACGAATGAATTTGAATGGATCGTGCGAATGAGTTAGAATGGATCGTATGAATGAATTAGAATGGATCGTACGAATGAATTAGAATGGATCGTGAGAATGAATTAGAATGGATCATACGAATGGATTAGAATGGATCGTGCGAATGAATGAGAATGGATCGTAGAAATGAATTAGAATGGATCGTACGAATGGATTAAAATGGATACATTCATACGATCCATTCTAATTCATTCGCAGAATCCATTCTAATTTATTCGCACGTATGTATCCATTCTAATTTATTCGTACGATCCATTCTAATTCATTCGCATGATCCATTCTAATTCATTCGTACGATCCATTCTAATTCATTCCTACGATCTATTCTAATTTATTTGTACGATCCATTCTAATTCATTCGCATAATCCATTCTAATTCATTCGTAAGATACATTCTTATTCATTCGCTCGAATGTATCCATTCTAATTCATTCGTTCGATCCATTCTAATTCATTTGTACGATCGATTCTATTTCATTTGTACGATCCATTCTAATTCATTCATACGATCTATTCTAATTCATTTGCTCAAATGTATCTATTCTAATTCATTCGTACGAATGAATTAGAATGGATTGTACGAATAAATTAGAATGGATATATTCGTGCAAATGAATTAGAATGGATCGTACGAATGAATTAGACTGGATCGAACGAATGAATTAGAATGGATACATTCGTACGACCTATTCTAATTCATTCGTATGAATCCATTCTAATTTATTCGTACAAATGTATCCATTCTAATTCATTTGTACGATCCATTCTAATCCATTTGTACGATCCATTCTAATCCATTCGTACGATCCATTCTAATTCATTCGCACGAATATATCCATTCGTGCGAATGAATTAGAATGGATCGTACGAATGAATTAGAATGGATCGTACGAATGGATTAGAATGGATCATACGAATGAATTAGAATGGATCATACAAATGAATTAGAAAGGTTACATTCGTGCGAATGAATTAGAATGAATCATACGAATGAATTGAATTAGAATGGATCGTACGAATGAATTAGAATAGATACATTTGTACGAATAAATTAGAAAGGAATTGGAATGGATCGTACGAATGAATTAGAATACATCATGTGAATGAATTAGAATGGATCGTACGTTTGAATTAGATTGGATTGTGCGAATGAATTAGAATGGATACATTCGTGCGAATGAATTAGAATAGATCGTATGAATGAACTAGAATGGATTGTACAAATAAATTAGAATGGATCGTACAAATGAATTTGAATGGATACATTCGTGCGAATGAATTAGAATGGATCGTACGAATGAATTAGAATGGATCATACGAATGAATTAGAATGGATCGTGCGAATGAATTAGAATGGATCGTACGAATGAATTAGAATGGATATATTTGAACGAATAAATTAGAATGGATCATACGAATGAATTAGAATGGATCGTACAAATTAATTAGAATGGATACATTCGTGCGAATGAATTAGAATGGATTGTATGAATGAATTAGAATGGAGCGTACGAATGAATTAGAATGGAGCGTACGAATGAACTAGAATGGATACATTCGTGCGAATGAATTAGAATGGATCATATGAAAGAATTAGAATGGTTACATTCGAGCGAATGAATTAGAATGGATCGTACGAATGAATTAGAATGGATCATAGGAATGAATTAGAATGGATCGTGCAAATGAATTAGAACGGATTGTACGAATGAATTAGAATGGATCGTGCGAATGAATTAGAATGAATCGTACGAATGCATTAGAATGGATTGTACGAATTAATTAGAAATTAGAATGGATATATTTGTACGAATAAATTAGAATGGATTGTACGAATGAATTAGAATGGATATATTCTTGCGAATAAATTAGAGTGGATCGTGTATTCGTGCAAATAAATTAGAATGGATCATACGAATGAATTAGAATGGATCGTGCGAATGAATTAGAATGAATCGTACGAATGCATTAGAATGGATCGTACGAATGAATTAGAATGAATCGTACGATCCATTCTAATTCATTTGTCCGATCCATTCTAATTTATTCGCACGAATGTATCCATTCTAATTCATTCGTACAATCCATTCTAATTTATTCGCACGATCCATTCTAATTCATTCGTATGATCCATTCTAATTCATTCCTACGATCTAGTCTAATTCATTCGCTCGAATGTATCCATTCTAATTCATTCGTTCGATCCATTCTAATTCATTCATATGATCCATTCAAATTCATTCGCATGATCCATTCTAATTCATTCGTACGATCCATTCTAATTCATTTGTACGAACGAATTAGAATGGATCGTATGAACGAATTAGAATCGATCGTACGAATGAATTAGAATAGATACATTTGTGCGAATGAATTAGATTGCATCGTACGAATGAATTTGAATGGATTGTATGAATGAATTAGAATGGATCGTACGAATGAATTAGAATGGATCATACGAATGAATTAGAATAGATCGTACGAATAAATTAGAATGGATCGTACGAATAAATTAGAATGGATCGTGCGAATGAATTAGAATGGATCATACGAATGAATTAGAATGGATCCACCGAATGAGTTAGAATGGATCATGCGAATGAATTAGAATGGATCGTACGAATGAATTAGAATGGATACCTTCGTGCGAATGAATTAGAATGGATCGGATGAATGAATTAGAATTGATCGTGCGAATGAATTAGAATGGATCATACGATTGAATTTGAATGGATCGTACGAATAAATTAGAATGGATCATACGATTGAATTTGAATGGATCGTACGAATAAATTAGAATGGATACATTTGTGCGATGAATAAAAATGGAGCGTACGAATGAATTAGAATGGATACATTCTTGCGAAAAAATTAGAATGGATCATACGAATGAATTAGAATGGATCGTGCGAATGAATTAGAATAAATCGTACAAATGCATTAGAATGGATCGTACGAATGAATTAGAATGAATCGTACGATCCATTCTAATTCATTTGTACCATCCATTCTAATTCATTCGCACGAGCCATTCTAATTCATTCGTACGATCCATTCTAATTCATTCATATGATCCATTCTAATTCATTCGCACGAATGTATCATACGAATGAATTAGAATGGATCATGCGAATGAATTAAAATGGATCGTACAAATGAATTAGACTGGATCGTGCGAATGAATTAGAATGGATCGTACGAACGAATTAGAATGGATCGTACGAACGAATTAGAATGGATTGTATGAACGAATTAGAATGGATCGTACGAATGAATTAGAATGGATACATTCGAGTGAATGAATTAGAATGGATCGTACGAATGAATTAGAATGGATCATAGGAATGACTTAGAATGGATCGTGCAAATGAATTAGAATGGATACATTCATGCGTATGAATTAGAATGGATCGTAGGAATAAATTAGAATGGATCGTACGAATGAATTAGAATGGTTACATTCATGCGAATGAATTAGAATGGATACATTCATGCGTATGAATTAGAATGAATTAGAATGGATACATTCGTGCAAATGAATTAGAATGGATACATTCATGCGTATGAATTAGAATGGATCGTAGGAATGAATTAGAATGGATCGTACGAATGAATTAGAATGGTTACATTTGTGCGAATGAATTAGAATGGATCGTACGAATAGATTAGAATGGATCGTACGAATGGATTAGAACGCATTGTACGAATGAATTAGAATAGATACATTTGTGCGAATGAATAAGAATGGATCGTACGAATGAATTAGAATGGATCGTACGAAAGAATTAGAATGGATCGTACGAATGAGTTAGAATGGATCATACAAATGAATTAGAATCGATCGTGAGAATGAATTAGAATGGATCGTACGAATGAATTAGAATGGATACATACGAGCGAATGAATTAGAATAGATCGTAGGAATGAATTAGAATGGATCATACGAATGAATTAGAATGGATCGTGTGAATGAATTAGAATGGATTGTACGAATGAATTAGAATGGATACATTCGTGCGAATGAATTAGAATGGATCGGACAAATGAATTAGAATGGATCGTACGATTCATTCTAATTCATTCATACGATCCATTCTAATGCATTTGTACGATTCATTCTAATTCATTCGCACGATTCATTCGAATGGATTAGAATGAATTAGAATGTACGATCCATTCTAATTCATTCGTACAATGCGTTCTAATCCATTCGTACGATCCATTCTAATCCATTCGTACGATCCATTCTAATTCTTTCGCACGAATGTAACCATTCTAATTCATTCGTACGATCCATTCTAATTCATTCCTACGATCCATTCTAATTCATTCGCACGAATGTATCTATTCTAATTCATTTGCACGATCCATTCTAATTCATTCCTATGATCAATTCTAATTCATTCGTACGATCCATTCTAATTCATTCACACAATCCATTCTAATTCATTCGTACGATCCATTCTAATTCATTTGTACGAATGAATTAGAATGGATCGTATGAATGGATTAGAATGGATCATACGAATGAATTAGAATGGATCGTACGAACGAATTAGAATGGATCGTATGAACGAATTAGAATGGATAATACGAATGAATTAGAATGGATACATTCGAGCGAATGAATTAGAATGGATCGTACGAATGAATTAGAATGGATCGTACAAATGAATTAGAATGGATCGTATGAATGAATTAGAATAGATAGTGCGAATGAATTAGAATGGATCGGATGAATGAATTAGAATGGATTGTACGAATGAATTAGAATGGATCGTGCGAATGGATTAGAATGGATCGTACGAAAGAATTAGAATGGATCGTACGAATGAATTAGAATGGATCATACGAATGAATTAGAATCGATCGTACGAATGAATTAGAATGGATCGTACGAATGAATTAGAATAGAGAGTACGAATGAATTAGAATGGAGCGTACGAATAAACTAGAATGGATACATTCGTGCGAATAAATTAGAATGGATCATATAAAAGAATTAGAATGGATCGTGCGAATGAATTAGAATGGATCGTGCGAATGAATTAGAATGGATCGTATGAACAAATTAGAATGGATCATACGAACGAATTAGAATGGATCGTGCAAATGAATTTGAATGGATCATATGAATAAATTAGAATGGATCGTACGAATGAATTAAGATGGATACATTTGTGCGAATGAATTAGAATGGATCATACGATTGAATTTGAATAGATCGTACGAATGAATTAGAATGGATATATTTGTGCGAATTAATAAGAATGGATTGTGCGAATGAATTAGAATGGATACATTCGTGCGAATGAATTAGAATGGATTGTGCGAATGAATTAGAACAGATTCTGCGAATGAATTAGAACGCATTGTACGAATGAATTAGAATGGATCGTACGAATGGATTAGAATGGATCGTACGAATGAATTAGAATGGATCGTAGGAATGAATTAGAATGGATTGTGGGAATGAATTAGAATGGATCGTACGAATGAATTAGAATGATCCATTTGTGCGAATGAATTAGAATGGATCAAACGAATGAATTAGAATGGATCATATGAACAAATTAAAATGGATCGTACAAATGAATTAGAATGGATACATTCGTACGATCCATTCTAATTCATTCGTACGATCCATTCTTATTCATTCGTACGATCCAATCTAATTCATTCCTATGATCCATTCTAATTTATTCGTACGATCCATTCTAATTCATTCGTACGATCCATTATAATTCATTCATACGATCCATTCTAATTTATTCGTACGATCCATTCTAATTCATTCGTACGATCTATTCTAATTCATTCGCATGATCCATTCTAATTCATTCGTACGATCCATTCTAATTCATTCGCACGATCCATTCTAATTCATTAGCACGATCCATTCTAATTCAATCGTATGATCCATTCTAATTCATTCGCACAAATGTATCCATTCTAATTCATTCACATGATCCATTCTAATTCATTCGTACGATCTATTCTAATTCATTCGTACGATCCATTCTAATCCATTCGTATTCATTCGTACAATGCGTTCTAATTCATTCGCACAATCCGTTCTAATTCATTCGCACAATCAATTCTAATTCATTCGCACGAATGTATCCATTCTAACTCATTCGCACGATCCATTCTTATTAATTCGCACAAATGTTTCCATTCTAATTCATTCGTACGATCTATTCAAATTCAATCATATGATCATTCGCACAAATGTATCCATTTTAATTCATTCGTACGATCCATTCTAATTTATTCATACGATACATTCTAATTCATTTGCACGATCCATTCTAATTCGTTCGTATGATCCATTCTAATTCGTTCGTACAATCCATTCTAATTCATTCGCACGATCTATTCTAATTCATTCGCACGATCCATTTTAATTCTTTCATATGATCCATTCTAATTCATTCGCACGAATGTATCCATTCTAATTCATCGCACAAATGTATCCATTCTAATTCATTCGTACGATCTATTCTAATTCATTCGCACGATCGATTCTAATTCATTCGTATGATCCATTCTAATTCATTCGTACGATCCATTCTAATTCTTTCGTACGATCCATTCTAATTCATTCGCACGATCTATTCTAATTCATTCGTACAATCCATTCGAATTCATTCGCACGATCCATTCTAATTCATTCGCACTATCCATTCTAATTCATTCGTACGATCCAATCTAATTCATTCGTACGATCCATTCTAATTCATTCGTACGATCCATTCTAATTCATTCGCTCGAATGTATCCATTCTAATTCATTCGTACGATCCATTCTAATTCGTTCATACGATCCATTCTAATTCGTTCGTACGATCCATTCTAATTCATTCGTACGATCCATTCTAATCCATTCGTACGATCCATTCTAATTCATTCGTACAAATGAATTAGAATGGATCGTACGAATGAATTAGAATGGATTGTGCGAAAGAATTAGAATGGATCGTACGAATGAATTAGAATGGATAATAGGAATGAATTAGAATGGATCGTGCAAATGAATTAGAATGGATACATTCGTGCGAATGAATTAGAATGGATCGTAGTAATGAATTAGAATGCATCGTACGCATGAATTAGAATGGTTACATTCGTGCAAATAAATTAGAATGGATCGTACAAATGGATTAGAATGGATCATACGAATGGATTAGAACGCATTGTACGAATGAATTAGAATGGATCGTACATTCTAATTCATTCTAATCCATTCGAATGAATCATGCGAATGAATTAGAATGAATCGTACGAATGCATTAGAATGGATCGTACGAATGAATTAGAATGAATCGTACGATCCATTCTAATTCATTCGTCCGATCCATTCTAATTCATTCGCACGAATGTATCGATTCTAATTCGTTCGTACAATCCATTCTAATTCATTCGCACGATCCATTCTAATTCATTCGTATGATCCATTCTAATTCATTCCTACGATCTATTCTAATTGATTCGCTTGAATATATCCATTCTAATTCATTCGTACGATCCATTCTAATTCATTCTCACGATCGATTCTAATTCATTCGTGTGATCCATTCTAATTCATTCGTACGATCCATTCTAATTCTTTTATACGATCCAATCTAATTCATTCGTACGGTCCATTCTTATTCATTCGCACAAATGTATCTATTCTAATTCATTCGTACAATGCGTTCTAATCCATTCGTACGATCCATTCTAATCCATTCATATGATCCATTCTAATTCATTCGCACGAATGTAACCATTCTAATTTATTCGTACGATCCATTCTAATTCATTCCTACGATCCATTCTAATTCATTCGCACGAATGTATCCATTCTAATTCATTTGCACGATCTATTCTAATTCTTTCCTATGATCCATTCTAATTCATTCGCTCGAATGTATCCATTCTAATTCATTCGTACGATTCATTCTAATTCGTTCGTACGATCCATTCTAATTCATTCGTACGATCCATTCTAATTCATTCGCAAGATAAATTCTAATTCATTTGTACGATCCTTTTTAATTCATCGCATGGTCCATTCTAATTCATTCGTATGATACATTTATGCGAATGAATTAGAATGTATCGTATGAATGAATTAGAATGGATCATAGGAATGAATTAGAATAGATCGTGCGAATGAATTAGAAAGGATCGTACGAATGAATTAGAATGGATTATGCGAATGAATTAGAATGGATCGTATGAATGAATTAGAATGGTTACATTCGTGCGAATGAATTAGAATGGATCGTACGAATGGTTTAGAATGGATCGTACGAATGGATTGGAATGGATCGTACGAATGAATTAGAATGGATACATTCCAGCGAATGAATTAGAATGGATCGTACGAAGGAATTAGAATAGATCGTACGAATGGATTAAAATGGATCGTACGAATGGATTAGAATGGATCATACAAATGAATTAGAATGGATCGTGCAAATGAATTAGAATAGATACATTCGAGTGAATGAATTAGAATGGATATATTCGAGCGAATACATTAGAATAGATACATTCGAGCGAATGAATTAGAATAGATCGTAGGAATGAATTAGAATGGATCATACGAATGAATTAGAATGGATCGGTAGAATGAATTAGAATGGATCATACAAATGAATTAGAATGGATTGTGCGAATGAATTAGAATGGATCGTACGAATGAATTAGAATGGATCGAACGAATGAATTAGAATGGTTACATTCGAATGAATTTGAATGGATCGTACGAATGAATTAGAACGAATCGTACGAATGAATTAGAATGGATCGTGCGAATAAATTTGAATGGATCGTACGAATGAATTAGAATGGATCGTACGAATGAATTAGAATGGATCGTACAAATGAATTAGAATGGATACATTTGTGCGAACGGATCATAGGAATGAATTAGAATGGATCGTACGAATGAATTAGAATGGATTGTACGAATGAATTAGAATGGATACATTCGTGCGAATAAATTAGAATGGATCGTACGAATGAATTAGAATGGATCGTACGAATGAATTAGAATGGATACATTCAAGCGAATGAATTAGAATGGATCATACGAATGAATTAGAATGGATCATAGGAATGAATTATAATGGATCGTGCAAATGAATTAGAATAGATACATTCGTGCGAATGAATTAGAATGGATCATACGAATGAATTAGAATGGATCGTACGAATGAATTAGAATGGATTGTGCGAATGAATTAGAATGGATCATATGAATGGATTAGAATGGATACATTTGTGCGAATGAATTAGAATGGATCGTACGAATTAATTAGAATGGATCATGCGAATGAATTAGAATGGATCGTACGAATGAATTAGAATGGATCGTACGAATGAATTAGAATGGATCATATGAATGAATTAGAAAGGTTACATTCGTGCGAATGAATTAGAATAGATCGTACGAATGGATTAGAATGGATCATACGAATGGATTAGAATGCATTGTACGAATGAATTAGAATGGTTATATTCATGCAAATGAGTTAGAATGGATCGTACGAATGAATTAGAATGGATCGTATGAATGAATTTGAATGGATCGTACGAATGAATTAGAATGGATCGTATGAATGAATTAGAATGGTTCATACAAATGAATTAGAGTGGATCGTGCGAATGAATTAGAATGGATCGTGCGAATGAATTAGAATGGATACATTCGTACAAATGAATTAGAATGGATCGTACGAATGAATTAGAATGGATCATACAAATGAATTAGAATGGCTACATTAGTGCGAATGAATTTGAATGGATCATACCAATGAATTAGAATGGATCGAACGAATGAATTTGAATGGATACAATCGAGCGAATGAATTAGAATAGATCGTAGGAATGAATTAAAATGGATCATACGAATGAATTTGAATGGATCGTACGAACGAATTAGAATGGATCGTACGAACGAATTAGAATGGATCGTATGAACGAATTAGAATGGATCGTACGAATGAATTAGAATGGATACATTCGAGCGAATGAATTAGAATCGATCGTACGAATGAATTAAAATGGATGATAGGAATGAATTAGAATGGATTGTACGAATGAATTAGAATGGATACATTCGAGCGAATGAATTAGAATGGATCGTACGAATGAATTAGAATAGCTCATACGAATGAATGAATCGTAAGAATGAATTAGAATGGATCGTACGATACTTTCTAATCCATTCGTACGATCCATTCAAATTCATTCGCACGAATGTAACCATTCTATATCATTCGTACGATCCATTCTAATTGATTCCTACGATCTATTCTAATTCATTCGCTCGAATGTATCCATTCTAATTCATTCGTTCGATCCATTCTAATTCATTCGTACGATCCATTCAAATTCATTCGCATGATCGATTCTAATTCATTCGTACAATCCATTCTAATTCATTCTCAAGAATGTAACCTTTCTAATTAATTTGTACGATCCATTCTAATTCATTCGTACGATCCGTTCTAATTCATTCGTACGATCCATTCTAATTCATTCGCACGATCAATTCTAATGCATTCGTACGATCCATTCTAATTCATTCCTACGATCCATTCTAATTCATTCGCACGAATGTATCCATTCTAATTCATTTACACGATCCATTCTAATTCATTCCTATGATCCATTCTAATTCATTTGTACGATCCATTCTAATTCATTCGCTCGAATGTATCCATTCTAATTCATTCGTACGATCCATTCTAATTCATTCGCACGAATGAATTTGAATGGATCGTACGAATAAATTAGAATGGATTGTACGAATGAATTAGAATGGATACATTCGTGCGAATGAACTAGAATAGATCGTGCGAATAAATTAGAATGGATCGATCATACGAATGAATTAGAATTGATCGTGCGAATGAATTTGAATTGATCGTATGAATGAATTAGAATGGATCGTACGAATGAATTAGAATGGATCGAACGAATGAATTAGAATGGATACATTCGAGCGGAATGAATTAGAATGGATCGTGAGATCCTTTCTAATTCATTCTCACAAATGTATCCAATCTAATTCATTCGTATGATCCATTCTTATTCATTCGCATGATCCATTCTAATTCATTCGCACGAATATATCCATGCTAATTCATTCGTACGATCCATTCTAATTCATTCGTACGATCCATTCTAATTCATTCGCATGATCCATTCTAATTCATTCGTACGATCCATTAGAATGGATCCGTACGATCCATTCTTATTCATTCGTACGATCCATTCTAATTCATTCGTACAATCTATTCTAATTCAGTCGTATGAATGTATCCATTCTAATTCATTCGCTCGAATGTATCCAGTCTAATTCATTCGTACAAATGTATCCATTCTAATTCATTCCTACGAATGAATTAGAATGGATCGTATGAATGGATTAGAATAGATCATACGAATGGATTAGAATGGATCGTACGAATGAATTAGAATGGATCATAGAAATGAATTAGATTGGATTGTGCGAATGAATTAGAATGGATATATTCTTGCGAATGAATTAGAATGGATCGTACGAATGAATTAGAATGGATCATACGAATGAATTAGAATGGATACATTTGTGAGAATGAATTAGAATGGATCGTAAGATCTATTATAATTCATTCCGCTCGAATGTATCCATTCTAATTCATTCGTTCGATCCATTCTAATTCATTCGTACGATCCATTCTAATTCATTCGCACGATCCATTCTAATTCATTCGTACGATCGATGCATTCTAATTTATTCGCACGATCTATTCTAATTCATTCGCACGAATGTATCCATTCTAATTCATTCGTACGATCCATTCAAATTCATTCGTGCGAATGAATTAGAATGGATCGTACGAATGGATCATGCGAATGAATTAGAATGGATCGTACGAATGAATTAGAATGGATCGTACAAATGAATTAGAATGGATACATTCCAGCTAATGAATTAGAATGGATCGTACGAATGAATTAGAATTGATCATAGGAATGAATTAGAATGGATCGTGCAAATGAATTAGAATGGATACATTCGTGCGAATGAATTAGAATGGATCGTAGGAATGAATTAGAATGGATCGTACGAATGAATTAGAATGGTTATATTCGTGCGAATGAATTAGAATTGATCATACGAATGAATTAGAACGGATCGTGCGAATGAATTAGAATGGATCGTACGAATAAATTAGAATGGTTACATTCGAGCGAATGAATTAGAATGGATCGTACGAATGAATTATAATGGATCATGCGAATGAATTAGAATGGATCGTACGAATGAATTAGAATGGTTCGTGCGAATGAATCAGAATGGATCGTACGAATGAATTAGAATGGATCATACAAATGAATTAGAAAGGTTACATTTGTGGGAATGAATTAGAATGGATCATACGATTCATTCTAATTCATTCATCCGATCCATTCTAATTCATTCGTACGATCCATTCTAATTCATTCGTACGATCCATTCTAATTCATTCTCATAAATATAACCTTTCTAATTCATTTGTGCGATCCATTCTAATTCATTCGTACGATCCATTCTAATTCATTCGTATGATCCATTCTAATTCATTCGCATGAATGTTTCCATTCTAATCCATTCGTACGATCATTCGGTGGATCCATTCTAATTCATTCGTACGATTCATTCTAATTCATTCGTATAAATGTATCCATTCTAATTCATTCGTCCGATCCATTCTAATTCATTCGTATAATCAATTCTAGTTCATTCGCATGATCCATTCTAATTCATTCGTATGATCCATTCTAATTCATTCCTACGATCTATTCTAATTCATTTGTATGATCCATTCTTAATTAGAATAGATCGTAGGAATGAATTAGAATGGATACATTCGTGCGAATGAATTAAATAGATCGTGTGAATAAATTAGAATGGATCGATCGTACGATTCATTCTAATTCATTCGTACGATCCATTCAAATTCATTCGCACGATCCATTCTAATTCATTCATATGATTCATTCTAATTCGTTCATACAATCCATTCTAATTCATTCGCATGAATATATCCATTCTAATTCATTTGTTTGATTCATTCTAATTCATTCGTATGATCCATTCTAATTCATTCGCATGAATGTATCCATTCTAATTCATTCGTATGATCCATTCTAATTCATTCGTACGATCCATTCTAATTCATTCGTACGATCCATTCTAGTTCATTCGCACAAATGTATCCATTCTAATTCATTCGTATGATCCATTCTAATTCATTCGCTCGAATATATCAATTCTAATTCATTTGTACGATCCATTCTAATTCATTCGCATGATCCATTCTAATTCATTCGTATGATCCATTCTAATTCATTCGTACGATCCATTCTAATTCATTCGTACAATGCAATCTAAATCATTCGCACAAATGTATCTATTCTAATTCATTCGTACAATGCGTTCTAATCCATTCGCACGATCCATTCTAATCCATTCGTACGTTCCATTCTAATTCATTCGCACAAATGTAACCATTCTAATTCATTCATATGATCCATTCTAATTCATTCGTACGATCCATTCTAATTCATTCGTATGATCCATTCTAATTCGTTCGTACGATCCATTCTAATTCATTCGTACGATCCATTCTAATTCATTCTCACAAATGTAACCTTTCTAATTCATTTGTACGATCCATTCTAATTCATTCGTACGATCCATTCTAATCCATTCGTACGATCCATTCTAAACCATTCGTATGATCCATTCTAATTCATTCGCACGAATGTAACCATTCAAATTCATTTGTACGATCCATTCTAATTCATTCCTATGATCCATTCTAATTCATTCGCACGAATGTATCCATTCTAATTCATTTACACGATCCATTCTAATTCATTCCTATGATCCAATCTAATTTATTCGTACGATCCATTCTAATTCATTCGCTCGAATGTATCCATTCTAATTCATTTGCACGATCCATTCTAATTCATTCGTAAGATCCATTGAAATTCATTCGCACGATCCATTCTAATTAATTCGTACGATCCATTCTAATTCATTCATACGATCTATTCTAATTCATTCGTACGAATGTATCCATTCTAATTTATTCGTACGATTCATTCTAATTCATTCATATGAGCTATTCTAATTCATTCGTACGATCAATTCTAATACATTCGTACGATCCAATCTAATTCATTCGCACGAATATATCTTACGAATGAATTAGAATGGATCATGCGAATGAATTAAAATGGATCGTACAAATGAATTAGAATGGATCGTGCGAATGAATTAGAATGGATCGTACGAATGAATTAGAATGGATTGTACGAACAAATTAGAATGGATCGTATGAACGAATTAGAATGGATCGTCTGAAAGAATTAGAATGGATACATTCGAGCGAATGAATTAGAATGGATCGTACGAATGAATTAGAATGGATCATAGGAATGAATTAGAATAGATCGTGCAAATGAATTAGAATGGATACATTCGTGCGAATGAATTAGAATGGATCATAGGAATGAATTAGAATGGATCGTACGAATGAATTAGAGTGGTTACATTCGTGCGAATGAATTAGAATGGATCGTACGAATGGATTAGAATGGATTAGAATGGATCGTACGAATGAATTAGAATGAATCGTACGAATGAATTAGAATGGATCGTGCAAATGAATTAGAATGGATCACAGGAATGAATTAGAATGGATCGTGCAAATGAATTAGAATGGATCGTGCGAATGAATTAGAATGGATCGTACGAATGATTTAGAATGGATCGTGCAAATGAATTTGAATGGATCGTACGAATGAATTAGAATGGATCGAACGAATGAATTAGAATGGATACATTCGAGCGAATGAATTAGAATAGATCGTAGGAATGAATTAGAATGGATCATACGAATGAATTAGAATGGATCGTGCGAATAAATTAGAATGGATCGTACGAATGAATTAGAAATGATCATACAAACGAATTAGAATGGATCGTACGGATTGTATGAATGAATTACAATGGATCGTACGAATGAATTAGAAAGGATCGTACGAATGAATTAGTATAGCTCATACGAATGAATTAGAATTAATCGTACGAATGAATTAAAATGGTTACATTCGTGCGAATGAATTAGAATAGATAGTACGAATGAATTAGAATGGATCGTACGAATAAATTAGAATGGATCGTGCGAATGAATTAGAATGGATCGTACGAATGAATTAGAATGGATCCACCGAATGAGTTAGAATGGATCATACGAATGAATCAGAATGGATCGTACGAATGAATTAGAATAGATTGTGCGAATGAATTAGAATAGATCGTATGAATGAATAAGAATGGATCGTGCGAATGAGTTAGAATGGATCATACGAATGAATTAGAATGGATCGTACGAATGAATTAGAATGGATCCACCGAATGAGTTAGAATGGATCATACGAATGAATTAGAATGGATTGTGCGAATGAATTAGAATGGATCGTACGAACGAATTAGAATGGATCATGCGAATGAATTAGAATGGATCGTATGAATAAATTGGAATGGATCGTACAAATGAACCACATTTGAGAGAATGAATTAGAATGGATCGTACGAAAGGATTAGAATGGATTGTATGAATGGATTAGAATAGATCGTACGAATGGATTAGAATGGATCATACGAATGAATTATAATGGATCATACAATTGAATTAGAAAGGTTACATTCGTGAGACTGAATTAGAATGGATCGTACGAATGAATTAGAATGGATCATGCGAAAGAATTTGAAAGGATCATACGAATGTATTAGAATGGATCGAACGAATGAATTAGAATGGATACATTCGAGCGAATGAATTAGAATAGATCGTAGGAATGAGTTAGAATAGATCATACGAATGAATTAGAATGGATCATGCGAATGAATTTGATTGGATTTTACGAGTGAATTAGAATAGATACATTCGTGCGAATGAATTAGAATGGATCGTATGATTCATTCTAATTCATTCGTACGATCCATTCTAATGCATTCGTACGATTCATTCTAATTCATTCGCACGATCCATTCTAATTCATTCATACGATCCATTCTTATTCATTCATATGATCCATTCTTGTTCATTCGCACAATCCATTCTAATTCATTCGTACGATCCATTCTAATTCATTCGTATGATCCATTCTAACTCATTCGGTGGATCCATTCTAATTCATTCGTATGATCCATTCTAATTCATTCGTACGATCCATTCTAATTCATTCGTACGATCCATTGTAATTCATTCATACAATCCGTATGATCCATTCTAATTCGTTCATACGATCCATTCTAATTCATTCGTACGATCCATTCTAATTCATTCGCACGATCCATTCTAATTCATTCGTATGATCCATTCTAATTCATTCCTACGATCTATTCTAATTCATTCGCTCGAATGTATCGATTCTAATTCATTCGTTCGATCCATTCTAATTCATTCGTACGATCCATTCAAATTCATTCGCACGATCCATTCTAATTCATTCGTACGATCCATTCTAATTCTTTCGCACGAAATTAGAATGGATTGTACGAATGAATTAGAATGGTTACATTCGTGCGAATGAATTAGAATGGATCATACGAATGGATTAGAATGGATCGTACGAATGAATTAGAATGGATCGTACAAATTAATTAGAAAGGTTACATTTGTGAGAATGAATTAGAATGCATCGTATGAATGAATTAGAATGGATCGAACGAATGAATTAGAATGGATCGTACGAATGCATTAGAATAGTTATATTCCTGCGAATGAATTAGAATGAATCGTACTAATTTATTAGAATGGATCGTACGAATGAATTAGAATGGATACATTCGTGCGAATGAACTAGAATGGATACATACATTCATGCGAATGAATTAGAATGGATCGTATGAATGAATTAGAATGAATTAGAATAGATACATTCGTACGATCCATTCTAATTCATTTGTACGATCCATTCTTATTCATTCGTACGATCCATTCAAATTCATTCGCATGATCCATTCTAATTCATTCGTACGATCCATTATAATTCATTCTCACAAATGTAACCTTTCTAATTCATTTGTACGATCTATTCTAATTCATTCGTACGATCCATTCTAATTCATTCGCATGATCCATTCTAATTCATTCGTACGATCCATTCTAATCCATTCGTACGATCCATTCTAATTCATTCGCACGAATGTAACCATTCTAATCCATTCGTACGATCCATTCTAATTCATTCCTACGATCCATTCTAATTCATTCGCACGAATGTATCCATTCTAATTCATTTGCACGATCCATTCTAATTCATTCCTATGATCCATTCTAATCCATTCTTACGATCCATTCTAATCCATTCGTACGATCCATTCTAATTCTTTCGTACGATCCATTCTAATTCATTCTCACAAATGTAACCTTTCTAATTCATTTGTACGATCCATTCTAATTCATTTGTACGATCCATTCAAATCCATTCGTACGATCTATTCTAATCCATTCGTACGATCCATTCTAATTCATTCGCACGAATGTAACCATTCTAATTCATTCGTACGATCCATTCTAATTCATTCATACAATCCATTCTAATTCATTCGCACGAATGTATACATTCTAATTAATTCATACGATCCATTCTAATTCGTTCGTACGATCCATTCTAATTCATTCGCACGATCCATTCTAATTCATTTGTACAATCCATTCTATTTCATTCGTACGATCCATTCCAATGCATTCGTACGATTCATTCTAATTCATTCGCACAAACCATTATAAATCATTTGTATGATCCATTCTAATTTATTTGCACGAATATACTATCCATTCGAATTTATTCGCAAGAATGTATCCATTCTAATTCATTCGTACAATACATTCTAATTTATTAGTACAAATGTATCCATTCTAATTCATTCGTACGATCCATTCTAATTCATTCGTACGACCCATTCTAATTCATTCGCATGATCCATTCGTACGATCCATTCTAATCCATTCGTACGATCCATTCTAACTCATTCATACGATCCATTCTAATTCGTTCTACGATCCATTAGAATGGATCGTGTAAATGAATTAGAATGGATACGTTCGTACAAATGAATTAGAATGGATCGTGCGAATGAATTAGAATGGATTGTACGAATGAATTAGAATAGATCGTTCGAATAAATTAGAATGGATCATACGAATGAATTAGAATAGATATATTCATGCGAATGAATTAGAATGGATCGTATGAACGAATTAGAATGGTTCATACGAATGAATTAGAATGGATACATTCGTGCGAATGAATTAGAATGGATCATAGGAATGAATTAGAATGGATCGTGCAAATGAATTAGAATGGATACGTTCGTGCGAATGAATTAGAATGGATCGTACGAATGAATTAGAATGGTTACATTCGTGCGAATGAATTAGAATGGATCGTACGAATGGATTAAAATGGATCGTACAAATGGATTAGAATGGATCATACAAATGAATTAGAAAGGTTACATTTGTGGGAATGAATTAGAATGGATCGTACGAATGAATTAGAATGGATCGTAAGAATGGATTAGAATGGATCGTACGAATGAATTAGAATGGTTATATTCGTGCGAATGAATTAGAATGGATCGTACGAATGAATTAGAATGGATCGTACAAATGAATTAGAAAGGTTACATTCGTGCGAATGAATTAGAATGGATCGTACGAATGGATTAGAATGGATCGTACGAATGGATTAGAATGGATCATACGAATGGATTAGAATGGATCATACGAATGGATTTCAATGGATCGTACGAATGGATTAGAATGGATCATACGAATGGAATAGAATAGATCGTGCGAATGAATTAGAATGGATCGTGCGAATGAATTAGAATGGATCGTACGAATGGATTAGAACGCATTGTACGAATGAATTAGACATTCGTACAATTCATTCTAATTCATTTGCACGATCCATTCTAATTCATTCGTATGATCCATTCTAATTCATTCGTACGATCCATTCTAATTCTTTCGTATGATCTATTCTAACTCATTCGCACAAATGTATCCATTCTAATTCATTCGTACGATCCATTCTAATTCATTCGTACGATCCATTCTAATCCATTCATACGAACCATTTAAATTCATTCGTACGATCCATTCTAATTCATTCGTACGATCCATTCTAATTCATTCGCACGATCTATTCTAATTCATTCGCATGATCCATTCTAATTCATTCGCACGATCCATTCTAATTCATTCCTACGATCCATTCTAATTCATTCATACGATCTATTCTAATTCATTCGTTCGATCCATTCAAATTCATTCACACGATCTATTCAAATTCATTCGCACGATCCATTCTAATTCGTTCATACGATCCATTCTAATTCGCTCGTACGATCCATTCTAATCCATTCGTACGATCCATTCAAATTCATTCGCACGAATGTAACCTTTCTAATTCATTTGTACGATCCATTTTAATTCATTCGTACGATCCATTCTATTTTATTCGTACGATCCATTCTAATTCATTCGCACGAATGTAACCATTCTAATTCATTCGTACTATCCATTCTAATCCATTCGTACGATCCATTCTAATCCATTCGTACGATCCATTCTAATTCTTTCTCACAAGTTAACCTTTCTAATTTATTTATACGATCTATTCTAATTCATTCGTACGATCCATTCTAATCCATTCATACGATCCATTCAAATCCATTCGTACGATCCATTCTAATCCATTCGTACGATCCATTCTAATCCATTCTAATTCATTCGTACGATCCATTCTAATTCTTTCGCACGAAATTAGAATGGATTGTACGAATGAATTAGAATGGTTACATTCGTGCGAATGAATTAGAATGGATCATACGAATGGATTAGAATGGATCGTACGAATGAATTAGAATGGATCGTACAAATTAATTAGAAAGGTTACATTTGTGAGAATGAATTAGAATGCATCGTATGAATGAATTAGAATGGATCGTACGAATGAATTAGAATGGATCGTACGAATGCATTAGAATAGTTATATTCCTGCGAATGAATTAGAATGAATCGTACTAATTTATTAGAATGGATCGTACGAATGAATTAGAATGGATACATTCGTGCGAATGAACTAGAATGGATACATACATTCATGCGAATGAATTAGAATGGATCGTATGAATGAATTAGAATGAATTAGAATGGATACATTCGTACGATCCATTCTAATTCATTTGTACGATCCATTCTTATTCATTCGTACGATCCATTCAAATTCATTCGCATGATCCATTCTAATTCATTCGTACGATCCATTATAATTCATTCTCACAAATGTAACCTTTCTAATTCATTTGTACGATCTATTCTAATTCATTCGTACGATCCATTCTAATTCATTCGCATGATCCATTCTAATTCATTCGTATGATCCATTCTAATCCATTCGTACGATCCATTCTAATTCATTCGCACGAATGTAACCATTCTAATCCATTCGTACGATCCATTCTAATTCATTCCTACGATCCATTCTAATTCATTCGCACGAATGTATCCATTCTAATTCATTTGCACGATCCATTCTAATTCATTCCTATGATCCATTCTAATCCATTCTTACGATCCATTCTAATCCATTCGTACGATCCATTCTAATTCTTTCGTACGATCCATTCTAATTCATTCTCACAAATGTAACCTTTCTAATTCATTTGTACGATCCATTCTAATTCATTTGTACGATCCATTCTAATCCATTCGTACGATCTATTCTAATCCATTCGTACGATCCATTCTAATTCATTCGCACGAATGTAACCATTCTAATTCATTCGTACGATCCATTCTAATTCATTCATACAATCCATTCTAATTCATTCGCACGAATGTATACATTCTAATTAATTCATACGATCCATTCTAATTCGTTCGTACGATCCATTCTAATTCATTCGCACGATCCATTCTAATTCATTTGTACAATCCATTCTATTTCATTCGTACGATCCATTCCAATGCATTCGTACGATTCATTCTTATTCATTCGCACAAACCATTATAAATCATTTGTATGATCCATTCTAATTTATTTGCACGAATATACTATCCATTCTAATTTATTCGCAAGAATGTATCCATTCTAATTCATTCGTACAATACATTCTAATTTATTAGTACAAATGTATCCATTCTAATTCATTCGTACGATCCATTCTAATTCATTCGTACGACCCATTCTAATTCATTCGCATGATCCATTCGTACGATCCATTCTAATCCATTCGTACGATCCATTCTAACTCATTCATACGATCCATTCTAATTCGTTCTACGATCCATTAGAATGGATTGTGTAAATGAATTAGAATGGATACATTCGTACAAATGAATTAGAATGGATCGTGCGAATGAATTAGAATGGATTGTACGAATGAATTAGAATAGATCGTTCGAATAAATTAGAATGGATCATACGAATGAATTAGAATAGATATATTCATGCGAATGAATTAGAATGGATCGTATGAACGAATTAGAATGGTTCATACGAATGAATTAGAATGGATACATTCGTGCGAATGAATTAGAATGGATCATAGGAATGAATTAGAATGGATCGTGCAAATGAATTAGAATGGATACGTTCGTGCGAATGAATTAGAATGGATCGTACGAATGAATTAGAATGGTTACATTCGTGCGAATGAATTAGAATGGATCGTACGAATGGATTAAAATGGATCGTACAAATGGATTAGAATGGATCGTACAAATGAATTAGAAAGGTTACATTTGTGGGAATGAATTAGAATGGATCGTACGAATGAATTAGAATGGATCGTAAGAATGGATTAGAATGGATCGTACGAATGAATTAGAATGGTTATATTCGTGCGAATGAATTAGAATGGAACGTACGAATGAATTAGAATGGATCGTACAAATGAATTAGAAAGGTTACATTCGTGCGAATGAATTAGAATGGATCGTACGAATGGATTAGAATGGATCGTACGAATGGATTAGAATGGATCATACGAATGGATTAGAATGGATCATACGAATGGATTTCAATGGATCGTACGAATGGATTAGAATGGATCATACGAATGGAATAGAATAGATCGTGCGAATGAATTAGAATGGATCGTGCGAATGAATTAGAATGGATCGTACGAATGGATTAGAACGCATTGTACGAATGAATTAGACATTCGTACAATTCATTCTAATTCATTTGCACGATCCATTCTAATTCATTCGTATGATCCATTCTAATTCATTCGTACGATCCATTCTAATTCTTTCGTATGATCTATTCTAACGCATTCGCACAAATGTATCCATTCTACTTCATTCGTACGATCCATTCTAATTCATTCGTACGATCCATTCTAATCCATTCATACGAACCATTTAAATTCATTCGTACGATCCATTCTAATTCATTCGTACGATCCATTCTAATTCATTCGCACGATCTATTCTAATTCATTCGCATGATCCATTCTAATTCATTCGCACGATCCATTCTAATTCATTCCTACGATCCATTCTAATTCATTCATACGATCTATTCTAATTCATTCGTTCGATCCATTCTAATTCATTCACACGATCTATTCAAATTCATTCGCACGATCCATTCTAATTCGTTCATACGATCCATTCTAATTCGCTCGTACGATCCATTCTAATCCATTCGTACGATCCATTCAAATTCATTCGCACGAATGTAACCTTTCTAATTCATTTGTACGATCCATTTTAATTCATTCGTACGATCCATTCTATTTTATTCGTACGATCCATTCTAATTCATTCGCACGAATGTAACCATTCTAATTCATTCGTACTATCCATTCTAATCCATACGTACGATCCATTCTAATCCATTCGTACGATCCATTCTAATTCTTTCTCACAAGTTAACCTTTCTAATTTATTTATACGATCTATTCTAATTCATTCGTACGATCCATTCTAATCCATTCATACGATCCATTCTAATTCATTCGTACGATCCATTCTAATCCATTCGTACGATCCATTCTAATCCATTCTAATTCATTCGTACGATCCATTCTAATTCTTTCGCACGAAATTAGAATGGATTGTACGAATGAATTAGAATGGTTACATTCGTGCGAATGAATTAGAATGGATCATACGAATGGATTAGAATGGATCGTACGAATGAATTAGAATGGATCGTACAAATTAATTAGAAAGGTTACATTTGTGAGAATGAATTAGAATGCATCGTATGAATGAATTAGAATGGATCGTACGAATGAATTAGAATGGATCGTACGAATGCATTAGAATAGTTATATTCCTGCGAATGAATTAGAATGAATCGTACTAATTTATTAGAATGGATCGTACGAATGAATTAGAATGGATACATTCGTGCGAATGAACTAGAATGGATACATACATTCATGCGAATGAATTAGAATGGATCGTATGAATGAATTAGAATGAATTAGAATGGATACATTCGTACGATCCATTTTAATTCATTTGTACGATCCATTCTTATTCATTCGTACGATCCATTCAAATTCATTCGCATGATCCATTCTAATTCATTCGTACGATCCATTATAATTCATTCTCACAAATGTAACCTTTCTAATTCATTTGTACGATCTATTCTAATTCATTCGTACGATCCATTCTAATTCATTCGCATGATCCATTCTAATTCATTCGTACGATCCATTCTAATCCATTCGTACGATCCATTCTAATTCATTCGCACGAATGTAACCATTCTAATCCATTCGTACGATCCATTCTAATTCATTCCTACGATCCATTCTAATTCATTCGCACGAATGTATCCATTCTAATTCATTTGCACGATCCATTCTAATTCATTCCTATGATCCATTCTAATCCATTCTTACGATCCATTCTAATCCATTCGTACGATCCATTCTAATTCTTTCGTACGATCCATTCTAATTCATTCTCACAAATGTAACCTTTCTAATTCATTTGTACGATCCATTCTAATTCATTTGTACGATCCATTCTAATCCATTCGTACGATCTATTCTAATCCATTCGTACGATCCATTCTAATTCATTCGCACGAATGTAACCATTCTAATTCATTCGTACGATCCATTCTAATTCATTCATACAATCCATTCTAATTCATTCGCACGAATGTATACATTCTAATTAATTCATACGATCCATTCTAATTCGTTCGTACGATCCATTCTAATTCATTCGCACGATCCATTCTAATTCATTTGTACAATCCATTCTATTTCATTCGTACGATCCATTCCAATGCATTCGTACGATTCATTCTAATTCATTCGCACAAACCATTATAAATCATTTGTATGATCCATTCTAATTTATTTGCACGAATATACTATCCATTCTAATTTATTCGCAAGAATGTATCCATTCTAATTCATTCGTACAATACATTCTAATTTATTAGTACAAATGTATCCATTCTAATTCATTCGTACGATCCATTCTAATTCATTCGTACGACCCATTCTAATTCATTCGCATGATCCATTCGTACGATCCATTCTAATCCATTCGTACGATCCATTCTAATTCATTCATACGATCCATTCTAATTCGTTCTACGATCCATTAGAATGGATTGTGTAAATGAATTAGAATGGATACATTCGTACAAATGAATTAGAATGGATCGTGCGAATGAATTAGAATGGATTGTACGAATGAATTAGAATAGATCGTTCGAATAAATTAGAATGGATCATACGAATGAATTAGAATAGATATATTCATGCGAATGAATTAGAATGGATCGTATGAACGAATTAGAATGGTTCATACGAATGAATTAGAATGGATACATTCGTGCGAATGAATTAGAATGGATCATAGGAATGAATTAGAATGGATCGTGCAAATGAATTAGAATGGATACGTTCGTGCGAATGAATTAGAATGGATCGTACGAATGAATTAGAATGGTTACATTCGTGCGAATGAATTAGAATGGATCGTACGAATGGATTAAAATGGATCGTACAAATGGATTAGAATGGATCGTACAAATGAATTAGAAAGGTTACATTTGTGGGAATGAATTAGAATGGATCGTACGAATGAATTAGAATGGATCGTAAGAATGGATTAGAATGGATCGTACGAATGAATTAGAATGGTTATATTCGTGCGAATGAATTAGAATGGATCGTACGAATGAATTAGAATGGATCGTACAAATGAATTAGAAAGGTTACATTCGTGCGAATGAATTAGAATGGATCGTACGAATGGATTAGAATGGATCGTACGAATGGATTAGAATGGATCATACGAATGGATTAGAATGGATCATACGAATGGATTTCAATGGATCGTACGAATGGATTAGAATGGATCATACGAATGGAATAGAATAGATCGTGCGAATGAATTAGAATGGATCGTGCGAATGAATTAGAATGGATCGTACGAATGGATTAGAACGCATTGTACGAATGAATTAGACATTCGTACAATTCATTCTAATTCATTTGCACGATCCATTCTAATTCATTCGTATGATCCATTCTAATTCATTCGTACGATCCATTCTAATTCTTTCGTATGATCTATTCTAACTCATTCGCACAAATGTATCCATTCTAATTCATTCGTACGATCCATTCTAATTCATTCGTACGATCCATTCTAATCCATTCATACGAACCATTTAAATTCATTCGTACGATCCATTCTAATTCATTCGTACGATCCATTCTAATTCATTCGCACGATCTATTCTAATTCATTCGCATGATCCATTCTAATTCATTCGCACGATCCATTCTAATTCATTCCTACGATCCATTCTAATTCATTCATACGATCTATTCTAATTCATTCGTTCGATCCATTCTAATTCATTCACACGATCTATTCAAATTCATTCGCACGATCCATTCTAATTCGTTCATACGATCCATTCTAATTCGCTCGTACGATCCATTCTAATCCATTCGTACGATCCATTCAAATTCATTCGCACGAATGTAACCTTTCTAATTCATTTGTACGATCCATTTTAATTCATTCGTACGATCCATTCTATTTTATTCGTACGATCCATTCTAATTCATTCGCACGAATGTAACCATTCTAATTCATTCGTACTATCCATTCTAATCCATTCGTACGATCCATTCTAATCCATTCGTACGATCCATTCTAATTCTTTCTCACAAGTTAACCTTTCTAATTTATTTATACGATCTATTCTAATTCATTCGTACGATCCATTCTAATCCATTCATACGATCCATTCTAATTCATTCGTACGATCCATTCTAATCCATTCGTACGATCCATTCTAATCCATTCTAATTCATTCGTATGATCCATTCTAATCCATTCGTATGATCCATTCTAATTCATTCGTACGATCCATTCTAATCCATTCGTACGATCCATTCTAATTCATTCGTACGATCCATTCTAATTCATTCTCACAAATGTAAACTTTCTAATTCATTTGTACGATCCATTCTAATTCATTCGTACGATCCATTCTAATTCATTCACACGAATGTATCCATTCTAATGCATTCGTACGATCCATTCTAATTCATTCGCACGATCCATCCATTCATTCGCATGAGCCATTCAAATTCATTCGTACCATCCATTCTAATTCATTCTCACGAATGTATCCATTCTAATTCATTCGCATGATCCATTCTAATTCATTCGTATGAATGAATTACAATGGATCGTACTAATGAATTAGAATGGATCGTACGAATAAATTAGAATAGCTCATACGAATGAATTAGAATGAATCGTACGAATGAATTTGAATGGATCATAGGAATGAATTAGAATGGATCGTACGAATGAATTAGAATGGTTACATTCGTGCGAATGAATTAGAATGGATCGTACGAATGGATTAGAATGTATCGTACGAATGAATTAGAATGGATCGTAGGAATGAATTAGAATGGACCGTACAAATGAATTTGAATGGATCGTATGAATGAATTAGAATGAATCGTACGAATGCATTAGAATGGATCGTACGAATGAATTAGAATAGATCGTAGGAATGAATTAGAATGGATCATAGGAATGAATTAGAATGGATCGTACAAATGAATTAGAATGGTTACATTCGTGCGAATGAATTAAAATGGATCGTACGAATGAAATAGAATGGATCGTACGAATGAATTAGAATGGATACATTCGTGCGAATGAATTAGAATAGATAAATTCGAATGAATGAATTAGAATGGATCGTGCAAATGAATTAGAATGGATCATGCGAATGAATGAATGGATCGTGCGAATGAATTAGAATGGATCGTACGAATGCATTAGAATGGATACATTCGTGCGAATGAATTAGAATGGATCGTACGAATGAATTAGAATGGATCGTGCAAATGGATTAGAATGGATCGTACGAATGAATTAGAATCGATCGTACGAATGAATTAGAATGGATACATTTGAGCGAATGAATTAGAATGGATCGTACGAATGAATTAGAATGGATCGTGCAAATGGATTAGAATGGATCGTACGAATGGATTAGAATGGATCGTACGAATGGATTAGAATGGATCGTACGAATGAATTAGAATGGATCATACAAATGAATTAGAAAGGTTACATTCGTGAGAATGAATTAGAATGGATCGTACGAATTAATTTGAATGGATCCACCGAATGAATTAGAATGGTTACATTTGTGCGAATGAATTAGAATGTATCATGCGAATGAATTAGAATCGATCGTACGAATGAATTAGAATGGTTACATTCGTGCGAATGAATTAGAATGGATCGTACGAATGAATTAGAATGGATCGTGCGAATGAATTAGAATTGATCATACGAATGAATTAGAATGGATAGTAGGAATGAATTAGAATGGATCGTATGAATGAATTAGAATGGTTACATTCGTGCAAATGAATTAGAATGGATCGTACGAATGGTTTAGAATGGATCATACGAATGGATTAGAATGGATCGTACGAATGAATTAGAATGGATCGTGCGAATGAATTAGAATTTATCATACGAATGAATTAGATTGGATCGTACGAATGAATTAGAATGGATCGTTCGAATGGATCCATTCTAATTAGAATGGATCGTACGAATGAATTAGAATGGATCATAGGAATTAATTAGAATGGATCATACAAATGAATTAGAATGCATACATTCGTGCGAATGAATTAGAATGGATCATGCGAATGAATTTGAATGGATCGTACGAATGAATCCATTCTAATTCATTCGTACGATCCATTCTAATTATATTGGATCCATTCTAATTCATTCCCACAATCCATTCTAATCCATTTGTACGATCCATTCTTTTTTTTTTTTTTTTATCAAATCTAGGGGATTTTATTTGGGACCCCGCCCATGAAAAAAGCATCACTTACATCTCTGGCCTTTTATAGAATCAAGGCAATCAGAGAGAGAAAAGAAAAATCCAACTACAAAGAAGAAAGATCTCTCTAACCCAAAGAAAGCCTAATCCACTTCTATGGAAAACCAGACCAAAGAACCTCCTGAACATATCAGTGCCACTTATAGATTTTCCCTTTGCAGTCATTTTCTATTGCAATCCGAAGGTTCTCACTGAAATCCCTTGGAAACAATCTGACCAATTGTGTTGTTACTGGATTTTCTTTTGACAGAATATCTGTAGGAGAATTCCCTTCTCTCCACACATGTGAGAGCTTACACTCTTTGAACCTGTTTAAAGCATTACGAATACTTTGTACTTGATGAGCTGCTATCCAAGGTGTAGCATAGGAACCTTTAATACAGTTAATAGCAACCAGAGAATCAGATTCAACCCATAGCTGACTGATATTCATATCTTCTGCATACTTCAGTCCTTTCTCAATGGCTTCCAACTCAACATTTAAAATATTCTGATGTGTAGAAGGCCCATAAAATCCCTGAATTGTTGTGCCAGTACAATCTCTGAAAATCCCCCCAATAGAAGCTGAATTCTTAGATATTGAACCATCTGTATTAATTTTAATCCAGTTCTGTGAAGGATAGGTCCAGTTAACATATTGAAATTCATGAAAATATGGCTTCAGCATACTACCCCATTTAGCCATAATAGCTTTATTATCAAAGGTGTCTTCATCTGTGCATTCATAACTAGACAGCCTAAGGAGGGCTGTTTGTGTGATTTCCGCCAATAGAGCTCTTTTATGCTTTGTTTTTTTATCAAAAATACGGCTACATCTTTCCTTCCAAAGAGTAGTAACCACACATCCAGTTGCTATCTTAGCCAAAGTAGCTATTTGCCCCTTTCCTGAAAATCTGGACTGCAGTCTATTAATTTCAGAAAGTAGGTTACCTACTCTAGTAGCTTTAATACCAAATCTTGAAAGAACAGACCTCCAAATCCAATTGGAGTAAGAGCAACTGAAAAAAAGATGATCATGGGATTCACTGTCAGACCAGCATAGGGAACATAATGAAGGAACATTTACACCTCTCACTTGCAATTTATCACAAGTAAGTAGTTTCTTAATGGTAGCCCTCCATAAGCAAACTGCATGGCTCTCTACCCTTTGTTGATGCCAGATCCATTTAGCTTCAGGGAGAACTGACCCTTTAACACGAATGGAATCCCAGGCTGATTTAATAGAAAACACTCCACTGGTATCTTGCTTCCAAATGACTAAATCAGGGAGATCAGGGTACTGAAGAGTATAATCAGACACTGAATTGAAAATACTAATAATGTCAGCTGAAGAGGGAGGAGGTAATGCCCATTTACCATTCTCAATGAGTGTATTAACTGTAAAGTCTGAATCATAACCCAAATCATAAATTGCTCTTCTATCAAAATTATCGACTAATCTGCCTTGAGGTAACCAATTATCCAGCCAGAATTTAGTTTTGCACCCATCTCCAACAATATTTAAGATAAAAGGTTGAAAGAGCTTTCTGATTTTGAGGATGCCCTTCCAGACTCCTGAAGCAGTTGAAGTTTGCTTACAGTCCCAAATACCTTCACACCTAAGATATTTAGTGTAGATCCATCTCACCCAAAGAGAATTTTCTTTAGTATAGACTCTCCAAAGATGCTTAGCCCAAGCAGCCTTGTTCCAATCCCCTAGATTTCGGAATCCAATCCCACCTTCCTCCTTGGGAAAACATAATTTGCTCCAAGCTATTGGGACAATTTTCCTAGAGAGAGTTTGTCCTCCCCAAAGAAATCTGCTAAAAATTCTCTCTATCTCTTTAGTAACAGACTTAGGGAAAATAAAGACCCCTGACCAATAAAGATGCAAAGAGTTAAGCACTGTTCTAATTAGCTCAATCCTCCCTGCCAAAGAAAGAAAATTTTTACTCTAAGAGCCAATACGGGATCTGATTCTATCAATTAGGACTTGACAATCTGTATGTTTAAGGCTTTTGGACAAGAGAGGAAGTCCAAGGTATTTGACAGGTAATTGAGCTTCACCCATTCCAAGAATAGTCAACAGAGATTGTTTATTCTGCACATTTGCACTAAAAAAAGCCTTGGAATTATCTTGATTTATATCAAGGCCTGACTGTCTGTTGAATGTACTAAAGAGATTCCGAATACCTTCAGCTGAATGGATGTTTGCTTTGCAGAAAAGTAAAAGATCATCTGCATAAGCCAAGTGGGAGATTGGAAATCCTCCAAGAGATGGAGTATCAATCTGTCTCTTATCGTCTGCTTCTTGAAGCATATTTGAGAGAGTATTCATAACAATGCAGAACAGATAGGGGGATAAAGGGTCACCCTGTCTTATACCTCGGAAAGCTTGAAAAAATCCTGCTGCAGCTCCATTTATAAGGACTGAGAATCTGACAGAAGATATGCATTCTTTAATCCAATTATTCCATCTGCTAGGGAAGTTCATAGCTGTCAGAATTTAGAGGAGGAAGGTGTGATTAACTGTATCAAAAGCTTTCCTAAGATCAATCTTTAAGCACATTCAGGAAGTCCCTGCCCTGGTATGAAATTTGTTCAATAATTCATGAGCTAACATGACTGAATCTTGTATGTGTCTCCCATGAATGAAAGCTGCTTGATTTTCCATGATCAATTGAGGAAGAAATTCCTTAATTCTGTTAGCTAGAATAGTAGATATGATCTTATAAGAGAAATTGCACAAAGAAATAGGCCTGCAGCTAGCAAAGCTAGCAATCTGATCTTCTTTAGGAATTAGAGCTATCAAAGTATGGTTAAGGTGAACAACTTTTTGTGGATGATCATAAAAATATTGTATCATTTCAACAAGGTCTTCTTTAATAATATGCCAGCAACTTCTATAGAAAGCATCAGAGAATCCATCTGCACCTGGGGCTTTATCTGTTGGGCTATCATGCAGTGCACAGTGAATTTCTTCATAGGAGAAAGCTCTATTGATCTGAATAGCTTGCTCAGCAGTTAGTTTCTTCAAATTTTTATGAGAAAGAGGCTCACAAATTTTCTCTTTGAATAAATTTGTGAAATAAGACACTCCTTCTGCTTTGATACCATCTGGGTCTTCTAATAGAACTTCCTCATTTGAGAGTATAGAATAAATTCTAGATTTAGATCTTCTGCCTTGAATTGCTGCATAGAAAAATTTAGTATTCGCATCTCCTTTAGATAGCCAGTTGACTCTGGATTTCAGCCTAAGGACTTCATCATTAAGATCTCTTTCTTTCTTCAGTTGTATTAGAGCCTTTCTTTCCTCTAGAGCCAGGGTAGTATTTAAAGGGTCCAGATTTATATGATTCTGAATTCCCTCTAGTACTTTTTCTGCCTTACTACACCGAACCATAGTGTGACCAAAACAGTTTTTATTCCAATGCTATAGAAAAACCTTTAGGCGCTTGAGTTTGTAACAGAATTTGAAAAAAGGATCCCCAGAAATTGGAGCTCTCTAGGAATCAGCAACCACTTGGGTAAAATCAGTATGTGTTTCCCAGATCTTCATATACTTAAAAGGAGAGGAACCAAAAGTCCAATTAGCATTCATAGTGATAATAATTGGTGTATGATCAGAGGACCCCAGATTGCAACAAGAAGCCACGCTATTGGGGAAACCAAAGACCCAATGATGATTAACTAAAGCTCTCTCTAATTTCGCTGCAATTCGGGAAGTATCAACTCTATTATTCCAAGTGTGGAAATTACCATAGGATTCCATATCATCTAGATTGCAATCATCAAGAGCCTCATTGAATTCTCTTAGAGCACTGGAGGGAACAGCATTTCCCCCTATTTTCTCCTTAGAAGCTCGAACCATATTAAAGTCTCCTGCAACTAACCACGGCCCTTTAACCTACAAACTGATGGTTTGAAGCTGCTTCCATAGTCTACTTCTATCTGTAGAAGAATTATGACCATATATGATTGTAAAAAGGAAATCTTTCTTGCCTGGCTTCCACCTAACATTACAATGAAGAAACTGATCTGACTCGTTTAGTCTAGTGGCTTCAAAATTAAGGTCATTCCAGATAAGCATAATTCTGCCAGCAGTATGTGAGCTATGATTTGTCAAAACTCCCCAATGAGGGTTAATTCTACGATGAATTCTATCAATATTCTTCAGCTTGATTTTAGTCTCCACAAGACCCATAATACCAATATTATACTTGGCCAAAAGAGTGCAGGTATCCTCGCATCTATCTATACTATTAAGCCCCCTAGTATTCCAGACTGCAACATTCATTTGGAAAGAGGGTTGAGCAAAGATTTGCCCGAAGTCGACATTCCTGCCATGTTTGTAAAACCATTTTCCTCCTCAACTTCAGTAGCAGTCCCAACAGTCTGATTTTGATCCTCTGTTATAGCTGTAAGATGGCTTTCTGAAGTTATAGAGTTCAGAACTCTAACTCTCAATGATTTCCTGTACGCTTGGACTTCTGTTTGTGGGCCTTCTCTATTTGCTCTTTTGATTGCCATTATATAATTAGCATTTGCCTTGTTTCTCAATTCATTTAGGATTTCCTTTTCTATCAATGCATCCTCTGTCTTAGAAATTGATGAGTTGAGGTACTGCTGTAATGTGTGTTCAGATGCCTCTATACTTGTATTATGAAATAGCTGACCATCTGTTACAGTATCCATTTCACTGGAAGTTCCTACTGTAGTATTAGTAGCTTTACCATCAGCTAGAGCAACATTTACCTGATTTTGAAGACGATTGATGACTGCTTTTTGTTCTGCTGAATATGTTTTCACATCACCCATTGAGACCTTTTCCTTAGAAGATTCCTGTTGTATTTCAAATTTAGCAAAACCAGGAACTACATCCTTTTCTTTTGTTTCGGATAATTTTGGAGCAGTAACAGTTATTGAACCTTCAGTAAAGCTAAGGATTTCAGATTCAGCAAGGCCAGGAATTACATCCTTTGGTTTTGTTTCTGATAATTTTGGAGCAGTAGCAGATACTGAACTTTCAATAGAGCTAAGGATTTCAGCTTCAGCAAAGCCAGGAACTACTTCCTTTCCTTTTGTTTCTGTTAATTTTTTAGTAGAAGCAATTACTGATTTGTCAATAGAGCTAAGGATTTCAGCTTCAGCAAGGCCAGGAACTACATCCTTTGCTTTTGTTTCTGATAATTTGGGAGCAGTAGTAGATACTGAACTTTCATAGAGCTAAAGATTTCAGCTTCAACAAATCCAGGAACTACATCCTTTCCTTTTGTTTCTGTTAATTTTTGAGTAGAAGCAATTACTGAATTGTCAATAGAGCTAAGGCCTTCAGCTTCATAATTTTCCAGAGTTGCAAAAGGATTTGACAGAATCAACGGTTGAGCAACTTTATTAGCTTTGGGAACCCAAGTTTTGAATGTTTGCCCATTGATGGCCTTTGGACTGTTAACAGGGCAATCACTTGATGCATGACCAAACGCAAAGCAATGAGAACAGGAAGGGGGTTTCCATTCATATACAACTGGCTGATCAAAAATATATGCACCCTTAATGTATATAGGAATGGTATCAACAAGCTTTGAATCTGTATTAACCTCCACACACAGTCTCGCATAGCTGGGCCTGATTTTCAATTTAGTAGTATCATCAATTCTGATAGGTTTACCCAATACACTTCCAATCTTGCAGAAACTCTCCCAAGCATAGTACTCCAAAGGCAAATGAGGCAGTCTAATCCATATGGGAAATGAATCAAACACCTGACGGTTGAGATTTGTACCTGGTTTCCATTCCCACAAAAATAAAGGCCTTCCTTCATAATTCCATGGGCCTGTTTGTAGGATACGTTTGAAATCAGCCTCTTCAGAGAATTTGAATATCATCAAACCGTTCTCTAAAACAGAAATCGTGAAAGTTCCTTTGCATCGCCAAGCTCGGAGAAGGTTATTTCTAAAGCCTTTATAAAAAGGTTTTTTCCCAACCAAGTGCCCAATAATGCTGAATTTCCATTGATTTGCTCCTTCTGAAATGTTTTCTTGTGTGAGATCTACTCCCAGACGCCCTTCTTCAAGAATCA
Source organism: Chamaelirium japonicum (assembly GCA_947650365.1). Classification (NCBI taxonomy): domain Eukaryota; kingdom Viridiplantae; phylum Streptophyta; class Magnoliopsida; order Liliales; family Melanthiaceae; genus Chamaelirium; species Chamaelirium japonicum. The sequence continues at coordinate 989,643 of CANTAL010000070.1, read as the reverse complement.
GAGGTTTGGAAAAGCTAAGGTTTGAAGGGGTTGTTTTCTTTTCAAACAGAGAAGACCAGGTTGTTTCTGTTTGAATTGGCAAGCCAGGTGATTTCACTTGAGATGGATCTATGAGAACTGCAATACGAATTTCTACTATGGAGACCAAATTTTGTAAGAAACTACAAGAACAGATCCAGATCCACTAGAAGATAGAGAAACATAGAAGCAAATACCATCAAACATATCAGAAAACGAATTGCATCTGAAATGCAACCAATAGATCAAGATCAGATAACTGCAAAGCGTGATATCTGCTACAAAACTGAGATTTACAAATCTGCAAGAACAGATCCAGATCTACTAAAAAATGGACTGAAGCATGGAACCAAATGCCAACAACAGATCAGGACATGGAATGCTTATAAAGATATTTCAGCAATGGGAATGAAATAGAAGAGAAATCGATTCAAGAGGAAAAGAAAGAGAATCAAAACCGCATTTCCACTCAAGAAATCTCCATTTTCTATACGATCCATTCTAATTCATTTGTATGATCCATTCTAATTAGAATGGATCCATTCGAGCGATCCATTCTAATTTATTCGTACGATCCATTCTAATTCATTCGTATGATCAATTCTAATTCATTCGCTCGAATGTATCCATTCTAATTCATTCGTACGATCCATTCTAATTCATTCGCACGAATGTAACCATTCTAATTCATTCGTATGATCCATTCTAATTCATTCACATGATACATTCTAATTCATTCGCACAAATGTAACCATTCTAATTCATTCGGTGGATCCATTCTAATTCATCCGTACGATCCATTCTAATTCATTCTCACGAATGTAACCTTTCTAATTCATTTGTATGATCCATTCTAATTCATTCGTACGATCCATTCTAATCCATTCGTACGATCCATTCTAATCCATTCGTACGATCCATTCTAATCCATTCATAAGATCCATTCTAATTCATTCGCACGATCCATTCTAATTCATTTGTACGATCCATTCTAATTCATTCGCTCGAATGTATCTATTCTAATTTATTCGTACGATCCATTCTAATTCATTCGCATGATCCATTCTAATTGTGCGAATGAATTAGAATGGATACCTTTGTGCACATGAATGTATCCATTCTAATTCATTCGTACAATCCATTCTAATTCATTCGCTCGAATGTATCCATTCTAATTCATTCGTACGATCCATTCTAATTCATTCGTATGATCCATTCTAATTCATTCTCACGAATGTAACCTTTCTAATTCATTTGTATTATCCATTCTAATTCATTTGTACGATCCATTGTAATTCATTCGCACGATCCATTCTAATTCGTTCGTATGATCTATTCTAATTCATTCGTACGATCCATTCTAATTCATTTGCATGAATGTATCCATTCTAATTCATTCGTACGATTCATTCTAATTCATTCATATGATCCATTCTAATTCATTCGCACGAATGTATCCATTCTAATTCATTCGTATGATCCATTCTAATTCATTCGTACGATCCATTCTAATTCATTCGTACGATCCATTCTAGTTCATTCGCACGAATGTATCCATTCTAATTCATTCGTATGATCCATTCTAATTCATTCGCTCGAATATATCAATTCTAATTCATTCGTACGATCCATTCTAATTCATTCGCATGATCCATTCTAATTCATTCGTACGATCCAGTCTAATTCATTCGTACGATCCATTCTAATTCATTCGTACAATGCAATCTAATTCATTCGCACAAATGTATCTATTCTAATTCATTCGTACAAAGCGTTCTAATCCATTCGCACGATCTATTCTAATCCATTCGTACGATCCATTCTAATTCATTCGCACGAATGTAACCATTCAAATTCATTCATATGATCCATTCTAATTCATTCGTACGATCCATTCTAATTCATTCGTACGATCCATTCTAATTCGTTCGTACGATCCATTCTAATTCATTCGTACGATCCATTCTAATTCGTTCGTACGATCCATTCTAATTCATTCGAACGATCCATTCTAATCCATTCGTACGATCCATTCTAAACCATTCGTATGATCCATTCTAATTTATTCGCACGAATGTAACCATTCAAATTCATTCGTACGATCCATTCTAATTCTTTCCTATGATCCATTCTAATTCATTCGCACGAATGTATCTATTCTAATTCATTTGCACGATCCATTCTAATTCATTCCTATGATCCAATCTAATTTATTCGTACGATCCATTCTAATTCATTCGCTCGAATGTATCCATTCTAATTCATTTGCACGATCCATTCTAATTCATTCGTACGATCCATTGAAATTCATTCGCACGATCCATTCTAATTCATTCGTACGATCCATTCTAATTCATTCATACGATCTATTCTAATTCATTCGCATGAATGTATCCATTCTAATTCATTCGTACGATTCATTCTAATTCATTCATATGAGCTATTCTAATTCATTCGTACGATCTATTCCAATACATTCGTACGATCCAATCTAATTCATTCGCACGAATATATCTTACGAATGAATTAGAATGGATCATGCGAATCAATTAAAATGGATCGTACAAATGAATTAGAATGGATCGTGTGAATGAATTAGAATGGATCGTACGAATGAATTAGAATGGATTGTACGAACGAATTAGAATGGATCGTATGAACGAATTAGAATGGATCGTCTGAAAGAATTAGAATGGATACATTCGAGCGAATGAATTAGAATGGATCGTACGAATGAATTAGAATGGATCATAGGAATGAATTAGAATGGATCGTGCAAATGAATTAGAATGGATACATTCGTGCGAATGAATTAGAATGGATCGTAGGAATGAATTAGAATGGATCGTACGAATGAATTAGAATGGTTACATTCATGCGAATGAATTAGAATGGATCGTACGAATGGATTAGAATGGATTGTACGAATGGATTAGAATGGATCGTACGAATGAATTAGAATGAATCGTACGAATGAATTAGAATGGATACATTTGTGAGAATGAATTAGAATGGATCGTACGATCCATTCTAATTTATTCCGCTCGAATGTATCCATTCTAATTCATTCATTCGATCCATTCTAATTCTTTCGTACGATCTATTCTAATTCATTCGCACGATCCATTCTAATTCATTCGTACGATCGATCCATTCTAATTTATTCGCACGATCTATTCTAATTCATTCGCACGAATGTATCCATTCTAATTCATTCGTACGATCCATTCTAATTCATTCGTACGATCCATTCAAATTCATTCGTGCGAATGAATTAGATGGATCGTATGAATGGATCATGCGAATGAATTAGAATAGATCTTATGAATGAATTAGAATGGATCGTACGAATGAATTAGAATGGATACATTCGAGCCAATGAATTAGAATGGATCATACGAATGAATTAGAATGGATCGTACGAATGAATTAGAATGGATATCATGCGAATGAATTGGAATAGATCGTGCGAATAAATTAGAATGGATAGATCGTACGAATGAATTAGAATGGATCGTGCGAATGAATTAGAATGGATACATTCGTACGAATAAATTAGAATGGATACATTCTTGCGAATAAATTCGTATGATCATAGGAATGAATTAGAATGGATCATACGAATGAATTAGAATGGATCGTGCAAATGAATTAGAATGGATACATTCGTGAGAATGAATTAGAATGGATCGTAGGAAAGAATTAGAATGGATCGTACGAATGAATTAGAATGGTTACATTCGAGCGAATGAATTAGAATGGATCGTACGAATGAATTAGAATGGATCGTGCGAATGAATCAGAATGGATCGTACGAATGAATTAGAATGGATCATACAAATGAATTAGAAAGGTTACATTTGTGAGAATGAATTAGAATGGATCATACGATTCATTCTAATTCATTCATCCGATCCATTCTAATTCATTCGTACGATCCATTCTAATTCATTCGTACGATCCATTCTAATTCATTCTCACAAATGTAACCTTTCTAATTCATTTGTACGATCCATTCTAATTCATTCGTACGATCCATTCTAATTCATTCGTATGATCCATTCTAATTCATTCGCATGAATGTTTCCATTCTAATCTATTCATACGATCATTCGGTGGATCCATTCTAATTTATTCGTACGATTCATTCTAATTCATTCGTACAAATGTATCCATTCTAATTCATTCGTCCGATCCATTCTAATTCATTCGTATGATCAATTCTAGTTCATTCGCACGATCCATTCTAATTCATTCGTATGATCCATTCTAATTCATTCCTACGATCTATTCTAATTCATTTGTATGATCCATTCTTAATTAGAATAGATCGTAGGAATGAATTAGAATGGATACATTCATGCGAATGAATTAAATAGATCGTGTGAATAAATTAGAATGGATCGATCGTACAATTCATACTAATTCATTCGTACGATCCATTCAAATTCATTCGCACGATCCATTCTAATTCATTCATATGATTCATTCTAATTCATTCGTACAATCCATTCTAATTCATTCGCATGAATATATCCATTCTAATTCATTCATTCGATTCATTCTAATTCATTCGTATGATCCATTCTAATTCATTCGCACGAATGTATCCATTCTAATTCATTCGTATGATCCATTCTAATTCATTCGTACGATCCATTCTAATTCATTCGTACGATCCATTCTAGTTCATTCGCACGAATGTATCCATTCTAATTCATTCGTATGATCCATTCTAATTCATTCGCTCGAATATATCAATTCTAATTCATTCGTACGATCCATTCTAATTCATTCGCATGATCCATTCTAATTCATTCGTACGATCCATTCTAATTCATTCGTACGATCCATTCTAATACATTCGTACAATGCAATCTAATTCATTCGCATAAATATATCTATTCTAATTCATTCGTACAATGCATTCTAATCCATTCGCACGATCCATTCTAGTCCATTCGTACGATCCATTCTAATTCATTCGCACGAATGTAACCATTCTAATTCATTCATATGATCCGTGCTAATTCATTCGTATGATCCATTCTAATTCATTCGTACGATCCATTCTAATTCGTTCGTACGATCCATTCTAATTCATTCGTACGATCCATTCTAATTCATTCTCACAAATGTAACCTTTCTAATTCATTTGTACGATCCATTCTAATTCATTCGTACGATCCATTCTAATCCATTAGTACGATCCATTCTAAACCATTCGTATGATCCATTCTAATTCATTCGCACGAATGTAACCATTCAAATTCATTCGTACGATCCATTCTAATTCATTCCTATGATCCATTCTAATTCATTCGCACGAATGTATCCATTCTAATTCATTTGCACGATCCATTCTAATTTATTCCTATGATCCAATCTAATTTATTCGTACGATCCATTCTAATTCATTCGCTCGAATGTATCCATTCTAATTCATTTGCACGATCCATTCTAATTCATTCGTACGATCCATTGAAATTCATTCGCACGATCCATTCTAATTCATTCGTACGATCCATTCTAATTCATTCATACGATCTATTCTAATTCATTCGCACGAATGTATCCATTCTAATTCATTCGTACGATTCATTCTAATTCATTCATATGAGCTATTCTAATTTATTCGTACGATCCATTCTAATACATTCGTACAAATGATGCGAATGAATTAGAATGGATCATGCGAATGAATTAAAATGGATCGTACAAATGAATTAGAATGGATCGTGCGAATGAATTAGAATGGATCGTACGAATAAATTAGAATGGATTGTACGAACGAATTAGAATGGATCGTATGAACGAATTAGAATGGATCGTCTGAAAGAATTAGAATGGATACATTCGAGCGAATGAATTAGAATGGATCGTACGAATGAATTAGAATGGTTCATAGGAATGAATTAGAATGGATCGTGCAAATGAATTAGAATGGTTACATTCGTGCGAATGAATTAGAATGGATCGTAGGAATGAATTAGAATGGATCGTACGAATGAATTAGAATGGTTACATTCGTGCGAATGAATTAGAATGGATCATACGAATGGATTAGAATGGATTGTACGAATGGATTAGAATGGATCGTACGAATGAATTAGAATGAATCGTACAAATGAATTAGAAAGGTTACATTTGTGAGAATGAATTAGAATGGATCGTACGAATGAATTAGAATGTATCTTACGAATGGATTAGAAGGCATTGTACGAATGAATTAGAATCGATCGTATGAATGAATTAGAATGGATCACAAGAATGAATTAGAATGGATCGTGCAAATGAATTAGAATGGATCGTGCGAATGAATTAGAATGGATCGTATGAATGAATTAGAATGGATCGTGCAAATGAATTTGAATGGATCGTACGAATGAATTAGAATGGATCGAACGAATGAATTAGAATGGATACATTCGAGCGAATGAATTAGAATAGATCGTAGGAATGAATTAGAATGGATCATACGAATGAATTAGAATGCATCGTGCGAATGAATTAGAATGGATCGTACGAACGAATTAGAAATGATCATACGAACGAATTCGAATGGATCGTACGGATTGTATGATTGAATTACAATGGATCGTACGAATGAATTAGAATGGATCGTACGAATGAATTAGAATAGCTCATACGAATAAATTAGAATGAATCGTACGAATGAATTAGAATGGTTACATTCGTACGAATGAATTAGAATGGATCGTACGAATAAATTAGAATGGATCATGCGAATGAATTATAATGGATCGTACGAATGAATTAGAATGGATCCATCGAATGAGTTAGAATGGATCATACGAATGAATCAGAATGGATCGTACGAATGAATTAGAATGGATTGTGCAAATGAATTAGAATAGATCGTATGAATGAATAAGAATGGATCGTGCGAATGTGTTAGAATGGATCGTGCGAATGAATTAGAATGGATCGTACGAATGAGTTAGAATGGATCCACCGAATGAGTTAGAATGGATCATAGGAATGAATTAGAATGGATTGTGCGAATGAATTAGAATGGATCGTACGAACGAATTAGAATGGATCGTGCGAATGAATTAGAATGGATCATATGAATAAATTGGATTAGAATGGATCGTACGAATGAATTAGAATGGATTAGAATGGATCGTATGAATGGATTAGAATGGATCGTACGAATGAATTAGAATGGATCATACAATTGAATTAGAAAGGTTACATTCGTGAGAATGAATTAGAATGGATCGTACGAATGAATTAGAATGGATCATGCGAATGAATTTGAGTGGATCGTACGAATATATTAGAATGGATCGAACGAATGAATTAGAATGGATACATTCGAGCGAATGAATTAGAATAGATCGTAGGAATGAATTAGAATAGATCATACGAATGAATTAGAATGGATCATGAGAATGAATTAGAATGGATTTTACGAATGAATTGGAATAGATACATTCGTGCGAATGAATTAGAATAGATCGTATGATTCATTCTAATTCATTCGTACGATCCATTCTAAAGCATTCGTACGATTCATTCTAATTCATTTGCACGATCCATTCTAATTCATTCATACGATCCATTCTTATTCATTCATATGATCCATTCTTGTTCATTCGCACAATCCATTCTATTTCATTCGTACGATCCAATCTAATTCATTCGTATGATCCATTCTAACTCATTCGGTGGATCCATTCTAATTCATTCGTACGATCCATTCTAATTCATTCGCACGATCCATTCTAATTTATTCGTACGATCCATTCTAATTCATTCGTTCGATCTATTCTGATTCATTCACACGAATGTAACCATTCTAATTTATTCGTACGATTCATTCTAATTCATTCGTATGAGCTATTCTAAATCATTCGTACGATCCATTCTAATTCATTCGTACGATCCATTATAATTCATTCATACAATCCATACGATCCATTCTAATTCGTTCGTACGATCCATTCTAATTCATTCGTACGATCCATTCTAATTCATTCGCACGATCCATTCTAATTCATTCGTATGATCCATTCTAATTCATTCCTACGATCTATTCTAATTCATTCGCTCGAATGTATCGATTCTAATTCATTCGTTCGATCCATTCTAATTCATTCGTACGATCCATTCAAATTCATTCGCACGATCCATTCTAATTCATTCGTACGATCCATTCTAATTCTTTCGCACGAAATTAGAATGGATTGTACGAATGAATTAGAATGGTTACATTCGTGCGAATTAATTAGAATGGATCGTACGAATGGATTAGAATGGATCGTACGAATGAATTAGAATGGATCGTACAAATTAATTAGAAAGGTTACATTTGTGAGAATGAATTAGAATGGATCGTACGAATGAATTAGAATGGATCGTACGAATGCATTAGAATAGTTATATTCCTGCGAATGAATTAGAATGAATCGTACTAATTCATTAGAATGGATCGTATGAATGAATTAGAATGGATACATTCGTGCGAATGAACTAGAATGGCTACATACATTCATGCGAATGAATTAGAATGGATCGTATGAATGAATTAGAATGAATTAGAATGGATACATTCGTACGATCCATTCTAATTCATTCGTACGATCCATTCTTATTCATTCGTACGATCTATTCAAATTCATTCGCATGATCCATTCTAATTCATTCGTACGATCCATTATAATTCATTCTCACAAATGTAACCTTTCTAATTCATTTGTACGATCTATTCTAATTCATTCGTACGATCCATTCTAATTCATTCGCATGATCCATTCTAATTCATTCGTACGATCCATTCTAATCCATTCGTACGATCCATTCTAATTCATTCGCACGAATGTAACCATTCTAATTCATTCGTACGATCTATTCTAATTCATTCCTATGATCCATTCTAATTCATTCGCACGAATGTATCCATTCTAATTCATTTGCACGATCCATTCTAATTCATTCCTATGATCCATTCTAATCCATTCTTACGATCCATTCTAATCCATTCGTACGATCCATTCTAATTCTTTCGTACGATCCATTCTAATTCATTCTCACAAATCTAACCTTTCTAATTCATTTGTACGATCCATTCTAATTCATTTGTACGATCCATTCTAATCCATTCGTATGATAAATTCTAATCCATTCGTACGATCCATTCTAATTCATTCGCACGAATGTAACTATTCTAATTCATTTGTACGGTCCATTCTAATTCATTCATACAATCCATTCTAATTCATTCGCACGAATGTATACATTCTAATTAATTCATACGATCCATTCTAATTCGTTCGTACGATCCATTCTAATTCATTCGCACGATCCATTCTAATTCATTTGTACCATCCATTCTATTTCATTCGTACGATCCATTCTAATGCATTCGTACGATTCATTCTAATTCATTCGCACGAACAATTCTAATTCATTCGTATGATCCATTCTAATTTATTTGCACGAATATACTATCCATTCTAATTTATTCGCAAGAATGTATCCATTCTAATTCATTCGTACAATACATTCTAATTTATTAGTACAAATGTATCCATTCTAATTCATTCGTACGATCCATTCTAATTCATTCGTACGATCCATTCTCATTCATTCGCATGATTCATTCGTACGATCCATTCTAATCCATTCGTACGATCCATTCTAACTCATTCATACGATCCATTCTAATTCGTTCTACGATCCATTAGAATGGATCGTGTAAATGAATTAGAATAGATACATTCGTACAAATGAATTAGAATAGATCGTGCGAATGAATTAGAATGGATCGTACGAATGAATTAGAATAGATCGTGCGAATAAATTAGAATGGATCATACGAATGAATTAGAATAGATATATTCATGCGAATGAATTAGAATGGATCGTATGAACGAATTAGAATGGATCGTACGAATGAATTAGAATGGATACATTCGTGCGAATGAATTAGAATGGATCATAGGAATGAATTAGAATGGATCGTGCAAATGAATTAGAATGGATACGTTCGTGCAAATGAATTAGAATGGATCGTACGAATGAATTAGAATGGTTACATTCGTGCGAATGAATTAGAATGGATCGTACGAATGGATTAAAATGGATCGTACAAATGGATTAGAATGGATCGTACAAATGAATTAGAAAGGTTACATTTGTGGGAATGAATTAGAATGGATCGTACGAATGAATTAGAATGGATCATAAGAATGGATTAGAATGGATCGTAGGAATGAATTAGAATGGTTACATTCGTGCGAATGAATTAGAATGGATCGTACGAATGAATTAGAAGGGATCGTACAAATGAATTAGAAAGGTTACATTCGTGTGAATGAATTAGAATGGATCGTACGAATGGATTAGAATGGATCATACGAATGGATTAGAATGGATCGTACGAATGGATTAGAATGGATCATACGAATGGATTTCAATGGATCATACGAATGAATTAGAATGGATCATGCGAATGAAATAGAATAGATCGTGCGAATGAATTAGAATGGATCGTGCGAATGAATTAGAATGGATCGTACGAATGGATTAGAATGCATTGTACGAATGAATTAGACATTCGTACAATCCATTCTAATTCATTTGCACGATCCATTCTAATTCTTTCGTATGATCCATTCTAATTCATTCGTACGATCCATTCTAATTCATTCGTATGATCTATTCTAACTCATTCGCACAAATGTATCCATTCTAATTCATTCGTACGATCCATTCTAATTCATTCGTACGATCCATTCTAATCCATTCATACGAATCATTCAAATCCATTCGTACGATCTATTCTAATTCATTCGTACGATCCATTCCAATTCATTCGCACGATCTATTCTAATTCATTCGCATGATCCATTATAATTCATTTGCACGATCCATTCTAATTCATTCGTACGATCCATTCTAATTCATTCATACGATCTATTCTAATTCATTCGTTCGATCCATTCTAATTCATTCGCACGATCTATTCAAATTCATTCGCACGATCCATTCTAATTCGTTCATACGATCCATTCTAATTCGCTCGTACGATCCATTCTAATCCATTCGTACGATCCATTCAAATTCATTCGCACGAATGTAACCTTTCTAATTCATTTGTACGATCCATTTTAATTCATTCGTACGATCCATTCTATTTTATTCGTACGATCCATTCTAATTAATTCGCACGAATGTAACCATTCTAATTCATTCGTACGATCCATTCTAATCCATTCGTATGATCCATTCTAATCCATTCGTACGATCCATTCTAATTCATTCTCACAAATGTAACCTTTCTAATTTATTTGTACGATCCATTCTAATTCATTCGTACGATCCATTCTAATCCATTCGTACGATCCATTCTAATTCATTCGTACGATCCATTCTAATCCATTCGTACGATCCATTCTAATCCATTCTAATTCATTCGTACGATCCATTCTAATCCATTCGTATGATCCATTCTAATTCATTCGTACGATCCATTCTAATCCATTCATACGATCCATTCTAATTCATTCGTACGATCCATTCTAATTCATTCTCACAAATGTAACCATTCTAATTCATTTGTACGATCCATTCTAATTCATTCGTACGATCCATTCTAATTCATTCACACGAATGTATCCATTCTAATGCATTCGTACGATCCATTCTAATTCATTCGCACGATCCATTCATTCATTCGCATGATCCATTCAAATTCATTCGTACGATCCATTCTAATTCATTCTCACGAATGTATCCATTCTAATTCATTCGCATGATCCATTCTAATTCATTCGTATGAATGAATTACAATGGATCGTATTAATGAATTAGAATGGATCGTACGAATGAATTAGAATAGCTCATACGAATGAATTAGAATGAATCGTACGAATGAATTTGAATGAATCGTAGGAATGAATTAGAATGGATCGTGCGAATGAATTAGAATGGATCGTATGAATGGATTAGAATGGATCGTACGAATGAATTAAAATGGATCGTAGGAATGAATTAGAATGGATCGTACAAATGAATTTGATTGGATCGTACGAATGAATTAGAATGAATCGTACGAATGCATTAGAATGGATCGTACGAATGAATTAGAATAGATCGTAGTAATGAATTAGAATGGATCATAGGAATGAATTAGAATGGATCGTACAAATGAATTAGAATGGTTACATTCGTGCGAATGAATTAAAATGGATCGTACGAATGAAATAGAATGGATCGTACGAATGAATTAGAATGGATACATTCGTGCGAATGAATTAGAATGGATAAATTCGAGCGAATGAATTAGAATGGATCGTGCGAATGAATTAGAATGGATCATGCGAATGAATAAATGGATCGTGCGAATGAATTAGAATGGATCGTACGAATGCATTAGAATCGATACATTCGTGCGAATGAATTAGAATGGATCGTACGAATGAATTAGAATGAATCGTGCGAATGGATTAGAATGGATCGTACGAATGGATTAGAATGGATCGTACGAATGAATTAGAATGGATATATTTGAGCGAATGAATTAGAATGGATCGTACGAATGAATTAGAATGGATCGTGCGAATGGATTAGAATGGATCGTACGAATGGATTAGAATGGATCGTACGAATGAATTAGAATGGATCGTACGAATTAATTTGAATGGATCCACCGAATGAATTAGAATGGTTACATTTGTGCGAATGAATTAGAATGTATCATGCGAATGAATTAGAATCGATCGTACGAATGAATTAGAATGGTTATAGTCGTGCGAATGAATTAGAATGGATCGTACGAATGAATTAGAATGGATCGTGCGAATGAATTAGAATTGATCATACGAATGAATTAGAATGGATCGTAGGAATGAATTAGAATGGATCGTATGAATGAATTAGAATGGTTACATTCGTGCAAATGAATTAGAATGGATCGTACGAATGGTTTAGAATGGATCGTACGAATGGATTAGAATGGATCGTACGAATGAATTAGAATAGATCGTGCGAATGAATTAGAATTTATCATACGAATGAATTAGATTGGATCGTACGAATGAATTAGAATGGATCGCTCGAATGGATCCATTCTAATTAGAATGGATCGTACGAATGAATTAGAATGGATCATAGGAATTAATTAGAATGGATCATGCAAATGAATTAGAATGGATACATTCGTGCGAATGAATTAGAATGGATCATGCGAATGAATTTGAATGGATCGTACGAATGAATCCATTCTAATTCATTCGTACGATCCATTCTAATTATATTGGATCCATTCTAATTCATTCCCACAATCCATTCTAATCCATTTGTACGATCCATTTTTTTTTTTTATCAAATCTAGGGGATTTTATTTGGGACCCCGCCCATGAAAAAAGCATCACTTACATCTCCGGCCTTTTATAGAATCAAGGCAATCAGAGAGAGAAAAGAAAAATTCAACTACAAAGAAGAAAGATCTCTCTAACCCAAAGAAATCCTAATCCACTTCTATGGAAAACCAGACCAAAGAACCTCCTGAACATATCAGTGCCTCTTATAGATTTTCCCTTTGCAGTCATTTTCTATTGCAATCCGAAGGTTCTCACTGAAATCCCTTGGAAACAATCTGACCAATTGTGTTGTTACTGGATTTTCTTTTGACAGAATATCTGCAGGAGAATTCCCTTCTCTCCACACATGTGAGAGCTTACACTCTTTGAACCTGTTTAAAGCATTACGAATACTTTGTACTTGATGAGCTGCTATCCAAGGTGTAGCATAGGAACCTTTAATACAGTTAATAGCAACCAGAGAATCAGATTCAACCCATAGCTGACTGATATTCATATCTTCTGCATACTTCAGTCCTTTCTCAATGGATTCCAACTCAACATTTAAAATATTCTGATGTGTAGAAGGCCCATAAAATCCCTGAATTGTTGTGCCAATACAATCTCTGAAAATCCCCCCAATAGAAGCTGAATTCTTAGATATTGAACCATCTGTATTAATTTTAATCCAGTTCTGTGAAGGATATGCCAAGTTAACATATTGAAATTCATGAATATATGGCTTCAGCATACTACCCCATTTAGCCATAATAGCTTTATTATCAAAGGTGTCTTCATCTGTGCATTCATAACTAGACAGCCTAAGGAGGGCTGTTTGTGTGATTTCCGCCAACAGAGCTCTTTTATGCTTTGTTTTTTTATCAAAAATACGGCTACATCTTTCCTTCCAAAGAGTAGTAACCACACATCCAGTTGCTATCTTAGCCAAAGTAGCTATTTGCCCCTTTCCTGAAAATCTGGACTGCAGTCTATTAATTTCAGAAAGTAGGTTACCTACTCTAGTAGCTTTAATACCAAATCTTGAAAGAACAGACCTCCAAATCCAATTGGAGTAAGAGCAACTGAAAAACAGATGATCATGGGATTCACTGTCAGACCAGCATAGGGAACATAATGAAGGAACATTTACACCTCTCGCTTGCAATTTATCACAAGTAAGTAGTTTCTTAATGGTAGCCCTCCATAAGCAAACTGCATGGCTCTCTACCCTTTGTTGATGCCAGATCCATTTAGCTTCAGGGAGAACTGACCCTTTAACACGAATGGAATCCCAGGCTGATTTAATAGAAAACACTCCACTGGTATCTTGCTTCCAAATGACTAAATCAGGGAGATCAGGGTACTGAAGAGTATAATCAGACACTGAATTGAAAATACTAATAATGTCAGCTGAAGAGGGAGGAGGTAATGCCCATTTACCATTCTCAATGAGTGTATTAACTGTAAAGTCTGAATCATAACCCAAATCATAAATTGCTCATCTATCAAAATTATCGACTAATCTGCCTTGAGGTAACCAATTATCCAGCCAGAATTTAGTTTTGCACCCATCTCCAACAATATTTAAGATAAAAGGTTGAAAGAGCTTTCTGATTTTGAGGATGCCCTTCCAGACTCCTGAAGCAGTTGACGTTTGCTTACAGTCCCAAATACCTTCACACCTAAGATATTTAGTGTAGATCCATCTCACCCAAAGAGAATTTTCTATAGTATAGACTCTCCAAAGATGCTTAGCCCAAGCAGCCTTGTTCCAATCCCCTAGATTTCGGAATCCAATCCCACCTTCCTCCTTGGGAAAACATAATTTGCTCCAAGCTATTGGGACAATTTTCCTAGAGAGAGTTTGTCCTCCCCAAAGAAATCTGCTAAAAATTCTCTCAATCTCTTTAGTAACAGACTTAGGGAAAATAAAGACCCCTGACCAATAAAGATGCAAAGAGTTAAGCACTGTTCTAATTAGCTCAATCCTCCCTGCCAAAGAAAGAAAATTTTTACTCCAAGAGCCAATACGGGATCTGATTCTATCAATTAGGACTTGACAATCTGTATGTTTAAGGCTTTTGGACAAGAGAGGGAGTCCAAGGTATTTGACAGGTAATTGAGCTTCACCCATTCCAAGAATAGTCAACAGAGATTGTTTATTCTGCACATTTGCACTGAAAAAAGCCTTGGACTTATCTTGATTTATATCAAGGCCTGACTGTCTGTTGAATGTACTAAAGAGATTCCGAATACCTTCAGCTGAATGGATGTTTGCTTTGCAGAAAAGTAAAAGATCATCTGCATAAGCCAAGTGGGAGATTGGAAATCCTCCAAGAGATGGAATATCAATCTGCTCTTATCTTCTGCTTCTTGAAGCATATTTGAGAGAGTATTCATAACAATGCAGAACAGATAGGGGGATATAGGGTCACCCTGTCTTATACCTCGGAAAGCTTGAAAAAATCCTGCTGCAGCTCCATTTATAAGGACTGAGAATCTGACAGAAGATATGCATTCTTTAATCCAATTATTCCATCTGCTAGGGAAGTTCATAGCTGTCAGAATTTGGAGGAGGAAGTTGTGATTAACTGTATCAAAAGCTTTCCTAAGATCAATCTTTAAGCACATTCAGGAAGTCCCTGCCCTGGTATGAAATTTGTTCAATAATTCATGAGCTAACATGACTGCATCTTGTATGTGTCTCCCATGAATGAAAGCTGCTTGATTTTCCATGATCAATTGAGGAAGAAATTCCTTAATTCTGTTAGCTAGAATAGTAGATATGATCTTATAAGAGAAATTGCACAAAGAAATAGGCCTGCAGCTAGCAAAGCTAGCAATCTGATCTTCTTTAGGAATTAGAGCTATCAAAGTATGGTTAAGGTGAACAACTTTTTGTGGATGATCATAAAAATATTGTATCATTTCAACAAGGTCTTCTTTAATAATATGCCAGCAACTTCTATAGAAAGCATCAGAGAATCCATCTGCACCTGGGGCTTTATCTATTGGGCTATCATGCACTGCACAGTGAATTTCTTCATAGGAGAAAGCTCTGCTGATCTGAATAGCTTGCTCAGCAGTTAGTTTCTTCAAATTTTTATGAGAAAGAGGCTCACAAATTTTCTCTTTGAATAAATTTGTGAAATAAGACACTCCTTCTGCTTTGATACCATCTGGGTCTTCTAATAGAACTTCCTCATTTGAGAGTATAGAATAAATTCTAGATTTAGATCTTCTGCCTTGAATTGCTGCATAGAAAAATTTAGTATTCGCATCTCCTTTAGATAGCCAGTTGACTCTGGATTTCAGCCTAAGGACTTCATCATTAAGATCTCTTTCTTTCTTCAGTTGTATTAGAGCCTTTCTTTCCTCTAGAGCCAGGGTAGTATTTAAAGGGTCCAGATTTATATGATTCTGAATTCCCTCTAGTACTTTTTCTGCCTTACTACACCAAACCATAGTGTGACCAAAACAGTTTTTATTCCAATGCTTGAGAAAAACCTTTAGGCGCTTGAGTTTGTAACAGAATTTGAAAAAAGGATCCCCAGAAATTGGAGCTCTCCAGGAATCAGCAACCACTTGGGTAAAATCAGTATGTGTTTCCCAGATCTTCATATACTTAAAAGGAGAGGAACCAAAAGTCCAATTAGCATTCATAGTGATAATAATTGGTGTATGATCAGAGGACCCCAGATTGCAACAAGAAGCCACGCTATTGGGGAAACCAAAGACCCAATGATGATTAACTAAAGCTCTGTCTAATTTCGCTACAATTCGGGAAGTATCAGCTCTATTATTCCAAGTGTGGAAATTACCATAGGATTCCATATCATCTAGATTGCAATCATCAAGAGCCTCATTGAATTCTCTCAGAGCACTGGAGGGAACAGCATTTCCCCCTATTTTCTCCTTAGAAGCTCGAACCATATTAAAGTCTCCTGCAACTAACCACGGCCCTTTAATCTGCAAACTGATGGTTTGAAGCTGCTTCCATAGTCTACTTCTATCTGTAGAAGAATTATGACCATATATGATTGTAAAAAGGAAATCTTTCTTGCCTGGCTTCCACCTAACATTACAATGAAGAAACTGATCTGACTCGTTTAGTCTAGTGGCTTCAAAATTAAGGTCATTCCAGATAAGCATAATTCTGCCAGCAGTATGTGAGCTATGATTTGTCAAAACTCCCCAATGAGGGTTAATTCTACGATGAATTCTATCAATATTCTTCAGCTTGATTTTAGTCTCCACAAGACCCATAATACCAATATTATACTTGGCCAAAAGAGTGCAGGTATCCTCGCATCTATCTATACTATTAAGCCCCCTAGTATTCCAGACTGCAACATTCATTTGGAAAGAGGGTTGAGCAAAGATTTGCCCGAAGTCGACATTCCTGCCATGTTTGTAAAACCATTTTCCTCCTCAACCTCAGTAGCAGTCCCAACAGTCTGATTTTGATCCTCTGTTATAGCTGTAAGATGGCTTTCTGAAGTTATAGAGTTTAGAACTCTAACTCTCAATGCTTTCCTGTACGCTTGGACTTCTGTTTGTGGGCCTTCTCTATTTGCTCTTTTGATTGCCATTATATAATTAGCATTTGCCTTGTTTCTCAATTCATTTAGGATTTCCTTTTCTATCAATGCATCCTCTGTCTTAGAAATTGATGAGTTGAGGTACTGCTGCATTGTGTGTTCAGATGCCTCTATACTTGTATTATGAAATAGCTGACCATCTGTTACAGTATCCATTTCACTGGAAGTTCCTACTGTAGTATTAGAAGCTTTACCATCAGCTAGAGCAACATTTACCTGATTTTGAAGACGATTGATGACTGCTTTTTGTTCTGCTGAATATGTTTTCACATCACCCATTGAGACCTTTTCCTTAGAAGATTCCTGTTGTATTTCAAATTCAGCAAAACCAGGAACTACATCCTTTTCTTTTGTTTCGGATAATTTTGGAGCAGTAACAGTTATTGAACCTTCAGTAAAGCTAAGGATTTTAGCTTCAGCAAGGCCAGGAATTACATCCTTTGCTTTTGTTTCTGATAATTTTGGAGCAGTAGCAGATACTGAACTTTCAATAGAGCTAAGGATTTCAGCTTCAGCAAAGCCAGGAACTACTTCCTTTCCTTTTGTTTCTGTTAATTTTTTAGTAGAAGCAATTACTGATTTGTCAATAGAGCTAAGGATTTCAGCTTCAGCAAGGCCAGGAACTACATCCTTTGCTTTTGTTTCTGATAATTTTGGAGCAGTAGCAGATACTGAACTTTCAATAGAGCTAAAGATTTCAGCTTCAACAAATCCAGGAACTACATCCTTTCCTTTTGTTTCTGTTAATTTTTGAGTAGAAGCAATTACTGAATTGTCAATAGAGCTAAGGCCTTCAGCTTCATAATTTTCCAGAGTTGCAAAAGGATTTGACAGAATCAACGGTTGAGCAACTTTCTGAGCTTTGGGAACCCAAGTTTTGAATGTTTGCCCATTGATGGCCTTTGGACTGTTAACAGGGCAATCACTTGATGCATGACCAAACGCAAAGCAATGAGAACAGGAAGGGGGTTTCCATTCATATACAACTGGCTGATCAAAAATATATGCACCCTTAATGTATATAGGAATGGTATCAACAAGCTTTGAATCTGTATTAACCTCCACACACAGTCTCGCATAGCTGGGTCTGATTTTCAATTTAGTAGGATCATCAATTCTGATAGGTTTACCCAATACACTTCCAATCTTGCAGAAACTCTCCCAAGCATAGTACTCCAAAGGCAAATGAGGCAGTCTAATCCATATGGGAAATGAATCAAACACCTGACGGTTGAGATTTGTACCTGGTTTCCATTCCAACAAAAATAAAGGCCTTCCTTCATAATTCTATGGGCCTGTTTGTAGGATACGTTTGAAATCAGCCTCTTCAGAGAATTTGAATATCATCAAACCGTTCTCTAAAACAGAAATCGTGAAAGTTCCTTTGCATCGCCAAGCTTGGAGAAGGTTATTTCTAAAGCCTTTATAAAAAGGTTTTTTCCCAACCAAGTGCCCAATAATGCTGAATTTCCATTGATTTGCTCCTTCTGAAATGTTTTCTTGTGTGAGATCTACTCCCAGACGCCCTTCTTCAAGAATCAAAGGTTTGGAAAAGCTAAGGTTTGAAGGGGTTGTTTTCTTTTCAAACAGAGAAGACCAGGTTGTTTCTGTTTGAATTGGCAAGCCAGGTGATTTCACTTGAGATGCATCTATGAGAACTGCAATACGAATTTCTACTATGGAGACCAAATTTTGTAAGAAACTACAAGAACAGATCCAGATCCACTAGAAGATAGAGAAACATAGAAGCAAATACCATCAAACATATCAGAAAACGAATTGCATCTGAAATACAACCAATAGATCAAGATCAGATAACTGCAAAGCGTGATATCTGCTACAAAACTGAGATTTACAAATCTGCAAGAACAGATCCAGATCTACTAAAAAATGGACTGAAGCATGGAACCAAATGCCAACAACAGATCAGGACATGGAATGCTTATAGAGATCTTTCAGCACTGGGAATGAAATAGAAGAGAAATCGATTCAAGAGGAAAAGAAAGAGAATCAAAACTGCATTTCCACTCAAGAAATCTCCATTTTATGTACGTTCCATTCTAATTCATTCGTATGATCCATTCTAATTAGAATGGATCCATTCGAGCGATCCATTCTAATTCATTCGTACGATCCATTCTAATTCATTCGTATGATCAATTCTATTTCATTCGCTCGAATGTATCCATTCTAATTCATTCGTACGATCCATTCTAATTCATTCGCATGAATGTAACCATTCTAATTCATTCATACGATCCATTCTAATTCATTCACATGATACATTCTAATTCATTCGCACAAATGTAACCATTCTAATTCATTCGGTGGATCAATTCTTATTCATCCGTACGATCCATTCTAATTCATTCTCATGAATATAACCTTTCTAATTCATTTGTATGATCCATTCTAATCCATTCGTACGATCCATTCTAATCCATTCGTACGATTCATTTTAATTCATTCGCACGATCCATTCTAATTCATTTGTACGATCCATTCTAATTCATTCGCTCGAATGTATCTATTCTAATTTATTCGAACGATCCATTCTAATTCATTTGCATGATCCATTCTAATTGTGCGAATGAATTAGAATGGATACCTTTGTGCACATGAATGTATCCATTCTAATTCATTCGTACGATCCATTCTAATTCATTCGCTCGAATGTATCCATTCTAATTCATTCGTACGATCCATTCTAATTCATTCTCACGAATGTAACCTTTCTAATTCATTTGTATTATCCATTCTAATTCATTCGTACGATCCATTGTAATTCATTCGCACGATCCATTCTAATTCGTTCGTATGATCCATTCTAATTCATTCGTACGATCCATTCTAATTCATTTGCATGAATGTATCCATTCTAATTCATTCGTATGATCCATTCCAATTCATTCGTATGATCCATTCTAATTTATTCATGCAATCCATTCTAATTCATTCATATGATCCATTCTAACTCATTCTCACAAATGTAACCTTTCTAATTCATTTGTACGATCCATTCTAATTCATTCGTACGATCTATTCTAATTCATTCGCTCGAATGTATCCATTCTAATTCATTCGTACGATCCATTCTAATTCATTCGCACAAATGTAACCATTCTAATTCATTCGTACGATCCATTCTAATTCATTCATACAATCCATTCTAATTCATTCGCACGAATGTATCCATTCTAATTCATTCGTACGATCCATTCTAATCCATTCGTACGATCCATTCTAATCCATTCGTACGATCCATTCTAATTCATTCATATGATCCATTCTAATTCATTCTCACAAATGTAACCTTTCTAATTCATTTGTACGATCCATTCTAATTCATTCGTACGATCTATTCTAATTCATTCCTACGATCCATTCTAATTCATTCGCACGAATGTATCGATTCTAATTAATTTGCACGATCCATTCTAATTCATTCCTATAATCCATTCTAATTCATTCGTACGATCCATTCTAATTCATTCGCTCGAATGTATCCATTCTAATTCATTCGTACGATCCATTCTAATTCGTTCATACGATCCATTCTAATTCGTTCGTACGATCCATTCTAATTCATTCGTATGTATCCATTCTAATTCATTCACACGAATGTATCCATTCTAATTCATTCCTACGAATGAATTAGAATGGATCGTACGAATGGATTAGAATGGATCGTACGAGTGGATTAGAATGGATCGTACGAATGAATTAGAATGGATCGTACAAATGAATTAGAAGGAATCGTACGAATGAATTAGAATAGATCATGCGAATGAATTAGAATGGATCGTATGAATAAATTAGAATAGATCGTACGAATGAATTAAAAAGGATACAATTGTGCGAATGAATTAGAATGGATCGTACAAATGAATTAGAATGGATCGAACGAATGAATTAGAATGGATCGTACGAATGAATTAGAATGGATCGTACGAATGAATTAAAATGGATACATTTGAACGAATAAATTAGAATGGATCATACGAATGAATTAGAATGGATCGTACGAATGAATTAGAATGGATCGTGCAAATGAATTAGAATCGATCGTACGAATGAATTAGAATTGATCGTACGAATGAATTAGATCGGATATATTCGTGCGAATGAATTAGAATGGATCATACGAATGAATTAGACTGGATCGTACGAATAAATTAGAATGGATACATTCATGCAAATGAATTAGAATGGATCGTTCGAATGAATTAGAATGGATCATACGAATGAATTAGAATGGATCATATGAATGAATTAGAATGGTTACATTCGTGTGAATGAATTAGAATAGATCGTACGAATGGATTAGAATGGATCATACGAATGAATTAGAATGGATCGTGCGAATGAATTAAAATGGATCGTGCGAATGAATTAGAATGGTTACATTCGTGCAAATGAATTAGAATGGATACATTCGTGCGAATGAATTAGAATGGATCGTACGAATGAATTAGAATGGATCGTACGAATGAATTAGAATGGATACATTCGTGCGAATGAATTAGAATGGATCGTATGAATGAATTAGAATGGATCGTGCGAATAAATTAGAATTGATCATACAAATAAATTAGAATGAATCGTACGAATGAATTAGAATGGATACATTCGTGTGAATGAATTAGAATGGATCGTACAAATGAATTAGAATGGATCGGATGAATGAATTAGAATGGATCGTACGAATGAATTAGAATGGTTACATTCGTGCGAATGAATTAGAATGGATCGTACGAATGAATTAGAATGAATCATACGAATGAATTAGAATGGATCGTGTGAATGAATATAAATGGATCGTACGATTGAATTAGAATGGATACATTCGTGTGAATGAATTAGAATGGATACATTCGTGCGAATGAATTAGAATGGAGCGTACGAATGAACTAGAATGGATACATTCGTGCGAATGAATTAGAATGGATCATATGAAAGAATTAGAATGGATCGTGCGAATGAATTAGAATGGATCGTGCGAACGAATTAGAAAGGATCGTACGAACAAATTAGAATGGATCCATTCTAATTTATTCGTACGATCCATTCTAATTTATTCGCATGATCCATTCTAATTCATTCGTACGATCCATTCTAATTCATTCGTACGATCCATTCTAATTCATTCGCACGATCCATTCTAATTCAATCATATGATCCATTCTAATTTATTCGCACAAATGTATCCATTCTAATTCATTCGTACGATCCATTCTAATTCATTCGCATGATCCATTCTAATTCATTCATACGATCCATTCTAATTCATTCGTACGATCCATTATAATCCATTCGTACGATCCATTCTAATTCATTCGTACAATGCATTCTAATTCATTCGCACAATCTGTTCTAATTCATTCGCACAATCAATTCTATTTCATTCGCACGAATGTATCCATTCTAATTCATTCGCATGATCCATTCTTATTAATTCGCACAAATGTATCCATTCTAATTCATTCGTACGATCCATTCAAATTCAATCGTATGATCCATTCTAATTCATTCGCACAAATGTATCCATTTTAATTCATTCGTACGATCCATTCTAATTTATTCATATAATCCATTCTAATTCTTTTGCACGATCGATTCTAATTCGTTCGTACGATCCATTCTAATTCGTTCGTACGATCCATTCTAATTCATTCGCACGATCTATTCTAATTCATTCGCACGATCCATTTTAATTCTTTCATATGATCCATTCTAATTTATTCGCACGAATGTATCCATTCTAGTTCATTCGTACGCTCCATTCTTATTCATTCGTACGCTCCATTCTTATTCATCGCACAAATGTATCCATTCTAATTCATTCGTACGATCTATTCTAACTCATTCGCACGATCGATTCTAATTCATTCGTATGATCCATTCTAATTCATTCATACGATCCATTGTAATTCATTCGCACGATCTATTCTAATTCATTCGTACAATCCATTTGAATTCATTCGTATGATCCATTCTAATTCATTTGCACTATCCATTCTAATTCATTCGTACGATCCATTCTAATTCATTCGCTCGAATGTATCCATTCTAATTCATTCGTACGATCCATTCTAATTCATTCATACGATCCATTCTAATTCGTTCGTACGATCCATTCTAATTCATTCGTACGATCCATTCTAATCCATTCGTACGATCCATTCTAATTCATTCGTACAAATGAATTAGAATGGATCATACGAATGAATTAGAATGGATTGTGCGAATGAATTAGAATGGATCGTACGAATGAATTAGAATGGATCATAGGAATGAATTTGAATGGATCGTGCAAATGAATTAGAATGGATACATTCGTGCGAATGAATTAGAATAGATCGTAGGAATGAATTAGAATGGATCGTACGAATGAATTAGAATGGTTACATTCGTGCGAATGAATTAGAATGGATCGTACAAATGGATTAGAATGGATCGTACGAATGGATTAGAACGCATTGTATGAATGAATTAGAATGGATCGTACATTCTAATTCATTCTAATCCATTCGAATGAATCGTGCGAATGAATTAGAATGAATCGTACGAATGCATTAGAATGGATCGTACAAATGAATTAGAATGATTCGTACGATCCATTCTAATTCATTCGTCCGATCCATTCTAATTCATTCGCACGAATGTATCGATTCTAATTCGTTCGTACAATCCATTCTAATTCATTCGCACAATCCATTCTAATTCATTCGTATGATCCATTCTAATTCATTCCTACGATCTATTCTAATTCATTCGCTCGAATGTATCCATTCTAATTCATTCGTACGATCCATTCAAATTCATTCTCACAATCGATTCTAATTCATTCGTATGATCCACTCTAATTCATTCGGACGATCTATTCTAATTCTTTCGTACGATCCATTCTAATTCATTCGTACGATCCATTCTTATTCATTCGCACAAATGTATCTATTCTAATTCATTCGTACAATGCGTTCTAATCCATTCGTACGATCCATTCTAATCAATTCGTACGATCCATTCTAATTCATTCGCACGAATGTAACCATTCTAATTTATTCGTACGATCCATTCTAATTCATTCCTACGATCAATTCTAATTCATTCGCACGAATGTATCCATTCTAATTCATTTGCACGATCTATTCTAATTCTTTCCTATGATCCATTCTAATTCATTCGTACGATCCATTCTAATTCATTCGCTCGAATGTATCCATTCTAATTCATTCGTACGATTCATTCTAATTCGTTCGTAGGATTCATTCTAATTCGTTCGTACGATCCATTCTAATTCATTCGCACGATCCATTCTAATTCATTTGTACGATCCATTTTAATTCATTAACATGGTCCATTCTAATTCATTCGTATGATACATTCGTGCGAATGAATTAGAATGGATCGTATGAATGAATTAGAATGGATCATAGGAATGAATTAGAATAGATCGTGCGAATGAATTAGAATGGATCGTACGAATGAATTAGAATGGATTATGCGAATGAATTAGAATGGATCGTATGAATGAATTAGAAGGGTTACATTCATGTGAATGAATTAGAATGGATCGTATGAATGGTTTAGAATGGATCGTACGAATGGATTGGAATGGATCGTACGAATGAATTAGAATGGAGACATTCGAGCGAATGAATTAGAATGGATCGTACGAATGAATTAGAATAGATCGTACGAATGGATTAGAATGGATCGTACGAATGGATTAGAATGGATCGTACGAATGGATTAGAATGGATCATACAAATGAATTAGAATGGATCGTGCGAATGAATTAGAATGGATACATTCGAGTGAATGAATTTGAATGGATACATTTGAGCGAATGAATTAGAATAGATACATTCGAGCAAATGAATTAGAATAGATCGTAGGAATGAATTAGAATGGATCATACGAATGAATTAGAATGGATCGTACGAATGAATTAGAATGGATCGTACAAATGAATTAGAATGGATCGTACGAATGAATTAGAATGGATCGTGCGAATGAATTTGAATGGATCGTACGAATGAATTAGAATGGATCGTACGAATGAATTAGAATGGATCGTACAAATGAATTAGAATGGATCGTACGAATGAATCAGAATGGATTGTACGAATGAATTAGAATGGATACATTCGTGCGAATAAATTAGAATGGATCGTACGAATGAATTAGAATGGATCGTACGAATGAATTAGAATGGATACATTCGAGCGAATGAATTAGAATGGATCATACGAATGAATTAGAATGGATCATAGGAATGAATTAGAATAGATCGTGCAAATGAATTAGAATAGATACATTCGTGCGAATGAATTAGAATGGATCATACGAATGAATTAGAATGGATCGTACGAATGAATTAGAATGGATTGTGCGAATGAATTAGAATGGATCGTATGAATGGATTAGAATGGATACATTTGTGCGAATGAATTAGAATGGATCATACGAATTAATTAGAATGGATCGTGCGAATGAATTAGAATAGATCGTACGAATGAATTAGAATGGATCATACAAATGAATTAGAATGGATCGTACTAATGAATTAGAATGGATCATATGAATGAATTAGAATGGTTACATTCGTGCGAATGAATTAGAATAGATCGTACGAATGGATTAGAATGGATCGTACGAATGGATTAGAACGCATTGTACGAATGAATTAGAATGGTTACATTCATGCAAATGAATTAGAATGGATCGTACGAATGAATTAGAATGGATCGTATGAATGAATTAGAATGGATCGTACAAATGAATTAGAATGGATCGTACGAATGAATTAGAATGGATCATACAAATGAATTAGAATGGATCGTGCGAATGAATTAGAATGGATCGTGCGAATGAATTAGAATGGATACATTCGTACAAATGAATTAGAATGGATCGTACGAATGAATTAGAATGGATCATACAAATGAATTAGAATGGCTACATTCGTGCGAATGAATTTGAATGGATCATACGAATGAATTAGAATGGAACGAACAAATGAATTAGAATGGATACATTCGAGCGAATGAATTAGAGTAGATCGTAGGAAAGAATTAGAATGGATCATACGAATGGATTAGAATGGATCGTACGAATGAATTAGAATGGATCGTACGAATGAATTAGAATAGCTCATACGAATGAATGAATCATAAGAATGAATTAGAATGGATCGTACGATACATTCTAATCCATTCGTACGATCCATTCTAATTCATTCGCACGAATGTAACCATTCTAATTCATTCGTACGATCCATTCTAATTCATTCCTACGATCTATTCTAATTCATTCACTCGAATGTATCCATTCTAATTCATTCGTTCGACCCATTCTAATTCATTCGTACGATCCATTCAAATTCATTCGCATGATCCATTCTAATTCATTCGTACGATCCATTCTAATTCATTCTCACGAATGTAACCTTTCTAATTCATTTGTACGATCCATTATAATTCATTCGTACGATCTGTTCTAATTCATTCGTACGATCCATTCTAATTCATTCGCACGATCAATTCTAATGCATTCGTACGATCCATTCTAATTCATTCCTACGATCCATTCTAATTCATTCGCACGAATGTATCCATTCTAATTCATTTGCACGATCCATTCTAATTCATTCCTATGATCCATTCTAATTCATTTGTACGATCCATTCTAATTCATTCGCTCGAATGTATCCATTCTAATTCATTCGTACGATCCATTCTAATTCATTCGTACGATCCATTCTAATTCATTCGCATGATCCATTCGTACGATCCATTCTAATTCATTCGCATGATCCATTCGTACGATCCATTCTAATTCATTCACACGAATGAATTTGAATGGATCGTACGAATGAATTAGATTGGATTGTACGAATGAATTATAATGGATACATTCGTGCGAATGAATTAGAATAGATCGTGCGAATAAATTAGAATGGGTCGATCGTACGAATGAATTAGAATGGATCGTGCGAATGAATTAGATTGCATCGTACGAATGAATTAGAATGGATCGAACGAATGAATTAGAATGGATACATTCGAGCAGAATGAATTAGAATGGATCGTATGATCCATTCTAATTCATTCTCACAAATGTATCCAATCTAATTCATTCGTATGATCCATTCTAATTCATTCGCATGATCCATTCTAATTCATTCGCATGAATATATCCATTCTAATTCATTCGTACGATCCATTCTAATTCATTCGTACGATCCATTCTAATTCATTTGCATGATCCATTCTAATTCATTCGTACGATCCATTAGAATGGATTCGTACGATCCATTCTTATTCATTCGTACGATCCATTCTAATTCATTCGTATAATCTATTCTAATTCAGTCGTATGAATGTATCCATTCTAATTCATTCGCTCGAATGTATCCATTCTAATTCATTCGTACAAATGTATCTCTTCTAATTCATTCCTACGAATGAATTAGAATGGATCGTATGAATGGATTATAATAGATCATACGAATGGATTAGAATGGATCGTACGAATGAATTAGAATGGATTATAGGAATGAATTAGAATGGATCGTGCGAATGAATTAGAATGGATATATTCATGCGAATGAACTAGAATGGATCATGCGAATGAATTAGAATGGATCATACGAATGAATTAGAATGGATCGTACGATCCATTATAATTCATTCCGCTCGAATGTATCCATTCTAATTCATTCGTTCGATCCATTCTAATTCATTTGTACGATCCATTCTAATTCATTCGTACGATCCATTCTAATTCATTCGCACGATCCATTCTAATTCATTCGTACGTTCGATCCATTCTAATTTACGCACGATCTATTCTAATTCATTCGCACGAATGTATCCATTCTAATTCATTTGTACGATCCATTCAAATTCATTCGTACGAATGAATTAGAATGGATCGTACGAATGGATCATGCGAATGAATTAGAATGGATCGTACGAATGAATTAGAATGGATCGTACAAATGAATTAGAATGGATACATTCCAGCTAATGAATTAGAATAGATCGTACGAATGAATTAGAATGGATCATAGGAATGAATTAGAATGGATCGTGCAAATGAATTAGAATGGATACATTCGTGCGAATGAATTAGAATGGATCGTAGGAATGAATTAGAATGGTTATATTCGTGCGAATGAATTAGAATGGATCATACGAATGAATTAGAACGGATCGTGCGAATGAATTAGAATGGATCGTACGAATGAATTAGAATGGATACATTTGTGAGAATGAATTAGAATGGATCATACAATCCATTCTAATTCATTCCGCTCGAATGTATCCATTCTAATTCATTCGTTCGATCCATTCTAATTCATTCGTACGATCCATTCTAATTCTTTCGTACGATCCATTCTAATTCATTCGCACGATCCATTCTAATTCATTTGTACGATCGATCCATTCTAATTTATTCGCACGATCTATTCTAATTCATTCGCACGAATGTATCCATTCTAATTCATTAGTACGATCCATTCTAATTCATTCGTACGATCCATTCAAATTCATTCGTGCGAATGAATTAGAATGGATCGTATGAATGGATCATGCGAATGAATTAGAATGGATCGTACGAATGAATTAGAATGGATACATTCGAGCCAATGAATTAGAATGGATCATACGAATGAATTAGAATGGATCGTACGAATGAATTAGAATGGATATATTCGTGCGAATGAATTAGAATAGATCATGCGAATAAATTAGAATGGATCGATCGTACGAATGAATTAGAATGGATCGTGCGAATGAATTAGAATGGATAAATTCGTACGAATAAATTAGAATGGATACAT
The DNA here is from genome assembly GCA_947650365.1 of Chamaelirium japonicum. Taxonomy (NCBI): domain Eukaryota; kingdom Viridiplantae; phylum Streptophyta; class Magnoliopsida; order Liliales; family Melanthiaceae; genus Chamaelirium; species Chamaelirium japonicum. Next base: position 959,839 of record CANTAL010000070.1, on the reverse strand, counting down.
TCTTGCGAATAAATTCGTATGATCGTAGGAATGAATTAGAATGGATCGTACGAATGAATTAGAATGGATCGTGCAAATGAATTAGAATGGAAACATTCGTGAGAATGAATTAGAATGGATCGTAGGAAAGAATTAGAATGGATCGTACGAATGAATTAGAATGGATCGTACGAATGAATTAGAATGGATCATGCGAATGAATTAGAATGGATCGTACGAATGAATTAGAATGGATCGTACGAATGAATCAGAATGGATCGTACGAATGAATTAGAATGGATCATACAAATGAATTAGAAAGGTTACATTTGTGAGAATGAATTAGAATGGATCATACGATTCATTCTAATTCATTCATCCGATCCATTCTAATTCATTCGTACGATCCATTCTAATTCATTCATACGATCCATTCTAATTCATTCTCACAAATGTAACCTTTCTAATTCATTTGTACGATCCATTCTAATTCATTCGTACGATCCATTATAATTCATTCGTATGATCCATTCTAATTCATTCGCTGACATGTTTCCATTCTAATCCATTCGTACGATCATTCGGTGGATCCATTCTAATTCATTCGTACGATTCATTCTAATTCATTCGTACAAATGTATCCACTCTAATTCATTCGTCCGATCCATTCTAATTCATTCGTATGATCAATTCTAGTTCATTCGCATGATCCATTCTAATTCATTCGTATGATCCATTCTAATTCATTCATACGATCTATTCTAATTCATTTGTATGATCCATTCTTAATTAGAATGAATCGTAGGAATGAATTAGAATGGATACATTTGTGCGAATGAATTAAATAGATCGTGTGAATAAATTAGAATGGATCGATCGTACGATTCATTCTAATTCATTCGTACGATCCATTCAAATTCATTCGCACGATCTATTCTAATTCATTCATATGATTCATTCTAATTCATTCGTACAATCCATTCTAATTCATTCGCATGAATATATCCATTCTAATTCATTTGTTCGATTCATTCTAATTCATTCGCACGATCCATTCTAATTCATTCGCACGAATGTATCCATTCTAATTCATTCATATGATCTATTCTAATTCATTCGTACAATCCATTCTAATTCATTCGTACGATCCATTCTAATTCATTCACATGAATGTATCCATTCTAATTCATTCGTATGATCTATTCTAATTCATTCGCTCAAATATATCAATTCTAATTCATTCGTACGATCCATTCTAATACATTCGTACGATGCAATCTAATTCATTCGCACAAATGTATCAATTCTAATTCATTCGTACAATGCGTTCTAATCCATTCGCACGATCCATTCTAATCAATTCGTACGATCCATTCTAATTCATTTGCACGAATGTAACCATTCAAATTCATTCATATGATCCATTCTAATTCATTCATACGATCCATTCTAATTCATTCGTACGATCCATTTTAATTCGTTCGTACGATCCATTCTAATTCATTCGTACGATCCATTCTAATTCATTCTCACAAATGTAACCTTTCTAATTCATTTGTACGATCCATTCTAATTCATTCGTACGATCCATTCTAATCCATTCGTATGATCCATTCTAAACCATTCGTATGATCCATTCTAATTCATTCGCACGAATGTAACCATTCAAATTCATTCGTATGATCCATTCTAATTCATTCCTATGATCTATTCTAATTCATTCGCACGAATGTATCCATTCTAATTCATTTGCACGATCCATTCTAATTCATTTCTATGATCCAATCTAATTTATTCGTACGATCCATTCTAATTCATTCGCTCGAATGTATCCATTCTAATTCATTTGCACGATCCATTCTAATTCATTCGTACGATCCATTCTAATTCATCCATATGATCTATTCTAATTCATTCGCACAAATGTATCCATTCTAATTCATTCGTACGATTCATTCTAATTCATTCATATGAGCTATTCTAATTCATTCGTACGATCCATTCTAATACATTCGTACGATCCAATCTAATTTATTCGCACGAATATATCTTATATATGAATTAGAATGGATCATGCGAATAAATTAAAATGGATCGTACAAATGAATTAGAATGGATCGTGCGAATGAATTAGAATGGATCGTACGAATGAATTAGAATGGATTGTACGAACGAATTAGAATGGATTGTATGAACGAATTAGAATGGATCGTACGAAAGAATTAGAATGGATACATTCGAGCGAATGAATTAGAATGGATCGTACGAATGAATTAGAATGGATCATAGGAAAGAATTAGAATGGATCGTTCAAAAGAATTAGAATGGATACATTCGTGCGAATGAATTAGAATGGATCGTAGGAATGAATTAGAATGGATCGTACGAATGAATTAGAATGGTTACATTCGTGGAAATGAATTAGAATGGATCGTACGAATGGATTAGAATGGATTGTACGAATGGATTAGAATGGATCGTACGAATGAATTAGAATGGATCGTCCAAATAAATTAGAAAGGTTACATTTGTGAGAATGAATTAGAATGGATCGTACGAATGAATTAGAATGTATCTTACGAATGGATTAGAATGCATTGTACGAATGAATTAGAATCGATCTTACGAATGAATTAGAATGGATCAAAGGAATGAATTAGAATGGATCGTGCAAATGAATTAGAATGGATCGTGCGAATGAATTAGAATGGATCGTACGAATGAATTAGAATAGATCATGCAAATGAATTTGAATGGATCGTACGAATGAATTAGAATGGATCGAACGAATGAATTAGAATGGATACATTCGAGCGAATGAATTAGAATAGATCGTAGGAATGAATTAGAATGGATCATACGAATGAATTAGAATGGATCGTGCGAATGAATTAGAATGGATCGTACGAATGAATTAGAAATGATCATACGAACGAATTAGAATGGATCTTACAGATTGTATGAATGAATTATAATGGATCGTACGAATGAATTAGAATGGATCGCACGAATGAATTAGAATAGCTCATACGAATGAAATAGAATGAATCGTACGAATGAATTAGAATGGTTACATTCGTGCGAATGAATTAGAATAGATCGTACGAATGAATTAGAATGGATCGTACGAATAAATTAGAATGGATCGTGCGAATGAATTAGAATGGATCGTACGAATGAATTAGAATGGATCCACCGAATGAGTTAGAATAGATCATACGAATAAATCAGAATGGATCGTACAAATGAATTAGAATGGATTGTGCGAATGAATTAGAATAGATCGTATGAATGAATAAGAATGGATCGTGCGAATGAGTTAGAATGGATCGTGTGAATGAATTAGAATGGATCGTACGAATAAATCAGAATGGATCCACCGAATGAGTTAGAATGGATTATACGAATGAATTAGAAAGGATCGTATGAATGAATTAGAATGAATTGTGCGAATGAATTAGAATGGATCGTACGAACGAATTAGAATGGATCGTGCGAATGAATTAGAATGGATCGTATGAATAAATTGGAATGGATTGTACTAATGAATTTGAAAGGTTACATTTGAGAGAATGAATTAGAATGGATCATACGAATGGATTAGAATGGATTGTATGAATGGATTAGAATGGATCGTACGAATGGATTAGAATGGATCGTACGAGTGAATTAGAATGGATCATACAATTGAATTAGAAAGGTTACATTCGTGAGAATGAATTAAAATGGATCGTACGAATGAATTAGAATGGATCATGCGAATGAATTTGAATGGATCGTACGAATGTATTAGAATAAATCGAACGAATGAATTAAAATGGATACATTCGAGCGAATGAATTAAAATAGATCGTAGGAATGAATTAGAATAGATCATACGAATGAATTAGAATGGATCATGTGAATAAATTAGAATGGATTTTACGAATGAATTAGAATAGATATATTCGTGCGAATGAATTAGAATGGATCACACGAATGAATTAGAATGGATCGTACGATACATTCTAATTCATTCGTACGATCCATTCTAATGCATTCGTACGATTCATTCTAATTCATTCGCACGATCCATTCTAATTCATTCATACGATCCATTCTTATTCATTCATATGATCCATTCTAGTTCATTCGCATAATCCATTCTAATTTATTCGTACGATCCATTCTAATTCATTCGTATGATCCATTCTAACTCATTCGTTGGATCCATTCTAATTCATTCGTACGATCCATTCTAATTCATTCACACGATCCATTCTAATTTATTCGTACGATCCATTCTAATTCATTCGTACGATCTATTCTAATTCATTCACACGATTGTAACCATTCTAATTTATTCGTACGATTCATTCTAATTCATTCGTACGAGCTATTCTAAATCATTCGTACGATCCATTCTAATTCATTCATACGATCCATTGTAATTCATTCATACAATCCGTACGATCCATTCTAATTAGTTCGTACGATCCATTCTAATTCGTTCGTACGATCCATTCTAATTCATTCGCACGATCCATTCTAATTCATTCGTATGATCCATTCTAATTCATTCCTACGATCTATTCTAATTAATTCGCTCGAATGTATCAATTCTAATTCATTCGTTCGATCCATTCTAATTCATTCGTACGATCCATTGAAATTCATTCGCATGATCCATTCTAATTCATTCGTACGATCCATTCTAATTCTTTCGCATGAAAATAGAATGGATCGTATGAATGAATTAGAATGGTTACATTCGTGCGAATGAATTAGAATGGATCGTACGAATGGATTAGAATGGATCGTACAAATGAATTAGAATAGATCGTACAAATTAATTAGAAAGGTTACATTTGTGAGAATGAATTAGAATGGACCGTATGGATGAATTAGAATGGATCGTACGAATGAATTAGAATGGATCGTACGAATGCATTAGAAGAGTTATATTCCTTCGAATGAATTAGAATGAAGCGTACTAATTCATTTGAATGGATCGTATGAATGAATTAGAATGGATACATTCGTGCGAATGAACAAGAATGGATACATACATTCATGCGAATGAATTAGAATGGATACATTCGTACGATCCATTCTAATTCATTCGTACGATCCATTCTTATTAATTCGTACGATCCATGCAAATTCATTCGCATGATCCATTCTAATTCATTCGTATGATCCATTATAATTCATTCTCACAAATGTAACATTTCTAATTCATTTGTATGATCTATTCTAATTCATTCGTACGATCCATTCTAATTCATTCGCATGATCCATTCTAATTCATTCGTACGATCCATTCTAATCCATTCGTTCGATCCATTCTAATTCATTCGCACGAATGTAAACATTCTAATCCATTCGTACGATCCATTCTAATTCATTCCTACGATCCATTCTAATTCATTCACACGAATGTATCCATTCTAATTCATTTGCACGATCCATTCTAATTCATTCCTATGATGCATTCTAATCCATTCGTACGATCCATTCTAATCCATTCATACGATCCATTCTAATCCATTCGTACGATCCATTCTAATTCTTTCGTACGATCCATTCTAATTCGTTCTCACAAATGTAACCTTTCTAATTCATTTGTACGATCCATTCTAATTCATTTGTACGATCCATTCTAATCCGTTCGTACGATCCATTCTAATCCATTTGTACGATCCATTCTAATTCATTCGCACGAATGTAACCATTCTAATTCATTCGTACGATCCATTCTAATTCATTCATATAATCCATTCTATTTCATTCGCACGAATGTATACATTCTAATTAATTCGCACGATCCATTCTAATTCGTTCATACGATCCATTCTAATTCATTCGCACGATCCATTCTAATTCATTTGTACAATCCATTCTATTTCATTCGTACGATCCATTCTAATGCATTCATACGATTCATTCTAATTCATTCGCACGAACCATTCTACTTCATTCGTATGATCCATTCTAATTTATTTGCACGAATATACTATCCATTCTAATTTATTCGCAGGAATGTATCCAATCTAATTTATTCGTACAATACATTCTAATTTATTAGTACAAATGTATCCATTCTAATTCATTCGTACGATCCATTCTAATTCATTCGTACGATCCATTATAATTCATTCGCATGATCCATTCGTACGATCCATTCTAATCCATTTGTACGATCCATTCTAATTCATTCATACGATCCATTCAAATTCGTTCGTACGATCTATTAGAATGGATCATGTAAATGAATTAGAATGGATACATTCGTACAGATGAATTAGAATGGATCGTGCGAATGAATTAGAATGGATCGTACGAATGAATTAGAATAGATCGTGCGAATAAATTAGAATGGATCATACGAATGAACTAGAATAGATATATTCATACGAATGAATTAGAATGGATCGTATGAACGAATTAGAATGGATCGTACGAATGAATTAGAATGGATACATTCGTGCGAATGAATTAGAATCGATCATAGGAATGAATTAGAATAGATCGTGCAAATGAATTAGAATGGATACATTCGTGCGAATGAATTAGAATGGATCGTACGAATGAATTAGAATGGTTACATTCGTGCGAATGAATTAGAATGGATCGTACGAATGGATTAAAATGGATCGTATGAATGGATTAGAATGGATCGTACAAATGAATTAGAAAGGTTACATTTGTGGGAATGAATTAGAATGGATCGTACGAATGAATTAGAATGGATCGTAAGAATAGATTAGAATGGATCGTACAAATGAATTAGAATGGTTACATTCGTGCGAATGAATTAGAATGGATCGTACGAATGAATTAGAATGGATCGTACAAATGAATTAGAAAGGTTACATTCGTGCGAATGAATTAGAATAGATCGTACGAATGGATTAGAATGGATTGTACGAATGGATTAGAATGGATCGTACGAATGGATCGTACGAATGGATTTGAATGGATCGTACGAATGAATTAGAATCGATCATGCGAATGAAATAGAATAGATCGTGCGAATGAATTAGAATGGATCGTGCGAATGAATTAGAATGGATCATACGAATGGATTAGAATGGATCGCACGATCCATTCTAATTCATTCGTATGATCCATTCTAATTCATTCGTACGATCCATTCTAATTCATTCGTATGATCTATTCTAACTCATTCGCACAAATGTATCCATTCTAATTCATTCGTACGATCCATTCTAATTCATTCGTATAATCCATTCTAATCCATTCGTACGATCCATTCAAATCCATTCGTACGATCCATTCTAATTCATTCGTACGATCCATTCTAATTCATTCGCACGATCTATTCTAATTCATTCGTTTGATCCATTCTAATTCATTCGCACGATCCATTCTAATTCATTCGTACGATCCATTCTAATTCATTCATACGATCTATTCTAATTCATTCGTTCGATCCATTCTAATTCATTCGCACGATCTATTCAAATTTATTCGCACGATCCATTCTAATTTGTTCATACCATCCATTCTAATTCGTTCGTACGATCCATTCTAATCCATTCGTACGATCCATTCAAATTCATTCGCACGAATGTAACCTTTCTAATTCATTTGTACGATCCATTTTAATTCATTCGTACGATCCATTCTATTTCATTCGTACGATCCATTCTAATTCATTCGCACGAATGTAACCATTCTAATTCATTCGTACGATCCATTCTAATCCATTCGTACGATCCATTCTAATCCATTCATACGATCCATTCTAATTCATTCTCACAAATGTAACCTTTCTAATTTATTTGTATGATCCATTCTAATTCATTCGTACGATCCATTCTAATCCATTCGTACGATCCATTCTAATTCATTCGTACGATCCATTCTAATCCATTCGTACGATCCATTCTAATCCATTCTAATTCATTCGTACGATCCATTCTAATCCATTCGTATGATCCATACTAATTCATTCGTACGATCCATTCTAATCCATTCGTACGATCCATTCTAATTCATTCTCACAAATGTAACCTTTCTAATTCATTTGTACGATCCATTCTAATTCATTCGTACGATCCATTCTAATTCATTCGCACGAATGTATCCATTCTAATGCATTCGTACGATCCATTCTAATTCATTCGCACGATCCATTCATTCATTCGCATGATCCATTCAAATTCATTCGCACGATCCATTCCAATTCATTCTCACGAATGTATCCATTCTAATTCATTCGCATGATCCATTCTAATTCATTCGTATGAATGAATTACAATGGATCGTACGAATGAATTAGAATGGATCGTACGAATGAATTAGAATAGCTCATACGAATGAATTAGAATGAATCGTACGAATGAATTTGAATGGATCGTTGGAATGAATTAGAATGGATCGTACGAATGAATTAGAATGGTTACATTCGTGCGAATGAATTAGAATGGATCGTACGAATGGATTAGAATGGATCGTATGAATGAATTAGAATGGTTCGTACGAATGAATTAGAATAGTTACATTCGTATGAATGAATTACAATGGATCATAGGAATGAATTAGAATTGATCGTACGAATGAATTAGAATGGATCGTACGAATGATTTAGAATGAATCGTACGAATGCATTGGAATGGATCGTACGAATGAATTAGAATAAATCGTACGAATGCATTAGAATGGATCGTATGAATGAATTAGAATAGATCGTAGGAATGAATTAGAATGGATCATTGGAATGAATTAGAATGGATCGTAAAAATGAATTAGAATGGTTACATTCGTGCGAATGAATTAGAATGGATCGTACGAATGAAATAGAATGGATCGTACGAATGAAATAGAATGGATCGTACGAATGAATTAGAATGGATACATTCGTGCGAATGAATTAGAATGGATAAATTCGAGCGAATGAATTAGAATGGATCGTGCGAATGAATTAGAATGGATCATGCGAGTGAATGAATGGATCGGGCGAATGAATTAGAATGGATCGTACGAATGCATTAGAATGGATACATTCGTGCGAATGAATTAGAATGGATCGTACAAATGAATTAGAATGGATCGTGCGAATGGATTAGAATGGATCGTACGAATGAATTAGAATGGATCGTACGAATGAATTAGAATGGATACATGTGAGCGAATGAATTAGAATGGATCGTACGAATGAATTGGAATGGATCGTGCGAATGGATTAGAATGGATCGTACGAATGGATTAGAATGGATCGTACGAATGAATTAGAATGGATCATACAAACGAATTAGAAAGGTTACATTCGTGAGAATGAATTAGAATGGATCGTACGAATTAATTAGAATGGATCCACCGAATGAATTAGAATGTTTACATTTGTGCGAATGAATTAGAATGTATTGTGCGAATGAATTAGAATCGATCGTACGAATGAATTAGAATGGTTACATTCATGCGAATGAATTAGAATGGATCATACGAATGAATTAGAATGGATCGTGCAAATGAATTAGAATTGATCATACGAATGAATTAGAATGGATCGTAGGAATGAATTAGAATGGATCGTATGAATGAATTAGAATGGTTACATTCGTGCAAATGAATTAGAATGGATCGTACGAATGGTTTAGAATGGATCGTACGAATGGATTAGAATGGATCGTACAAATGAATTAGAATGGATCGTGCGAATGAATTAGAATTTATCATACGAATGAATTAGATTGGATCGTACGAATGAATTAGAATGGATCGCTCGAATGGATCCATTCTAATTGGAATGGATCGTACGAATGAATTAGAATGGATCATAGGAATGAATTAGAATGGATCGTGCAAATGAATTAGAATGGATACATTCGTGCGAATGAATTAGAATGGATCATGCGATTGAATTTGAATGGATCGTACGAATGAATCCATTCTAACTTATTCGTACGATCCATTCTAATTATATTGGATCCATTCTAATTCATTCCCACAATCCATTCTAATCCATTTGTACGATCCATTCTAATTCATTCGTATGATCCATTCTAATTAGAATGGATCTATTCGAGCGATCCATTCTAATTCATTCGTACGATCCATTCTAATTCATTCGTATGATCAATTCTAATTTATTCGCTCGAATGTATCCATTCTAATTCATTCGTACGATCCATTCTAATTCATTCGCACGAATGTAACCATTCTAATTCATTCGTACGATCCATTCTAATTCATTCACATGATACATTCTAATTCATTCGCACAAATGTAACCATTCTAATTCATTCGGTGGATCCATTCTAATTCATCCATACGATCCATTCTAATTCATTCTCACGAATGTAACCTTTTTAATTCATTTGTATGATCCATTCTAATTCATTCGTACGATCCATTCTAATCCATTCGTACGATCCATTCTAATCCTTTCGTACGATCCATTCTAATCCATTCCTACGATCCATTCTAATTCATTCGCATGATCCATTCTAATTCATTTGTACGATCCATTCTAATTCATTCGCTCGAATGTATTTATTCTAATTTATTCGTACGATCCATTCTAATTCATTCGCATGATCCATTCTAATTGTGCGAATGAATTAGAATGGATACCTTTGTGCACATGAATGTATCCATTCTAATTCATTCGTACGATCCATTCTAATTCATTCGCTCGAATGTATCCATTCTAATTCATTCGTGCGATCCATTCTAATTCATTCTCACGAATGTAACCTTTCTAATTCATTTGTATTATCCATTCTAATTTATTCGTACGATCCATTGTAATTTATTCGCACGATCCATTCTAATTCGTTCGTATGATCCATTCTAATTCATTCGTACGATCCATTCTAATTCATTTGCATGAATGTATCCATTCTAATTCATTCGTACGATCCATTCCAATTCATTCATATGATCCATTCTAATTTATTCATGCAATCCATTCTAATTCATTCATACGATCTATTCTAACTCATTCTCACAAATGTAACCTTTCTAATTCATTTGTACGATCCATTCTAATTCATTCGTACGATCTATTCTAATTCATTCGCTCGAATGTGTCCATTCTAATTCATTCGTACGATCCATTCTAATTCATTCGCACGAATGTAACCATTCTAATTCATTCGTACGATCCATTCTAATTTATTCATTCAATCCATTCTAATTCATTCGCACGAATGTATCCATTCAAATTCATTCGTACGATCCATTCTAATCCATTCGTACGATCCATTCTAATCCATTCGTACGATCCATTCTAATTCAATCCTACAAATGTAACCTTTCTAATTCATTTGTACGATCCATTCTAATTCATTCGTACGATCTATTCTAATTCATTCCTACGATCCATTCTAATTCATTCGCACGAATGTATCGATTCTAATTAATTGGAACGATCCATTCTAATTCATTCCTATGATCCATTCTAATTCATTCGTATGATCCATTCTAATTCATTCGCTCGAATGTATCCATTCTAATTCATTCGTACGATCCATTCTAATTCGTTCATACGATCCATTCTAATTCGTTCGTACGATCTATTCTAGTTCATTCGTATGTATCCATTCTAATTCATTCGCACGAATGTATCCATTCTAATTCATTCCTACGAATGAATTAGAATGGATCGTACGAATGGATTAGAATGGATCGTATGAATGGATTAGAATGGATCGTTCAAATGAATTAGAAAGGTTACATTTGTGTGCGAATGAATTAGAATGAATCGTACAAATGAATTAGAATGGATCGTGCGAATGAATTAGAATGGATCGTATGAATAAATTAGATTAGATCGTACGAATGAATTAGAATGGATCGTACAAATGAATTAGAATGGATCGAACGAATGAATTAGAATGGATCGTACGAATGAATTAGAATGGATCGTACGAATGAATTATAAATGGATACATTTGAACGAATAAATTAGAATGGATCATACGAATGAATTAGAATGGATCGTATGTATGAATTAGAATGGATCGTGCAAATGAATTAGAATCGATCGTACGAATGAATTAGAATTGATCGTACGAATGAATTAGAATGGATATATTCGTGCGAATGAATTAGAATGGATCATACGAATGAATTAGACTGGATCGTACGAATAAATTAGAATGGATACATTCATGCAAATGAATTAGAATGGATCATTCGAATGAATTAGAATGGATCATACGAATGAATTAGAATGGATCGTACGAATGAATTAGAATGGATCATATGAATGAATTAGAATGGTTACATTTGTGTGAATGAATTAGAATAGATCGTACGAATGGATTAGAATGGATCGTACGAATGAATTAGAATGGATCGTGCGAATGAATTAGAATGGATCGTGCGAATGAATTAGAATGGATCATACGAATGAATTAGAATGGATATATTCGTGCGAATGAATTAGAATGGATCGTACGAATGAATTAGAATGGATCGTGCGAATAAATTAGAATTGATCATACAAATGAATTAGAATGGATCGTACGAATGAATTAGAATGGATACATTCGTGTGAATGAATTAGAATGGATCGTACAAATGAATTAGAATGGATCGGACGAATGAATTAGAATGGATCGTACGAATGAATTAGAATGGTTACATTCGTGCGAATGAATTAGAATTGATCGTATGAATGAATTAGAATGAATCATACGAATGAATTAGAATGGATCGTGCGAATGAATTTGAATGGATCGTACGAATGAATTAGAATGGATACATTCGTGTGAATGAATTAGAATGGATCGGGCGAATGAATTAGAATGGATCGTGCGAATGAATTAGAATAGATCGTGCGAATGAATTTAAATGGATCGTACGAATGAATAAGAATGGATCATACGAATGAATTAGAATGGATCGTACAAATGAATTAGAAAGGTTACATTTGTGAGAATGAATTTTTGAATGGATCGAACGAATGAATTAGAATGGATACATTCGTGCGAATGAATTAGAATGGATACATTCGTACGAATGAATTAGAATGGATTGAACGAATAAATTAGAATGGATACATTCGTATGAATGAACTTGAATGGATCGTGCGAATGAATTAGAATGAATCGTATGAATGAATTAGAATGGATCGTACGAATAAATTAGAATGGATCGTGAGAATGAATTAGACTGGATCATACGAATGGATTAGAATGGATCGTGCGAATGAATTAGAATGGATCGTACGAATGAATTAGAATGGATACATTTGTGCGAATGAGTTAGAATGGATCATACGAATGAATTAGAATGGATCGTACGAATGAATTAGAATGGATAATACGAATGAATTAGAATGGATCGTGCGAATGAATTAGAATGGATCGTGCGAATGAATCAGAATGGATCGTAGGAATGAATTAGAATGGATCGTACGAATGGATTAAAATGGATACATTCATACGATCCATTCTAATTCATTCGCAGAATCTATTCTAATTCATTCGCACGAATGTATCCATTCTAATTTATTCGTACGATCCATTCTAATTCATTCGCATGAACCATTCTAATTCATTTGTACGATCCATTCTAATTCATTCCTACGATCTATTCTAATTCATTTGTACGATCCATTCTAATTCATTCGCACAATCCATTCTAATTCATTCGTATGATACATTCTTATTCATTCGCTCGAATGTATCCATTCTAATTCATTCGTTTGATCCATTTTAATTCATTTGTACGATCGATTCTATTTCATTTGTACGATCCATTCTAATTCATTTGTACGATCCATTCTAATTCATTCATACGATCTATTCTAATTCATTCGCTCGAATGTATCCATTCTAATTCATTCGTACGAATGAATTAGAATGGATTGTACGAATGAATTAGAATGGATATATTCGTGCGAATGAATTAGAAAGGATCGTACGAATGAATTAGACTGGATCGAACGAATGAATTAGAATGGATACATTCGTATGATCTATTCTAATTCATTCGTACGAATCAATTCTAATTTATTCGTACAAATGTATCCATTTTAATTCATTTGTACGATCCATTCTAATTCATTCATACGATCTATCTAATCCATTCGTACGATCCATTCTAATCCATTCGTACGATCCATTCTAATTCATTCGCACGAATATATCCATTCGTGCGAATGAATTAGAATGGATCGTACGAATGAATTAGAATGGATCGTACGAATGGATTAGAATGGATTGTACGAATGAATTAGAATGGATCATACAAATGAATTAGAAAGGTTACATTCGTGCGAATGAATTTGAATGAATTATACGAATGAATTAGAATGGATCGTACGAATGAATTAGAATGGATACATTTGTACGAATAAATTAGAAATGAATTGGAATGGATCGTACAAATGAATTAGAATACATCATGTGAATGAATTAGAATGGATCGTACGTTTGAATTAGATTGGATTGTGCGAATGAATTAGAATGGATACATTCGTGCGAATGAATAAGAATAGATCGTATGAATGAATTAGAATGGATCGTACAAATGAATTAGAATGGATCGTACAAATAAATTTGAATGGATACATTCGTGCGAATGAATTAGAATGGATCGTACGAATGAATTAGAATGGATATATTTGAACAAATAAATTAGAATGGATCATACGAATGAATTAGAATGGATCGTACAAATTAATTAGAATGGATACATTCGTGCGAATGAATTAGAATGGATTGTATGAATGAATTAGAATGGAGCGTACGAATGAATTAGAAAGGAGCGTACGAATGATCTAGAATGGATACATTCGTGCAAATGAATTAGAATGGATCATATGAAAGAATTAGAATGGATATATTCGAGCGAATGAATTAGAATGGATCGTACGAATGAATTAGAACGCATTGTACGAATGAATTAGAATAGATACATTTGTGCGAATGAATAAGAATGGATCATACGAATGAATTAGAATGGATTGTACGAAAGAATTAGAATGGATCGTACGAATGAATTAGAATGGATCATACGAATGAATTAGAATCGATCGTGGGAATGAATTAGAATGAATCGTACGAATGAATTAGAATAGATACATTCGAGCGAATGAATTAGAATAGATCGTAGGAATGAATTAGAATGGATCATACGAATGAATTAGAATGAATCGTGTGAATGAATTAGAATGGATTGTATGAATGAATTAGAATGGATACATTCGTGCGAATGAATTAGAATGAATCGGACAAATGAATTAGAATGGATCGTACGATTCATTCTAATTCATGCATACGATCCATTCTAATACATTTGTACGATTCATTCTAATTCATTCGCACGATTCATTCGAATGGATTAGAATGAATTAGAATGTACGATCCATTCTAATTCATTTGTACAATGCGTTCTAATCCATTCGCACGATCCATTCTAATCCATTCGTACGATCCATTCTAATTCATTCGCACGAATGTAACCATTCTAATTCATTCGTACGATCCATTCTAATTCATTCCTACGATCCATTCTAATTCATTCGCACGAATGTATCTATTTTAATTCATTTGCACGATCCATTCTAATTCATTCCTATGATCTATTCTAATTCATTCGTACGATCCATTCTAATTCATTCGCACAATCCATTCTAATTCATTCGTACGATCCATTCTAATTCATTTGTACGAATGAATTAGAATGGATCGTACGAATGGATTAGAATGGATCATACGAATGAATTAGAATGGATCGTACGAACGAATTAGAATAGATCGTATAAACGAATTAGAATGGATCGTAGGAATGAATTAGAATGGATACATTCGGGCGAATGAATTAGAATAGATAGTGCGAATGAATTAGAATGGATCGGACAAATGAATTAGAATGGATTGTACGAATGAATTAGAATGGATCGTGCAAATGAATTAGAATGGATCGTACGAAAGAATTAGAATGGATCGTACGAATGAATTAGAATGGATCATACGAATGAATTAGAATCGATCGTACGAATGAATTAGAATGGATCGTACGAATGAATTAGAATGGATACATTTGTGTGATGAATAAGAATGGAGCGTACGAATAAATTAGAATGGAGCGTATGAATGAACTAGAATGGATACATTCGTGCGAATGAATTAGAATGGATCATATGAAAGAATTAGAATGGATCGTGCGAATGAATTAGAATGGATCGTGCGAATGAATTAGAATGGATCGTACGAACGAATTAGAATGGATCATACGAACGAATTAGAATGGATCGTGCAAATGAATTTGAATGGATCGTATGAATAAATTAGAATGGATCGTACGAATGAATTAAAATGGATACATTTGTGCGAATGAATTAGAATGGATCATACGATTGAATTTGAATAGATCGTACGAATGAATTAGAATGGATACATTTGTGCGAATTAATAAGAATGGATCGTGCGAATGAATTAGAATGGATACATTCGTGCGAATGAATTAGAATGGATTGTGCGAATGAATTAGAACGGATTGTGCGAATGAATTAGAACGCATTGTACGAATGAATTAGAATGGATCGTACGAATGGATTAGAATGGATCGTACGAATGAATTAGAATGGATCGTACGAATGAATTAGAATGGATCGTGCGAATGAATTAGAATGGATCGTACGAATGAATTAGAATGGGTACATTTGTGCGAATGAATTAGAATGGATCAAACGAATGAATTAGAATAGATCATATGAACAGATTAGAATGGATCGTACGAATGAATTAGAATAGATACATTTGTACGATCCATTCTAATTCATTAGTATGATCTATTCTTATTCATTCGTACGATCCAATCTAATTCATTCCTATGATCAATTCTAATTTATTCGTACGATCCATTCTAATTCATTCGTACGATCCATTCTAATTCATTCGTACGATCTATTCTAATTCGCATGATCCATTCTAATTCATTCGTACGATCCATTCTAATTCATTCGTACGATCCATTCTAATTCATTCGCACGATCCATTCTAATTCAATCGTATGATCCATTCTAATCCATTCGCACAAATGTATCCATTCTAATTCATTCGTACGATCCATTCTAATTCATTCGCATGATCCATTCTAATTCATTCGTACGATCAATTCTAATCTATTCGTATGATCCATTCTAATTCATTCGTACAATGCGTTCTAATTCATTCGCACAATCCGTTCTAATTCATTCGCACAATCACTTCTAATTCATTCGCATGAATGTATCCATTCTAATTCATTCGCACGATCCATTCTTATTAATTCGCACAAATGTATTCATTCTAATTCATTCGTACGATCCATTCAAATTCAATCGTATGATCCATTCTAATTCATTCGCACAAATGTATCCATTTTAATTCATTCGTACGATCTATTCTAATTTATTCATACGATGCATTCTAATTCATTTGCACGATCCATTCTAATTCGTTCGTACGATCCATTCTAATTCGTTCGTACGATCCATTCTAATTCATTCGCATGATCCATTCTAATTCATTCGCACGATCCATTCTAATTCTTTCATATGATCCATTCTAATTCATTCGCACGAATGTATCCATTCTAGTTCATTCGTACTCTCCATTCTTATTCATTCGTACGCTCCATTCTTATTCATCGCACAAATGTATCCATTCTAATTCATTCGTACGATCTATTCTAATTCATTCGCACGATCGATTCTAATTCATTCGTATGATCCATTCTAATTCATTCATACGATCCATTCTAATTCTTTCGTACGATCCATTCTAATTCATTCACACGATCTATTCTAATTCTTTCGTACAATCCATTAGAATTCATTCGTACGATCCATTCTAATTCATTCACACTATCCATTCTAATTCATTCGTACGATCCAATCTAATTCATTCGTACGATCCATTCTAATTCATTCGTACGATCCATTCTAATTCATTCGCTCGAATGTATCCATTCTAATTCATTCGTACGATCCATTCTAATTCGTTCATACGATCCATTCTAATTCGTTCGTACGATCCATTAGAATGGATTAGAATGGATCGTAGGAATGAATTAGAATGGATCGTACGAATGAATTAGAATAGATCATAGGAATGAATTAGAATGGATCGTGCAAATGAATTAGAATGGATACATTCGTGCGAATGAATTAGAATAGATCGTAGGGATGAATTAGAATGGATCGTACGAATGAATTAGAATGGTTACATTCGTGGGAATGAATTAGAATGGATCGTACAAATGGATTAGAATGGATCGTACGAATGGATTAGAATGCATTGTACGAATGAATTAGAATGGATCGTATATTCTAATTCATTCTAATCCATTGGAATGAATCGTGCGAATGAATTAGAATGAATCGTACGAATGCATTAGAATGGATCATACGAATGAATTAGAATGAATCGTACGATCCATTCTAGTTCATTCGTCCGATCCATTCTAATTCATTCGCACGAATGTATCGATTCTAATTCGTTCATACAATCCATTCTAATTCATTCGCACGATCCATTCTAATTCATTCGTATGATCCATTCTAATTCATTCCTACGATCTATTCTAATTCATTCGCTCGAATGTATCCATTCTAAATCATTCGTACGATCCATTCTAATTCATTCTCACGATCGATTCTAATTCATTCGTATGACCCATTCTAATTCATTCGTACGATCCATTCTAATTCTTTCATAAGATCCATTCTAATTCATTTGTACGATCCATTCTTATTCATTCGCACAAATGTATCTATTCTAATTCATTCGTACAATGCGTTCTAATCCATTCGTACGATCCATTCTAATCCATTCGTACGATCCATTCTAATTCATTCGCACGAATGTAACCATTCTAATTTATTCATACGATCCATTCTAATTCATTCCTACGATCCATTCTAATTCATTCGCACGAATGTATCCATTCTAATTCATTTGCACGATCCATTCTAATTCTTTCCTATGATCCATTCTAATTCATTCGTACGATCCATTCTAATTCATTCGTACGATGCATTCTAATTCGTTCGTACGATCCATTCTAATTCGTTTGTACGATCCATTCTAATTCGTTCGTACGATCCATTCTAATTCATTCGCACGATCCATTCTAATTCATTTGTACGATCCATTTTAATTCATTCGCATGATCCATTCTAATTCATTCGTATGATACATTCGTGCGAATGAATTAGAATGGATCGTATGAATGAATTAGAATGGGTCATAGGAATGAATTAGAATAGATCGTGCGAATGAATTAGAATGGATCGTACGAATGAATTAGAATGGATTATGCGAATGAATTAGAATGGATCGTATGAATGAATTAGAATGGTTACATTCGTGCGAATGAATTAGAATGGATCGTACGAATGGTTTAGAATGGATCGTATGAATGGATTGGAATGGATCGTACGAATGAATTAGAATGGATACATTCGAGCGAATGAATTAGAATGGATCATACGAATGGATTAGAATGGATCATACAAATGAATTAGAATGGATCGTGCAAATGAATTAGAATTTGACACATTCGAGTGAATGAATTAGAATGGATACATTCGAGCGAATGAATTAGAATAGATACATTCGAGCGAATGAATTAGAATAGATCGTAGGAATGAATTAGGATGGATCATACGAATGAATTAGACTGGATCGTACGAATGAATTAGAATGGATCTTACAAATGAATTAGAATGGATTGTGCGAATGAATTAGAATAGATCGTACGAATGAATTAGAATAGATCGAACGAATGAATTAGAATGCATACATTCGAATGAATTTGAATGGATCGTACGACTGAATTAGAATGAATCGTACGAATGAATTAGAATGGATCGTGCGAATGAATTTGAATGGATCGTACGAATGAATTAGAATGGATTGTACGAATGAATTAGAATGGATCGTACAAATGAATTAGAATGGATACATTTGTGCAAACGGATCATAGGAATGAATTAGAATGGATCGTACGAATGAATTAGAATGGATTGTACGAATGAATTAGAATGGATACATTCGTGCGAATAAATTAGAATGGATCGTACGAATGAATTAGAAAGGATTGTATGAATGAATTTGAATGGATACATTCGAGTGAATGAATTAGAATGGATCATAGGAATGAATTAGAATGGTTACATTCAAGAAAATGAATTAGAATGGATACATTCGAATGAATTAGAATGGTTACATTCAAGCAGATGAATTAGAATGGATCATACGAATGAATTAGAATGGTTACATTCAAGCAAATGAATTAGAATGGATCATGTGAATGAATTAGAATGGATCGTATAAATGAATTAGAATGGATCGTATGAATGAATTAGAATGGATCGTACGAATGAATTAGAATGGATCATGCGAATGAATTAGAATGGATCGTGCGAATGAATTAGAATGGATACATTCGTACAAATGAATTAGAATGGATCGTACGAATGAATTAGAATGGATCATACAAATAAATTAGAATGGCTACATTCGTGCAAATGAATTTGAATGGATCATACGAATGAATTAGAATGGATCGAACGAATGAATTAGAATGGATACATTCGAGCGAATGAATTAGAATAGATCGTAGGAATGAATTAGAATGGATCATACGAATGGATTAGAATGGATCGTACGAATGAATTAGAATGGATCGTACGAATGAATTAGAATAGCTCATACGAATGAATGAATCATAAGAATGAATTAGAATGGATCGTACGATACATTCTAATCCATTCGTACGATCCATTCTAATTCATTCGCACGAATGTAACCATTCTATTTCATTCGTACGATCCATTCTAATTCATTCCTACGATCTATTCTAATTCATTCGCTCGAATGTATCCATTCTAATTCATTCGTTTGATCCATTCTAATTCATTCGTATGATCCATTCAAATTCATTCGCATGATCCATTCTAATTCATTCTTACGATTCATTGTAATTCATTCTCACGAATGTAACCTTTCTAATTTATTTGTACGATCCATTCTAATTCATTCGTACGATCCGTTCTAATTCATTCGTACGATCTATTCTAATTCATTCGCACGATCAATTCTAATTCATTCGTACGATCCATTCTAATTCATTCCTACGATCCATTCTAATTCATTCGCACGAATGTATCCATTCTAATTCATTTGCACGATCCATTCTAATTCATTCCTATGATCCATTCTAATTTATTTGTACGATCCATTCAAATTCATTCGCTCGAATGTATCTATTCTAATTCATTCGTACGATCCATTCTAATTCATTCGTACGATCCATTCTAATTCATTCGCATGATCCATTCGTACGATCCATTCTAATTCATTCGCACGAATGAATTTGAATGGATCAAACAAATGAATTAGAATGGATCGTATGAATGAATTAGAATGGATATGTTCGTGCGAATGAATTAGATTAGATCGTGCGAATAAATTAGAATGGATCGATCGTACGAATGAATTAGAATGGATCGTGCGAATGAATTAGAATGGATCGTGCGAATGAACTAGAATGGATCGTACGAATGAATTAGAATGGATTGTACGAATGAATTAGAATGGATCGAACGAATGAATTAGAATGGATACATTCGAGCGGAATGAATTAGAATGGATCGTATGATCCATTCTAATTCATTCTCACAAATGTATCCAATCTAATTCATTCGTATGATCCATTCTAATTCATTCGCACGATCCATTCTAATTCATTCGCACGAATATATCCATTCTAATTCATTCGTACGATCCATTCAAATTCATTCGTACGATCCATTCTAATTCATTCGCATGATCCATTCTAATTCATTCGTACGATCCATTAGAATGGATTCGTACGATCCATTCTTATTCATTCGTACGATCCATTCTAATTCATTCGTACAATCAATTCTAATTCAGTCGTATGAATGTATCTATTCTAATTCATTCGCTCGAATGTATCCATTCTAATTCATTCATACAAATGTATCCATTCTAATTCATTCCTACGAATGAATTAGAATGGATCGTATGAATGGATTAGAATAGATCATACGAATAGATTAGAATGGATCGTACGAATGAATTAGAATGGATCATAGGAATGAATTAGAATGGATCGTGCGAATGAATTAGAATGGATATATTCATGCGAATGAATTAGAATGGATTGTGCGAATGAATTAGAATGGATCATACGAATGAATTAGAATGGATACATTTGTGAGAATGAATTAGAATGGATCGTATGATCCATTATAATTCCTTCCGCTCGAATGTATCCATTCTAATTCATTCGTTCGATCCATTCTAATTCATTCGTACGATCCATTCTAATTCATTCGTACGATCCATTCTAATTCATTCGCACGATCCATTCTAATTCATTCGTACGATCGATCCATTCTAATTTATTCGCACGATCTATTCTAATTCATTCGCACAAATGTATCCATTCTAATTCATTCGTACGATCCATTCTAATTCATTCGTACGATCCATTCAAATTCATTCGTGCGAATGAATTACAATGGATCGTACGGATGGATCATGCGAATGAATTAGAATGGATCGTACGAATGAATTAGAATGGATCGTACAAATGAATTAGAATTGATACATTCGAGCGAATGAATTAGAATGGATCGTACGAATGAATTAGAATGGATCATAGGAATGAATTAGAATGGATCGTGCAAATGAATTAGAATTGATATATTCGTGCGAATGAATTAGAATGGATCGTAGGAATGAATTAGAATGGATCGTACGAATGAATTAGAATGGTTATATTCGTGTGAATGAATTAGAATGGATCATATGAATGAATTAGAACGGATCGTGCGAATGAATTAGAATGGATCGTACGAATGAATTAGAATGGATACATTTGTGAGAATGAATTAGAATGGATCGTACGATCCATTCTAATTCATTCCGCTCGAATGTATCCATTTTAATTCATTCGTTCGATCCATTCTAATTCATTCGTACGATCCATTCAAATTCTTTCGTACGATCCATTCTAATTCATTCGCACGATCCATTCTAATTCATTCGTACGATCGATCCATTCTAATTTATTCGCACGATCTATTCTAATTCATTCGCTCGAATGTATCCATTCTAATTCATTCGTACGATCCATTCTAATTCATTCGTACGATCTATTCAAATTTATTCATGCGAATGAATTAGAATGGATCGTACAAATGGATCATACGAAAGAATTAGAATGGATCGTATGAATGAATTAGAATGGATCGTATGAATGAATTAGAATGGATACATTCGAGCCAATGAATTAGAATGGATCATACGAAAGAATTAGAATGGATCGTACGAATGAATTAGAATGGATACATTCGTGCGAATGAATTAGAATAGATCGTGCGAATAAATTAGAATGGATCGATCATACGAATGAATTAGAATGGATCGTGCGAATGAATTAGAATGTATAAATTCGAACGAATAAATTAGAATGGATACATTCTTGCGAAAAAATTCGTATGATCATAGGAATGAATTAGAATGGATCGTACGAATGAATTAGAATGGATCGTGCAAATGAATTAGAATGGATACATTCGTGAGAATGAATTAGAATGGATCGTAGGAAAGAATTAGAATGGATCGTACGAATGAATTAGAATGGTTACATTCGAGCGAATGAATTAGAATGGATCGTACGAATAAATTAGAATAGATTATGCAAACGAATTAGAATGGATCGTACGAATGAATTAGAATGGATCGTGCGAATGAATCAGAATGGATCATATGAATGAATTTGAATGGATCGTACAAATGAATTAGAAAGGTTACATTTGTGAGAATGAATTAGAATGGATCGTACGATTCATTCTAATTCATTCGTCCGATCCATTCTAATTCATTCGTACGATCCATTCTAATTCATTCGTACGATCCATTCTAATTCATTCTCACAAATGTAACCTTTCTAATTCATTTGTACGATCCATTCTAATTCATTCGTACGATCCATTCTAATTCATTCGTATGATCCATTCTAATTCATTTGCATGAATGTTTCCATTCTAATCCATTCGTACGATCATTCGGTGGATCCATTCTAATTCATTCGTACGATTCATTCTAATTCATTCGTACAAATGTATCCATTCTAATTCATTCGTCCGATCCATTCTAATTTATTCGTATGATCAATTCTAATTCATTCGCACGATCCATTCTAATTCATTCGTATGATCCATTCTAATTCATTCCTACGATCTATTCAAATTCATTCGTATGATCCATTCTTAATTAGAATAGATCATAGGAATGAATTAGAATGGATACATTCGTGTGAATAAATTAAATAGATCGTGTGAATAAATTAGAATAGATCGATCGTACGATTCATTCTAATTCATTCGTACGATCTATTCAAATTCATTCGCATGATCCATTCTGATTCATTCATATGATTCATTCTAATTCATTCGTACAATCCATTCTAATTCATTCGCACAAATGTAGCCATTCTAATTCATTCGTTCGATTCATTCTAATTCATTCGCACGATCCATTCAAATTCATTCGCACGATCCATTCTAATTCATTCGTATGATCCATTCTAATTCATTCATACGATCTATTCTAATTCATTCGCACGAATGTATCCATTCTAATTCATTCGCACAATCCAATCTAATTAAAACATACGATCGATTCTAATTCATTCACATGATGTATTCTAATTCATTCGTATGATCCATTCTAATTCATTCGTATGATTCATTCTAATTCATTCATACAAATGTATCCATTTTAATTCATTCGTATGATCCATTCTAATTCATTCGCACGATCCATTCTAATTCGTTCATACGATACGATCCATTCGTACGATCCATTCTAATTCATTTGCACGATCCATTCTAATTCATTCCTATGATCCATTCTAATTCATTCGCACGATCCATTCTAATTCATTCTCACGAATATAACCTTTCTAATTCATTTGTATGATCCATTCTAATTCATTCCTACGATCCATTCTAATCCATTAGTATGATCCATTCTAATTCATTCGTACGATCCATTCTAATTCATTCGCACTATCCATTCTAATTCATTCGCACGATCCATTCTAATTCATTCGTACGATCCATTCTAATTCATTCGCACGAATGTATCCATTCTAATTCATTTGCACGATCCATTCTAATTCATTCCTATGATCCATTCTAATTCATTCGTACGATCCATTCTAATTCATTCGCTCGAATGTATCTATTCTAATTTATTCATACGATCTATTCTAATTCATTCGTATGATCCATTCTAATTCATTTGTACGATCCATTCTAATTAGAAAGGTTACCTTCGAGCGAATGAATTTGATCCATTCTAATACATTCGTACGAATGAATTAGAATGGATCGGACGAATGAATTAGAATAGATCGTAAGAACGAATTAGAATGGATCGTACGAACGAATTAGAATGGATCGTATGAACGAATTAGAATGGATCGTACGAATGAATTAGAATGGATACATTCGAGCGAATGAATTAGAATGGATCGTACGAATGAATTAGAATGGATCATAGGAATGAATTAGAATGGATCGTGCAAATGAACTAGAATGGATACATTCGTGCGAATGAATTAGAATGGATTGTAGAATTGAATTAGAATGGTTACATTCGTGGGAATGAATTAGAATGGATCGTACGAATGGATTAGAATGGATCATACGATCCATTCTAATTCATTCGTACGATTCATTCATTCGTATGAGCTATTCTAATTCATTCGTACGATCCATTCTAATTCATTCGTACGATCCATTCTAATCCATTCGTATGATCCATTCTAATTCATTCCTATGATCTATTCTAATTCATTTGCTTGAATGTATCCATTCTAATTCATTCGTTCGATCCATTCTAATTCATTCGTACGATCCATTCAAATTCATTCGTGCGAATGTAACCATTCTAATTCATTCGTACGATCTATTCTAATTCATTCGTACGATCCATTCTAATTCATTTGTACAAATGTATCCATTCTAATTCATTCGCACGATCCATTCTAAATCAATCGCACGACCCATTCTAATTCATTCGTATGATCCATTCTAATTCATTCGTACGATCCATTCTAATTCATTCGTACGATCCATTCAAATTCATTCATACGATCCATTCTAATTCATTCGTACGATCCATTCTAATTCATTTGCATGAATGTAACCATTCTAATTCATTCGTACAATGCGTTCTAATCCATTCGTACGATCCATTCAAATCCATTCGTACGATCCATTCTAATTCATTCGCACGAATGTAACCATTCTAATTCATTCGTACGATCCATTCTAATTCATTCGTACGATCCATTCTAATTCATTCGCACGATCCATTCTAATTCATTCGTACGATCCATTCTATTTCATTCTCACAAATGTATCCATTCTAATCCATTCATATGATCCATTCTAATTCATTCGCACAATCCATTCTAATTCATTCGTACGATCCATTCTAATTCATTCATATGATCCATTCTAATTCATTCGCACGAATGTATCCATTCTAATTCATTTGCACAATCCATTCTAATTCATTCCTATGATCCATTCTAATTCATTCGTACGATCCATTCTAATTTATTCGCTCGAATGTATCCATTCTAATGCATTCGTACGATCCATTCTAATTCATTTGTACGATCCATTCTAATCTATTCGCACGAATGTATCCATTCTAATTCATTCGTACAATCCATTCTAATTCATTCGTACGATCCATTCTAATTCATTCCTATGATCCATTCGCACAAATGTATCCATTCTAATTCATTTGTACGATCCATTCTAATTCATTCGTACGATCCATTCTAATTCATTCGTACGATCCATTCAAATTCATTCGCACGATCCATTCTTATTCATTTGTACGATTCATTCTAATTCATTTGTACGATCCATTCAAATTCATTCAAATGTATCCATTCTAGTTCATTTGTTCGATCCATTCTAATTCATTCGTACGATCCATTCAAATTCATTCGCATAATCCATTCTAATTCATTTGTATGATCCATTCTAATTCATCGCACGATCCATTCTAATTCATTCGCTCGAATGTATCCATTCTAATTCATTCGTTCGATCCATTCTAATTCATTCGTACGATCCATTCTAATTCGTTTGTACGATCCATTCTAATTTATTCATTCAATTATATCCATTCTAATTCATTCGTATGATCCATTCTAATTCATTCGCACAATCCATTCTAATTCATTTGTATGATCCATTCTTATTCATCGCACGATCCATTCTAATTCATTCGCTCGAATGTATCCATTCTAATTCATTCATACGATCCATTTTAATGCATTCGTATGATCCATTCTAATTCGTTCGTAAGATCCATTCTAATTTATTCGTTCAAATATATCCATTCTAATTCGTTCGTACGATCCATTCTAATTCATTCGCACGATCCATTCTAATTCATTCGTACGATCCATTCTAATTCATTCGTATGATCAATTCTAATTCATTCGTACAATCCATTCTAATTCAGTCATATGAATGTATGATACGAATGAATTAGAATGGATCATAGGAGTGAATTTGATTGGATCGTGCAAATGAATTAGAATGGATACATTCGTGCGAAAGAATTAGAATGGATCGTAGGAATGAATTAGAATGGATCGTACGAATGAATTAGAATGGACCGTACGAATGAATTAGAATGGATCGTGCGAATGAATTAGAATGGATCGTACGAATGAATTAGAATGGATATATTTGAACGAATAAATTAGAATGGATCGTACGAACGAATTAGAATGGATCATACGAATGCATTAGAATGGATCGTACGAATGAATTAGAATGGATACATTCGAGCGAATGAATTAGAATGGATCGTGCGATGAATTAGAATGGATCATACAAATGAATTACAATGGATTGTGCGAATGAATTAGAATGGATCATACGAATGAATTAGAATGGATCGAACGAATGAATTAGAATGGATACATTCGAGCGAATGAATTAGAATAGATCGTAGGAATGAATTACAATGGATCATACGAATGAATTAGAATGGATCGTGCGAATGAATTAGAATGGATTGTACGAATGAATTAGAATGGATACATTCGTGCGAATGAATTAGAATGGATTGGACGAATGAATTAGAATGGATCGTACGAATGCATTAGAATGGATCGTACGAATGAATTAGAATGAATCATACGAATGAATACATTCGTTCCTACGATCCATTCTAATTCGTTCGTACGATCCATTCTAATTCATTCGTACAAATAAATCAGAATGGATACATTCATGCAAATGAATTAGAATGGATCGTACGAATGAATTAGAATGGATCATACGAATGAATTAGAATGGATCGTACGAATGAATTAGAATGGATCATATGAATGAATTAGAATAGATACATTCGCACAATCCATTCAAATTCATTTGTACGATCCATTATAATTCATTCGTACGATCCATTCTAATTCATTCGCTCGAATGTATCCATTCTAATGCATTAGTATGATTCATTCTAATCCATTCGTACGATCCATTCTAATTCATTCGTATGATCCATTCTAATTCATTCGTACGATCCATTCTAATTCATTTGCATGAATGTATCCATTCTAATTTATTCGTATGAATGAATTAGAATGGATTGTACGAATGAATTAGAATAGATACATTTGTGCGAATGAATTAGAATGGATAGTGCGAATGAATTAGAATGGATCATACGAATGGATTAGAATGGATCGTACGAATGAATTTGAATGGATCATACGAACGAATTAGAATGGTTACATTCGTGCGAATGAATTAGAATGGATCATACGAATGGATTAGAATGGATCATACGAATGAATTAGAATAGATCGTAGGAATGAATTAGAATGGATCGTGCGAATGAATTAGAATGGATCGTACGAATGAATTAGAATGGATACATTTGTGCGAATGAATCAGAATGGATCATACGATTGAATTAGAATGGATCGTGCGAATGAATTAGAATGGATCGTACGAATGAATTAGAATAGATATATTTGAACGAATAAATTAGAATGGATCGTACGAACGAATTAGAATGGATCGTATGAATGCATTAGAATGGATCGTACGAATGAATTAGAATGGATACATTCGAGCGAATGAATTAGAATGGATCGTGCGATGAATTAGAATGGATCATACAAATGAATTAGAATGGATTGTGCGAACGAATTAGAATGGATCGTACGAATGAATTAGAATGGATCGAACGAATGAATTAGAATGGATACATTCGAATGAATTTGAATGGATCGTACGAATAAATTAGAATGAATCGTACGAATGAATTAGAATGGATCGTGCGAATGAATTTGAATGGATCGTACGAATGAATTAGAATGGATCGTACGAATGAATTAGAATGGATACATTTGTGCGAATGGATCATAGGAATGAATTAGAATGGATCGTACGAATGAATTAGAATGGATTGTACGAATGAATTAGAATGGATACATTCGTGCGAATGAATTAGAATGGATCGTAAGAATGAATTAGAATGAATTGTACGAATGAATTAGAATGGATATATTTGAACGAATAAATTAGAATGAATTAGAATGGATCGTACGAATGAATTAGAATGGATCATGCGAATGAATTAGAATGGATCATACAAATGAATTAGAAAGGTTACATTCGTGAGAATTAATTAGTATGGATCGTACGAATGGATTAGAATGGATCGTGCGAATGAATTAGAATGGATACATTCGTGCGAATGAATTAGAATAGATCGTATGAATAAATTAGAATGGATCGTACGAATGAATTAGAATGGAACATTTGTACGAATGAATTAGAATGGATCATACGAATGAATTAAAATGGATCGTACGAATGAATTAGAATGGATAGTGCGAATGAATTAGAATAGATCATACGAATGAATTAGAATGGATTGTACGAATGAATTAGAATAGATCGTGCGAATGAATTAGAATGGATCGTACGAAAGAATTAGAATGGATCGTACGAATGAATTAGAATGGATCATAAGAATGAATTAGAATCGATCGTGCAAATAAATTAGAATGGATCGTACGAAAGAATTAGAATGGATACATTTGTGCGATGAATAAGAATGGAGCGTACGAATGAATTAGAATGGATCATACGAATGGATTAGAATGGATTGTACGAATGGATTAGAATGGATCGTACAAATGAATTAGAATGGATACATTCTCACGAATGAAATAGAATGGATCGTAGGAATGAATTAGAATGGATCGTACGAATGAATTAGAATGGTTACATTCGTGCGAATGAATTAGAATGGATCAAACGAATGAATTAGAATGGATCGTGCGAATGAATTAGAATTGATCGTACGAATGAATTAGAATGGATCATGCAAATGAATTAGAATGAATCATATGATGCAATCTAATTCATTCGCACGATCCATTCTAATTCATTCACACGAAAATAACATTTCTAATTCATTTGTATGATCCATTCTAATCCATTCGTACGATCCATCCTAATCCATTCGTACGATCCATTCTAATCCATTCGTATGATCCATTCTAATTCATTCTCACAAATGTAACCTTTCTAATTCATTTGTACGATCCATTCTATTTCATTCGTACGATCCATTCTAATCCATTCGTACAATCCATTATAATTCATTCGTACAATCCATTCTAATTCATTCGCACGAATGTAACTATTCTAATTCGTTCGTACGATCCATTCTAACTCATTCGTACGATTCATTCTAATCCATTCGTACGATCCATTCTAATTCATTCGCACGATCCATTCTAATTCATTCGCACAAATGTATCCATTCTAATTCATTCGTACAATCCATTCTAATTCATTCGCATGATCCATTCTAATTCATTCGTACAATCCATTCTAATTCATTTGTACGATCCATTCTAATTCATTCGCATGAATGTATCCATTCTAATTTATTCGTACGATCCATATGGTTTACATTCGTGCGAATGATTTAGAATGGATCGTACGAATGGATTAGAATGGATCATACGAATGAATTAGAATGGATACATTCGAGCGAATGAATTAGAATAGATCGTAGGAATGAATTAGAATGGAGCATACGAATGAATTAGAATGGATCGTGCGAATTAATTAGAATGGATTGTATGAAAGAATTAGAATGGATCGTACGAATGAATTAGAATGGATACATAGGAATGAATTTGAATGGATCGTACGAATGGATTAGAATGGATCATACGAATGGATTAGATTGGATCGTGCGAATGAATTAGAATGAATCGTACGAATGCATTAGAATGGATCGTACGAATGAATTAGAATGAATCGTACGATCCATTCTAATTCATTCGTCCGATCCATTGTAATTCATTCGCACGAACATATCCATTCTAATTCATTCGTACAATCCATTCTAATTCATTCGCACGATCCATTCTAATTCATTCGTCTGATCCATTCTAATTCATTCCTATGATCTATTCTAATTCATTCGCTCAAATGTATCCATTCGAATTCATTCGTACAATCCATTCTAATTCATTCGCACGATCCATTCTAATTCATTCGTATGATCTATTCTAATTCATTCCTAGGATCTATTCTAATTCAATCGCTCGAATGTATCCATTCTAATTCATTCGTACGATCCATTCTAATTCATTCGTATAATCCATTCTAACTCATTCGGTGGATCCATTGTAATTCATTCGTACGATCCATTCTAATTCATTCGCACGATCCATTCTAATTTATTCGTACGATCCATTCTAATACATTCGCACGATCCATTCTAATTCATTCGTACGATCCATTATAATTCATTCGCACAAATGTATCCATTCTAATTCATTCGTACAATCCATTCTAATTTATTCATATGATCCATTCTAATTCATTCGTACGATCCATTCTAATTCATTCGTACAATCCATTCAAATTCATTCGTACGATCCATTCTTATTCATTCATACGATCCATTCTAATTCATTCGCATGATCCATTCTAATTCATTCGTACGATCCATTCTAATTCATTTGTACAATCCATTCAAATTCATTCGTACGATGCAATCTAATTCATTCGTACGATCCATTCTAATTTGTTCGTACGATCCATTCTAATTCGTTCGTACGATCCATTCTAATTCATTCGTACGATCCATTCTAATTCATTCCTACGATCTATTCTAATTCATTCGTTCGAATGTATCCATTCTAATTCATTCGTTCGATCCATTCTAATTCATTCGTACAATCCATTCTAATTCATTCGCACGATCCATTCTAATTCATTTGTATGATCCATTCTAATTCATTCCTACGATCTATTCTAATTCATTCGCTCGAATGTATCCATTCTAATTCATTCGTTCGATCCATTCTAATTCATTCGTATGATCCATTCAAATTAATTCGTACGATCCATTCTAATTCATTCTCACAAATGTATCCATTCTAATTAATTCGTACGATCCATTCTAATTCATTCCTACGATCCATTCTAATTCATTCGTATGATCCATTCTAATTTATTCCTATGATCTATTCTAATTCATTCGCTCGAATGTATCCATTCTAATTCATTCGTACAATCCAATCTAATTCATTCGCACGATCTATTCTAATTCATTCCTACGATCCATTCCATTTTATTCATATGATCTATTCTAATTCATTCGCACGAATGTATCCATTCTAATTCATTTGCACGATCCATTCTAATTCATTCCTATGATCCATTCTAATTCATTCGTACGATCCATTCTAATTCATTCGCTTGAATGTATCCATTCTAATTCATTCGTACGATCCATTCTAATTCGTTTGTATGATCCTTTCTAATGCATTCGTATGATCCATTCTAATTCATTTGCACGATTCATTCTAATTAATTCGTACGATCCATTCTAATTCATTCGTATGATCTATTCTAATTCATTCGCACGATCAATTCTAATTCATTCGTACAATCCATTCAAATTCATTCGTACGATCCATTCTAATTCATTCGCACTATCTATTCTAATTCATTCGCACGATCAATTCTAATTCATTCGTGCAATCCATTCTAATTCATTCGTACGATCCATTCTAATTCATTCGCACTATCCATTCTAATTCATTCGCACGATCCATTCTAATTCATTCGTACGATCCATTCTAATTCATTCGTATGATCTATTCTAATTCATTCGCACGAATGTATCCATTCTAATTCATTTGCACGATCCATTCTAATTCATTCCTATGATCCATTCTAATGTATTCGTACGATCCATTCTAATTCATTCGCTCGAATGTATCCATTCTAATTCATTCATACGATCTATTCTAATTCATTCGCACGAATGTATCATACGAATGAATTAGAATAAATAATGCCAATGAATTAAAATGGATCGTACAAATGAATTAGAATGGATCGTGCGAATGGATACATTTGTGCGAATGAATCTGAATGGATCGTACGAATGAATTAGACTGGATCGTACGAATAAATTAGAATGGATACATTCATCCAAATGAATTAGAATGGATCGTACGAATCAATTAGAATGGATCATACGAAGGAATTAGAATGGATCGTACGAATGAATTAGAATGGTTACATTCGTGCGAATGGATTAGAACGCATTGTACGAATGAATTAGAATGGATACATTCGTGTGAATGAATTAGAATGGATACATTCATGTGAATGAATTAGAATGGATCGTAGGAATGAGTTAGAATGGATTATACGAATGAATTAGAATGAATCGTACGAATGAATTAGAATGGTTACATTCCTGCGAATGAATTAGAATGGATCGTATGAATGAATTAGAATGGAATAGAATGGATACATTCGTGCGAATGAATTAGAATGGATCGTACGAATGAATTAGAATGGATCGTACGAATGGATTAGAATGGATCGTACGAATGAATTAGAATGGATCGTACGAATGAATTAGAATTAGATCATACGAATGAATTGGAATGCATTCAAATTCATTCGTACGATGCAATCTAATTCATTCGCACAAATGTATCTATTCTAATTCATTCGTACAATGCATTCTAATCCATTCGTACGATCCATTCTAATCCATTCGTACGATCCATTCTAATCCATTCGTACGATCCATTCTAATTCATTCGCACGAATGTAACCATTCTAATTCATTCATATGATCCATTCTAATTCATTCGTACGATCCATTCTAATTCATTCGTATGATCCATTCTAATTCATTCGTACGATCCATTCTAATTCATTTGCATGAATGTATCCATTCTAATTTATTCGTCTGATCTAGTCTAATTCATTCGTACGATCCATTCTAATTCATTCGCACGAATATATCCATTCTAATTCATTCGTACGATCCTTTCTAATTCATTTGCACGATCCATTCTAATTGTTTCATATGATCTATTCTAATTCATTCGCACGAATGTATCCATTCTAGTTCATTCGTACGCTCCATTCTAATTCATTCGTACGCTCCATTCTTATTCATCGCACAAATGTATCCATTCTAATTTATTCGTACGATCCATTCAAATTCAATCGTATGATCCATTCTAATTCATTCGCACAATTGTATCCATTTTAATTCATTCGTACGATCCATTCTAATTTATTCATACGATCCATTCTAATTCATTCGCACGATCCATTCTAATTCATTCGTACGATCTATTCTAATTCATTCGCATGAATATATCTATTCTAATTCATTCGTATGATCCATTCTAATTTATTCGCACGGTCTATTCTAATTCATTCGTATGATCCATTCTAATTCATTCGCATGATCCATTCTAATTTATTCGTACAATCCATTCTAATTCATTCGTACGATCTATTCTAATTCATTCGTACGATCCATTCAAACTCATTCGTACGAATGAAGTAGAATGGATCATACAAATGAATTAGAATGGTTACATTCATGAGAATGGATCGTACGAATGAATTATAATGGATCGTGCGAATGAATTAGAATAGATCGTACGAATGAATTAGAATGGATCGTACGAATAAATTAGAATGGATCGTGCGAATGAATTAGAATGGATCGTACGAATGAATTAGAATAGATCGTGTGAATAAATTAGAATGGATCATATGAATGAATTAGAATAGATATATTCATGCGAATGAATTAGAATGGATCGTACGAATGAATTAGAATGGATCGTGCGAATGAATTAGAATGGATCGTGTGAATAAATTAGAATAGATCGTACGAATGAATTAAAATGGATGCATTTGTGCGAATGAATTAGAATGGATCATACGAACGAATTAGAATGAATTAGAATAGATCGTACGGATGGATTAGAATGGATCGTACGAATGAATTAGAATGGATCGTACAAATGAATTAGAAAGGTTACATTTGTGAGAATGAATTAGAATGGATCGTACGAATGAATTAGAATGGATCATACGAATGGATTAGAATGGATCGTACGAATGAATTAAAATGGATCGTACGAATGAATTAGAATAGCTCATACGAATGAATGAATCGTACGAATGAATTAGAATGGTTACATTCGTTCGAATGAATTAGAATAGATCGTACGAATGAATTAGAATGGATCGTCCGAATGAATTAGAATGGATCATACGAATGAATTAGAATAGATCCACCGAATGAGTTAGAATGGATCATACGAATGAATTAGAATGGATCGTACGAATGAATTAGAATGGATTGTGCGAATGAATTAGAGTGGATACATTTGTGCGATGAATAAGAATGGAGCGTACGAATGAATTAGAATGGAGTGTACCAATGAACTAGAATGGATACATTCGTAGGAATGAATAAGAATGGATCGTACTAATGGATTAGATTGGTTACATTCGTGCGAATGAATTAGAATAGATCATACGAATGAATTAGAATGGATCGTACGAATGTTTTAGAATGGATCGTACGAATGAATTAGAATAGATCGTACAAATGAATTAGAAAGGTTATATTTGTGAGAATGAATTAGAATGGATCGTACGAATGAATTAGAATGGATCGTACGAATGGATTAGAATGGATCGTACGAATGGATTATGCGAATGAATAAGAATGGAGCGTACAAATGAATTAGAATGGATCGTATGAATGGATTAGAATGGATCGTACGAATGGATTAGAATGGATCGTACGAATGGATTAGAATGGATCGTACGAATGAATTAGAATGGATCATACAAATGAATTAGAAAGGTTACATTCGTGAGAATGAATTAGAATGGTTCGTGCGAATGAGTTAGAATGGATCATACGAACGAATTAGAATGGATCGTACGAACAAATTAGAATGGATCGTATGAACGAATTAGAATGGATCGTACGAATGAATTAGAATAGATACATTTGTGCGAATGAATTTGAATGGATCGTACGAACGAATTAGAATAGATCATACGAATGAATTAGAATGGAATAGAATGGATCGTACGAATGAATTAGAATGGATCAAGCGAATGAATTTGAATGGATCGTACGAATGAATTAGAATGGATCATATGAATGAATTAGAATGAATCGTACGAATGAATTAGAATGGATACATTCGTACGATCCATTCAAATTCATTCATACCATCCATTCTAATTCATTCTCACGATCCATTCTAATTCATTCGCACGATCAATTCTAATTCATTCGCTCGAATGTATCCATTCTAATTCATTCGTACGATCCATTCTAATTCCTTCGCACGATCCATTCTAATTCATTCGCACGATCCATTCTAATTCATTCGTATGATCCATTGTAATTCATTCATACGATCTATTCTAATTCATTCGCACGAATGTATCCATTCTAATTCATTCGCACAATTCAATCTAATTCAAACGTACGATCCATTCTAATTCATTCGCACGATCGATTCTAATTCATTTGCACGATCTATTCTAATTTATTTGTACGATCCATTCTAATTCATTCGTACGATCCATTCTAATCCATTCATACGATCCATTCTAATCCATTCGTACGATCCATTCTAATTCATTCGCACGAATGTAACCATTCAAATTCATTCGTACGATCCATTCTAATTCATTCCTACGATCCATTCTAATTCATTCGCACGAATGTATCCATTCTAATTCATTTGCCCGATCCATTCTAATTCATTCCTATGATCCATTCTAATTCATTCGTACGATCCATTCAAATTCATTCCCATGATCCATTAAAATTCATTCGTACGATCCATTCTAATCCATTCGTACGATCCATTCTAATCCATTCGTACAATCCATTCTAATCCTTTCGTACGATCCATTCTAATCCATTCGTACGATCCATTCTAATTCATTCGTATGATCCATTCTAATTCATTCGCACGAATGTATCCATTCTAATTCATTCATACAACCCATTCTAATTCATTCGCACGATCCATTCTAATTCATTCGTATATCCATTCTAATTCATTCCTATGATCTATTCTAATTCATTCGCTCGAAAGTATCCATTCTAATTCATTCGTACGATCCATTCTTGTTCATTCGTACAATCCATTCAAATTCATTCGCATGATCCATTCTAATTCATTCGTACGATCGATTCAAATTCATTCTCACGAATGTAACCTTTCTAATTCATTTGTATGATCCATTCTAATTCATTCGCACGATCCATTCTAATTCATTCGTACGATCCATTCTAATTCATTCGCACGATCCATTCTAATTCATTCGTACGATCCATTCTAATTCATTCGTACGATTCATTCAAATTCATTCGTACGATCCATTCTAATTCATTCGCACGATCCATTCTAATTCATTCGTATGATCCATTCTAATTCTTTCAAATGATCCATTCTAATTCATTCGTATGATCCATTCTAATTCATTCTCACGAATGTAACCTTTCTAATTCAGTTGTATGATCCATCCTAATTCATTCGTACGATCCATTCTAATCCATTCGTACGATCCATTCTAATTCATTCGTACGATCCATTCTAATTCATTGTCACAAATGTAACCTTTCTAATCCATTCTAATTCATTCGCTCGAATGTATCCATTCGAATTCATTCGTACGAATGAATTAGAATGGATCGTACAAATGAATTAGATGGTTACATTCGTGCAAATGAATTAGAATGGATCATAGGAATAAATTAGAATGGATCGTGTGAATGAATTAGAATGGATCGTACGAATGAATTAGAATAGATCGTACGAATGAATTAGAATGGATCGAACGAATGAATTAGAATGGATCGTACGAATGAATTAGAATGGATTGTGCGAATGAATTAGAATGGATCGTATGAATAAATTAGAATGGATCATACGAATGAATTAGAATGGATCGTGCGAATGAATTAGAATGAATCGTACGAATGCATTAGAATGGATCGTACGAATGAATTAGAATGAATCGTACGATCCATTCTAATTCATTCGTCCGATCCATTCTAATTCATTCGTCCGATCCATTCTAATTCATTCGCATGAATGTATCCATTCTAATTCATTCGTACAATCCATTCTAATTCATTCGCACGATCCATTCTAATTCATTCGTATGATCCATTCTAATTCATTATTATGATCTATGCTAATTCATTCGTTCGAATGTATCCATTCTAATTCATTCGTTCGATCCATTATAATTCATTCGTACGATCCATTCAAATTCATTCACACGATCCATTCTAATTCATTCGTATGATCCATTCTACTTCATTTGCTCGAATGTATCCATTCTAATTCATTCGTACGATCCATTCTAATTCGTTCGTACGATCCATTCTAATTCTTCTGTACAATCCATTCTAATTCATTCGCACGATCCATTCTAATTCATTCGTACGGTCCATTCTAATTCATTCGTATGATCTATTCTAATTCATTCGCACGAATGTAACCATTCTAATTCATTCGTACGATTCATTGTAATTCATTCGTATGAGCTATTCTAATTCATTCGTACGATCCATTCTAATTCATTCGTACGATCCATTCTAATCCATTCGTACGATCCATTCTAATTCATTTGTACGATCCATTCTAATTCATTCTCACAAATGTAACCTTTCTAATTTATTTGTACGATCCATTCTAATTCATTCGTACGATCCATTCTAATCCATTCGTACGAATGGATTAGAATGGATCGTACGAATGGATTAGAATGGATCATACGAATGGATTAGAATGGATCATGCGAATGGATTAGAATGGATCATACGATTGAATTAAAATGAATCGTGCGAATGAATTAGAATGAATCGTACGAATGCATTAGAATGGATCGTACGAATGAATTAGAATGAATCGTACGAATGAATTAGACTGGATAAATTCGAGCGAATGAATTAGAATTGATCGTACGAATGAATTAGAATGGATCATAGGAATGAATTAGAATGGATCGTGCAAATGAATTAGAATGGATACATTCAGGTGAATAAATTAGAATGGATCGTAGGAATGAATTAGAATGGATCATGCGAATGAATTAGAATAGATCGTACGAATTGAATAGAATGGATCGTACGAAAGAATTAGAATGGATTGTACAAATGAATTAGAAAGGTTACATTTGTGAGAATGAATTAGAATGGATCGTACGAATGAATTAGAATGGATCATACAAATGGATTAGAATGGATCATACGAATGGATTAGAATGGATCGTACGAATGAATTAGAATGGATCATACAAATCAATTAGAAAGGTTACATTTGTGAGAATGAATTAGAATGGATCGTACGAATGAATTAGAATGGATCGTACGAATGAATTGTATGATCCATTCTAATTCATTCGCACGATGCATTCTAATTCATTCGTATGATCAATTGTAATTCATTCGCACGATCCATTCTAATTCATTCGTACAATCCATTCTAATTCATTCCCATGAATATATCTATTCTAATTCATTCGTATGATCCATTCTAATTTATTCGCACGATTTATTCTAATTCATTCGTACGATCCATTCTAATTCATTCGCACGATCCATTCTAATTCATTCTTACGATCCGTTCTAATTCATTCGCACGATCCATTCTAATTCATTCGTACGATCCATTCTAATTCATTTGCTCGAATGTATCCATTCTAATTCATTCGTACGATCCATTCTAAGTCATTCGTACAATCCTTTCTAATTCATTTGTACGATCCATTCTAATTCATTCGTATGATGTATTCTAATCCATTCGTACGAACCATTCTAATTCATTCGCACGAATGTAACCATTCTAATTCATTCATACGATCCTTTCTAATTCATTCGCACAATCCATTCTAATTCATTCGTACGATCCATTCTAATTCTTTCTCACAAATATAACTTTTCTAATTCATTTGTACGATTCATTCTAATTCATTCGTACGATCTATTCTAATCCATTCTAATTCATTCGTACAATCTATTCTAATTCGTTCGTACGATCCATTCTAATTCATTCCTATGATCTATTCTAATTCATTCGTACGATCCATTCTAATTCATCGCTCGAATGTATCCATTCTAATTCATTCGTACAATCCATTCTAATTTATTCGTACGATATGATCCATTCTAATTCAGTCATATGAATGTATCCATTTTAATTCATTCGTACGATCTAATTCATTCGTACGATCTAATTCATTCGTACGATCCATTCTAATTCATTCGTACGATCGATTCTAATTCATTCGCACGATCCATTCTAATTTATTCGTACGATCCATTCTAATTCATTCGTATGATCTATTCTAATTTATTCGTTCAAATATATCCATTCTAATTAATTCGTACGATCCATTCTAATTCATTCGCACGATCCATTCTAATTCATTCGCACGAATGTATCCATTCTAATTCATTTGCACGATCCATTCTAATTCATTCGTACGATCCATTCTTATTCATTCATACGATCCATTCTAATTCATTCGCACAATCCATTCCAATTCAATTGTATGAATGTATCCATTCTAATTTATTCGTACGATCTTTGTGTGAAAGAATTATAATGGATCATACGATTGAATTAGAATGGATCGTACGAAAGAATTAGAATAGATCATGCGAATGAATTGAATGGATCGTACGAATGAATTAGAATGGATCGAACGAATGAATTAGAATGGATACATTCAAGCGAATGAATTAGAATAGATCGTACGAATGAATTAGAATGGATCATACGAATGAATTAGAATGGATCGTGCGAATGAATTAGAATGGATTGTATGAATGAATTAGAATGGATACATTCTTGCGAATGAATTAGAATGGATCAGACGAATGAATTAGAATGGATCGTACAAATGAATTAGAATGGATCGTGCGAATGAATTAGAATGAATTGTATGAATGAATTAGAATGGATAAATTCGTGCGAATGAATTAGAATGAATCAGACGAATGAATTAGAATGGATCGTACGAATGAATTAGAATGGATTGTGCGAATGAATTAGAATGGATTGTACGAATGAATTAGAATGGATACATTCGTGCGAAGGAATTAGAATGGATCAGACGAATAAATTAGAATGGATCGGACGAATGAATTAGAATGGATCGTACGAATGCATTAGAATGGATCGTACGAATGAATTAGAATGGATACATTCGAGCGAATGAATTAGAATGTATCATGCGATGAATTAGAATGGATCATACAAATGAATTAGAATGGATTCTAATCCGTTCGTACGATCCATTCTAATCTATTCTAATTTATTCGCACAAATGTATCCATTCTAATTAATTCTCATGAATGTAACCTTTCTAATTCATTTGTATGATCCATTCAAATTCATTCGTACGAATGAATAGAATGGATCATACGAATGAATCGTACGAATGAATTAGAATGGATCATGCGAATGAATTAGAATGGATCATGCAAATGAATTAAAATAGATCATACGAATGAATTAGAATGGATCGTACGAATAAATTAGAATGGATCGTGCGAATGAATAATAATGGATCGTGCGAATGAATTAGAATGGATCCACCGAATGAGTTAGAATGGATCATACGAATGAATTAGAATAGATCGTAGGAATGTATTAGAATGGATCATACGAATGAATTAGAATGGATCATGCGAATGAATTAGAATTGATCATACGAATGAATTAGAATGGATCGTATGAATGAATTAGATTGCATCGTACGATCCATTCTAATTCATTCGCACGATCCATTCTAATGCATTCGTACGATTAATTCTAATTCATTCGCACGATCCATTCTAATTCATTCGTACGATCCATTCTTATTCATTCATACGATCCATTCTAATTCATTTGCACAATCCATTCTAATTCATTCGTACGATCCATTCTAATTCATTCGTATGATCCATTCTAACTCATTCGGTGGATCCATTCTAATTCATTCGTACGATCCATTCTAATTCATTCGCACGAATGTATCCATTCTAATTCATTCGTACGATCCATTCTAATTCATTCGTACGATTCATTCTAATTCATTCGCACGATCCATTCTAATTCATTCCTTCGATCTATTCTAATTCATTCGCTCGAATGTATCCATTCTAATTCATTCATTCGATCCATTCTAATTCATTTGTACGATCCAGTCAAATTCATTCGCATGATCCATTCTAATTCATTCGTACGATCCATTATAATTCATTCTCACGAATGTAACCTTTCTAATTCATTTGTATGATCCATTCTAATTCATTCGAACGATCCATTCTAATTCATTCGCACGAATCCGTTCTAATTCATTCGTACGATTCATTCATTCGCACGATCCATTCTAATTCATTTGCACGATCCATTCTAATTCATTCCTATGATCCATTCTAATTTGTTCGTACGATCCATTCTAATTCATTCGCACGAATGTATCCATTCTAATTCATTCAAACGATCCATTCTAAGTCATTCGTACGATCCATTCTAATTCATTCTCACGAATGTAACCTTTTTAATTCATTTGTACGATCCATTCTAATTAGAAAGGTTATATTCGAGCGAATGAATTAGAATAGATCGTAGGAATGAATTAGAATGGATCATACGAATGAATTAGAATGGATCGTGCGAATGAATTAGAATGAATCGTATGAATGCATTAGAATGGATCGTACGAATGAATTAGAATGAATCTTACGAACGAATTAGAATGGATCGTACGAACGAATAAGAATGGATCGTATGAACGAATTAGAATGGATCGTACGAATGAATTAGAATGGATACATTCGAGCGAATGAATTAGAAAGGAACGTACGAATGAATTAGAATGGATCATAGGAAATAATTAGAATGGATCGTGCAAATGAATTAGAATGGATACATTTGTGCGAATGAATTAGAATAGATCATACGAATGAATTAGAATGGATCGTACGAATGAATTAAAATGGATCGTGCGAATGAATTAGAATGAATCGTACGAATGAATTAGAATTGATCGTACGAATGAATTAGAATGGATACATTTCTATGAATGAATTAGAATGGATCGTACGAATGAATTAGATTGGATCGTATGAATGAATTAGAATGGATCGTGCGAATGAATTAGAATGGATCGTACAAATGAATTTGAATGGATTGTACGAACGAATTAGAATGGATCGTATGAATGAATTAGAATGGATCGTACGAATGGATTAGAATGGATCGTACGAATGGATCATGCGAATGAATTAGAATGGATCGTACGAATGAATTAGAATGGATCGTACGAATGAATTAGAATGGATACATTCGAGCGAATGAATTAGAATGGATCGTACGAATGAATTAGAATGGATCATAGGAATGAATTAGAATGGATCGTGCAAATGAATTAGAATGGATATATTCGTGCGAAT
Source organism: Chamaelirium japonicum (assembly GCA_947650365.1). NCBI lineage: Eukaryota > Viridiplantae > Streptophyta > Magnoliopsida > Liliales > Melanthiaceae > Chamaelirium > Chamaelirium japonicum. Next base: position 915,962 of record CANTAL010000070.1, on the reverse strand, counting down.
GAATTAGAATGGATCGTAGGAATGAATTAGAATGGATCGTACGAATGAATTAGAATGGTTACATTCGTGCGAATGAATTAGAATGGATCATAGAAATGAATTAGAACGGATCGTGCTAATGAATTAGAATGGATCGTACGAATGAATTAGAATGGATCGTACGAATGAATTAGAGTGGATCATATGAATGAATTAGAATAGATACCTTTGTGCATATGAATTAGAATGGATCGTGCGAATGAATTAGAATGGATTGTAGGAATGAATTAGAATGGATCGTACGAATGAATTAGAATGGTTACATTCGTGTGAATGAATTAGAATGGATCGTACGAATGGATTAGAATGGATCGTACGAATGGATTAGAATGGATACATTCGAGCGAATGAATTAGAATGGATCGTAAGAATGAATTAGAATGGATTATAGGAACGAATTAGAATAGATCGTGCAAATGAATTAGAATGGATACATTCATGCGAATGAATTAGAATGGATCATACGAATGAATTAGAATGGATCGTGCGAATGAATTAGAATGGATTGTACGAATGAATTAAGATGGATACATTCGTGCGAATGAATTAGAATGGATCGGACGAATGAATTAGAATGGATTGTACGATTCATTCTAATTCATTCGTACGATCCATTCTAATGCATTCGTACGATTCATTCTAATTCATTTGCACAATCCATTCTAATTCATTCGTACGATCCATTCGAGCGAATGAATTAGAATGGATCGTGAGAATGAATTAGAATGCATCGTACGAATGAATTAGAATGGATACATTCGAGCGAATGAATTAGAATGGATCGTACGAATGAATTAGAATGGATCATAGGAATGAATTAGAATGGATCGTGCAAATGAATTAGAATGGATACATTCGTGCGAATGAATTAGAATGGATCGTAGGAATGAATTAGAATGGATCGTACGAATGAATTAGAATGGTTACATTCGTGCGAATGAATTAGAATGGATCATAGAAATGAATTAGAACGGATCGTGCTAATGAATTAGAATGGATCGTACGAATGAATTAGAATGGATCGTACGAATGAATTAGAGTGGATCATATGAATGAATTAGAATAGATACCTTTGTGCATATGAATTAGAATGGATCGTGCGAATGAATTAGAATGGATTGTACGAATGAATTAGAATGGATCGTACGAATGAATTAGAATGGTTACATTCGTGTGAATGAATTAGAATGGATCGTACGAATGGATTAGAATGGATCGTACGAATGGATTAGAATGGATACATTCGAGCGAATGAATTAGAATGGATCGTAAGAATGAATTAGAATGGATTATAGGAATGAATTAGAATGGATCGTGCAAATGAATTAGAATGGATACATTCATGCGAATGAATTAGAATGGATCATACGAATGAATTAGAATGGATCGTGCGAATGAATTAGAATGGATTATACGAATGAATTAGGATGGATACATTCGTGCGAATGAATTAGAATGGATCGGACGAATGAATTAGAATGGATTGTACGATTCATTCTAATTCATTCGTACGATCCATTCTAATGCATTCGTACGATTCATTCTAATTCATTTGCACAATCCATTCTAATTCATTCGTACGATCCATTCGAGCGAATGAATTAGAATGGATCGTGAGAATGAATTAGAATGCATCGTACGAATGGATTAGAATGGATCGTACGAATGAATTAGAATGCATTGTACGAATGAATTAGAATAGATATATTTGTGCGAATGAATTAGATTGAATCGTACGAATGAATTTGAATGGATTGTACGAATGAATTAGAATGGATCGTACGAATGAATTAGAATGGATCATGCGAATGAATTAGAATAGATTGTACGAATGAATTAGAATGGATCGTGCGAACGAATTAGAATGGATCGTATGAATGAATAAGAATGGATCGTACGAATGAATTAGAATGGATCATACAAATGAATTAGAAAGGTTACATTTGTGAGAATGGATTAGAACGCATTGTACGAATGAATTAGAATGGATCGTACGAACGAATTAGAATGGATCGTATGAACGAATTAGAATGGATCGTACGAATGAATTAGAATGGATACATTCGAGCGAATGAATTAGAATGGATCGTACGAATGAATTAGAATGGATCATAAGAATGAATTAGAATGGATCGTACGAATGGATTAGAACGCATTGTACGAATGAATTAGAATGGATCGTACGAATCAATTAGAATGGTTACATTCGTGTGAATGAATTAGAATGGATCGTACGAATGAATTTGAATGGATCGTGCGAATGAATTAGAATGGATCGTACGAATGAATTAGAATGGATCGGACGATTCATTCTAATTCATTCGTATAATCCATTCTAATGCATTCGTGCGAATGAATTAGAACGGATCGTACTAATGAATTAGAATGGATCGTGCAAATGAATTAGAATTGATCATACGAATGAATTAGAATGGATCGTACGATCCATTCTAATTCATTCGCACGATCCATTCTAGATCATTCGTACGATCCATTCTAATTTGTGAATGAATTAGAATGAATCGTAGGAATGAATTAGAATGGATCGTACGAATGAATTAGAATGGTTACATTCGTGCGAATGAATTAGAATGGATCATACGAATGGATTAAAATGGATCGTACGAATGGATTAGAATGGATCGTACGAATGAATTAGAATGGATCGTACAAATGAATTAGAAATGTTATATTTGTGAGAATGAATTAGAATAGATCGTACGAATGGATTAGAATGGATCGTACGAATGGATTAGAATGGATCGTACGAATGGATTAGACTGGATCATACAAATGAATTAGAAAGGTTACATTCGTGAGAATGAATTAGAATGGATCGTACGAATGAGTTAGAATGGATCATACGAATGAATTAGAATGGATCGTACGAATGCATTAGAATCGATCGTACGAATGGATTAGAATGGATCGTACGAATGGATTAGAATGGATCGTACGAATGAATTAGAATGGATCGTACGAATGAATTAGAATGGATCGTGCGAATGAATTAGAATGGATCGTACGAATGAATTAGAATGGATCGTGCGAATGAATTAGAATGGATCGTACGAATGAATTAGAATTGTTAAATTCGTACGAATGAATTAGAATGGATCGTACGAATGGATTAGAATGGATCGTACAAATGAATTAGAAAGGTTACATTTGTGAGAATGAATTAGAATGGATCGTACGAATGGATTAGAATGGATCGAACGAATGAATTAGAATGGATCGTACGAATGCATTAAAATGGATACATTCGTGCGAATGAATTAGAATGGATCGTACGAATGAATTCTAATGGATCGTGCGAATGAATTAGAATGGATCGTACGAATGAATTAGAATGGATTGTGCGAATGAATTAGAATGGATCGTAGGAATGAATTAGAATGGATCGTACAAATGAATTAGAATGGTTACATTCGTGCGAATGAATTAGAATGGATCGTACGAATGGATTAGAATGGATCATACGAATGGATTAGAATGGATTGTACGAATGAATTAGAATGAATTGTACAAATGAATTAGAAAGGTTACATTTGTGAGAATGAATTAAAATGGATCGTACGAATGGCTTAGAATGGATCGTACGAATGGATTAGAATGGATCGTACGAATCGATTAGAATGGATCGTACGAATGAATTAGAAAGGTTAAATTCGTGAGAATGAATTAGAATGGATCGTACGAATGAATTAGAATGGATCGTATGAATAAATTAGAATGGATCGTACGAATGAATTAGAATGGGTACATTTGTGCGAATGAATTATAATGGATGGTGCGAAAAAATTTGAATGGATCATTTGAATGAATTAGAATGGATCGAACGAATGGATTAGAATGGATCGTACGAATGAATTAGAATGGATCGTACAAATGAATTAGAATGGTTACATTCGTCCGAATGAATTAGAATGGATCGTACGAATGAATTAAAATGGATACATTCATTCGACTGAATTAGAATGGATCGTACGAATGAATTATAATGGATCGTACGAATGAATTAGAATGGATCATAGGAATGAATTAGAATGGATCGTACAAATGAATTAGAATGGGTCGTGCGAATGAATTAGAATGGATCGTACGAACGAATTAGAATGGATCGTACGAACGAATTAGAATGGATCGTAGGAACGAATTAGAATGGATCGTACGAATGGATTAGAATGGATCATACGAATGGATCATGCGAATGAATTAGAATGGATCGTACGAATGAATTAGAATGGATCGTACGAATGAATTAGAATGGATACATTCGTGCGAATGAATTAAAATGGATTGTGCGAATGAATTAGAACGGATTGTGCGAATGAATTAGAATGGATCGTGCGAATGAATTAGAATGGATCGTATGAATGAATAAGAATGGATCGTACGAATGAATTAGAATGGATACATTTGAGCGAATGAATTAGAATGGATTAGAATGGATCGTACGATTGAATTAGAATGGACCGTACGAATGGATTAGAATGCATTGTACGAATGAATTAGAATGGATCGTACGTATGGATTAGAATAGATCATACGAATGAATTAGAATAGATCGTACGAATGAATTAGAATGGATACATTCAAGCGAATGAATTAGAATGGATCGTACGAATGGATTAGAATAGATTATAGGAATGAATTAGAATGGATCATGCAAATGAATTAGAATGGATACATTCGTGCGAATGAATTAGAATGGATCGTAGGAATGAATTAGAACGGATCGTACAAATGAATTAGAATGGTTACATTCGTACGAATAAATTAGAATGGGTCGTACGAATGGATTAGAATGGATCATACGAATGGATGAGAATGGATCGTACGAATCAATTAAAATGGATACATTCATACGATTGAATTAGAATAGATCGTGGGAATTAATTAGAATGGATCGTACGAATGTATTTGAATGGATACATTTGTGCGAATGAATCTGAATGGATTATACGAATGAATTAGAATGGATCGTACAAATGAATTAGAATGGATACATTCGAGCGAATGAATTAGAATGGATCGTACGAATGAATTAGAATGGATCATAGCAATGAATTAGAATGGATCGTGCCAATGAATTAGAATGGATCGTATGAGTGAATAAGAATGGATCGTATGAATGAATTAGAATGGATACATTTGTGCGAATGAATTAGAATGGATACATTCGTGCGAATGAGTTGGAATGGATCGTACGAATGAATTAGAATGGATCATAGGAATGAATTAGAATGAATCGTGCAAATGAATTAGAATGGATATTGTTGGGGGTAGTTAAAAACCACATATCTTGGATAGCCCGTCCAGGAGTTGGAACCCTCGTCAGGGGCTCGCCTTCACATGGAGCGGGATGGACACCTTGTATCTGAGTACAGCTCACACCTCCAGTCCCCCACAGAAGCACGCCCAAATTCGATAAATGGCTTAGACAAAGAGCGCGAAGGAGACCGACCAAGCTCGTCCAGAAGCTCGCCATGCTCGCTCAGGAGCTCGCCTAGAGCGCGAAGGAGATCGCCCAAACTCGTCCGGGAGCTCGCCATGCTCGCTCAGGAGCTCGCCTAACTCGTCCGGGAGCTCGCCATGCTCGCTCAGGAGCTCGCCTAGCTCGTCCAGGAGCTCGCCTAGCTCGTCCAGGAGCTCGCCATGCTCGCTCAGGAGCTCGCCTAGCTCGTCCAGGAGCCCGCCTAGCTTGCCCAGGAGCTCGCCCAAGCTCATTTAGGAGCCCGCCATGCTCACTCATGAGCTCGCCTAGCTCGCTCAGGAGCTCGCCCAAGCTCGCCCAGGAGTTTGCCCAAGCTCGCCCAGGAGTTCGCCCAAGCTCGCCCAGAAACTCGCCTAGACCCCTGTTTATCGAAGAGGTTGCTCCCGCGAGGTCCAACTCTTGATAAAAATGGGCGAAAGGACGGAGCAGTATCGGGCGAGCTGGCCTTTGCTTTTTCCCTGAGATTGCCAGGTGTCGAGAACCCACTGAAGCTACGTGGACGATTGCTGTCCACGGAAGCCCGTCAGAGTCGGTTTGAGACCTCCTAGACTTGAACATTCTAGAAGATTCCTATGGCGGCAACAGAACAGCAGCTGCTGTCCCCCACTACTCCGTCAGACGAGCTAGACGACAAAGAATGTCAGGGGTCCAAGTTCCAAGAACTGTCAGAAACTATTGAAGGCTAGAACGTGGGGGCCTAGAAGGTGCCGGAAAGAGCCTCCACGCGTCGTAGCTCGATAGGTCGCCCATGTCTATAAATGCACACCCCCAGGCTCCAAAGTACAGGTTCGAAATCCCTTTCACTACCACTTTGGTATACAATAGCTCTCCGTTGTGTTACCATAACTGACTTGAGCGTCGGAGGGTCTGCGCTCCTAAGGGAGCCAGCCGTTCTCACGTTTCTCTTTTCTTGATCTTACAGGTGGCTCGCAAGGACCAGGAAAAATCCCCCAAACATTTGGCGCCGTCTGTGGGATTTCGACTGGTTCCTGTGAGAACGCTCACGACCATACGGCTGTGCGTCGACGGCCTTAGAAACCCCAAAGATGGCTCCGGCGACAAGGGGGCGTAGGCGGGCGAGGGCCCGTATGGGGTCTGTGCACAGCGAACCCCCCGCTGAGACTCCCCAGCCCTTTGTCCCGCTCAGTGACCAGCTCCTGTTGGAGATGTTGGCCACCCAGCGGGCGATGATGGAGGAGTTGACGCGCTTGCGTCAGGCTCCGGCGGCTAGCCGGCGGTCAGGACCTTCGAGGCCCGCGTCCCCCGCGCGACCTCCCGTCTCGTCGCGTCTACCCACGACCGTCCCAGCACGGCGAACTTCCCGACCGGAACCCCCGGTTGAGAGGACGGCCGTGCGTGGAGCGAAGGAGACCCCGCTCACAAGGTTACAGAAGCTGGTAACCCAGCGGTCCAGCAACCAGGCGACCTCGCGCGCGACCATCCCTCGCCGACGTAGCCGGAGCGTCGACTCTGACGGATCGGAGGCGAGGTCTCAAGAGAGGGATCGCGACCCGCGCCATCGGCGACGAGGGAAAGAGCCCGCGGTGACTCTACCTTCCGAACCTCGAGAGGTGACAGCCTCCCACAGACCAACCGCCTCGCTGAAGGGATCCGCGCGCGAGCAGCCAGGAGGCCGCCGATTGGTGGCTCCCGAGGGTCGCCGTGGGGTGGATCCGACCCTTCCTAGAGGGAGTGCGCACGAGCGCCTAGGACCTGCGCAGCCGCCTTTGGGATTTCTCCCCGGGCACTGGCAGCGACCTAGTGCGCCAGTGGATTTACTGGAGGACCTCGCCGCCCACGGAGGAAGCTCGCCTTTCACCAGCGAGGTCCATCAAGGGGGTTTTCCGCACCACTAGACCCCCCCGAAGTTTGTATTGTTCGACGGATCGCAAGATCCCGTCGACCATCTCTTGGCCTACAGGAAACTTCTATTTTTCCGGGACCAGGACCATGTCTTGTGTCGCGCGTTTCAAAGCAGTCTGACCGGATCGGCATTGAATTGGTTCCACAAGCTGCCGTCCGGCGTGATCCCCAACTTTCCAACTCTCTCTAGGCTATTCCTGGAGCAGTATCGCTGCAACAGGCAGCCCCCGAAGAGGATCGAATCTCTGTTTACTCTGGCCATGGGAGCTCGCGAAACGCTCCGATGCTTCGCAATGCGATTCTGAAGCGCTTACCTCGCTCTGGAAGACGCGGCGGGCCAGGATCGTATCGCGGTGAGCGCCTTCAAAAGCGCCCTCCCCGAGGGGGGCAAGCTTCATGACGCCTTAGTAATCAAGGACCCTCGCACAATGGTCGAACTATTCGCCCTGGTCCAGCAGCACATCAAGCTCGAGGATGCAGTGCTAGATCGGAAGGGAAAGGCAGTAGAGCAGCGACCTCCTCCGGCTTTGCGACCTCTTGTCGTTAAGGCCGTGGAGAGGAGGGAGGTGCCACTTTCGGTACCCTTACCCGGACCGTCCGCAGCTCCTGCAATACCGCCCGCTGAAGCCCCCGCGGTGGTCGCTGGAAGGCCAGCAAACTGGCGCCTGCCTCCGGGACCCGGGGAGCGGGACTTCACCGTGCTGACCCACTCGCCGGGGCAAATCTTCCATCAGATTCGGAATGAGCCTTTCTTCCAGTACCCGCCACCCCTACAGGTCGGAGAACCTGGCTCGACCGATAACTCGCGGCGGTGCGCTTTTCATCGAAGCCCGGGGCATCACACTAATAGATGCCGGGCTCTGAAAAACCACCTGGAGGATTTGGTCACCTTGGGACACTTGAGCCAGTTCATCTCGCTCCCGAGGAGGTTCGAGGTGATTCCAGAGCGAGCGCCTCGGGAGGGAGATCGCCCAGGACTCGCGGAGCCCGCCTTACCTCCTCCTCCCCCGGGAGGACCGGCGATCTGCCACACCATTAGCGGGCGGCTGAGCGGCCCCAGATCAAGTAATGAAGCCCGCCGGCGAGTAAGGGAGATGGAGCGGGCGCAGAAGGTATTTTCTGTCTCGCTAACTCCTACTTTACTTCAAGCGCCGAGGGCAGAAGCTCGCGATTTCCTCTGGTTTTCGGAGGACGACATGGCTGGGGTTGTCGCGCCCCACAATGACCCCCTCGTCATACGCCTGATGATGGCAAACATCGAGGTAAGGCGAGCTCTGGTGGATTCAGGGAGCGCCGTTGACATCCTTTTTCTGTCGGCCTACCTACGAATGGGTTTGAGACTTGCCGACTTGTCTCCCTCGACGAGCTCCCTCAGCGGATTCACCGGTGAGGTCGCCAAAGTAGCGGGAGAGATAACCCTTACCGTGACAGCGGGCCCGGAAGCTCGCCAAGTCCGCTTCGCGGTAGTCGACGGGAGTTCGGCCTTTAACGCCATTCTTGGGCGGCCTTGGCTAAGGCAGATGAAGGCAGTATCTTCACCCAACCATCAGGCCCTCAAATTCCCAACCACGGGTGGGGTCGTGGTCATTCGGGGAGATCAGGTAGCCGCAACCAGATGCGAGCAGGATACTCCTCACCTCATGGACGTGGAGGTCGCCGAGGCCAAGAGGCCCGCACCCTCCTAGCAATTACCGCCCGGTACAAGCGAGCTCCTGGGGAGCCCGTTGGGGGCCTCTTCGTTTAAGTCCCCTACTCCATCTTCGGGTGGGAGCGGTGTGGATCTTAAGTTGGAGGAAGGCCGCCTAACAACCCCCAAGAGAGGAAGTTTTCCGGTTGCCGAAGCACTTCAAGAGATCGATATTGGCGGCAAAGAAGGGCCAAGAATTGTTAGTCTTGGGACCTCGTTAACCGAGGGCGAGGTCCAAGCCATAACCAGCTTGCTCAGGGAATACCGCGACGTATTTGCCTGGAGCTTCGCGGACATGCCAGGGATTGACCCGGAGGTCGCCTGTCATCGTCTGCACACCATGAAGGAGTTCCCGCCGGTCAAACAGAAAGCTCGGCACATACCTGCTGCAAAGTCCGTAGCAGTGGCGGCGGAGATAGATAAGCTGGAGCGAGCCGGCTTCATCCGCGAGGCGCACTTCCCCGAGTGGATCTCCAATATCGTGGCGGTGCCTAAGAAGAGCGGAGCGGTCAGGGTATGCATTGACTTCTCCGACCTCAACAAGGCATGCCCGAAGGACGGATTTCCTCTCCCGAGAATCGGCGCACTGGTCGACGCAGCTGTCGGATTCCGAGCTCTGTCATTCATGGATGGATACTCAGGGTACAACCAAATACCCCTCCATCCCGAGGATCAAGAGAAGTCCGCTTTCTACTCCGGAGCGGGCTATCAGAAGCTGTACTGCTATCGAGTGATGCCCTTCGGACTCAAGAACGCTGGAGCGACCTACCAAAGGTTAGTCACTCAAATGTTTAAAAATCAGATCGGCAGAAATGTCGAGGTTTATGTTGACGACCTTCTGGTCAAAAGTCGAGAGCGAGGAGGGCATGTAGCCGACCTCCGCGAAACCTTCGAGATACTGAGAAAGTACCGAATGAGGCTGAACCCGGCGAAGTGCGCATTCGGAGTGACGTCGGGGAAATTCCTCGGGTACCTGGTCACCCACAGGGGGATCGAGGCCGACCCTGGGCAAATCCGAGCACTTGTCGAAATGCCCGCACCAAGAACCCGGCAAGAAGTCCAGAGATTGAGCGGACGAATCGCCGCGCTCAACCGGTTTATATCCAAATCCTCAGACAATTGCCGACCTCTTTTCGAGTTGCTGCGAAAAGGAGCAAGCATTTGCTGGGATGAAAATTGCGAGCGCGCCTTTCAGAAGATCAAAGACTATCTTGCGAGCCCGCCGATCCTAGCGGCACCAAAAGATGGCGCCGAGCTTGGCGTGTATCTCGCAGTCACGGAGAACGCCGTAAGCGGGGTCCTGGTAGTGGAAGAAGCAAAGGTAGAGCGACCTGTCTATTTTGTGAGCCATACGATGCTTCCCGCCGAGCTCCGGTATCGACCAATCGAGAAGGTCGCATTGGCCTTGGTCCTTACCGCGAGAAAGCTTCATCCCTACTTCTCAGCGCATATCGTCAAAGTCATCACGGAGCATCCCCTGAAGAGCGCTCTCTCCAGGCCTTCGGTAGCCGGCAGGTTGTATCGATGGTCTGCCGAGCTCGCCGCCTATGGATTGGAATATGTCCCTCGAGTTGCTGTCAAAAGACAGGCTCTCGCTGATTTCTTGGCGGACTTCCCCATAGAAGAACCAGTCCAGTACCAGGAGGATGAGCCAACTGAGGCACACCCTGGGAAGGCGAGGTTCTTGGACAACCAAGGCGAGCGTCCTCCCAATGAGCATCCAGAGGCGATGGGATGGGAATTGTTCGTAGATGGTTCCTCCAACGCTTTGGGGGCTGGGATCGGGGTCGCTCTGATCGCCCAAGAGATGCTGCTCGAGAAATCAGTCCGACTGGATTTCGCCGCTACTAACAATGAAGCAGAGTATGAGGCGTTACTGGCCGGTCTGGAGCTCGCTCAAGAGGTAGGCGCCAAACGCTTAAAAGTCTTTAGTGATTCCCAGCTAATTATTTGCCAAATCAATGGGGAGTACGCCTCCCGGGATGCACGAATGGCGATCTACGTTGATCTGGTGAAAAGCAAGGCCGCGGAGTTCGAAAAGATCTCTTTCGAGCAAATTCCGCAAGCCGATAATAGGCGAGCTGATGCCCTGGCAAACGTCGCCTCCTTGCTGGGAACATCAGAAGCTCGGCAGATTCTCATTGAGGTCCAAAGTCAGTCTCGGCTCCAGCTGGTGGAGCCCGCTGTTAATCAAGTTTCTGCCGACGTATCTCCTGGCGGGTGGATCGCTCCCATTCTTCGTTTTCTTCAGAAGGGCGAGCTTCCGAAGGATAAAGAGGAAGCCCGGCGATTGGAGAAATGCGCTGGTCGCTATCTCATTCGCTGGGATCGCCTTTTTCGGAGGTCGTTTGGCGGGCCAAACCTACGTTGCATCGAAAGCCCGGAGACCGAAGAAGTTCTGAATTGCATCCACTCTGGCGAGCTGGGAAACCACGCTGGTGGGCGATCTCTAGCTGCGAAAGTGCGAAGGCAAGGATACTGGTGGCCCACTCTGGAGCAAGACGCTTTGAAGGCCGCTCAGAGGTGCATCCAATGCCAGAAGCACGCAACAACAAACCATATGCCTGCAGAAGAACTGCACCCTCTGGCGAGCCCCTGGCCTTTCCAGCAATGGGGAATGGACATTGTGGGACCTTTCCCTGTGTCTACCCGGCAGAAGAAATTCATCTTAGTAGCTACGGACTACTTCACCAAATGGGTGGAAGCGGTCCCGCTAGCTAAGATTGGTGAGAAGCAAGTCAAGGACTTCCTTTGGAAGAATATTTTCTGCCGCTATGGGCTGCCCCGAGTACTCATCACCGACAATGGTCGCCAGTTCGACAATCGCTTGATCAGAAGCTTTTGTGTTGAGTATGGAGTCGACCTAAGATTCTCGTCCCCGAGGTACCCTCAAAGCAACGGGCAGGCCGAAGCTACGAATCGAGTAATCTTAGACAACCTCAAGAAAAGGTTGGAAGGAAAGAAAGGACTGTGGGAGCAGGAGCTCGACGGCGTGCTGTGGGCTTATCGTACCACTCCACGTCGCTCAACCGATGAATCGCCTTTCAGCCTAACTTACGGGTGTGAAGCCGTGCTGCCCATCGAAGCCGAGCTGCCAACAGAAAGAAAGCTTGCTGCAGGTGAGGTCGATAACGACGCTCTGCTCGCCGACTCTCTCGACCAGCTCGAAGAAAAACGAGAGCGCGCCAATCTACATCTCGCTGGGTACCGACAAGAAATGAAGCGCGCCTACAACAAAAGAGTCCGCCATCGGGCATTCAAAGCCGGGGACATGGTGATGAGGAAGGTGTTCGCAAACACGCAGGAACCTAATACAGGGAAGCTCGCGGCGAACTGGGAGGGCCCCTACATAATACGCGAAGCGCGTGGCTCGGGGCCTTACCAGTTGATGACCGCTGAAGGCGACCTGATAGAGCGGCCTTGGAATGCTTTGCACCTTCGCAAGTTCTATGCCTAAGGAAATTTTTGTAAATTTTCTTTTTGAAAGAGGTTATGAATGAATGATGGGGTTTTTCACAAAGAATTCCACCCGGAAGCTCGCCGCACCAAGAGCTCGCTTGATCTACAAAGCAGTCCGTCGTTGTGCGGACTTAAAGCAAGACCGGGATCCTCAGAGGCAGCCAGTGGGCGACCTTGAGCTTCCCGGGGCAGTCCGCCGTTGTGCGGACTTAAAGCAAGACCGGGATCCTCAGAGGCAGCCAGTGGGCGACCTTGAGCTTCCCGGGGCAGTCCGCCGTTGTGCGGACTTAAAGCAAGACCGGGATCCTCAGAGGCAGCCAGTGGGCGACCTTGAGCTTCCCGGGGTAGTCCGCCGTTGTGCGGACTTAAAGCAAGACCGGGATCCTCAGAGGCAGCCAATGGGCGACCTTGAGCTTCCCGGGGAAGTCCGCTGCCAAGTGGACTCTAAGCCTAACTAGGATCCTTCGCGTTCACCTGCCATGAACGGAAGCATCCTGGCGTTGGCGTACCCCTCGAAGGGCGAGCCCACCGAACAGGATCATCGAGAGAAATTAACCGGGCAGGGGGCAGCTAGCACTTATTAGTTTTCTTTTAAAATAAAAATGGTTTAAGTCTCTGAGTGTAGGGAAGTTTTTGAAGTCTTTTGGTTTGCTTAAACGTTTTCCGGGCTCAGAGACTATCGAGTTTTTGCGAGCATGCCGATTTTTTCTCGTATTGCATATGTTTAAAAATAAAAAGATTGAATCGAATTAGCTGCCTCGCCCGGGGTATCACTCTCGAGGTCGCTGTGAACTCTTAAAGCGGACTCATGAGCAGCACAAGGAAACGAAAAGAGACATGAAAAGATAAGGAACAGAGGCGAGCTCAAAAAGATATGTCATTCATTATACTAAAAATGATTACAAAAGGATTACAAAAAGAGGCCGCCTAAGCCCGGCCCACGCCAGCACCCTCGTCGTCACCCCCGTCGTCGCCACCGCGCTTCCTCTTTTTCGACCTTTCGGCCTTGTACTTCTGAATGGCGTCGAGCGCGCCTTTCTGCAGAAGCTCGTTGAGCTGTGCCTGGAGGCGGCGTTGCTGGGAGTGGAGGTCTTGGAGATGCGTTTCCTTCAGAGACGCGATCTCATCCCTGGAGGCCGCCAACTGACGTTGAAGCTCGGAGACTTCCTTCTGGGCGGCCTCCGCATCGGATAGGGCGCGGTCGCGGGCATCCTCAACCGAAGCTAGCGTGGTGGTGAAGGTGGCAGCCCGCTGGCGCAGTTCGTTGACCTCCGTGTTAGAGGAGGCGACCTGCTGGCGCAGTCGGACCACTTCAGCCCGCAGCTCGCCTGACTGGTCCATTTGGCGGATTCGAAGAATGTACTCGTCTACTCTCCTCTCCGAGTCATGGAGAGTGTCATCGTAGAGAGCAACGGTGTTCCCCGCGACTTCTGCGACCTCGTCAACGAGAGCCCGGCCGACCCGCTCTACCTACGGAGAGAGCGAACAGATTAAGTTAGAAATTGAAGCGGGGGTTTGGAGACAAAGGAGTATGGAGGCGGCCTTACCTCGAGCAGACGGTTAATGATATCGACGTAGGGAGCTTGGGCAAAGATATTGCGCCCCAGGATCTCCCGCATGAAGAAAGGGGCGCGCTCAGGACCGCCAGTGGAGGAGCCCGCTTGGCTCGCCTCAGTGGGAGCAGCTGGAGGGGGCGCACTGATGGAGGCAGCAGCAGGCTCGGCCTCTTGAGCGCCGGCAAATCCTTCGTTGGTAGGGGAAGGCGCGGCGGCTCCCCTTCGCCCCGGCAGGTCCGGGTCCGAGGCTTCCGAGCTGGAGCTCGGAAAGTCGTCCAGGATGGCCCCCAGGTCCGGAGACCAATAGGCCAACCTGCCCAGCTCAGGGAGAGGGGGAACCTCAAGAGTGGCGGGCGCGGACTCAGGCGCGAGTGCGGGCTTGGGTGCAGGCGCAGGCTCGGGAGCAGGCGCGGGCTCGGACGCGAGCGCGGGCTCGGGCGCAGGCGCGGGCTCGGGAGCAGGCGCGGGCTCGGGCGTAGGCGCGGGCTCGGGAGCAGGCGCGGGCTCGGGCGCAGGCGCGGGCTCAGGCGCAAGCGCAGGCTCGGGAGCGAGCGCGGGCTCGGGAGCAGGCGTGGGCTTGGGCGCAGGCGCGGGCTCAGACGCGGGCGCGGGCTCGGGCGCACGCGCGGGCTCGGGAGCAGGCGCGGGCTCGGGCGCAGGCGCGGGCTCAGGCGCAACCGCGGGCTCGGGCGCGAGCGCAGGCGCGAGCCTGGACGCAGGAGCAGGTTCCTGCGCGGGCGCAGGCTCGGACACGGGTCCGAGCTCGGGCGCAGGCGCAGGCACAGGCGAGGACTCGGGAGCAGGTTCCTGTGCGGGCGTGCTAGGGGCAGGAGCGGCCGGTGCCGAGGTCTTGGCCGGAGCGGGTGCAGAAGGCAGCGGGCTCATTGGCGCCGGTCCCTCGAAGGGCAGGGGAGGCCTCGCTGTCGTAGAAGCGGGCTCATCCTCGAGAGACCGCGGCTCCTCTTCTTCCGAGCTGGACTCGTCAATGGAATCCTCGCCCGATGGCAAGCCCGCTTCCTCGAGGGCGGCTTTCCTCCTGTCCTCAATGGCTCGCGCATAGGCTTCACGAGCCTTGCGAACGGCGTCGTCCTTCGCCATTGGGCGAGCTGCTGGAGCCTTCTTCTTCTTCTTCTTTATATGGGCGCCCTCCATCTCTGGGGTCATTACCGCGACATAAAGAGGTTTAGAAAGGTCGCCCGGGAACTCGCGCATCAGCACCTCGGCCATTGGGGTTTCCACCTCCGCCATGCCAAGAAGGAGCTCGACGCGCGGGTCCTCGGGGTCGACCATCACAACTTGACGTCGTGGAGGTTCCGAAACTGAGGAGCGCGTGGGGGGATTGGAAACGAAGGGGGAGTTCGCCTGACCTGGGGCAACCTCGCGGGATGGAGGCGGCGGCGAGGGAATATCCTCCTCGCGGAGCATGTCGATGGTGTCTTCATCGGCGAGCCTGATCGGAGAAGCTCGTTTCTTCTTCCCCTTCCTCGCCGAAGAAGTGCCGACACCGGCGGGCGCGGCAGCAGCCTGGGAGGTCGCCCCGGTGCGGCGAGAGACCGCCACCTTCTTGCGCATGATCTTCTGGCGGGTCATGATGGTGCCCGTCCGGAGATCCTTCCAGAGGAAGGAGAAGTCCGGGGCCAGGACCTTGTCCGGAGTCCGCCCGCCGAGGAACTCCAGGATCGCCTCATCGAGAGATTTCTCTCGGGCTGCCGAGATACACTTCTTCCCCTTAGAGCGATACTCCGCGATCTCCTTGAAGACCGGCAGAGGCGGTCTGCCGGGAAAGGAGCGAACTCCGGCGCAGGGACCTCGCCAGTTGCCCTCGATCACGAACGGGTACTCCTTCCAATATCGGTCTTTGTTCTCGACCGCGGAGAAGGGCAGCACCTCGCCAGGGCGGCCTGCGAGGTAGTAGTGGCCGCAGTCGACCTCGCTGAAGATTGTCCCTGGCTTGAGGGACCACTTCTTCAGGAGATAGGCCAGGGGGATCCTCACGTTAAGGGCTTCCTCGATTTGAGAAAGCCCGTAGAGAATCCCCCACGAGTTGCCTGGGAGCTGAGCGGGGCATAAGCCCGCCAGCTCCAGGAGCTCGCTGGCTAGATGGTTCAGGGGCAGTCGGAGCCCTGACCATATTTGCCCCACGGAGACCGCAGTTCCGGAGAGCGGTCTCCCTGATCTCGGGAAAGGGAGGATGTCGAGCTCTTGGGGGATGCCCGCCGCTGTCCGTAGACTCTCGGGGACCGGCACGCCTCCGATGTCGTTGAACCAGAGGACGGCGGGCACCTTGGGAGGAGCCTCTTTCTCGGTGCCCGGAGCACGCACCGAGATGGGGGCGACATTGAGAGGCTCCTCCCGGGAGATCGCAGCAGCAGCAGCAGTGGCTGAAGAAGAAGCAGCAGCAGAGGAAGCCATGAGCAAGAGGGCGCAAGCGAGCTGCGAGTTGAGAAAGTTAGGGGAGAAGGGAGAGCTGTTTTCACGCAGCGGTAAAAAATCGTCCCCCTTCCCCTATTTATAGGCAAATGAGAGACAGGTGAATCGGGCCGCAGTTAATGCCCGAGCGCGCTTAGCGAGGCGATGTGACGACAGATGAAGCGACAGCTCGTTCCCTTCCAATCGTCAAGCGCCACGTGGGCCACGCGTGGAAAAAGCTGCGCCGGCGCCGACACTGTCATTTCTGACAGAAGAAGAACGAATGAGGAGGAGACACGTGTCTCACACCGATCGGGATCTCATGATGAGATTCGCTGTATCAGCATTGAGTCTCGCATCGCATTTAAGACGAAGCGACCGTTGGAGATTTGGTGCGATACCCAAGTCACAAGATCGCTCGCGGCAGGTGCCCGCAGCTCGCCCGACGCAGACCCTGGCCGCATGTGACAAGCTCGCATCAGAAGGAGATCGCTCGTGGCTGACGCTCGTGGCCAGCCCAGCGTTTGTGAAGTACTGGCAGTCAAAGCTCTCGGCGCAGATCGCTCGCGGCAGGTGCCCGCAGCTCGCCCGACGCAGACCCTGGCCGCATGTGACAAGCTCGCATCGGAAGGAGATCGCTCGTGGCTGACGCTCGTGGCCCGCCCAGCTTTTGAGAAGAACTGGCGGTCAAAGCTC
Source organism: Chamaelirium japonicum (assembly GCA_947650365.1). Lineage (NCBI taxonomy): Eukaryota > Viridiplantae > Streptophyta > Magnoliopsida > Liliales > Melanthiaceae > Chamaelirium > Chamaelirium japonicum. The sequence goes on along the minus strand of CANTAL010000070.1, from coordinate 898,753 downwards.
TCGGCGCAGTTTGCTCGCGGCAGGTGCCCGCAGCTCGCCCGACGCAGACCCTGGCCGCGTGTGACAAGTTCGTATCGGAAGGAGATCGCTCGTGGCTGACGCTCGTGGCTAGTTCGCACCGGAAGGAGGCCGCCCGCGGAAGGTGCTCCTGGCCCGCCCGACGCTTGCAGTAGCGGATAGCTGCGTTCCTTGGACATAGCAGCATCGTCCTCGAGGTCTCACCCATGAGACGCCGAGTCAAAGCTCTCGGCGCAGATCGCTCGCGGCAGGTGCCCGCAGCTCGCCCGACGCAGACCCTGGCCGCATGTGACAAGCTCGCATCGGAAGGAGATCGCTCGTGGCTGACGCTCGTGGCTAGTTCGCACCGGAAGGAGGCCGCCCGCGGAAGGTGCTCCTGGCCCGCCCGACGCTTGCAGTAGCGGATAGCTGCGTTCCTTGGACATAGCAGCATCGTTCTCGAGGTTTCACTAAGGAGAGATAGCTCATAGCAGATGCTCGCAGCCTCGCATCGCATTCAAGATGAAGCAACCACCAGAAGGAGATTGCTCGTGACTGATGCTTCCGGCCCGACCAGCGTTCGTTGAAAAACTGGCAGTCAAAACTCTCGGTGCAGATCGCCCGTAGCTACTATCTCCGCCCCGTCAGGAAACTGTTGCAGCAGACATTGATATCAGGCACATTACGAGGGATAGGAACTCGCTAAGACTCCTGAGCAAGTGTCGAGTTTCCTCGATCAGTCCCTCAGGAGGGGGTAATGTTGGGGGTAGTTAAAAACCACATATCTTGGATAGCCCGTCCAGGAGTTGGAACCCTCGTCAGGGGCTCGCCTTCACATGGAGCGGGATGGACACCTTGTATCTGAGTACAGCTCACACCTCCAGTCCCCCACAGAAGCACGCCCAAATTCGATAAATGGCTTAGACAAAGAGCGCGAAGGAGATCGACCAAGCTTGTCCAGAAGCTCGCCATGCTCGCTCAGGAGCTCGCCTAGAGCGCGAAGGAGATCGCCCAAACTCGTCCGGGAGCTCGCCATGCTCGCTCAGGAGCTCGCCTAACTCGTCCGGGAGCTCGCCATGCTCGCTCAGGAGCTCGCCTAGCTCGTCCAGGAGCTCGCCTAGCTCGTCCAGGAGCTCGCCATGCTCGCTCAGGAGCTCGCCTAGCTCGTCCAGGAGCCCGCCTAGCTTGCACAGGAGCTCGCCCAAGCTCATTTAGGAGCCCGCCATGCTCACTCATGAGCTCGCCTAGCTCGCTCAGGAGCTCGCCCAAGCTCGCCCAGGAGTTCGCCCAAGCTCGCCCAGGAGTTCGCCCAAGCTCGCCCAGAAACTCGCCTAGACCCCTGTTTATCGAAGAGGTTGCTCCCGCGAGGTCCAACTCTTGATAAAAATGGGCGAAAGGACGGAGCAGTATCGGGCGAGCTGGCCTTTGCTTTTTCCCTGAGATTGCCAGGTGTCGAGAACCCACTGAAGCTACGTGGACGATTGCTGTCCACGGAAGCCCGTCAGAGTCGGTTTGAGACCTCCTAGACTTGAACATTCTAGAAGATTCCTATGGCGGCAACAGAACAGCAGCTGCTGTCCCCCACTACTCCGTCAGACGAGCTAGACGACAAAGAATGTCAGGGGTCCAAGTTCCAAGAACTGTCAGAAACTATTGAAGGCTAGAACGTGGGGGCCTAGAAGGTGCCGGAAAGAGCCTCCACGCGTCGTAGCTCGATAGGTCGCCCATGTCTATAAATGCACACCCCCAGGCTCCAAAGTACAGGTTCGAAATCCCTTTCACTACCACTTTGGTATACAATAGCTCTCCGTTGTGTTACCATAACTGACTTGAGCGTCGGAGGGTCTGCGCTCCTAAGGGAGCCAGCCGTTCTCACGTTTCTCTTTTCTTGATCTTACAGGTGGCTCGCAAGGACCAGGAAAAATCCCCCAAACAGATATATTCATGCGAATGAATTAGAATGGATCGTAGGAATCAATTAGAATGGATCGTACGAATGAATTAGAATGGTTACATTCGTGCGAATGAATTAGAATAGATCGTAGGAATGAATTAGAATGGATCGTACGAATTAATTAGAATGGTTACATTCGTGCGAATGAATTAGAATGGATCGTATGAATGAATTAGAATGAATCAAACGAATGATTTAGAATGGATCGTACGAATGAATTTGAATGGATCGTACGAATGAATTAGAATGGATACATTCGTGCGAATGAATTAGAATGGATCGTACGAATGAATTAGAATGGATCGTGCGAATGAATTAAAATGGATCGTATGAATAAATTAGAATGGATACATTTGTACGAATAAATTAGAATGGATTGTACGAATGAATTAGAATGGAAACATTCTTGCGAATAAATTAGAATGGATCGTATATTCGTGCAAATAAATTAGAATGGATCATACGAATGAATTAGAATGGTTCGTGCAAATGAATTAGAATGAATCGTACGAATGGATTAGAATGGATCGTACGAATGAATTAGAATAGATCGTACGAATGCATTAGAATGGATACATTCGTGCGAATGAATTAGAATGGATCGTACGAATGAATTTTAATGGATCGTGCGAATGAATTAGAATGGATCGTACGAATGAATTAGAATGGATTGTGCGAATGAATTAGAATGGATCGTAGGAATGAATTAGAATGGATCATACAAATGAATTAGAAAGGTTACATTCGTGCGAATGAATTAGAATGGATCATACGAATGGATTAGAATGGATCGTACGAATGGATTAGAATGGATCGTACGAATGAATTAGAACGGATCGTACAAATGAATTAGAAAGGTTATATTTGTGAAAATGAATTAGAATAGATCGTACGAAGGGATTTGAATGGATCGTACGAATGGATTAGAATGGATCGTACGAATGGATTAGAATGGATCATACGAATGGATTAGAATGGATCATACAAATGAATTAGAAAGGTTACATTCGTGAGAATGAATTAGAATGAATCGTACGAATGAATTAGAATGGATCGTATTAATAAATTAGAATGGATCGTACGAATGAATTAGAATGGATACATTTGTGCGAATGAATTATAATGGATCGTGCGAAAGAAATTGAATGGATCATTCGTATGAATTAAAATGGATCGTACGAATGGATTAGAATGGATCGTACGAATGAATTAGAATAGATCGTACAAATGAATTAGAATGGTTACATTCGTGCGAATGAATTAGAATGGATCGTACGAATGAATTAAAATGGATACATTCATACGACTGAATTAGAATGGATCGTACGAATGAATTAGAATGGATCGTACGAATGAATTAGAATGGACTATAGGAATGAATTAGAATGGATCGTACAAATGAATTAGAATGGATCGTGCGAATGAATTAGAATGGATCGTACGAACGAATTAGAATGGATCGTACGAACGAATTAGAATGGATCGTATGAATGAATTAGAATGGATCGTACGAATGGATTAGAATGGATCGTATGAATGGATCATACGAATGAATTAGAATGGATCGTACGAATGAATTTGAATGGATCGTACGAATGAATTAGAATGGATACATTCGTGCGAATGAATTAGAATGGATTGTGTGAATGAATTAGAATGGATTGTGCGAATGAATTAGAATGGATCGTGCGAATGAATTAGAATGGATACATTCGAGCGAATGAATTAGAATGGATCGTACGAATGAATTAAAATGGATACATTCATATGACTGAATTAGAATGGATCGTGCGAATTAATTAGAATGGATCGTACGAATGAATTTGAATGGATACATTTGTGTGAATGAATCTGAATGGATTGTACGAATGAATTAGAATGGATCGTACGAATGAATTAGAATGGATACATTTGAGCGAATGAATTACAATGGATCGTACGAATGAATTAGAATGGATCATAGGAATGAATTAGAATGGATCGTGCAAATGAATTAGAATGGATCGTATGAGTGAATAAGAATGGATCGTACGAATGAATTAGAATGGATACATTTGTGCGAATGAATTAGAATAGATACATTCGTGCGAATGAATTAGAATGGATCGTACGAATGAATTAGAATGGATCATAGGAATGAATTAGAATGGATCGTGCAAATGAATTAGAATGGATACATTCGTGCGAATGAAGTAGAATGGATCGTAGGAATGAATTAGAATGGATCGTACGAATGAATTAGAATGGTTACATTCGTACGAGTGAATTAGAATGGATCGTAGGAATGAATTAGAATGGATCGTACGAATGAATTAGAATGGTTACATTCGTGCGAATGAATTAGAATGGATCGTACGAATGAATTAGAATGAATCATACGAATGATTAAGAATGGATCGTGCGAATGAATTTGAAAGGATCGTACGAATGAATTAGAATGGATACATTCGTGCGAATGAATAAGAATGGATCATACGAATGAATTAGAATGGATCGTACAAATGAATTAGAAAGGTTACATTTATGAGAATGAATTAGAATGGATCGTACGAATGAATTAGAATGGATCGTGCGAATGGATTAGAATGGATCGTACGAATGAATTAGAATGGATCATACGAATACATTAGAATGGATACATTCGTGCGAATGAATTAGAATGGATCGTACGAATGAATTCTAATAGATCGTGAGAATGAATTAGAATGGATCGTACGAATGAATTAGAATGGATTGTGCGAATGAATTAGAATGGATCGTAGGAATGAATTAGAATGGTTACAATCATGCGAATGAATTAGAATGGATCGTAGGAATGAATTAGAATGGATCGTACGAATGACTTAGAATGGTTACATTCGTGCGAATGAATTAGAATGGATCGTACGAATGAATTAAAATGAATCATACGAATGATTTAAAATGGATCGTGCGAATGAATTTGAATGGATCGTACGAATGAATTAGAATTGATACATTCGTGCGAATGAATTAGAATGGATCGTACGAATCAATTAGAATGGATCGTACAAATGAATTAGAAAGGTTACATTTGTGAGAATGAATTAGAATGGATCGTACGAATGAATTAGAATGGATCATACGAATGGATTAGAATGGATCATATGAATGAATTAGAATGCATCGTACGAATGCATTAGAATGGATACATTCGTGCGAATGAATTAGAATTGATCGTACAAATGAATTCTAATGGATCGTGCGAATGAATTAGAATAGATCATACGAATGAATTAGAATGGATTGTGCGAATGAATTAGAATGGATCGTAGGAATGAATTAGAATGGATCGTACGAATGAATTAGAATGGTTACATTCGTGCGAATGAATTAGAATGGATCGTACGAATGGATTAGAATGGATCGTACGAATGGATTAGAATGGATCGTACAAATGAATTAGAATGGATCGTACAAATGAATTAGAAAGGTTATATTTGTGGAATGAATTAGAATGGATCGTACGAATGGATTAGAATGGATCATACGAATGGATTAGAATGAATCGTACGAATGGATTAGAATGGATCGTACGAATGGATTAGAATGGATCATACAATTGAATTAAAAAGGTTACATTCGTGAGAATAAATTAGAATGGATTGTACGAATGAATTAGAATGGATCATATGAATAAATTAGAATGGATCGTACGAATGAATTAGAATGGATACATTTATGCGAATGAATTATAATGGATCGTGCAAGAGAATTTGAATGGATCATTCGAATGAATTAGAATAGATCGTACGAATGGATTAGAATGGATCGTACGAATGAATTAGAATGGATCGTAGAAATGAATTAGAATGGTTACATTCGTGCGAATGAATTAGAATGGATCGTACGAATGAATTAAAATGGATACATTCATACGACTGAATTAGAATGGATCGTACGAATGAATTAGAATGGATCGTACAAATGAATTAGAATGGATCATAGGAATGAATTAGAATGGATCGTACAAATGAATTAGAATGGATCATGCGAATGAATTAGAATGGATCGTATGAACTAATTAGAATGGATCGTACGAACGAATTAGAATGGATCGTATGAATGAATTAGAATGGATCGTACGAATGGATTAGAATGGATCGTATGAATGGATCATGCGAATGAATTAGAATGGATCGTACGAATGAATTAGAATGGATACATTCGTGCGAATGAATTAGAATGGATTGTGCGAATGAATTAGAACGGATTGTGCGAATGAATTAGAATGGATCGTGCGAATGAATTAGAATGGATCGTATGAATAAATAAGAATGGATCGTACGAATGAATTAGAATGGATACATTCGAGCGAATGAATTAGAATGGATTAGAATGGATCGTACGATTGAATTAGAATGGATCGTACGAATGAATTAGAATGGATCGTACAAATGAATTAGAATGGATCGCACGAATGAATTAGAATGGATCGTACGAATGGATTAGAACGCATTATACAAATGAATTAGAATGGATCATACGAATGGATTAGAATGGATCGTACGAATGAATTAGAATAGATCGTACAAATGAATTAGAATGGATACATTCGAGCGAATGAATTAGAATGGATCGTACGAATGAATTAGAATGGATCATAGGAATGAATTAGAATGGATCGTGCAAATGAATTAGAATGGATACATTCGTGCGAATAAATTAGAATGGATTGTAGGAATGAATTAGAATGGATCGTACAAATGAATTAGAATGGTTACATTCGTACGAATGAATTAGAATGGATCGTACGAATGGATTAGAATGGATCGTACGAATCGATGAGAATGGATCGTACGAATTAGAATGGATCGTACGAATTAGAATGGATCGTACGAATAAATTAAAATGCATACATTCATGCGACTGAATTAGAATGGATCGTGCGAATTAATTAGAATGGATCGTACGAATGAATTTGAATGGATACATTTGTGCGAATGAATCTGAATGGATTGTGTTTGGGGGTATTTTTCGCTGGCCCGTGCGGCGTACCTGCAAGACAAAGAAAAAGCGTAAGAACGGCTGGCTCCCTTAGGAGCGCAGACCCTCCGATGCTCAAGTCAGTCTCGGGTGCTCAACGGCGAGCTATAGTAGACGAAAGTGGTAGGGATGAGGATTTCAAACCTGTACTCTGGAGCCTGGGGGTGGGCATTTATAGACATTGGCGACCTACCGTTGCCTGACACGTGGAGATTCTTTCCAGTGCCTTCTAGACCCCCACGTTCTGGCTCGCGTGGGTCTCTGACGGTTCTTGGTACTCGTGCTTCTGACATTCTTTGTCGTCGAGCCTGCCAGGTGGTTTGAGTGGGGGAGAGCATCTTTATTGTTGCTGCCAGGTGGCTCTTCTAGAATATTCAAGTCTGGGAGGTCTCAAAACTGACTCTGGCGGGCTTCCGTGGACTACAATCATCCACGTAGCTTCAGTGGGGTTTCGACACCTGGCAACCCTTCATGCTGCTCTATTGTGGGCGACCTCAGGTGGGAAACCAGGGCGAGCTCGCCCTCCGTTGCTCCGCCTTCTCTTCCACATCTATCAAGAGTCGGACCTCGCAGGAGCGACCTCTTCGATAAACAGGGGAGTCTTGGCGAGCTTGGGCGAGCTCTGGAGCGGGCTAGGGCGAGCTCCTGAGTGAGCTTGGGTGAGCTCCTTAGCGAGCTCTTAGCTTAAGGCCCTTTCAGCCCAATGTGGATCTCGCTCCCTGTCAAGGTGATTCGGTGAGCAGGGGGGGCGAACTCCTGGGCGAGTTTAGGCAAGCTCCTGAGCGAGCTCTTGAGGGAGCTTAGGTGAGCTCCTGAGCGAGTTTAGGCGAGCTCTTGAGCGAGCTTGGGCGAGCTCCTGAGTGAGCTCTTTGCCTAAGGCCCCTTCAGCCCAATGTGGATCTCGCTCCCTGTCAAGATGACTTGGTGAGCACGGGGGGGGGGGGGGGGGGAGGGGGGGGCGAGCTCCTGGGCGAGTTCCCCATCCCTTGGAATCCTGGGGTCAATGAGATCCGTAGGTAAGGGGGAACTGGTGTCGAGCGCGGGGAGCTAGGGGCGGGCTGTTGGCGAGCTAGGAGGCGAGCTTATTCGGATGAGGGCTCCAACTCCTGGACGGATTTCAGCTACCCCCAACAGATTGTACGAATGAATTAGAAAGGATCGTACGAATGAATTAGAATGGATATATTCGAGCGAATGAATTAGAATGGATCGTACGAATAAATTAGAATGGATCATAGGAATGAATTAGAATGGATCATGCAAATGAATTAGAATGGATCGTATGAGTGAATAAAAATGGATCGTACGAATGAATTAGAATGGATACATTTGTGCGAATGAATTAGAATGGATATATTCGTGCGAATGAATTAGAATGGATAGTACGAATGAATTAGAATGGATCATGGAATGAATTAGAATGGATCGTGCAAATGAATTAGAATGGATACATTCGTGCGAATGAATTAGAATGGATCGTAGGAATGAATTAGAATGGATCGTACGAATGAATTAGAATGGTTACATTCGTGCGAATGAATTAGAATGGATCGTAGGAATGAATTAGAATGGATCGTACGAATGAATTAGAATGGTTACATTCGTACGAATGAATTAGAATGGATCGTACGAATGAATTAGAATGAATCATACGAATGATTTAGAATGGATCGTGCGAATGAATTTGAATAGATCGTACGAATGAATTAGAATGGATACATTCGTGCGAATGAATTAGAATGGATTGTACGAATGAATTAGAATGGATCGTGCGAATGAATTAGATTGGATCGTATGAATAAATTAGAATGGATACATTTGTACGAATAAATTAGAATAGATTGTACGAATGAATTAGAATGGATACATTCTTGTGAATAAATTAGAATGGATCGTATATTCGTGCAAATAAATTAGAATGGATCATACGAATGAATTAGAATGGATCATGCGAATGAATTAGAATGAATCGTATGAATGCATTAGAATGGATCGTACGAATGAATTAGAATGAATCGTACGATCCATTCTAATTCATTCGTCCGATCCATTCTAATTCATTCGCACGAATATATCCATTCTAATTCATTCGTACAATCCATTCTAATTCATTCGCACGATCCATTCTAATTCATTCGTATGATCCATTCTAATTCATTCCTACGATCTATTCTAATTCATTCGCTCGAATCTATCCATTCTAATTTATTCGTTTGATCCATTCTAATTCATTCGTACGATCCATTCAAATTCATTCGCATGATCCATTCTAATTTTATTCGTACGATCCATTCTAATTTATTCTCACGAATGTAACCTTTCTAATTCATTTGTATGATCCATTCTAATTCATTCGTACGATCTATTCTAATCCATTCGTACGATCCATTCTAATCCATTCGTACGATCCAATCTAATTCATTCGTACGATCCATTCTAATTCATTCTCACAAATGTCACCTTTCTAATTCATTTGTACGGTCCATTCTAATTTATTCGTACGATCCATTCTAATCCATTCGTACGGTCCATTCTAATCCATTCGTACGATCCATTCTAATATATTCGCACGAATGTAACCATTCTAATTCATTCGTACGATCCATTCTAATTCATTCCTACGATCCATTCTAATTCATTCGCACGAATGTATACATTCTAATTCATTTGCACGATCCATTCTAATTCATTCCTATGATCCATTCTAATTCAATCGTACGATCCATTCTAATTCATTCGCTCGAATGTATCCATTCTAATTCATTCGTACGATCCATTCTAATTCGTTCATACGATCCATTCTAATTCGTTCATACGATCCATTCTAATTCATTCGTACGATCCATTCTAATTCATTCGTACGATCCAATGTAATCCATTCGTACGATCCATTCCAATTCATTCGTATGATCCATTCTAATTCACTCGTATGATCCATTCTAATTCATTCGTACGATCCATTCTAATTCATTCGCTCGAATGTAACATTCTAATTCATTCGTACGATCCATTCTAATTCATTCGTACGATCCATTCTAATTCATTCTCACGAATGTAACCTTTCTAATTCATTTGTATGTATCCATTCTAATTCATTCGTACGATCCATTCTAATTCATTCGCACGATCCATTCTAATTCATTCGTACGATCCATTCTAATTCATTTGCACGAATGTATCCATTCTAATACATTCGTATGATTCATTCTAATTCATTCGCACGATCCATTCTAATTCATTCGTACAATCCATTCTAATTCATTCGTCCGATCCATTCTAATTTATTCGCACGAATGTATCCATTCTAATTCATTCGTACAATCCATTCTAATTTATTCGCACGATCCATTCTAATTCATTCGTACGATCCATTCTAATTCATTCGTACGAATGTAACCATTCTAATTCATTCGTACGATCCATTCTAATTCATTCCTACGATCCATTCTAATACATTCGCACGAATGTATCCATTCTAATTCATTTGCACGATCCATTCTAATTCATTCCTATGATCCATTCTAATTTATTTGTACGATCCATTCTAATTAATTCTCTCGAATGTATCCATTCTAATTCATTTGTACGATCCATTCTAATTCATTCGTACGATCAATTCTAATTCATTCTCACGAATGTAACCTTTCTGATTCATTTGTATGAACCATTCTAATTCATTCGTACGATCCATTCTAATCCATTCGTACGATCCATTCTAATTCATTCGCACGAATGTAACCATTCTAATTCATTCGTACGATCCATTCTAATTCATTCCTACAATCCATTCTAATTCATTCGCACGAATGTATCCATTCTAATTCATTTGCACGATCCATTCTAATTCATTCCTATGATCCATTCTAATTCAGTCGTACGATCCATTCTAATTCATTCGCTCGAATGTATCCGTTCTAATTCATTCGTACGATCCATTCTAATTCGTTCGTACGATCCATTCTAATTCGTTCGTACGAGCCATTCAAATTCATTCGTACGATCCATTCTAATTCATTCGCACGAATGTATCCATTCTAATGCTTTTGTACGATTCATTCTAATTCATTCGCACGATCCATTCTAATTCATTCGTATGATCCATTCTTATTCATTCATATGATCCATTCTAATTTATTTGCATGAATATACGATCCATTCTAATTTATTCGCAAGAATGTATCCATTCTAATTCATTCGTACAATCCATTCTAATTTATTCGTACGATCCATTCTAATCCATTCGTACGATCCATTCTAATCCATTCGTACGATCCATTCTAATTCATTTGTACGATCCATTTTAATTCATTCGCATGATCCATTCTAATTCATTCGTATGATACATTCATATGACTGAATTAGAATGGATCGTACGAATGAAATAGAATGGATATATTCGATCGAATGAATTAGAATAGATCGTACGAATGAATTAGAATGGATCATAGGAATGAATTAGAATGGATCCACCGAATGAGTTAGAATGTATCGTACGAATGGATTAGAATGGATCGTACGAATGAATTAGAATGGATCGTACGAATGAATTTTGAATGGATCCACCGAATGAGTTAGAATGGATTGTACGAATGGATTAGAATGGATCGTACGAATGAATCAGAATGGATCGTACGAATGAATTAGAATGGATCGTACGAACGAATTAGAATGGATCATAGGAATGAATTAGAATGGATCGTGCAAATAAATTAGAATGGATCGTGCGAATGAATTAGAATGAATCGTACGAATGTATTAGAATGGATCTACCGAATGAGTTACAATGGATCATACGAATGAATTAGAATGGATCGTACGAATGGATTAGAATGGATCGTACGAATGGATTAGAATGGATCGTACGAATGAATTAGAATGAATCATACGAATGCATTAGAATGGATCGTTCTAATGAATTAGAATGAATTGTACGAACGAATTAGAATGGATCGTACGAACGAATTAGAATGGATCGTACGAATGAATTAGAATGGATACATTCGAGCGAATGAATTAGAATGGATCGTACGACAATTCTAATTCATTCGCACAATCCATTCTATTTCATTCTGACGAATGTAACCTTTCTAATTCATTTGTATGATCCATTCTAATTCATTCGTACGATCCATTCTAATCCATTCGTACGATCCATTCTTATTCATTCATATGATTCATTCTAATTCATTCGCACGATCCATTCTAATTCATTCGTACGATCCATTCTAATTCATTCGCACGAATGTATCCATTCTAATTTATTCGTACGATCCATTCTAATCCATTCGTACGATCCATTCTAATCCATTCGTACGATCCATTCTAATCCATTCGTACGATCCATTCTAATTCATTCGCATGATCTATTCTAATTCATTCGTATGATCCATTCTAATTCATTCGCACGATCCATTCAAATTCATTCGCACGATACATTCTAATTCATTCGTACGATCCATTCTAATTCATTCGTACGATCCATTCTAATTCATTCGCACGTTTCATTCTAATTTATTTGTATGAATGTATCCATTCTAATTCATTCGCACGATCCATTCTAATGCATTCGTACGATTCATTCTAATTCATTTGCACGATCCATTCTAATTCATTCGTACGATCCATTCTAATTCATTCGTACGATCCATTCTAATTCATTCATATTATCCATTCTAATTCATTCGCACGATCCATTCAAATTCATTCGCATGATCCATTCTAATTCATTCGTACGTTCCATTCTAATTCATTCATACGATCTATTCTAATTCATTCGCACGAATGTATCCATTCTAATTCATTCGCACAATACAATCTAATTCAAACGTACGATCCATTCTAATTCATTCATATGATGTATTCTAATTCATTCGTATGATTCATTCTAATTCATTCCTACGATCTATTCTAATTCATTCATATGATCCATTCTAATTCATTCGTACGAATGTATCCATTCTAATTCATTCGTACGATCCGTTCTAACTCATTTGTACGATCCATTCTAATTCATTCGTACGATCCATTCAAATTCATTCGTACGATCCATTCTAATCCATTCGTATGATCTAATTATAATCCATTCGTACTATCCATTCTAATTCGTTCGTATGATCCGTTCTAATTCATTCGTATGATACATTCGTGAGAATGAATTAGAATGGATCGTACGAATAAATTAGAATGGATACATTCGTGCGAATGAATTAGAATGGATCGTACAAATGAATTAGAATGGATCGTACGAATGAATTAGAATGGATCATGCGAATGAATTAGAATGGATTGTACGAATGAATTAGAATGGATACATTTGTGCGAAAGAATTAGAATGGATCGTGCAAATGAATACGAGTAGATCGTACGAATGAATTAGAATGGATCGTACGAATGAATTAGAATGGATCATACGATTGAATTTGAATGGATCGTACGAATGAATTAGAATGGATACATTAGTGCGAATTAATTAGAATGGATCGTACGAATGAATTAGAATGGATCGTACGAATGAATTAGAATCGATCGTACGAATGAATTAGAATGGATCTTGCGAATGAATTAGAATGGATCATACGATTGAATTTGAATGGATCGTACGAATGAATTAGAATGTATACATCAGTGCGAATTAATTAGAATGGATCGTACGAATGAATTAGAATGGATCGTACGAGTGAATTAGAATGGATCTTGCGATTGAATTAGAATAGATCGTACGAATGAATTAGAATGGATACATTCGTGCGAATGAACTAGAATGGATACATACATTCATGCGAATGAATTAGAATGGATCGTATGAATGAGTTAGAATGGATCGTATGAATGAATTAGAATGGATTGCATGAATGAATTAGAATGGATCATACGAATGAATTGGAATGGATCGTATGAATGAATTAGAATGGATTGCATGAATGAATTAGAATGGATCATACGAATGAATTGGAATGGATCGTACGAATGAATTAGAATGGATACATTCATGCAAATGAATTAGAATGGATCGTGCGAATGAATTAGAATGGATCGTACGAATGAAATAGAATGGATCGTACGAATGAATTAGAATGGATCATAGGAATGAATTAGAATGGATCATGCGAATGAATTAGAATGGATTGTACGAATCAATTAGAATGGATATATTTATGCGAATGAATTAGAATGCATGGAACGAATGAATTAGAATGGATACATTTGTGCGAATAAATTAGAATGGATCGTACGAATGAATTAGAATGGATCGTACGAATGAATTAGAATGGATACATTCGTGTGAATGAATTAGAATGGATCGTACGAACGAATTAGAATGGATCATAGGAATGAATTAGAATGGATCGTGCAAATGAATTAGAATGGATACATTCGTGCGAATGAATTAGAATGGATCGTAGGAATGAATTAGAATGGATCGTACGAATGAATTAGAATGGTTACATTCGTGCGAATGAATTAGAATGGATCGTAGGAATGAATTAGAATGGATCGTACGAATGAATTAGAATGGTTACATTCGTGCGAATGAATTAGAATGCATCGTATGAATGAATTAGAATGAATCATACGAATGAATTAGAATGGATCGTGCGAATGAATTTGAATGGATCGTACGAATGAATTAGAATGGATACATTCGTGCGAATGAATTAGAATGGATCGGACGAATGAATTAGAATGGATCGGACGAATGAATTAGAATAGATCATGCTAATGAATTTGAATGGATCAAACAAATGAATTAGAAAGGTTACATTCGTGAGAATGAATTAGAATGGATCGTACGAATGAATTAGAATGGATCATGCGAATGAATTAGAATGGATCATACGAATGAATTAGAATGGATCATATGAATGAATTACAATGGATCATACGAATGGATTAGAATAGATCGTAAGAATGGATTAGAATAGATCATACGAATGGATTAGAATGGATCGTACAAATGAATTAGAATGGATCTAACTACTGAATTAGAAAGGATCGTACGAATGAATTAGAATGGATCGTACGAATGAATTAGAATGGATCGAACGAATGAATTAGAATGGATACATTTGAGCGAATGAATTAGAATAGATCGTAGGAATTAACTAGAATGGATAGTACGAATGAATTAGAATGGATCGTACGAATGGATTAGAATGGATCGTACGAAAGGATTAGAATGGATCGTACGAATGGATTAGAATGGATCGTATGAATGAATTAGATCGTACGAATGAATTCGAATGGATCGTACGAATGAATTAAAATGGATACATTCGTGCGAATGAATTAGAATGGATCGTACGAATGGATTAGAATGGATCATAGGAATGAATTAGAATGGATCATACGAATGAATTAGAATGGATCGTACAAATGAATTAGAAAGGTTATATTTGTGAGAATGAATTAGAATGAATCGTACGATTCATTCTAATTCATTCGTACGATCCATTCAAATTCATTTGCACGATCCATTCTAATTCATTCGCACGATCCATTCTAATTCATTCGTACGATCCATTCTAATTCATTCGCACGATCCATTCTAATTCAATCGTACGATCCATTCTAAATCATTCGTACGAATGTATCCATTTTAATGCATTCATACGATTCATTCTAATTCATTCGCACGATCCATTCTAATTCATTCGTACAATCCAGTCTAATTCATTCGTCTGATCCATTCTAATTCATTCGTACGAATGTATCCATTCTAATTCATTCGTACAATCCATTCTAATTCATTCGCACGATCTATTCTAATTCATTCGTATGATCCATTCTAATTCATTCCTACGATCTATTCTAATTCATTCGCTCGAATGTATCCATTCAAATTCATTCATTCGATCCATTCTCATTTATTTATACGATCCATTCTGATTCATTCGTATGATCCATTCTAACTCATTCGTACGATCCATTCTAATTCATTTTCACGAATGTAACCTTTCTAATTCATTTGTATGAACCATTCTAATTCATTCGTACGATCCATTCTAATCCATTTGCACGATCCATTCTAATCCATTCATATGATCCATTCTAATCCATTCGTACGATCCATTCTAATTCATTCGTACGATCTATTCTAATTCATTCTTACAAATGTAACCTTTCTAATTCATTTGTATGATCCATTCTAATTCATTCGTACGATCCATTCTAATCCATTCGTACGATCCATTCTAATTCATTCGTATGATACATTCGAGCGATCCATTCTAATTCATTTGCACAATCCATTCTAATTCATTCCTATGATCCATTGTAATTCATTCGTATGATCCATTCTAATTCATTCGCTTGAATGTATCCATTCTAATTCATTCGTACAATCTATTCTAATTCGTTCATACGATCCATTCTAATTCGTTCGTACGATCCATTCTAATTCGTTCGTATGATCCATTCTAATTCATTCGCACGATCTATTTTAATTCATTCATACGATCCATTCTAATCCATTCGTATGATCAATTCTAATTCATTCGCACGATCCATTCTAATTCATTCTCACGAATGTAACCTTTCTAATTCATTTGTATGATCCATTCAAATTTATTCGTACGATCCATTCTAATCCATTCGTACGATCCATTCGAATTCAATTCGTGCAATCCATTAAAATTCATTCGCACAAATGTATCCATTCTAATTCATTCGTATGATCCATTCTAATTCATTCGCACGAATGTATCCATTCTAATACATTCGTACGATCCATTCTAATTCATTCGCACGATCCATTCTAATTCATTCGTATGATCAATTCTAATTCATTCGCACGATCCATTCTAATTCATTCGTACGATCTAATTCATTCGTACGATCCATTCTAATTCATTCGTATGATCGATTCTAATTCATTCGCACGATCCATTCTAATACATTTGCATGAATGTATCCATTCTAATTTATTCGTACGATCCAGACTTATTCATTCGTACGATCCATTCTAATACATTCGCACGAATATATCCATTCTAATTCATTCGTACGATCCTTTCTAATTCATTCGCACGATCCATTCTAATTCTTTCATATGATCCATTCTAATTCATTCGCACGAATGTATCCATTCATGTTCATTCGTACGCTCCATTGTAATTCATTTGTACGCTCAATTCTTATTCATCGCACAAATGTATCCATTCTAATTTATTCGTATGATCCATTTAAATTCAATCGTATGATCCATTCTAATTCATTCGCATGATCAATTCAAATTGATTCGTCCGATCCATTCTAATTCATTCGCACGAATGTATCCATTCTAATTTATTCATACGATCCATTCTAATTCATTCGCATGGTCCATTCTAACTCATTCGGTGGATCCATTCTAATTCATTCGTACGATCCATTCTAATTCATTCGCACGATACATTCTAATTTATTCGTACGATCCATTCTAATTCATTCGTACGATCTATTCTTAATCATTCGCATGATCCATTCTAATTCATTCGTACGATCCATTCTAATTCATTCGTACAATCCATTCAAATTCATTCGTGCGATGCAATCTAATTCATTCGCACAAATGTATATATTCTAATTCATTCGTACAATGCGTTCTAATCCATTCGTACGATCCATTCTAATTCATTCGTATGATCAATTCTAATTCATTCGCACGATCCATTCTAATTCATTCGTACGATCCATTCTAATTCATTCGTACGATCCATTCTAATTCATTCGCACAAATGTATCCATTCTAATTCATTCTAATTCATTCGTACGATTCATTCTATTGCATTCGTACGATTCATTCTAATTCATTCGCACGATCCATTCTAATTCATTCGTACGATCCATTCTAATTCATTCTCACGAATGTAACCTTTCTAATTCATTTGTATGATCCATTCTAATTCATTTGTACGATCCATTCTAATCCATTCGTACGATCCATTGTAATTCATTCATATAATCCATTCAGATTCATTCGCACAAATGTATCCATTCAAATTCATTCGTACGATTCATTCTAATTAATTCGCACGATCTATTCTAATTAAGTCGTATGAATGTATCCATTTTAATTCATTCATACGATAAATTCTTATTCGTATGATCCATCCCAATCCATTCGTATGATCCATTCTAATCCATTCGTACGATCCATTCTAATTCATTCATACGATCCATTCTAATTCATTCCTACGATCCATTCTAATTCATTCGCACGAATGCATCCATTCTAATTTATTCCTATGATCCATTCTAATTCATTCTCATGAATTAGAATGAATCGTACGAATGAATTAGAATGGATCGTACAAATGAATTAAAATGGATACATTTGTACGAATAAATTAGAATGGATTGTACGAATGAATTAGAATGGATACATTCTTGCGAATAAATTAGAATGGATCGTATATTCGTGCAAATTAATTAGAATGGATCATACGAATGAATTAGAATTGATCATGCGAATGAATTAGAATGAATCGTACAAATACATTAGAATGGATCGTACGAATAAATTAGAATAAATCGTATGATCCATTCTAATTCATTCGTCCGATCCATTCTAATTCATTCGCACGAATGTATCCATTCTAATTCATTCGTACAATCCATTCTAATTCATTCGCACGATCAATTCTAATTCATTCGTATAACCCATTCTAATTCATTCCTATGATCTATTCTAATTCATTCGCTCGAATGTATCCATTCTAATTCATTCGTTCGATCCATTCTAATTCATTCGTACGATCCATTCAAATTTATTCGTATGATCCATTCTAATTCATTCGTAGATCCATTCTAATTCATTCTCACGAATGTAACCTTTCTAATTCATTTGTATGATCCATTCTAATTCATTCGTACGATCCATTCTAATCCATTTGTACGATCCTTTCTAATCCATTCGTACGATCCATTCTAATTAATTCTCACAAATGTAACCTTTCTAATTCATTTGTACGATCCATTCTAATTCATTCGAACGATCCATTCTAATCCATTCGTATGATCCATTCTAATCCATTCGTACGATCCATTCTAATTCATTCACACGAATGTAACCATTCTAATTCATTCGTATGATCCATTCTAATTCATTACTACGATCCATTCTAATTCATTCGTACGAATGAATCCATTCTAATTCATTTGCGCGATCCATTCTAATTCATTCCTATGATCCATTCTAATTCAGTCGTACGATCCATTCTAATTCATTCGCTCGAATGTATCCACTCTAATTCATTCGTACGATCCATTCTAATTCGTTCATATGATCCATTCTAATTCCTTCGTACAATACATTCTAATTCATTCGTACGATCCATTCTAATCCATTTGTATGATCCATTCTAATTCATTCGTACAAATGAATTAGAATGGATCGTATGAATGAATAAGAATGGATCGTACGAATGAATTAGAATGGATCGTGCGAATGAATTAGAATGAATCGTACGAATGAATTAGAATGGATACATTCGAGCGAATGAATTAGAATGGATCGTATGAATGAATTAGAATGTATCATAAGAATGAATTAGAATGGATCGTGCAAATGAAATAGAATGGATACATTCGTGCGAATGAATTAGAATGGATCATAGGAATGAATTAGAATGGATCGTACGAATGATTTAGAATGGTTACAATCGTGCGAATGAATTAGAATAGATCGTATGAATGAATAAGAATGGATAGTGTGAATGAATTAGAATGGATCATAGGAATGAATTAGAATGAATCGTACGAATGAACTAGAATGGATACATTCGTGCGAATGAATTAGAATGGATCATATGAAAGAATTAGAATGGATTGTGCAAATGGATTAGAAAGGATCGTACGAATGAATTAGAATGGATCGGATGAATTAGAATGGATCATGCGAATGAATTAGAATGGATCGTACGAATGAATTGGAATGGAGCGTGCGAATGAATTAGAATGGATCGTACGAATGAATTAGAATGGATTTGTACGAATGAATTAGAATGGATCGTACGAATGGATTAGAATGGATCGTACGAATTAGAATGGATCGTATGAATAAATTAGAATGGATCGTACGAATAATTTAGAATGGATCGTAGGAATGAATTAGAATGGATCGTTCGAATGAATTAGAACGAATCGTACAAATGAATTAGAATGGATCGTACGATGTACGAATGGATCGTACGAATGAATTAGAATGGATCGTGCGAATGAATTAGAATGGATACATTCATGCGAATGAATTAGAATGGATCGTACGAATGGATTAGAATGGATCGTACAAATGGATTAGAATGGATCGTACGAATGAATTAGAATGGATCGTACAAATGAATTAGAAAGGTTACATTTGTGAGAATGAATTAGAATGGATCGTACGAATGAATTAGAATGGATCGTACGAATAAATTAGAACGGATCGTGCGAATGAATTAGATTGGATACATTCATGCAAATGAATCAGAATGGATCGTATGAATGAATTAGAATGGATCGTACGAATGGATTAGAATGGATCGTACGAATGCATTAGAACGCATTGTACGAATGAATTAGAATAGATACATTTGTACGAATGAATTAGAATGGATCGTACGAATGAATTAGAATGGATATATTTGAACGAATAAATTAGAATGGATCATACGAATGAATTAGAATGGATCGTACGAATGAATTAGAATGGATCGTGCGAATGAATTAGAATCGATCGTACGAATGAATTAGAATGGATCGTACGAATGAATTAAAATGGATACATTCGAGCGAATGAATTAGAATGGATACATTTGTGCGAATGAATTAGAATGGATCGTATGAATGGATTAGAATGGATCGTACGATGCAATCTAATTCATTCGTACAATGCGTTCTAATCCATTCGTACAATCCATTACAATTCATTCGTACGATCTATTCTAATTCATTCACACGAATGTATCCATTCTAATTCATTCGTACGATCCATTCTAATTCGTTCGTACGATCCATTCTAATTCGTTCGTACGATCCATTCTAATTCATTCGCACGATCAATTCTAATTCATTCGTATGATCCATTCTAATTCATTCTTAAGATCTATTCTAATTCATTCGTATGATCCATTCTAATTTATTCGTTCGATACATTCTAATTCATTCGTACAATCCATTCAAATTAATTCGCATGATCCATTCTAATTCATTCGTACGATCCATTCTAATTTATTCTCATGAATGTAACCTTTCTAATTCATTTGTATGATCCATTCTAATTCATTTGTACGATACATTCTAATCCATTCATACGATCCATTCTAATCCATTCATACGATCCATTCTAATTCATTCGTACGATCCATTCTAATTCATTCGTATGAATGTATCCATTCTAATTAATTCGTATGATCCATTTTAATTCATTCGTACGATCCATTCTAATTCATTCGTACGATCTAATTCATTCGTACGATCCATTCAAATTCATTCATATGATCGATTCTAATTCATTCGCACGATCCATTCTAGTTCATTCGTACGAATGGATTAGAACGCATTGTACGAATGAATTAGAATAGATACAGTTGTGCGATGAATTAGAATGGATCGTACGTTTGAATTAGATTGGATCGTACGAATTAATTAGAATGGATACATTCGTTGGAATGAATTAGAATGGATTGTATGAATGAATTAGAATGGATCGTACGAATGAATTAGAATGGTTACATTCGTGTGAATGAATTAGAATGGATCGTACGAATGGATTAGAATGGATCGTACGAATGAATTAGAATGGATCGTACAAATGAATTAGAAAGGTTACATTTGTGAAAATGAATTAGAATGGATCGTACGAATGCATTAGAATGGATCGTACGAATGGATTAGAATGGATCGTACGAATGGATTAGAATGAAACGTACGAATGAATTAGAATGGATCATACGAATGAATTAGAATGGATCGTACGAATGAATTAGAATGGATACAATCGTGCGAATGAATTAGAATGGATTGTATGAATGAATTGGAATGGATCATAGTAATGAATTAGAATGGATCGTGCAAATGAATTAGAATGGATACATTCGTGCGAATGAATAAGAATGGATCGTAGGAATGAATTAGAATGGATCGTACGAATGAATTAGAATGGTTACATTCGTTCGAATGAATTAGAATGAATCGTACGAATGGATTACAATGGATCGTACGAATGGATTAGAATGGATCGTACGAATGGATTAGAATGGATCGTACGAATGGATTAGAATGGATCGTACAAATAAATTAGAAAGGTTACATTTGCGAGAATGAATTTGAATGGATCGTACTAATGAATTAGAATGGATCGTACGAATGAATTAGAATGGATCGTACGAATGAATTAGAATGGATCGTAAGAATGAATTAGAATGGATACATTTGTGCGAATAAATTAGAATGGATCATGCGAATGAATTAGAATGGATCGTACGAATGAATTAGAATGGATATATTTATGCGAATGAATTAGAATGGATCGAACGAATGAATTAGAATGGATACATTTGTGCGAATGAATTTGAATGGATCGTACGAATGAATTAGAATGGATCGTACGATTGAATTAGAATGGATACATTTGTGCGAATGAATTAGAATGGATCATACGAA
Source organism: Chamaelirium japonicum (assembly GCA_947650365.1). NCBI lineage: Eukaryota > Viridiplantae > Streptophyta > Magnoliopsida > Liliales > Melanthiaceae > Chamaelirium > Chamaelirium japonicum. Next base: position 876,174 of record CANTAL010000070.1, on the reverse strand, counting down.
TGAATTAGAATGGATCGTACGAATGAATTAGATCGTACGAACGAATTGGAATGGATAGTACGAATGAATTAGAATGGATACATTCGAGCGAATGAATTAGAATGGATCGTACGAATGAATTAGAATGGATCGTGCAAATGAATTAGAATGGATACATTCGTGCGAATGAATTAGATTGGATCGTAGGAATGAATTAGAATGGATCGTACGAATGAATTAGAATGGTTACATTCGTGCGAATGAATTAGAATGGATCATACGAATGGTTTAGAATGGATCGTACGAATAGATTAGAATGGATCGTACGAATGAATTAGAATGGATTGCACAAATGAATTAGAAAGGTTATATTTGTGAGAATGAATTAGAATGGATCGTATGAATGAATTAAAATGGATCATACGAATGGATTAGAATGGATCGTACGAATGGATTATAATGGATCATACGAATGGATTAGAATGGATCGTACGAATGAATTAGAATGGATCATACAAATGAATTAGAAAGGTTACATTCGTGAGAATGAATTAGAATGGATTGTACGAATGAATTAGAATGGATCATACGAATGAATTAGAATGGATCATACGAACGAATTAGAATGGATCGTACGAACGAATTAGAATGGATCATATGAACGAATTAGAATGGATCGTACGAATGAATTAGAATGGATACATTCGTACGATTCATTCTAATTCATTCGTACGATCCATTCTTATTCATTCATACGATCTATTCAAATTCATTCGCTTGATCCATTCTAATTCATTCGTACGATCCGTACGATCCATTCTAATTCATTCGTACGATCGATTCTAACTCATTCACACGATCCATTCTAATTCATTCGTACGATCCATTCTAATTCATTCGTTTTATCCATTCTAATTTATTCGTACGATCTATTCTAATTCATTCTCACAAATGTAACCTTTCTAATTCATTTGTACGATCCATTCTAATTCATTCGTACGATCCATTCTAATCCATTCGTACGATCCATTCTAAACCATTCATATGATCCATTCTAATTCATTCACACGAATGTAACCATTCTAATTCATTCGTATGATCCATTCTTATTCATTCCTACGATCCATTCTAATTCATTCGCACGAATGTATCCATTCTAATTCATTTGCACGATCTATTCTTATTCATTCCTATGATCCATTCTAATTCATTCGTACGATCCATTCTAATTCATTCGCTCGAATGTATCCATTCTAATTCATTCATACGATCCATTCTAATTCGTTCGTACGATCTAATTCATTGATACGATCCATTCTAATTTATTCGTATGATCCATTCTAATTCATTCGCACAAATGTATCCATTCTAATTCATTCGTACGATCCATTCTAATTCATTCGTACGATCCATTCTAATTCATTCGCACAAATGTATCCATTCAAATTCATTCGTTCGATCCATTCTAATTCATTCGCACAAATGTATCCATTCTAATTCATTCGTACAAATGTATCCATTCTAATTCATTCGTACGATCCATTCTAATTCATTCACACAAATGTATCCATTCTAATTCATTAGTTCGATCCATTCTAATTCATTCGCATAAATATATCTATTCCAATTCATTCGTATGATCTATTCTAATTCATTCTCACAAATGTATCCATTCTAATTTATTCGTACAATCCATTCTAATTCATTTGCACGATCCATTCTAATTCATTCGTACGATCCATTCTAATCCATTCATATGATCCATTCTAATCCATTCATACGATCCATTCTAATTCATTCGTACGATCCATTCTAATTCATTCTCACAAATGTAACCTTTCTAATTCATTTGTACGATCCATTCTAATCCATTCATACGATCCATTTTAATCCATTCGTACGATCCATTCTAATTTATTCACAAGAATGTAACCATTCTAATTCATTCGTACGATCCATTCTAATTCATTCCTACGATCCATTCTAATTCATTCGCACGAATGTATCCATTCTAATTCATTTGCACGATCCATTCTAATTCATTCCTATGATCCATTCTAATTCATTCGTACGATCCATTCTAATTCATTCGCTCGAATGTATCCATTCTAATTCATTCGTACGATCCATTCTAATCCATTCGTACGATCCATTCTAATTCATTCGTACAAATGAATTAGAATGGATCGTATGAATAAATAAGAATGGATCGTACGAATGAATTAGAATGGATCGTGCGAATGAATTAGAATGAATCGTACGAATGAATTAGAATGGATACATTCGAGCGAATGAATTAGAATGGATCGTACGAATGAACTAGAATGGATCATAGGAATGAATTAGAATGGATCGTGCAAATGAATTAGAATGGATACATTCGTGCGAATGAATTAGAATGGATCATAGGAATGAATTAGAATGGATCGTACGAATGGATTAGAATGGTTACATTCGTGCGAATGAATTAGAATGGATCGTACGAATGAATTAGAATGGATCGTGCGAATGAATTAGAATTGATCACACGAATGAATTAGAATGGATCGTACGAATGAATTAGAATGGATCGTGCGAATGAATTAGAATGAATCGTACGAATGAATTAGAATGGATCGTACGAACGAATTAGAATGGATCGAATGAACGAATTAGAATGGATCGTACAAATGAATTAGAATGGATACATTCGAGCGAATGAATTAGAATGGATCGTACGAATGAATTAGAATAGATCATAGGAATGAATTAGAATGGATCATGCAAATGAATTAGAATGGATACCTTTGTGCATATGAATTAGAATGGATCGTACGAATAAATTAGAATGGATCATATTAATGAATTAGAATGGATCGTACGAATGAATTAGAATGGATACATTCGTGCGAATGAATTAGAATGGACCGTGCGACTCAATTAGACTGGATCGTGCGAATGAATAAGAATGGATCATACGAATGAATTAGAATGGATCGTACGAATTAATTAGAATCGATACATTCATGCGAAAAAATTAGAATGGATTGTATGAATGAATTAGAATGGGTCGTACGAATGAATTAGAATGGTTACATTCGTGCGAATGAATTACAATGGATCGTACGAATGGATTAGAATGGATCGTACGAATGGATTAGAATGGATCGTACGAATGAATTAAAATGGATCGTACAAATAAATTAGAAAGGTTACATTTGTGAGAATGAATTAGAATGGATCGTACGAATGAATTAGAATGGATCGTACGAATGGATTAGAATGGATCGTGCGAATGGATTAGAATGGATCATACGAATAAATTAGAATGGATCGTACGAATGGATTAGAATGGATCGTACGAATAGATTAGAATGGATCGTACGAATGAATTAGAATGGATCATACAAATGAATTAGAAAGGTTACATTTGTGAGAATGAATTAGAATGGATCGTACGAATGAATTAGAATGGATCATACGAATGGATTAGAATGGATCATACGAATGAATTAGAATGGATCGTACGAATGAATTAGAATGGATCGTGCGAATGAATTAGAATCTATCGTACGAATGAATTAGAATGGATCATATGAGTGAATTAGATCGTACGAATGAATTAGAATGGATCGTACGAATGAATTAAAATGGATACATTCGAGTGAATGAATTAGAAAGGTTACATTTGTGAGAATGAATTAGAATGGATCGTACGAATGGATTAGAATGGATCGTACGAATGGATTAGAATGGATCGTACGAATGGATTAGAATGGATCGTATGAATGAATTAGAATGGATCATACAAATGAATTAGAAAGGTTACAATTGTGAGAATGAATTTGAATGGATCGTACGAATAAATTAGAATGGATCATGCGAATAAATTTGAATGGATCGTATGAATGAATTAGAATGGATCGAACGAATGAATTAGAATGGATACATTCGAGCGAATGAATTAGAATAGATCATAGGAATGAATTAGAATGGATCATACGAATGAATTAGAATGGATCGTGCGAATGAATTAGAATGGATTGTTCGAATGAATTAGAATGGATACATTTATGCAAATGAATTAGAATGGATCGTACGAATGAATTTGAATGGATCGTACGATGCAATCTAATTCATTCGCACGATCCATTCTAATTTATTCGTAAGATCCATTCTAATTCATTCGTACGATCTATTCTAATTCATTCGCTCGAATGTATCCATTCTAATTCATTCGTACAATCCATTCAAATTCATTCGTACGATGCAATCTAATTCATTCACTCAAATGTATCTATTCTAATTCATTCGTACAATGCGTTCTAATCCATTCGTACGATCCATTCTAATCCATTTGTACGATCCATTCTAATTCATTCGCACGATCCATTCTAATTCATTCGTACAACTCATTCGTACGATCCATTCTTATTCATTTGTATGATCCATTCTAATTCATTCGCACGAATGTAACCATTCTAATTCATTCGTACGATCCATTCTAATTCATTCCTACGATCCATTCTAATTCATTCGCACGAATGTATCCATTCTAATTCATTTGCACGATCCACTCTAATTCATTCCTATGATCCATTCTAATTCATTCGTACGATTCATTCTAATTCAAACGTACGATCCATTCTAATTCATTCGTATGATCCTTTCTAATTCATTCCTACGATCTATTCTAATTCATTCGCTCGAATGTATCCATTCTAATTCATTCGTACGATCCATTCTTATTCATTCATACGAACCATTCAAATTCATTCGCATTATCCTTTCTAATTTATTCGTTTGATCCATTCTAATTCATTCGCACGAGTGTATCCATTCTAATTCATTCGTACAATCCATTCTAATTCATTCGCACGATCCATTCTAATTCATTCGTATGATCCATTCTAATTCATTCCTACGATCTATTGTAATTCTTTCGCACGATCCATTCTAATTCTTTTGCACAATCCATTCTAATTCATTCGTACGATCCATTCTAATTCATTCCTATATACGATCCATTCTAATCTATTCCTATGATCCATTCTAATTTATTCATGCGAATGAATTAGATTGCATCGTACGAATGAATTTGAATGGATCGGACGAATGAATTAGAATGGATCGTACGAATGAATTAGAATGGATCGAACGAATGGATTAGAATGGATCGTACGAATGAATTAGAAAGGTTACATTTGTAAGAATGAATTAGAATTGATCGTACGAATGAATTAAATGGATCGTACGAATGGATTAGAATGGATCATACGAATGAATTTGAATGGATCGTACGAATGAATTAGAATGGATCGTGCGAATGAATTAGAATCGATCATACGAATGAATTAGAATGGATCGTACGAATGAATTAGATCGTACTAATGAATTAGAATGGATCGTACGAATGAATTAAAATGGATACATTCGAGCGAATGAATTAGAATGGATACATTTGTGCGAATGAATTAGAATGGATCGTACGAATGAATTAGAATGAATCGTACGATGCAATCTAATTCATTCGTACAATGCGTTCTAATCTATTCGTACGATCCATTATAATTCATTCGTACGATCTATTCTAATTCATTCGCACGAATGTATCCATTCTATTTCATTCGTACGATCCATTCTAATTCGTTAATACGATCCATTCTAATTCGTTCGTACGATCCAGTCTAATTCGTTCGTACGATCCATTCTAATTCATTCGTACGATCCATTCTAATTCATTCATACGATCCATTCAAATTCATTCCTATAATCCATTCTAATCCATTCGTACGATCCATTCTAATTCATTCGTACGATGCAATCTAATTCATTTGAACAAATGTATCTATTCTAATTCATTCGTACAATGCGTTCTAATCCATTCGTACGATCCTTTCTAATCCATTCGTACGATCCATTCTAATTCATTCGTATGATCCATTCTAATTCATTCATACGATCCATTCTAATTCATTTGCATGAATGTATCCATTCTAATTCATTCGCTCGAATGTATCTATTTTAATTCATTCGTACGATCCATTCTAATTCATTCGTACAATCTAATTCATTCGTACGATCCATTCTAATTCATTCGTACGATCGATTCTAATTCATTCGCACGAATGTATCCATTCTAATTCATTCGTACGATCCATTCTAATTCATTCGCTCGAATGAATTAGAATGGATCGTGCGAATGAATTAGAATGGATCATACGAATGAATTAGAATGGATCGTACGAATTAATTAGAATGGATCGTACGAATGAATTTGATCGTACGAATGAATTAGAATGGACCATACGAATGAATTAAAATGGATACATTCGAGCGAATGAATTAGAATGGATACATTCATGCAAATGAATTAGAATGGATCGTAGGAATGAATTAGAATGGATACATTCGAGCGAATGAATTAGAATAGATCGTACGAATGAATTAGAATGGATTCATTTGTGTGAATGAATTAGAATGGATATATTTGAACGATCCATTCTAATTCATTCGTACGATCCATTCTAATCCATTCGCACGATCCATTCTAATTCATTCGTATGATATATTCTAATTCATTCGTATGATCCATCCTAATTCATTCGTACGATCCATTCTAATTCATTCGCACGATCCATTCTAATTCATTCCTGCGAATGAATTAGAATGGATCATACGAATGAATTAGAATTAGATCGTACGAATGAATTAGAATGGATCGTACGAATGAATTAAAATGGATACATTCATAAGACTGAATTAGAATTCATTCGTATGATCCATTCTAATTCATTCGTACGAATGAATTAGAATGGATCATACAAATGAATTAGAATGGATCGTGCGAATGAATTAGAATGGATCATATGAACGAATTAGAATGGATCGTGCGAATGAATTAGAATGGATACATTCGTGCTAATGAATTAGAATGGATCATGCGAATGAATTAGAATGGATACATTCATGCGAATGAATTAGAATGGATCGAGCGAATGAATTAAAATGGATACATTCGTACGATCCATTCTTATTCATTTGTATGATCCATTCTAATTCATTCGCACGAATGTAACCATTCTAATTCATTCGTACGATCCATTCTAATTCATTCCTATGATCCATTCTAATTCATTCGCACGAATGTATCTATTCTAATTCATTTGCACGATCCATTCTAATTCATTCCTATGATCCATTCTAATTCATTCGTACGATCCATTCTAATTCAAACGTACGATCCATTCTAATTCATTCGTACGATCCATTCTAATTCATTCCTACGATCTATTCTAATTCATTCGCTCGAAAGTATCCATTCTAATTCATTCGTATGATCTATTCTTATTCATTCGTACGATCCATTCAAATTCATTCGCATGATCCATTCTAATTAATTCGTACGATCCATTCTAATTTATTCGCATGAACGTATCCATTCTAATTCATTCGTACAATCCATTCTAATTCATTCGCACCATCCATTCTAATTCATTCGTATGATCCATTCTAATTCATTACTACGATCTATTCTAATTCGTTTGTATGATCCATTCTAATTCATTCGTACGAATGAATTAGAATGGATCATACGACTTAATTCTAATTCAGTCGTATGAATGTATCCATTTTAATTCATTCGTACGATCCATTCTAATTCATTCGTATGATCTAATTCATTCGTACGATCCATTCTAATTCATTCGTACGATCCATTCTAATTTATTCGCACGAATGAATTAGAATGGACCGTGCGAATGAATTAGAATGGATCGTACGAATAAATTAGAATAGATCGTACGAATGAATTAGAATGGATCGTGCGAATGGATTAGAATGAATCGTACGAATGAATTATAATGGATCGTTCAAATATATCCATTCTAATTCATTCGCACAAATGTATCCATTCTAATTCATTCGTACGATCTATTCTAATTCATTCGTATGATCCATTCTAATTTATTCGCATGATCTATTCTAATTCATTCGTACGATTCATTCTAATTCATTCGCACGATCCATTCTAATTCATTCGTACGATCCATTCTAATTCATTCGCACGATCGATTCTAATTCATTCGTATGATCCATTCTAATTCATTCGTACGATCCATTCTAATTCTTTCGTACGATCCATTCTAATTCATTCGCACGATCTATTCTAATTCATTCGTACAATCCATTCTAATTTATTCGTACGATCCATTCTAATTCATTCGTACGATCCATTCTAATTAGATCGTATGATCCCTTCTAATTCATTCGCACAAATGTATCCATTTTAATTCATTCGTACGATCCATTCTAATTTATTCATACGATCCATTCTAATTCATTCGCACGATCCATTCTAATTCATTCGGACGATCCATTCTAATTCATTCGTATGATCAATTCTAATTCATTCGCACGATCCATTCTAATTCATTCGTATGATCCATTATAATTCAATTCGTGCAATCCATTCCAATTCATTCGTACGATCCATTCTAATTCATTCGTATGATCCATTATAATTCAATTCGTGCAATCCATTCCAATTCATTCGTACGATCCATTCTAATTCATTCGTGGGAATAAATTAGAATGGATCGTACGAATGAATTAGAATGGATCGTATGAATGAATTAGATTGTACGAATGAATTAGAATGGATCGTACGAATGAATTAAAATTGATACATTCATACGACTGAATTAGAATTCATTCGTATGATCCATTCTAATTCATTCGTACGAATGAATTGGAAAGGTTACATTCGGGAGAATGAATTAGAATGGATCGTGCGAATGAATTAGAATTGATTATACGAATGGATTACAATGGATCGTACGAATGAATTAGAATAGATCGTGCGAATGAATTAGAATGGATCGTACGAATGAATTAGAATGGATCATACGAATAAATTAGAATGGATCATACGAATGAATTAGAGTGGATCGTACGTATGAATTAGAATGGATCGTACGAATGAATTAGAATGGATACATTCGAGCGAATGAATTAGAATGGATCGTACGAATGAATTAGAATGGATCATAGGAATGAATTAGAATGGATCGTGCAAATGAATTAGAATGGATACATTCGTGCGAATGAATTAGAATGGATCGTACGAATGAATTAGAATGGATCGTACGAATGAATTAGAATGAATCGTACGATCCATTCTAATTCATTTGCACGATCCATTCTAATTCGTTCGTACGATCCATTCTAATTCATACGCACGATCTACGAATGAATTAGAATGGAACGTGCGAAAGAATTAGAATGGATCTCACGAATAAATTAGAATGGATATATTTGAACGAATAAATTAGAATCGATCATACGAATGAATTAGAATGGATTGTACGAATGCATTATAATGGATCGTCGAATGAACTAGAATGGATACATTCGTGCGAATAAATCCATTCGTACGATTCATTGAATTAGAATGGATTAGAACGTATCGTACGATCCATTCTAACTCATTAGAATGGATCATAGGAATGAATTTGAATGAATCGTACGAATGAATTAGAATTGATCGTGCGAATGAATTAGAATGGATTGTACGAATGAATTTGAATGGTTACATTCATACGAATGAATTTTAATGGAGCGTACGAATGAATTAGAATGGATCGTACAAATTAGAATGGATCGTGCGAATGATTAAGCATGGATACATTCGTGCGAATGAATTAGAATGGATCGTGCGAATGAATTAGAATGGATCGTACGAATGAATTAGAATGGATACATTCATACGACTGAATTAGAATGGATCGTGCGAATTAATTAGAATGGATCGTACGAATGAATTTGAATGGATACATTTGTGCGAATGAATTAGAACGTATCACGAATGAATTAGAATGGATCATACAAATGAATTAGAATGGATACATTCATACGACTGAATTAGAATGGATCGTGCGTATTAATTAGAATGGATAGTACGAATGAATTTGAATGGATACATTTGTGCGAATGAATCTGAATGGATTGTATGAATGAATTACAATGGATCGTACAAATGAATTAGAATGGATCGTACGAATGAATTAGAATAGCTCATACGAATGAATTAGAATGAATTAGAATGGATAGTGCGAATGAATTAGAATGGATCGTATGAATGAATTTGAATGGATTGTATGAATGAATTAGAATAGATCGTGCGAATGAATTAGAATGGATCGTACAAATGAATTAGAAATGTTACATTTGTGAGAATGAATTAGAATGGATCGTACAAATGAATTAGAATGGATCGTATGAATGGATTAGAATGGATCGTACGAATGGATTAGAAGGAATCGTACAAATGAATTAGAATGGATCATACAAATGAATTAGAAAGGTTACATTCGTAAGAATGAATTAGAATGGATCATGCGAATTAATTAGAATGGATCGTACGAATGGATTAGAATGGATCGTACTAATGAATTAGAATGGATCGTACAAATGAATTAGAATGGTTACATTTGTGAGAATGAATTAGAATGGATCGTACGAATGAATTAGAATGGATCGTACGAATGGATTAGAATGGATCGTGCGAATGGATTAGAATGGATACATTCGTGCGAATGAATTAGAATGGATCGTAGGAATAAATTAGAATGGATCGTACGAATGAATTAGAATGGTTATATTCGTGCGAATGAATTAGAATGGATCATACGAATGGATTAGAATGGATCGTACGAATATATTATAATGGATACATTCGAACGAATGAATTAGAATAGAACACTGAAATGAATTAGAATGGATCATACGAATGAATTAGAATGGATCGTGCGAATGAATTAGAATGGATTGTATGAAAGTATTAGAATGGATCATACGAATGAATTAGAATGGATACATTGGAATGAATTAGAATGGATCGTACGAATTATTCGAGCAAATGAATTAGAATGGATCATATGAATAAATTAGAATGGATCATATGAATAAATTAGAATGGATCGTGCAAATGAATTAGAATGGATACATTCGTCCGAATAAATTAGAATGGATCGTAGGAATGAATTAGAATGGATCGTACGAATGAATTAGAATGGTTACATTCGTGCGAATGAATTAGAATGGATCGTACGAATGGATTAGAATGGATCGTATGAATGGATTAGAATTGATCGTACTTCTTATTCATTCATATGATCCATTCTAATTCATTCGTACGATCCATTCTAATTCATTCATACGATCCATTCTAATTCATTCGTATGATCCATTCTAATTCATTCGTACGATCCATTCTAATTCATTCGCACGATCCATTCTAATTCATTCGTATGATCGATTCTAATTCACTCGTATGATCGATTCTAATTCATTCGTACGATCTATTCTAATTCATTCGTATGACCCATTCTAATTCATTCGCACAAATGTATCCATTCCAATTCATTTGTACGATCCATTCTAATGCATTCGTATGATTCATTCTAATTCATTCGCACGATCCATTCTAATTTATTCGCACGATCCATTCTAATTCATTCGTATGATCTATTCTAATTCATTCGTACGATCCATTCTAATTCATTCGTATGATCCATTCTAATTCATTCGTACAAATGTATCCATTCTAATTCCTTCATACGATCCATTCTAATGCATTCGTACGATTCATTCTAATTCATTCGCACGAATGTATCCATTCTAATTCATTCGTACAATCCATTCTAATACATTCGTACGATCCATTCTAATCCATTCTAATTCATTCGCACAAATGAATTAGAATGGATCGTACAAAATGAATTAGAATGGATACATTCGTACGAATGGATTAGAATGGATCATACGAATGAATTAGAATGGATCGTACGAATAAATTAGAATGGATCGTATCATTCGTACGATCCATTCTAATCCATTCGTACGATCCATTCTAATCCATTCGTACGATCCATTCTAATTGATTCTCACAAATATAACCTTTCTAATTCATTTGTACGATCCATTCTAAATCATTCGTACGATCCATTCTAATTCATTCGTATGATCCATTCTAATTCATTCGTACGATCCATTCTAATTCATTTGCATGAATGTATCCATTCTAATTCATTCGTACAATCCATTCTAATTCATTCGCACGATCCATTCTAATTCATTCGTATGATTCATTCTAATTCATTCCTACGAACCATTCTAATTCATTCGCACAAAACTTTCTTATTCATTCGTACGATCCATTCAAATTCATTCGCATGATCCATTCTAATTCATTCGTACGATCCATTCTAATTCATTCTCACGAATGTAACCTTTCTAATTCATTTGTATGATTTATTCTAATTCATTCGCACGATCTATTCTAATTCATTCACACGATCCATTCTAATTCATTCGTCCAATCTAGAATGGATCGTGCGAATGAATTAGAATGGATCGTACGAATGCATTAGAATGGATACATTGGTGCGAATGAATTAGAATGGATCATAGGAATGAATTAGAATGGATACATTGGTGCGAATGAATTTGAATGGATTGCACGAATTGAATTAGAATGGATCTTACGAATGGATTAGAATGGATCGTACGAATGAATTAGAATGGATCATACAAATGAATTAGAAAGGTTACATTCATGAGAATGAATTAGAATGGATCGTACGAATGAATTAGAATTGATCATACGAATGGATTAGAATGGATCGTACGAATGAATTAGAATAGATCGTGCGAATGAATTGGAATGGATCATACAAATGAATTAGAAAGGTTACATTCGTGAGAATGAATTAGAATGGATCGTACGAATGAATTAGAATGGATCATGCGAATGAATTTGAATGGATCCATTCTAATTCATTCGCTCGAATGTATCCTTTCTAATTCTTTTGTATGATGCATTCTAATTCATTCATACGATCCATTCTAATCCATTCGTATGATCCATTCTAATCTATTCGTACGATCCATTCTAATCCATTCGTACGATCCATTCTAATTCATTCGTATGAATGTATCCATTCTAATTTATTCGTACGATCCAGTCTAATTCATTCGTACGATCCATTCTAATTCATTCACACTAATGTATCCATTCAAATTCATTCGTACGAGTCACCTTAATTAATTCGCAAGATCCATTCTAATTCAGTCGTACGAATGTATCCATTTTAATTCATTCGTACGATCCATTCTAATTCGTACGATCCATTCTAATCCGTTCGTGCGAATGAATTAGAATGGATCATACGAATGGATTAGAATGGATCATACGAATGAATTAGAATGGATCGTACAAATGAATTAGAAAGGATCGTACAAATGAATTAGAATGGATCGTGCGAATGAATTAGAATGGATACATTCATGCGAATGAATTAGAATCGATCGGATGAATGAATTAGAATGGATCGTGCGAATGAATTAGATGGGATCATGCGAATGAATTTGAATAGAGCGTACGAATGAATTAGAATGGAGCGTACGAATGAACTAGAATGGATACATTCGTGCGAATGAATTTGAATGGATCATATGAAAGAATTAGAATGGATCGTGCGAATTAATTAGAATGGATCGTGCGAATGAATTAGAATGGATCGTACGAATGAATTAGAATGGGTCGTACGAATGAATTAGAATGGATCGTGCGAATGAATTAGAATGGATCGTACGAATAAATTAAAATGGATACATTTGTGAGAATGAATTAGAATATATTAGAATGGATCGTACGAATGGTTTAGAATCCATTCTAATTCATTTGTATGATCCATTCTAATTCATCGCACGATCCATTCTAATTCATTCGCTCGAATGTATCCATTCTAATTCATTCGTACAATCCATTCTAATGCATTCGTACGATCCATTCCAATTCATTCGTATGATCCATTCTAATTTATTCGTTCAAATATATCCAATCTAATTCATTCGTACGATCCATTCTAATTCATTCACACGATCCATTCTAATTCATTCGCATGAATCATTCGCATGATCCATTCTAATTCATTCGCATGAATCATTCGCATGATCCATTCTAATTCATTCGTACGATCCATTCTAATTCATTCGGTGGATCCATTCTAATTCATTCGTACGATCCATTCTAATTCATTCGTACGATCAATTCCAATTCATTCGTACGATCCATTCTAATTCATTCGCACGATCCATTCTAATTCTTTAATATGATCCATTCTAATTCATTCGCACGAATGTATTCATTCTAGTTCATTCGTACGCTCCATTCTAATTCATTCGTACGCTCCATTTAAATTCATTCGCATGATCCATTCTAATTCATTCGCACGATCCATTCTAATTTATTCGTCCGATCGATTCTAATTCATTCGCACGAATGTATCCATTCTAATTCATTCGCACGAATGAATTAGAATGGATTGTACGAATGAATTAAAATGGATCGTGCGAATGAATTAGAATGGAGCGTACGAATGAACTAGAATGGATACATTCGTCCGAATGAATTAGAATGGATCATATTTAAGAATTAGAATGGATCGTGCGAATGGATTAGAATGGATCGTACGAATGAATTAGAATGGATTGGACGAATTAGAATGGATCATGCGAATGAATTAGAATGGATCGTACGAATGAATTAGAATAGATCGTGCGAATGAATTAGAATGGATCGTACGAATGAATTAGAATGGATTCGTACGAATGAATTAGAATGGATCTTACGAATGGATTAAAATGGATCGTACAAATTAGAATGGATCGTGCGAATGAATTAGAATGGATCGTATGAATAAATTAGAATGGATCGTACGAATGAATTAGAATGGATCGTAGGAATGAATTAGAATGGATCGTAGGAATGAATTAGAATGAATCGTACGAATGAATTAGAATGGATACATTCGAGCGAATGAATTTCGAATGCATTAGAATGGATACATTCGTGCGAATGAATTAGAATGGATCGTGCGAATGAATTAGAATGGATCGTACGAATGAATTAGAATGGATCGTGCGAATGAATTAGAATGGATCATCTTGCGAAGAAATTAGAATGGATCGTATATTCATGCAAATAAATTAGACTGGATCATACGAATGAATTAGAATGGATCGTGCAAATGAATTAGAATGAATCGTACGAATGTATTAGAATGGATCGTACGAATGAATTAGAATGGATCGTACGAATGGATTAGAATGGATCGTACGAATGGAATAGAATGGATCGTACGAATGAATTAGAATGGATACATTTGTACGAATGAGTTATAATGGATCATACGAATGAATTAGAATGGATTAGAATGGATACATTCGAGCGAATGAATTAGAATGGATCGTACGAATGAATTAGAATGGATCATAGGAATGAATTAGAATGGATCGTGCAAATGAATTAGAATGGATACATTCGTGCAAATGAATTAGAATGGATCATAGGAATGAATTAGAATGGATCGTGCGAATGAATTAGAATGGATCATACGAATGGATTAGAATGGATCATAGGAATGAATTAGAATGGATCGTGCGAATGAATTAGATTGGATCGTACGAATGGATTAGAATGGATCATACAAATGAATTAGAATGGATACATTCATACGCACGATCCATTCTAATTCATTCACTCGATCCATTCTAATTCATTCATACGATCCATTCTAATTCATTCATACGATCTATTCTAATTCATTCGCACGAATGTATCCATTCTAATTCATTCGCACAATCCAATCTAATTCAAACGTATGATCCATTCTAATTTATTTGCACGAATATACGATCCATTCTAATTTATTCGCAAGAATGTATCCATTCTAATTCATTCGTACAATCCATTCTAATTTATTCGTACAAATGTATTCATTATTATTCATTCGCACGATCCATTCTAATTCATTCGTACGATCCATTCTAATTCATTCATACGATCCATTCTAATTCATTCCTACGTACGATCCATTCTAATTCATTCGCACGATCCATTCTAATTCATTTGCACGAATGTATCCATTCTAATTCATTTGCACGATCCATTCTAATGGATCGTACGAACGAATTAGCATGGATCGTATGAATGAATTAGAATGGATCGAATGAATGGATTAGAATGGATCGTACGAATGAATCGTGCAAATAAATTTGAATGGATCATACGAATGAATTAGAATGGATCGTACGAATGAATTAGAATGGATCAGAGGAATAGATCGTATGAATGAATTAGAATGGATCGTACGAATGAATTAGAATGGATTGTGCGAATGAATTAGAATGGATTGTATGAATGAATTAGAATGGATACATACAAATGAATTAGAAAGGTTACATTCGAGAGAATGAATTAGAATGGATCGTACGAATGAATTAGAATGGTTATATTCGAGCGAATGAATTAGAATGGATCGTACGAATGAATTAGAATGGATTGTATGGATGAATAAGAATGGATCGTACGAATGAATTAGAATGGATCAGGCGAATGAATAAGAATGGATCATACGAATGAATTAGAATGGATCAGGCGAATGAATTAGAATGGATCGTACGAATGAATTAGAGTGGATCCACCGAATGAGTTAGAATGGATCATACGACTGAATTAGAATGGATCGTACGAAAGAATTAGAATGGATCGTGCGAATGGATTAGAATGGATCATACGAATGAATTAGAATAGATCGGACGAATTAGAATGGATCATGTGAATAAATTAGAATGGATCGTACAAATAATTTGAATGGATCGTGCAAATGAATTAAATGGATCGTACGAATGAATTAGAATGGATTCGTACGAATGAATTAGAATGGATCGTACGAATGGATTAGAATGGATCATACGAATTAGAATGGTTCGTACGAATGAATTAGAATAGTTACATTCCATCGAATGAGTTAGAATGGATCATACGAATGAATTAGAATGGATCGTACGAATGCATTAGAATGGATCGTACGAATGAATTAGAATGAATTGTACAAATGAATTAGAAATGGATCGTACGAATGAATTAGAATGGTTACATTCGTGCGAATGAATTAGAATGGATCGTACGAATGGATTAGAATGGATCGTACGAATGAATTAGAATGGATCATACGAATGAATTAGAATGGATCATAGGAATGAATTAGAATGGATCGTACGAATGGATTAGAATGGATCATACGAATGAATTAGAATGGATCATATGAAAGAATTAGAATGGATCGTGCGAATGAATTAGAATGGATCGTCCGAATGAATTAGAATGGATCGTACGAACGAATTAGAATGGATCGTACGAACGAATTAGAATGGATCATATGAACGAATTAGAATGGATCGTACTAATGAATTAGAATGGATGCATTCGTACGATCCATTCTAATCCATTCGTACGATCTATTCTAATCCATTCGTACGATCCATTCTAATCCATTCGTACGAACCATTCTAATCCATTCGTACGATCCATTCTAGTTCATTCGTATGATCAATTCTAATTCATTCGCACGATCTATTCTAATTCATTTGTACGATCCATTCTAATTCATTCGTACTCTAATTCATTCGCACGATCTATTCTAATTCATTCGTTCGATCCATTCTAATTCATTCATATGATCCATTCTAATTTATTCGTTCAAAAATATCCATTCTAATTCATTCGTACGATCCATTCTAATTCATTCGCACAATCCATTCTAATTCATTCGTACGATCCATTCTAATTCATTCGTATGATCAATTCTAATTCAGTCGCACGATCCATTCTAATTCATTTGTACGATCTATTCTAATTCATTCGTACGATCCATTCTAATTCATTCGTACGATCCATTCAAAAATGAGTTAGAATGGATCATACGAAAGAATTAGAATGGATCGTACGTATGAATTAGAATGGATTGTGCGAATAAATTCGAATAGATCGTATGAATGAATAAGAATGGATCGTACGAATGAATTAGAATGGATCGTGCGAATGAGTTTGAATGGATCGTACGAAAGAATTAGAATGGATCGTACGAATGAATTAGAATGGATACATTCGTGCGAATGAATTAGAATGGATCGTAGGAATGAATTAGAATGGATCGTACGAATGAATTAGAATGGTTACATTCGTGCGAATGAATTAGAATGGATCGTACGTAGGAATGAATTAGAATGAATCGTACGAATGAATTAGAATGGATCGTACGAATGGATTACAATGGATCGTGCGAATGAATTAGAATGGATCGTATGAATAAATTAGAATGGATCGTATGAATGAATTAAAATGGATACATTTGTGCGAATGAATTAGAATGGATCATACGATCTAATTAGAATGGCTCGTACGATTGAATTAGAATGAATCGTACGAATGCATTAGAATGGATCGTACGAATGAATTAGAATGAATCGTACGATCCATATTAATTCATTTGTACGATCCATTCTAATTCATTCGCACGATCCATTCTAATTCATTTGCACGATCCATTCTAATTCATTCGTACGATCCATTCTAATTCATTCGTATAATCTATTCTTATTCAATCGTACGATCCATTCAAATTCATTCGCATGATCTATTCTAATTCATTCGTACGATCCATTCTAATTCATTCTCACGAATGTAACCTTTCTAATTCATTTGTATGGATCGTACGAATGAATTAGAATGGATCGTACGAATGAATTAGAATGGATCATAGTAATGAATTTGAATGGATCGTGCAAATGAATTAGAATGGATCGTGCGAATGAATTGGAATGGATCGTACAAATGAATTAATATGGATCGTACGATTCATTCTAATTCATTCGTACGATCCATTCTAATGCATTCGTACGATTCATTCTAATTCATTCGCACGATCCATTCTAATTCAATCGTATGATCAAATCTAATTTATTTGCATGAATATACGATCCATTCTAATTTATTCGCAAGAATGTATCCATTCTAATTCATTCGTACAATCCATTCTAATTTATTCGTACAATCTATTCTAATTCATTCGCACGAATGTATCCATTCTAATTCACTTGTATGATCCATTCTAATTCATTCCTACGATCTATTCTAATTCATTCTCACTAATGTAACCTTTCTAATTCATTTGTACGATCCATTCTAATCCATTCGTACGATCCATTCTAATCCATACGTACGATCCATTCTAATTCATTCGTACGATCCATTCTAATTCATTCGCCTGATCTATTCTAATTCATTCGTATGATCCATTCTAATTCATTATTACGATCTATTCTAATTCATTCGCACAAATGTATCCATTCTAATTCATTCGTATGATCCATTCTAATTCATTCGCACGAATGTATCCATTCTAGTTTATTCGTACGCTCCATTCTAATTCATTCGTATGCTCCATTCTTATTCATCGCACAAATGTATCCATTCTAATTCATTCGTACGTTCCATTCTAATTCATTCGCATAATCGATTCTAATTCATTCGTATGATCCATTCTATTCATTCGTACGATCCATTCTAATTCTTTCGTATGATCCATTCTAATTCATTCGCACGATCTATTCTAATTCATTCGTGCAATCCATTCTAATTCATTCTTGCGAATGAATTAGAATGGATCGTATGAATTAATTAGAATGAATCGTACGAATGAATTAGAATGGATCGTGCGAATGAATTAGAATGGATCATACGAATGAATTAGAATGGATACATTTGTACGAATGAATTAGAATAGATTGTAGGAATGAATTAGAATGGATCAAGCGAATGAATTAGAATGGATCGTGCGAATGAATTAGAATTGATCGTACGAATGGATTAGAATGGATTGTACGAATGGATTAGAATGGATCGTAAGAATGGATTAGAATGAATCGTACGAATGGATTAGAATGGATCGTACAAATAAATTAGAATGGATCTTACGAATGAATTAGAATTAGATTGGATCGTACGAACGAATTAGAATGGATCGTACGAACGAATTAGAATGGATCGTACGAATGAATTAGAATTGATACATTCGAGCGAATGAATTAGAATGGATCGTACGAATGAATTAGAACGGATCCACCGAATGAGTTAGAATGGATCATACGAATGAATTAGAATGGATCGTACGAATGAATTAGAATGGATTGTGCGAATGAATTAGAATGGATTGTATGAATGAATTAGAATGGATACATTCATGCGAATGAATTAGAATGGATCGTAGGAATGAATTAGAATGGATCGTACAAATGAATTAGAATGGATACATTCGAGCGAATGAATTAGAATAGATCGTAGGAATTAATTAGAATGGATCATACGAATGAATTAGAATTGATCGTAGGAATGAATTAGAATGGATCGTACGAATGAATGAGAAAGGATCGTAGGAATGAATTAGAATGGATCGTACGAACGAATTAGAATGGATCGTACGAACGAATTAGAATGGATCGTATGAACGAATTAGAATGGATCGTACGAATGAATTAGAATGGATCGTACGAATGAATTAGAATGGTTACTTTCGTGCGAATGAATTAGAATGGATCGTACGAATGGATTAGAGTGGATCGTACGAATGGATTAAAATGGATCGTACGAATGAATTAGAATGGATCGTACAAATGAATTAGAAAGGTTACATTTGTGAGAATGAATTAGAATGGATCGTACGAATGGATTAGAATGGATCGTACGAATGGATTAGAATGGATCGTACGAATGAATTAGAATGGATCATACAAATGAATTAGAAAGGTTACAATCGTGAGAATGAATTAGAATGGATCGTACGAATGAATTAGAATGGATATATTTGTGTGAATGAATTAGAATGGATCGTATATTCGTGCAAATAAATTAGAATGGATCGTACGAATGAATTAGAATGGATCCACCGAATGAGTTAGAATGGATCATACGAATGAATTATAATGGATCGTCCGAATGAATTAGAATACATTGTGCGAATGAATTAGAATGGATCATCTGAATGAATAAGAATGGATTGTGCGAATGAATTAGAATGGATCGTACGAATGAATTAGAATGGATCGTGCGAATGAATTAGAAACATTCGTGCGAATGAATTAGAATGAATTAGATTGCATCGTACGATCAATTCTAATCCATTCGTACGATCCATTCTTATTCATCATTCGATCCATTCTAATTCATTCGCACAATCCATTCTAATTCATTAGAATGGATCGTACGAATGAATTAGAATGGATACATTCGAGTGAATAAATTAGAATGGATCGTATGAATGAATTAGAATGGATCATAGGAATGAATTAGAATGGATCGTGCAAATGAATTAGAATGGATACATTCGTGTGAATGAATTAGAATGGATCGTAGGAATGAATTAGAATGGATCGTACGAATGAATTAGAATGGTTACATTCGTGCAAATGAATTAGAATGGTTCATACGTAGGAATGAATTTGAATGGATTGTACGAATGAATTAGAATGGATCGTACGAATGGATTAGAATGGATCGTACGAATGGATTAGAATGGATCGTTCGAATTAGAATGGATCGTACGAATGAATTAAAATGGATACATTTGTGCGAATGAATTAGAATGGATTGTGCGAATTAATTAGAATGGATCATACGAATGAATTAGAATGGATCGTATGAATGAATAAGAATGGATCGTACGAATGAATTAGAATGGATCGTGCGAATGAATTAGAATGGATTGTACGAATGAATTAGAATGGATCGTGCGAATGAATTAGAATGGATCGTACGAATGAATTAGAATGGATCGTACGAATGAATTAGAATGGATCCACCGAATGAGTTAGAATTGATCATACGAATGAATTAGAATGGATCGTACGAATGAATTAGAATGGATTGTGCGAATGAATTAGAATGGATCATATGAATGAATAAGAATGGATCGTGTGAATGAATTAGAATGGATCGTATGAATGAATTAGAATGGATCGTGCGAATGAATTAGAAACATTCGTGCGAATGAATTAGAATGAATTAGATTGCATCGTACGATCCATTCTATTCCATTCGTACGATCCATTCTTATTCATTCATACGATCCAATCTAATTCATTCGCACAATCCATTCTAATTCATTAGAATGGATTGTACGAATGAATTAGAATGGATACATTCGAGTGAATGAATTAGAATGGATCGTACGAATGAATTAGAATGGATCATAGGAATGAATTAGAATGGATCGTGCAAATGAATTAGAATGGATACATTCGTGTGAATGAATTAGAATGGATCGTAGGAATGAATTAGAATGGATCGTACGAATGAATTAGAATGGTTACATTCGTGCAAATGAATTAGAATGGATCATACGTAGGAATGAATTTGAATGGATCGTACGAATGAATTAGAATGGATCGGACGAATGGATTAGAATGGATCGTACGAATGGATTAGAAAGGATCGTACGAATTAGAATGGATCGTATGAATGAATTAAAATGGATACATTTGTGCGAATGAATTAGAATGGATTGTGCGAATTAATTAGAATGGATCGTACGAATGAATTAGAATGGATCGTATGAATGAATAAGAATGGATCGTACGAATGAATTAGAATGGATCGTGCGAATGAATTAGAATGGATTGTACGAATGAAGTAGAATGGTTCGTGCGAATGAATTAGAATGGATCGTACGAATGAATTAGAATTGATCCACCGAATGAGTTAGAACGTACGATCCATTCTAATTCATTCCTACGATCCATTCTAATTCATTCACACGAATGTATCTATTCTAATTCATTTGCACGATCCATTCTAATTCATTCCTATGATCCATTCTAATTCATTCGTACGATCCATTCTAATTCATTCGCACGAATATATCCATTCTAATTCATTCGTACGATCCATTCTAATTCATTTGTATGATCCATTCTAATTTATTCGCACGAATGTATCCATTCTAATTCATTTGCACGATCCATTTTAATTCATTCGCACGATCCATTCTAATTCATTTGTATGATCCATGCTAATTCATTCGTACGATCCATTCTAATCCATTCGTACGATCCATTCTAATTCATTCGTACGATCCATTCTAATTCATTCGTACGATCCATTATAATTCATTCGCACTATCCATTCTAATTCATTCGTATGATCCATTCTAATTCAAATGTACGATCCATTCTAATTCATTTGTATGATCTATTCTAATTCATTCGTACGATCCATTCTAATCCATTCGTACGATCAATTCTAATCCATTCGTACGATCCATTCTAATCTATTCGTATGATCCATTCTATTCCATTCGTACTATCCATTCTAATCCATTCGTATGATCCATTCTAATCTATTCGTACGATCCATTCTAATCCATTCATACGATCCATTCTAATCCATTCGTACTATTCATTCTAATTCATTCGCACTATCCATTCTAATTCATTCGCACTATCCATACTAATTCATTCGTACGATCCATTCTAATTTATTTGCACGATCCATTCTAATTCATTCCTATGATCCATTCTAATTCATTCGTACGATCCATTCTAATTCATTCTCACGAATGTAACCTTTCTAATTCATATGTATGATCCTTTCTAATTCATTCGTACGATCCATTCTAATCCATTCGTACGATCCATTCTAAACCATTTGTACGATCCATTCTAATCCATTCGTACGATCCATTCTAATTCATTCGTACGATCCATTCTAATTCATTCTCACAAATGTAACCTTTCTAATTCATTTGTACGATCCATTCTAATCCATTCATATGATCCATTCTAATCCATTCGTACGATCCATTCTAATCCATTCGCACGAATGTATCCATTCTAATTCATTCGTACGATCCATTCTAATTCATTCCTACGATCCATTCTAATTCATTCGCACGAATGTATCCATTCTAATTTATTTGCACGATCCATTTCTAATTGATTCGTACGATCCATTCTAATTCATTCGCACGATCCATTCTAATCCATTCGTACGATCCATTCTAATCCATTCGTACGATCCATTCTAATTCATTCGCTCGAATGTATCCATACTAATTCATTCGTACGATCCATTCTAATTCGTTCATACGATCCATTCTAATTCTTTCATATGATCCATTCTAATTCATTCGTACGATCCATTCTAATTCATTCGTACGATCGATTCTAATTCATTCGCACGAATGTATCCATCCTAATTCATTCGTATGATCCATTCTAAACGATCCATTCTAATCCATTCGTACAATCCATTCTAATCCATTCGTACGATCCATTCTAATCCATTCGTACGATCCATTCTAATTCATTCGCACGATCCATTCTAATTCATTCGTATGATCCATTCTAATTTATTCATACGATCCATTTTAATTCATTCGCACAATCCCTTTTAATTCATTCGTACGATCCATTCTAATTCATTCGTACGATCCATTCTAATTCATTCGTATGATCCATTCTAATTCAATTCGTGCAATCCATTCAAATTCATTCGCACAAATGTATCCATTCTAATTCATTCGTATGATCCATTCTAATTCATTCGCTCGAATGTATCCATTCTAATTCATTCGTATGATCCATTCTAATTCATTCGCACGATCCATTCTAATTCATTCGTACGATCCATTCTAATTCATTCGTACGATCCATTCTAATCCATTCGTACGATCCATTCTAATTCGTTCGTACGATCCATTCTAATTCATTCGCACGATCCATTCTAATTCATTCGTACAAATGTATCTGTTTGGGGGATTTTTTCACTGGTCCATGCGGTCTGCCTGCTAGACAAAGAAAAACATAAGAACAGCTGGCTCCCTAACGAGCGCAGACCCTCCGACGCTCAAGTCAGTCTCAGATGATCACTGGAGAGCTTGTAATAGACGAAAGTGGTAGGGATGAGGGTTTCGAACCTGTACTTTGGAGCCCAATGTTCTGGTCTGGGAGGTCTCAAACCGACTCTGACGGGCTTCTGTGGACTACAATCGTCCACGTAGCTTCAGTGGGGCTTCGACACCTGTCGACCCTTGTCAAGAGTCGGGCTCTTAGTAGGGCGACCTCTTCGACACTAGGTTTGGGCGGTCCGCCACTTCATCCCTATTGCCAAGAGTCGGGCTCCGGAGAGGGCGACCTCTTCGACAACTGGAATGGCCTGGCGATCTCTGTGGGCGTTCTTCCAGTGTTCGTTGATGCCCTTCTAAGTTTTCTCTCTGACCAAGGTCCCCCCACGAGCCTCGGGGCGGGCTCTAGTGTGAGAGGTAGGGTGAGCCTCTTCTCGAGCTGGGGGCGTGCTCTTGAATACTTGGATACAAGTCCCCATGTAGCCCAATGTGGATCTCGCTCCCTGTTAAGATGATTTGGCGAGCCGGGGTGGGGGAGCTCCTTCTCGAGCTGGGGGACGAAGGCGTGCCCCTGCACGAGTTCCCCATCCTTTGGAATCCTGGGGTCTATGAGATCCACAGGCAAGGGAGAACTGGTGGCGGACGCGCAGAGCTAGGGGCGAGCTCTTTGAGAGCTTGGGGGCGAGCTCCTGGCGAGCTTGGGGGCGAGCCCCTTGCAAGCTCGGGGGTGAGCTCCTTGCGAGCAGGGGGGGCGAGCTCCTTGAGAGCTCGGGGGTGAGCCCCTTGCGAGCTCGGGGGCGAGCCCCTTGCGAGCTCGGGGGCGAGCCCCTTGCGAGCAGGGGGGCGAGCTCCTTGAGAGCTTGGGGGCGAGCTCCTTGCGAGCAGGGGGGGTGAGCTCCTTGAGAGCTTGGGGGCGAGCTCCTTGCGAGCTAGGGGGGAGCTCCTTTCGAGCTTGGGGGCGATCTCCTTGCGAGCTAGGGGGTGAGCTCCTTGCGATTTCACCATGCTGTAGATGTAATGCACTCAGATACAAGGTGTCCATACAGCTCAACATGGGGCGAGCTCCTTGCGAGCTGATAGGGGGGCCGAGCTCCTTGCGAGCTTTGGAGCAAACTCCTCGCGAGCTGGGGGGGGGGGGGGGGGGCGAGCTCCTTGCGAGCTTGGGAGCGAACTCCTCGCGAGCTGGGAGGGGGTGAGCTCCTCGCGAGCTAGGGAGCGAACTCCTTGCGAGCTGGAGGCGTGCTTCTTCCCACTGGGATTCAAGTCCCCATATAGCCCAATGTGGATCTCGCTCCCAGTTAAGATGATCCGGCAAGCTCACAGGGTGTTAGGAAACTAAATATTAGATCGCCGAAGTCGTGCTCGACTTCCGAGGGTTCCAACTCCTGGATGGGCTTCTGCGCGAGTTCTACCTCAAACGTGTCACAATGATGTCTAAGATACGTGGTCTTCGACTACCCCCAACATTACCCCCTCCTGAGGGAGTGGCTGAGGAAAGCGAGCTACTTGCTCAGGAGTTCTAGCGAGCTTACTCTTTCGGGGCTTCCTCTCACGATTTTTGTTTTAGCGAGTTTGGGTGCGAGCCCCCATCCTCAAATGTGCCTGATATCAATGTCTGCTGCAACAACTTGTCGGGCGGGCCAGGAACATTGACCATGAGCGGTCTCCTTCTGGTGCGTGCTTGTCACACACGGTCAGGTTCTACTTCGGGCGAGCTGCGGGCGCCTGCCGCAAGCGATCTTGTGACTCGGGCTTCGCACCAAATCTCCGGCAGTTGTATCACTTTAAATACGACGCGAGACTCGAGATTGATACAATGAATCTTATCATGAGATCCCGATCAGCACGTGACACGTGTCTCCTTCTCATTGGTCCCCCTCTCTGTCAGAAAGGACACCACCGGCGGTGTCGCAGCTTTCTCTACGCGTGGTCCACGTGGCGCCTTGCGATTAGACGAGGGCGAGCTGTTGCCTCAACCGCCGTCGTGTCGCCTCGCTGAGCGCGCTCGAGCATTAACTGCCCTGCCGATCCCCCTGCCTCTATACTTCCTATAAATAGGGGGGAGGGGGGTCTTTTTATCCTTCCGCGCAAATCAGCTCTCCCTTCTTCCTCCTCCCAGCTCGCTTTAGCTCGCGCTCTCCCTTCTTCCTCCTCCCAGCTCGCTTTAGCTCGCGCTCTCCCTTCTTCCTCCTTCCAGCTCGCTTTAGCTCGCGTTCTCCCCTATGGCATCCTCCGCTGCTGAAGTTGCTGCTACTGTTGCTGCTGCTGCCGCCGCTGCTACTGCTGCCGCCGGTCCCGCCATTGAAACGGCGGTAGTCTGGCTGAAGAACCCCACCGGGGTGCCCGTAGGGGATAGCATCCAGGCGTCGATTGATTTCTCCCGTGAAATCCTCGTCACCGAGATGCCACTCATCAGGAGACCACCCCAGAGCACCGTGGCCTCCGTCGGGCTGCTGTGGTCTGGGCTGCGGTTCCCGCTGAGTCACCTCGTCGGGGAGTTCTTGGAGTTGACGGGGCTTTGCCCCGCCCAACTCTCTAGGAACTCCTGGGGGATACTCTACGGGCTATCCCAGCTGGAGACCGCCCTAAAGGTGAGGATCCCTCTGAGCTACCTGCTCAAGAAGTGGCTCCTCAAACCTGGGCCGGTCTTCAACAGCGCGGGTTGCGGGTATTTCTACCTCACCGGGCGGCCTGGCGAGGTGCTCCCCTTCTCCGCCATCGAGAACAAGGACCACCACTGGAAGGATTATCCCTTCGTGGCAGTCGGCGACTGGCGTGGGCGGCACAGCGGAGTCCCGGCTCACCCCGGGGTTCCTACGACGGCGGTCTGCCGGGAGATATCCTTCTTCCGGGCGGGGAAGAAGAAGTGCATCGCTCTCGACCGGGAGCGGTCCTTGGACGAGGCGTTCCTCCACTATCTCGGAGGGCGCACCCCGGAGAAGATCACCGCCCCCGACTTTGCCTTCCAGCTGAAGGACGGGAAGACCGGCGCTATCCTGCCCAAGCAAAAGATAGTCCGGAAGAAGAAAGAGGCCCCTCCTCCCTCCGAGGGGACCAGCAAAGGGGCGGGGGGTTCGGGAGGCAACCCCCGGAAGAAGATGGTCCGGAGGCGGGCCTCGCCCATCCGCCTCAACGACCCCGACACCATAGAGATGCTGCGCCAAGATGCGGCCTCCGCGCCTCCGCCACCCCTCGCCAGGATGCCGGCCCAGGTCAGCCACCTGCCCCACCTCCAATTGTCCGTCGCAAGATTCAATTCATCGAGCCTGACGACCCGAACGTCGACCTCCCGCTAACCATGGCGGAAGTCGAATCCGGGATGGCCCGAATACTAATGGGCAACTTCCTCGGCGATCTGACCGTCCCTCTCCGTGTGGCAGTACTGACGCCGGAGATGGAGGCCCGCGGTAAGAAGAAGGCCAAGCGCGTGAGGCCCGCGTCTGCAAGCGCCCCGGTGGAGCAGCGGCGGAAAGAGCTGGAGGAGGCGGGCTTGGACTCGGAGCCCGAATGAACGGACTCCGAGGAGGAGGCATCAGACTCCGAGGAGGAAGAGCCCGTCACTCAACCTTCCCAGACGGAGCGCTATGCTTCTGCCCAAGTGGAGAAGCTCCCAGCTCCATCAGCTTCCACACCAGGGGCGGGACCAAGCGGACAGGAGCTCCCCTCTCCTGCCGCCGGGGTAGGGGTCCAGCAGGGCGAAGCTGCTGCCTCCGCTGCGACCTCTACTCCGCCTGCAGCTCCCACACCTGCCGCCGGGGTGGAGGTCCCGCAGGGCGGTCCCACTGCCGCCGTTGCATCCTCTACACCCCCCGTGGCTCCGGCACCCGTCCCCCTAGCCTCGCCTCCGGCCAGGGGCCAGGAGGAAGCGGGCTCCCAGGAGGGTCTGGGGGACCTGGTCTACAGGTCCCCTAGCTTTGTGGACATCAGCTCCGACTCTGAGTCCTCAAGCTCGGAGTCGGAGACCAAAGAAGCCAGGACGGATCCTCCAAGCCCGCCTGTAGCTAGAGCTCGCCCGGGGGAGGCGCCAGCCCCTACTCCTTCTCCCGGCGCGCCGCCTCCTACCGAAGCTCCGGGGGGTCCCAGCGCGGGCTCCTCTGCGGAAGAGGGGAGGGCGCCCTACTACATGCGGCAGCTACTGGGCCGCAACATCTTCGCCCGAGCCCCCTTCGCTTCCATAAGCGAACGCCTGGCCGAGGTATCTCTCGCTTTTTCTACCTCCACGCAAAAATCTCATTTTTGCTAACTTTTTCATCTTTCTTATATAGGCAGAGAAGCAGAGCCAGGCACTGGCCACGGAGGTCGCTGGGGCCGGGAAGCCGCTGGCTACCTTGTTCGACAATTCCCTTCGGGGGTCCGAGCGTAAGGTGGACGAGCACATTCACGAGCTCCAGCGGGCTACGCACGCCGCGGCGCTGAAAGAGGCGGAGGAACTTCGGTAGAGGGTCGCGACCCTCGTGTCGGGCATGGCCGAGTTGGAGACGACCCAACTCAAAACCTCCGACGACCTCCAAAAGGCCAAGGCGGAGCGGGACGAGGCCGTGACAGCCAGAGAGGCCGCTCAGAAGGAGGCTGCTCAACTTCAAGGCGAGGTCGCTGCTCTGAAGACAGAGATCTCTACTCTGAAGGAGATGCACGCCAAAGGCCTTCGGGCTCAACAAGGTCGTCTCCAAGCTCAGCTGGACGATCTCCTCAAGAAGGGCGCCCTGGCCGCTTTGGAAAAATACAAGACCGAGAGGTCGAAGAAGCGGCGTCGAGGAGATGACAGCGGGGCGGAGACCAGCAAGCCTTGAGCTCGCTCACTTTTGTAATTGTTTTTGTACTTTTTGTTTGATCAATGAAAGTTCTTTAGTCCGCTCTTTTGTGTTTACTTTCTCCGTGTTGCCTTCTCTTTCTGCGAGTCTGCTTTAGAAATTTTTGCAGCGATCTCAAGGGTGATACCCCGGACGAGGCGACTAATTCGATTCAACCATTTATTTTAAAATATATGCAAACGAAAAGCTCGGCATGCTCGCTAAATCTTGCTGTAATCTCTGAGCCCGGAAAAGAAAAAGACGAGCGAACCAAATAACTTCAAAAATTTCCCTATGCCCAGAGATTTAAATCAATTTTATTTTAAAGAAAACTAGTAAATGCTAACTGCCCCCTGCCTGGTTAATTACCCTCAAGGATCCTGATCACTGGACATGCCCTTTGAGGGGTTACCAAGAGATGTTCGGGCTACCTAAAAGGGGATCGCCCCTCTCAGGTTTCCCTAGATCACGCTGGGATGCTTCCGTTCATGGCTGGTGAGCGCGAAGGATCCCGGTTAGGTTTTAAGTCCCCTTGACAGCGGACTACCCTGGGAATCTCAAGGTCGCTTACTAGCGACCTCTGGGGAGACCAGTCTTGTTTTAAGTCCGTGCAGCGGCGGACTACCCCGGGAGCCTCAAGGTCGCTTGCGGGCGGCCTCTGAGGAACCCGATTCTGCTTTAAGTCCGCACAGCAGCGGACTGTATCGTTACAGAAATCGCATATCTCGCGAGCTTTTTATACATCGTGCTTCCGGGATTGAATTCTTTGGTGACAACGCCATTGTTCATTCACAACTTTCGAATATGACATTACAAAAGGTCGCCGAAACTCTATGCATAATACTTTCGGAGGTGCAAAACATTCCAAGGTCGCTCTAGTAGGTCGCCCTCAGCAGTCATCAACTGGTAGGCCCCAGATCCTCGTGCCTGGTGCACTATGTAGGGGCCTTCCCAGTTCGCCGTGATCTTTCCGGCGTTGGACTCTTACGTGTTTGCGAATACTTTTCTCATTACCAGGTCGCCGGTCTTGAACGCTCGATGGTGAACTTTCTTATCATAGGCGCGCTTCATTTCTTGTCTGTACCCGGCAAGGTGCAGGTTGGCGCGCTCCCGTTGTTCTTCGAGCTGATCGAGGGAGTTGGCAAGCAGATCGTCATTGTTGATCTCGTCTGCTGCGAGCCTCCTCTCGGTAGGCAGCTCGGCCTCCACGGGGAGTACAGCTTCGCACCCATAAGTGAGACCGAAAGGTGACTCACCAGTCGAGCGTCGGGGAGTAGTACGATAGGCCCACAGCACGCCGTCGAGCTCCTGCTCCCACAATCCCTTCTTTTCGTCCAACCTTTTCTTGAGGTTGTCTAGGATTACACGATTTGTAGCTTCTGCCTGCCCGTTGCTTTGAGGGTACCTCGGAGAGGAAAACCTTAGGTCGACTCCATACTCAGCACAAAAGTTTTTGATCAAGCGATTATCGAACTGGCGACCATTATCGGTGATAAGTATTCGGGGCAGACCGAACCTACAAAAAATGTTCTTCCAAAGGAAGTCTCTCACCTGCTTTTCACCTATCTTAGCTAGCGGGACCGCTTCCACCGATTTGGTGAAGTAGTCGGTGGCTACTAAGATGAATTTCTTCTACCGGGCTGACTGAGGGAAAGGTCCCACAATGTCGAGCCCCTACTGCTGAAATGGCCAAGGGCTCACCAGAGGGTGCAGCTCTTCGGCGGGCATATGATTCGTTGTGGCGTGCTTCTAGCATTGAATGCACCTTCTGGCGACCTCCAACGCATCTTGCTCGAGGGTGGGCCACCAATATCCTTATCGCCTTACTTTTGCAGCCAGAGACCGCCCACCAGCGTGATTTCCCAGTTCGCCAGAATGAATGCGATTAAAAACCTCTTCGGTTTCGGGGTGCTCGACACAACGAAGACTTGGCCCGCTGAAGGATTTTCTAAAAAGGCGATCCTAGCGAATAAGATAGCGACCAGCACGCTTCTCCATTCGTTGAGCTTCTTCTTTGTCCTTCGGGAGCTCGCCCTTTTGGAGAAAATGAATAATAGGCACGGTCCATCCGCCAGGTAACACGTCGCCCGCCAAAATCTAGTTGACGACGGGCTCTGCTAGTTTGAGTCGAGACTGAATTTGGACTTCGATGAAAATCTGGCAAACTTTCGATCCTCCTAGCAGGGAGGCGGTATTTGCCAAAGCATCAGTCTGCCTATTATCGGCCCACGGAATTTGCTCGAACGAGATCTCCTTGAATCCTGCGGCCTTGTCTTTCACCAAGTCCACGTAGCCCGCCATTCGCGTATCCCGGGAGGCATATTCTCCTTTGATTTGACAAATGATTAGCTGTGAGTCGCTAAACACCTTCAACCGTTTGGCACCTACTTCTTGAGCGAGCTCTAGTCCGGCCAACAGCGCCTCGTATTCTGCTTCATTGATGCTGGCAGCAAAATCCAGCCGGATCGATTTCTCGAGGAGTATCACCTGGGCGATCAGTGCAACCCCGATTCCAGCCCCCAGAGCGTTTGAGGAGCCATCAATGAATAGTTCCCACTCCATTATCTCTGAATGGTTCGCTGGAGGAAGCTCGCCCTGATCACCTAAGAACCTCGCCTTCCCAGGGTGTGCCTCGGTGGGCTCATCCTCCTGGTACTGGACCGGTTCTTCTATGGGGAAGTCCGCCAAGAAATCAGCAAGGGCCTGTCCTTTGACAGCGACTCGAGGGACATACTCCAGGTTGTAGGCGGCGAGCTCGGCGGACCATCGATAGAGCCTCCCTGCTACCGAGGGCCTAGAGAGCGCGCTCTTCAAAGGGTGCTCTGTGATAACCTTGACAGTGTGCGCCGAGAAATATGGGTGAAGCTTTCTCGCGGTAAGGACCAAGGCCAACGCTACCTTCTCGATTGGTCGATACCGGAGCTCGGCAGGGAGCATTGTATGACTTACGAAATAAACAGGTCGCTCAACCTTCGTCTCTTCCACCATGAGAACCCCGCTCACCGCATTCTCGGTGACCGCCAGATATACGCCCAGCTCGGCGCCATCCTTCGGTGCCGCGAGGACTGGTGGGCTCGCCAGATAGTCCTTGATCTTCTGAAAAGCGAGCTCGCATTTTTCGTCCCACCTGATGCTCGCTCCTTTTCGAAGTAGCTCGAAAAGAGGTCAGCAACTATCTGAGGATTTGGAGATGAACCGATTTAGCGCGGCGATTCGCCCGCTCAATCTCTGGACCTCCTGCCGGGTTCTTGGTGCGGGCATTTCGACAAGTGCTCGGATCTGCCCAGGGTCGGCCTCGATCCCCCTGTGGGTGACCAGGTACCCTAGGAATTTTCCAGAAGTCACCCCGAATGCGCACTCTGCCGGGTTTAGCCTCATCTGGAATTTTTGCAAAACTTCAAAGATTTCGCGGAGATCAACAACATGTCCTTCCCGCTCTCGACTCTTTACCAGAAGGTCGTCTACATAAACTTCGACATTTCTGCCGATCTGATCCTTAAACATCTGAGTGACTAACCTTTGATAGGTCGCTCCTGCGTTCTTGAGTCCAAACGGTATTACCCGATAATAGAAAAGCTTCTGGTAGCCCGCCCCAGAGTAGAAGGCGGTCTTCTCCTGATCGTCAATATGGAGGGGTATCTGATTATACCCAGAATACCCATCCATAAAGGACAAGGCCTGGAATCCAACAGCGGCGTCGACCAGTGCGCCAATTCATGGAAGAGGGAATCCGTCCTTCGGGCATGCTTTGTTGAGGTCAGAGAAGTCGATGCACACTCTGACCGCCCCACTTTTCTTGGGCACCGCCATGATATTGGAGATCCAATCGGGGAAGTGCGCCTCGCGTATAAAGCCAGCTCGCTCCAGCTTTTCTATTTCTGCCGCCACTGCGGCGGACTTTGCAGCGGGTATATGCCGAGCTTTTTGTTTCACCGGCGGGAAGTCTCGCAAGGTGTGCAGACGATGGCAGGTGACCACTGGGTCAATCCCTGGCATGTCTTCGAAGCTCCAGGCGAACACGTCACGGTATTCCTTAGCAGGTTGGTTAAGGTTAGGACCTCTCCCTTAGTTAGCGAGGTCCCAAGATGGACGGTCCTCGATCCGTCCTCACCACCGATGTTGACCTCTTGTAGCGGCTCGGCAACGGGGAAACTTCCCCTCAAGGATCCCGACAGGCGACCTTTCTCCTCGAGCTTAAGATCCGCACCGCTCCCACCCGTGGGTGGAGTAGGAGATTTAAGCGAGGAGATCCCTCTTGGGCCTTGAGGGAGCCCGCTCATGGCGAGTGCTAATTGCTAGGAGGACGCCGGCCTCTTGGCCTCCGCGACCTCCACTTCCAGGAGATGAAGGACGTCCTGCTCACATCTGGTAGCAGCGACTTGATCACCCCTAATTACCACGACCCCGCTCGTAGTGGGAAATTTAAGGGCCTGATGATTGGGCGAGGAGACCGCGTTCATTTGCCTCAACCAAGGTCGCCCTAGTATGGCGTTGAAGGCAGACAGTCCGTCTACCACTACGAAGCGGACTTGACGGACTTTCGGGCCCGCTGTTACGGTGAGTGCGATCTCCCCAACGACCTTAGCGACCTCGTCGGTGAAACCGCTGAGCGAGCCCGTCGAGGGAGACAAATCGATTTGTCTCAACCCCATTTGCTGGAAGGCCGATAAGAACAGGATGTCGACGGCGATTCCTGGATCGACCAGGACCCGTCTCACCTCGATGTTTGCTATCATGAGGCGTATAACGAGGGGGTCATTGTGGGGGGTAACGACCCCAGCCATGTCGTCTTCCGAGAACCAGATGAAATCGCGGGCTTCGACCCTTGGCGTTTGGAGTAAAACAGGAGTTAGAGAGACGGAAAATACCTTTTGAGCTCGCTCCATTTCTCTAACTTGTCGGCGAACCTCATTACTGGATCTCGGGCCACTCAGGCGTCTGTTGATGGTGTGACAGATCGCCGGTCCTCCCGAAGGAGGTGGAGGTAAAGCAGGCTCCGCAGGCCCCGGGCGATCTCCCTCCCGAGGGACCCGTGCCGCGATCACCTCGAATCTTCTCGGGGGCGAGATAAATTGGCTCAAGTGCCCCAAGGTGACCAAATCCTCCAGGTGGTTCCTCAGAGCTCGGCATCTATTGGTGTGATGCCCGGGGCTGCGATGAAACGCACACCGTCTGGTGTTGTCGGTCGAATCGGGCTTCCCTTCTTGCAGTGGGGGCGGGTATTGAACGAAGGGCTCATTCCGGATTTGGTGTAGGATTTGCCCCGGGGAGTTGGTTAATACAGTGAAATCCCGCTCCCCGGGCCCCGGAGGTAGGTGCCAGTTCGCCGGCCTTCCAGCGGCCACCGCGGGGGCTTCGCGGGCTGCACGGCCGGAGCTGCGGGTGGCCCGGGCGAAGGTGCCACCAGGGGTACCTCCCGCCTTTCCACGGCTTTAACGACGAGAGGTCGCAAAGCCGGAGGAGGTCGCTGTTCGACCGCTTTTCCCTTTCAGTCGAGCACCACATCTTCGAGCTTGATGTGTTGTTGGACCAGGGCGAACAGCTCGACCATGGTGCGCGGGTCCTTTATAACCAACGTGTCATGGAGCTTGCTACCTTCAGGGAGGGCGTTCCGGAACACGCTCACCGCCGTGCGATCTTGACCGACCGCGTCCTCTAGAGCGAAGTAGGTGTTCCGGAACCTCGTTGCGAAGCTGCGAAGGGTTTCACGAGCTCCCATAGACAAGGTGAAGAGAGATTTGATCCTCTTAGGGGGCTGCCTGTTGCAACGGTATTGCTCTAGGAATAATCTCGACAGGGTAGGGAAATCTGGGATTGTGTCGGACGGTAGTTTATGGAACTAATTCAACGCTGAGCCCGCCAAACTGCTCGGGAAAGCCCGGCACAACACATGGTCTTGATCCCGAAAAAATAAAAGCTTTCGGTAGGCCAAGAGGTGGTCAACGGGATCTTGCGATCCGTCGAACAATACAAATTTTGGGGGGGTCCAATGGTGCGGAAAACCTCCTTGGTGCACCTCGCTGGTGAAGGGCGAGCTACCCCCGTGGGCGGCGAGGTCCTCCAGTAGGTCCACCGGCGCACTAGGTCGCTGCCAGTGCCCGGGGAATACTCCCAGAGGCGGCTGCGCAGGTCCTATGCAGTCACGCACGCTTCCTTTCGGGGGGTTCGGTCCCACATCGTGGCGACCTGAATGGGCTTCCCCCCGGCGACCTTCCTGCCGCCCGTCAGCGGGCTGCTTCGCCACGAGAGTGGGTTGATGAGAGGCGGTAACCTCTTGGGCAACACCAGGTATTGCCTCCGCGGGCTCCTTCTCTCGTCGTCGATGGCGTGGGTCGCGGTCCCTCTCGGTGCTCCTGCCATGGCGGCGAGGGAGGGTTTCTCGCGAGGTCACCTTGTTGCTAGACCGCTGGGTCACCAGCTTTTGCAACCTTGAAAGTGGGGTTTTGCGCACCCCACGCACGGCCGTTCTCTCGGCTGGGGGCTCCGGTTGTGAACTACTTCGGGCTGGGACCACTGTGGGCAGGCACGACGAGACGGGAGGTCGCACAGGGGATGCAACCCCCGCTGGCCCAGATCGCCAGCTCGCCATCGGGAGCTGACGTAGCCGTGTCAGTTCCTCCATCATGGCCCGCTGGGTGGCCAAAATCTCCAACAGGAGCTGGTCACTGAGCGGGACCAGGGGCTGGGGGGTCTCCGCAGGAGGTTCGCTGCGCATGGACCCCGCATGGGTCCTCGTTCGCCTGCGTCCCCTCACCGGCGGTGCCATCTTCGGGTTATGAGAGTCCCCGGTGGCTAACCTTGTGGTCGTGGGCGTTCTCGCAGGAACTAGTCGAAGGTCCCACAGACGGCGCCAAATGTTTGGGGGATTTTTTCACTGGTCCATGCGGTCTGCCTGCAAGACAAAGAAAAACGTAAGAACGACTGGCTCCCTAAGGAGCGCAGACCCTCCGACGCTCAAGTCAGTCTCAGGTGATCACTGGAGAGCTTGTAATAGATGAAAGTGGTAGGGATGAGGGTTTTGAACCTGTACTTTGGAGCCTGGAGGTGGGTATTTATAGACATCGGCGACCTATCGGTGCCCAACACGTGGAGGTTCTTTCCGGTACCTTCTAGGCCCCCATGTTCTGGCCCACATGGGTCTGACTGTCCTTGGTACCTGGGCCCCTGACATTCTTTGTCGTCTAGCTCGCCAGGCGGTGTAGTGGGGGAGAATATTTGTCTTGTCGTTGCCAGGTGGCTCCTCTGGAATGTTCAGGTCTGGGAGGTCCCAAACCGACTCTGACGGGCTTCCGTGGACTACAATCGTCCACATAGCTTCAGTGGGGTTTCGATACCTATCGACCCTTGTCAAGAGTCGGGCTCTTAGTAGGGCGACCTCTTTGACACTGGGTTTGGGCGGTCCGCCACTTCATCCCTATTGCCAAGAGTCGGGCTCCGGAGAGGGCGACCTCTTCGACAACTGGAATGGCCTGGCGATCTCTGTGGGTGTTCTTCCAGTGTTCGTTGATGCCCTTC
Organism: Chamaelirium japonicum; assembly: GCA_947650365.1. NCBI lineage: Eukaryota > Viridiplantae > Streptophyta > Magnoliopsida > Liliales > Melanthiaceae > Chamaelirium > Chamaelirium japonicum. Next base: position 839,108 of record CANTAL010000070.1, on the reverse strand, counting down.
TAAGTTTTCTCTCGGACCAAGGTCCCCCCACGAGCCTCGTGGCGGGCTCCAGTGTGAGAGATAGGGCGAGCTTCTTCTCGAGCTGGGGGCGTGCTCTTGCATACTTGGATACAAGTCCCCATGTAGCCCAATGTGGATCTCGCTCCCTGTTAAGATGATTTGGCGAGCCGGGGTGGGGGAGCTCCTCCTCGAGCTGGGGGACGAAGGCGTGCCCCTGCACGAGTTCCCCATCCTTTGGAATCCTGGGGTCTATGAGATCCACAGGCAAGGGCGAACTGGTGGCGGATGCGCAGAGCTAGGGGCGAGCTCCTTGAGAGCTCGAGGGCGAGCTCCTGGCGAGCTTGGGGGCGAGCCCCTTGCGAGCTCGGGGGCGAGCTCCTTGCGAGCAGGGGGGGCGAGCTCCTTGAGAGCTCGAGGGCGAGCCCCTTGCGAGCTCGGGGGCGAGCTCCTTGCGAGCAGGGGGGGCAAGCTCCTTGAGAGCTTGGGGGCGAGCTCCTTGCGAGCAGGGGGGGCGAGCTCCTTGAGAGCTTGGGGGTGAGCTCCTTGCGAGCTAGGGGGCGAGCTCCTTTCGAGCTTGGGGGCGATCTCCTTGCGAGCTAGGGGGTGAGCTCCTTGCGATTTCACCGTGCTGTAGATGTAATGCACTCAGATACAAGGTGTCCATACAGCTCAACGTGGGGCGAGCTCCTTGCGAGCTGATAGGGGGGCGAGCTCCTTGCGAGCTTGGGAGCGAACTCCTCGCGAGCTGGGGGGGGGGGGGGGGCGAGCTCCTTGCGAGCTTGGGAGCGAACTCCTCGCGAGCTGGGAGGGGGCGAGCTCCTCGCGAGCTAGGGAGTGAGCTCCTTACGAGCTGGAGGCGTGCTTCTTCCCACAGGGATTCAAGTCCCCATATAGCCCAATGTGGATCTCGCTCCCAGTTAAGATGATCCGGCGAGCTCACAGGGTGTTAGGAAACTAAATATTAGATCGCCGAAGTCATGCTCTGCTTCCTAGGGTTCCAACTCCTCGACGGGCTTCTGCGCGAGTTCTACCTCAAACGTGTCGCAATGATGTCTAAGATACGTGGTCTTTGACTACCCCCAACAGTATCCATTCTAATTCATTTGTACGATCCATTCTAATTCATTCGTACGATCCATTCCAATTCATTCGCACAAATGTATCCATTCTAATTCATTCGTACGATCCATTCTAATTCATTCGCACAATCCTTTCTAATTCATTCGTACGATCCATTCTAATCCATTCATACGATCCATTCTAACTCATTCTCACAAATGTATCCATTCTAATTCATTCGTACGATCCATTCTAATTCATTCTCACGAATGTAACCTTTTTAATTCATTTGTACAATCCATTCTAATTCATTCTCACAAATATAACCTTTCTAATTCATTTGTACGATCCATTCTAATTCATTCTCACAAATGTAACCTTTCTAATTCATTTGTACGATCCATTCTAATTCATTCGTACGATCCATTCTAATCCATTCGTACGATCCATTCTAATTCATTCCTACGATCCATTCTAATTCATTCGCACGAATGTATCCATTCTAATTCATTTGCACGATCCATTCTAATTCATTCCTATGATCCATTCTAATTCATTCGTACGTTTGAATGGATCGTACGAATGAATAAGAATGGATCGTACGAATGTATCCATTCTAATACATTCGTACGATCCATTCTAATTCGTTCATATGATCCATTCTAATTCGTTCGTACGATCCATTCTAATTCGTTCGTATGATCCATTCTAATTCATTCGCACGATTCATTCTAATTCATTCATACGATCCATTCTAATTCATTCGTACGATCTAATTCTAATCCATTCGTACGATCCATTCGCACGATCTATTCTAATTCATTTATATGATCCATTTTAATTCATTCGCATGATCCATTCTAATTCATTCGTATGATACATTCGTGCGAATGAATTAGAATGGATTGTACGAATGAATTAGAATTGATACATTCGAGCGAATGAATTAGAATGGATCGTACGAATGAATTAGAATGGATCATAGGAATGAATTAGAATGGATCGTGCAAATGAATTAGAATAGATACATTCATGCGAATGAATTATAATAGATCATACGAATGAATTAGAATGGATTGTACGAATGAATTAGAATGGATCGTGCGAATGAATTAGAATGGATAGTACGAATGAATCAGAATGGATCGTACGAATGAATTAGAATGGATTGTACGAATGAATTAGAATAGATCGTGCGAATGAATTAGAATAGATCATACGAATGAATTAGAATGGATCATACGAATTAATTAGAATGGATCGTGCGAATGAATTAGAATGGATCGTACGAATGCATTAGAATGGATCGTACGAACGAATTAGAATGGATCGTACGAATGAATTAGAATGGATACATTCGAGCGAATGAATTAGAATGGATCGTACGAATGAATTACAATGGATCATAGGAATGAATTAGAATGGATCGTGCAAATGAATTAGAATGGATACATTCTTCCGAATGAATTAGAATAGATCATATGAATGAATTAGAATGGATCGTAGGAATGAATTAGAATGGATCGTGCAAATGAATTAGAATGGATTGTACGAATGAATTAAAATAGATACATTCGAGCGAATGAATTAGAATAGATCGTAGGAATGGATTAGAATGGATCATACGAATGAATTAGAATGGATCGTATGAATGAATTAGAATGGATCGTATGAATTAATTAGAATGGATACATTTGTGAGAATGAATTAGAATGGATCGTACGAATGAATTAGAATGGATCGTACGAATAAATTTGAATAGATCGTACGAATGAATTAGAATGGATCGAACGAATGAATTAGAATGGATACATTCGAGCGAATGAATTGGAATAGATCGTAGGAATGAATTAGAATGGATCATACGAATGAATTAGAATGGATCGTACGAATGGATTAGAATGGATCGTACGAATGGATTAGAATGGATCGTACGAATGAATTAGAATAGATCATACAAATGAATTAGAAAGGTTACATTCGTGAGAATGAATTAGAATGGATCGTATGATCCATTCTAATTCATTCTCACGAATATAAACTTCCTAATTCATTTGTATGATCCATTCGTACGATCCATTCTAATTCATTCATACGATCTTTTCTAATTCATTCGCACGAACGTATCCATTCTAATTCATTCGCACAATCCAATCTAATTCAAACGTTCGATCCATTCTAATTCATTCACATGATGTATTCTAATTCATTCGTATGATCCATTCTAATTCATTCGTATGATTCATTCTAATTCATTCGTACGATCCATTCTAATTCATTTGCACAAATGTATCCATTCTAATTCATTCGTACGATCCATTCTAATTCATTCGCACGATCCATTCTAATTTATTTGTACGAATGTATCCATTCTAATTCATTCGCACGATCCATTCTAATTCATTCGCACAAATATATCCATTCTAATGCATTCGTACGAACCATTCAAATTCATTCGTACGATCCATTCTAATTCATTCCTACGATCCATTCTAATTCATTCGCACGAATGTATCCATTCTAATTCATTTGCATGATCCATTCTTATTCATTCCTATGATCCATTCTAATTCATTCGTACGATCCATTCTAATTCAATGGATCGTACGAATGAATTAGAATAGATCCACCGAATGAGTTAGAATGGATCATACGAATGAATTACAATGGATCGTACGAATGAATTAGAATGGATCGTACGAATGAATTAGAATAGCTCATACGAATGAATTAGAATGAATCATACGAATGAAATAGAAGGGTTACATTCGTGCGAATGAATTAGAATAGATTGTACGAATGAATTAGAATGGATCGTACGAATAAATTAGAATGGATCGTGCGAATGAATTAGAATGGATCGTAGGAATAAATTAGAATGGATCCACCGAATGAGTTAGAATGGATCATACAAATGAATTAGAATGGATCGTACGAATAAATTAGAATGGATTGTGCGAATGAATTAGAATGGATCGTATGAATGAATAAGAATGGATCGTAGGAATGAATTAGAATGGATCGTACGAAATAAATTAGAATGGATCATAGGAATGAATTAGAATGGATCGTGCAAATGAATTAGAATGGATACATTCATGCGAATGAATTAGAATGGATCGTACGAATGAATTAGAATGGATCGTACAAATGAATTAAAATGGATCGTACGAATGAATTAGAATGGATCATACGAATGAATTAGAATGGATCGTACGAATGAATTAGAATGGATACATTCGAGCGAATGAATTAGAATAGATCGTACGAATGGATTAGAATGGATCGTACGAATGAATTAAAATGGATATATTCGTACGACTGAATTAGAATGGATCGTGCGAATTAATTAGAATGAATTAGAACACATTGTACGAATGAATTAGAATAGATACATTTGTGCAAATGAATTAGATTGCATCATGCGAATGAATTAGAATGGATCGTACGAATGAATTAGAATGGATCCTATAAATGAATTAGAATGGATCGTACGAATGAATTAAAATGGATCTTGTGAATGAATTAGAATGGTTCATACGAATGAATTAGAATGGATCCACCGAATGAGTTAGAATGGATCATACGAATGAATTAGAATGGATCGTATGAATGAATTAGAATGGATCGGACGAATGAATTAGAATGAATCGGACGAATGAATTAGAATGGATTGTGTGAATGAATTAGAATAGATCATGCGAATGAATTAGAATGGATCGTACGAATGAATTAAAATGGATACATTTGTGCAAATTAGAATGGATCGTACGAATGAATTAGAATGGATCGTACGAATGAATTAGAATGGTTACATTCGTGCAAATGAATTAGAATGGATCGTACGAATGGATTAGAATGGATGATAGGAATGAATTAGAATGGATCGTACGAATGAATTAGAATGGATCGTACAAATGAATTAGAAAGGTTACATTTGTGAGAATGAATTAGAATGGATCGTACGAATGAATTAGAATGGATACATTCGCTCGAATGAATTAGAATGGATCGTACGAATGAATTAGAATGGATCGTGCGAATGAATAAGAATGGATCATACGAATGGATCATGCGAATGAATTAGAATGGATCATACAAATGAATTAGAATGGATCATAGGAATGAATTAGAATGGATCGTGCAAATGAATTAGAATGGATCGCTCGAATGTATCATACGAATGAATTAGAATGGATCGTACGAATGGATTAGAATGGATCGTACGAATGAATTAGAATGGATCATACAAATGAATTAGAAAGGTTACATTTGTGAGAATGAATTAGAATGGATCGTACGAATGAATTAGAATGGATCGTACGAATTGATTAGAATGGATCGTATGAATGGATTAGAATGGATCGTACAAATGGATTAGAATGGATCATACGAATAAATTAGAATGGATCATACAAATGAATTAGAAACGTTACATTCATGAGAATGAATTAGAATGGATCGTACGAATGAGTTAGAATGGATCATACGAATGAATTTGAATGGATCGTACGAATGAATTTGAATGGATCGTACGAATGAATTAGAATGGATCGAACGAATGAATTAGAATGGATACATTCGAGCAAATGAATTTGAATAGATCGTAGGAATGAATTAGAATGGATCATACGAATTAATTAGAATGGATCGTGCGAATGAATTAGAATGGATCGTACAAATGAATTAGAATGGATTGCGTGAATGAATTAGAATGGATCGTACGAATGAATTAGAATGGATCGAACGAATGAATTAGAATGGATACATTCGAATGAATTTGAATGGATCGTACGAATGAATTAGAATGAATCATACGAATGAATTAGAATGGATCGTGCGAATGAATTTGAATGGATCGTATGAATGAATTAGAATGGATTGTACGAATGAATTAGAATGGATCGTACAAATGAATTAGAATGGATACATTTGTACGAATGGATCATAGGAATGAATTAGAATAGATCGTACGAATGAATTAGAATGGATTGTACGAATGAATTAGAATGGATACATTCGTACGATTGAATTAGAATGGATCGTACGAATGAATTAGAATGGATCGTATGAATGAATTAGAATGGATACATTCGAGCGAATGAATTAGAATGGATCGTACGAATGAATTAGAATGGATCAAAGGAATGAATTAGAATGGATCGTGCAAATGAATTAGAATGGATACATTCGTGCGAATGAATTAGAATGGATGGTACGAATGAATTAGAATGGATCGTATGAATGGATTAGAATGGATACATTTGTGCGAATGAATTAGAATGGATCGTACGAATGAATTAGAGTGGATTGTGCGAATGAATTAGAATGGATCGTACGAATGAAGTAGAATGGATCATACGAATGAATTAGAATGGATCATATGAATGAATTAGAATGGTTATATTCGTGCGAATGAATTAGAATGGATCGTACGAATGGATTAGAATGGATCATACGAATGGATTAGAACGCATTGTATGAATGAATTAGAATGGTTACATTCATGCAAATAAATTAGAATGGATCGTACGAATGAATTAGTATGGATCATATGAATGAATTAGAATGGATCGTACGAATGAATTAGAATGGATCGTACGAATGAATTAGAATGGATCATACGAATGAATTAGAATGGATCGTGCGAATGAATTAGAATGGATCGTGCGAATGAATTAGAATGGATACATTCGTACAAATGAATTAGAATGGATCGTACTAATGAATTAGAATGGATCGTACGAATGAATTAGAATGGTTACATTCGTGCGAATGAATTTGAATAGATCGTACGAATGAATTAGAATGGATCGAACGAATGAATTAGAATGGATGCATTCGAGCGAATGAATTAGAATAGATCGTAGGAATGAATTGGAATGGATCATACGAATGGATTAGAATGGATCGTATGAATGAATTAGAACGGGTCGTACGAATGAATTAAAATAGCTCATACGAATGAATGAATCGTACGAATGAATTAGAATGGATCGTACGATCCATTCTAATCCATTCGTATGATTCATTCTAATTCATTCGCACGAATGTAACCATTCTAATTCATTCGTACGATCCATTCTAATTCATTCCTACGATCTATTCTAATTCATTCGCTCGAATGTATCCATTATAATTCATTCGTTCGATCCATTCTAATTCATTCGTACGATCCATTCAAATTCATTCGCATGATCCATTCTAATTCATTCGTACGATCCATTCTAATTCATTCGCACGAATGTAACCTTTCTAATTCATTTGTATGATCCATTCTAATTCATTCGTACGATCCGTTCTAATTCATTCGTACGATCCATCCTAATCCATTCATACGATCCATTCTAATTTATTCGCACGATCAATTGTAATTCATTCGTACGATCCATTCTAATTCATTCCTATGATCCATTCGAATTCATTCACACGAATGTATCCATTCTAATTCATTTGCACGATCCATTCTAATTCATTCCTATGATCCATTCTAATTCATTCGTACGATCCATTCTTAATCATTCGCTCGAATGTATACATTCTAATTCATTCGTACGATCCATTCTAATTCATTCGTACGATCCATTCTAATTCATTCGCATGATCTATTCGTACGGTCCATTCTAATTCATTCGCACGAATGAATTTTAATGGATCGTACGAATGAATTAGAATGGATCGTACGAATGAATTAGAATGGATATATTCGTTTGAATGAATTAGAATAGATCGTGCGAATAAATTAGAATGGATCGATCGTACGAATGAATTAGAATGGATCGAGCGAATGAATTAGAATGGATCGTACGAATGAATTAGAATGGATCGTACGAATAAATTAGAATGCATACATTCGAGCGGAATGAATTAGAATGGATCATACGATCCATTCTAGTTCATTCTCACAAATGCATCCATTCTAATTCATTCGTATGATCCATTCTAATTCATTCGCACGATCCAGTCTAATTCATTCGCACGAATATATCTATTATAATTCATTCGTACGATCCATTCTAATTCATTCGTACGATCCATTCTAATTCATTCGCATGATCCATTCTAATTCATTCGTACGATCCATTTGAATGGATTCGTACGATCCATTCTTATTCATTCGTACGATCTATTTTAATTCATTCGTACAATCCATTCTAATTCAGTCGTATGAATGTATCCATTCTTATTCATTCGCTCGAATGTATCCATTCTAATTCATTCGTACAAATGTATCCATTCTAATTCATTCCTACGAATGAATTAGAATGGATTAGAATGGATCGTACGAATGGATTAGAATGGATCGTACGAATGAACTAGAATGGATCGTACAAATGAATTAGAAAGGTTACATTTGTAAGAATGAATTAGAATGGATCGTACGAATGAATTAGAATGGATCATAGGAATGAATTAGAATGGATCGTGCGAATGAATTAGAATGGATATATTCGTGCGAATGAATTAGAATGGATCGTGCGAATGAATTAGAATGGATCATACGAATGAATTAGAATGGATACATTTGTGAGAATGAATTAGAATGGATCGTACGATCCATTCTAATTCATTCCGCTCGAATGTATCCATTCTAATTCATTCATACGATCCATTCTAATTCATTCGTACGATCCATTCAAATTCATTCATGCGAATGAATTAGAAAGGATCGTACGAATGGATCATGCGAATGAATTAGAATGGATCGTACGAATGAATTAGAATGGATCGTATGAATGAATTAGAATGGATACATTCGAGCGAATGAATTAGAATGGATCGTACGAATGAATTAGAATGGATCATAGGAATGAATTAGAATTGATCGTGCAAATGAATTAGAATGGATACATTCGTGCTAATGAATTAGAATGGATCGTAGGAATGAATTAGAATGGATCGTACGAATGAATTAGAATGGTTACATTCGTGCAAATGAATTAGAATGGATCATAGAAATGAATTAGAACGGATCGTGCGAATTAATTAGAATGGATCGTACGAATGAATTAGAATGGATACATTTGTGAGAATGAATTAGAATGGATCGTACGATCCATTCTAATTCATTCCACTCGAATGTATCCATTCTAATTCATTCGTACGATCCATTCTAATTCATTCATTCGATCCATTCTAATTCATTCGCACGATCCATTCTAATTCATTCGTTCGATCGATCCATTCTAATTAATTCGCACGATCTATTCTAATTCATTCGTACGAATGTATCCATTCTAATTCATTCGTACGATCCATTCAAATTCATTCGTGCGAATGAATTAGAATGGATCGAACGAATGGATCATGCGAATGAATTAGAATGGATCGTACGAATGAATTAGAATGGATTGTACGAATGAATTAGAATGGATCATAGGAATGAATTAGAATGGATTGTGCAAAAGAATTAGAATGGATACATTCGTGCGAATGAATTAGAATGGATTGTAGGAATGAATTAGAATGGATCGTACGAATGAATTAGAATGGTTACATTCGTGCGAATGAATTAGAATAGATCGTGCGAATAAACTAGAATGGATCGATCGTACGAATGAATTAGAATGGATCGTGCGAATGAATTAGAATGGATCGATCGTACGATCCATTCTAATTCATTCTCACAAATGTATCCATTCTAATTCATTCGTATGATCCATTCTAATTCATTCGCACGATCCGTTCTAATTCATTCGCACGAATATTTCCATTCTAATTCATTCGTACGATCCATTCTAATTCATTCGCACGATCCATTCTAATTCATTCGTACGATCCATTCTAATTTATTCGTACAATCCATTCTAATTCAGTCATATGAATGTATCCATTCTAATTCATTCGCTCGAATGTATCCATTCTAATTCATTCGTACAAATGTATCCATTCTAATTCATTCCTACGAATGAACTAGAATGGATCGTACGAATGGATTAGAATGGATCGTACGAATGGATTAGAATGGATCGTACGAATGAATTAGAAAGGTTAGATTTGTGAGAATGAATTAGAATGGATCGTACGAATGAATTAGAATGGATTATAGGAATGAATTAGAATGGATTATGCGAATGAATTAGAATGGATATATTCGTGCGAATGAATTAGAATGGATCGTACGAATGAATTAGAATGGATCATGCGAATGAATTAGAATGGATCGTACAAATGAATTGGAATGGATCGTACGAATGAGTTAGAATGGATCATGCGAATGAATTAGAATGGATCGTACGAATGAATTAGAATGGATCCACCGAATGAGTTAGAATGGATCATACGAATGAATTAGAATGGATCGTACGAATGAATTAGAATGGATTGTGCGAATGAATTAGACTGGATTCGTGCGAATGAATTAGAATGGATCGCACAAATGAGTTAGAATGGATCATACAAATGAATTAGAATGGATACATTCGAGCGAATAAATTAGAATTGATCTTGTGAATGAATTAGAATGGATCGTACGAATGAATTAGAATGGATCGTACGAATGAATTAGAATGGATCGTACGAACGAATTAGAATAGATCGTATGAATGAATTAGAATGGATCATACGAATGAATTAGAATGGATCGTAGGAATGAATTAGAATGGATCGTACGAATGGATTAGAGTGGATACATTTGTGCAAATGAATTAGAATGGATCGTATATTCGTGCAAATAAATTAGAATGGATCGTACAAATGAATTTGAATGGATCGTGCGAATGGATTAGAATGGATTGTACGAATGAATTAGAATGGATCGTACGAATGAATTAGAATGGAATTAGAATTCATTCGTACGATCCATTCTAATCCATTCTAATCCATTCTAATTCATATGCACAAAGGTAACCTTTCTAATTCATTTGTATGATCCATTATAATGCATTCGTACGATCCATTCTAATTCGTTCATACGATCCATTCTAATTTATCCGTTCAAATATATCCAATCTAATTCATTCGTACGATCCATTCTAATTCATTCGTACAATCCATTCAAATTCATTCGTACGATCCATTCTAATTCATTCGTACGATCCGTTCTAATTCATTCGTACGAATGTATCCATTCTAATTCATTCATATGAATTAGAATGGATCGTACGAATGAATTAGAATGGATCATGCGAATGAATTAGAATGGATCGTACGAACGAATTAGAATGGATATATTTGAACGAATAAATTAGAATGGATCGTACGAACGAATTAGAATGGATCGTACGAATGCATTAGAATGGATCATACAAATGAATTAGAAAGGTTACCTTTGTGCATATGAATTAGGATCTATTCTAATTCGTTCATACGATCCATTCTAATTCATTCGTACGATCCATTCTAATTCATTCATGCGATCCATTCTAATTCGTTCGTACGATCCATTCTAATTCGTTCGTACGATCAATTCTAATTCATTCCTACGATGCATTCTAATTCATTCGTATGATCCATTCTAATTCATTCCTACGATCAATTCTAATTCATTCGTGTGATCCATTCTAATTCATTCCTACGATCTATTCTAATTTATTCGCTCGAATGTATCCATTCGAATTCATTCGTACGATCCATTCTTATTCATTCCTACGATCCATTCTAATTCATTCGCAAGAATGTATCCATACTAATTCATTCATACGATCCATTCTAATTCATTCGCACAATCCATTCTAATTCATTCGTACGATCCATTCTAATTCATTCGTATGATCCATTCTAACTCATTCGGTGGATCCATTCTAATTCATTCGTACGTTCCATTCTAATTCATTTGCTCGAATGTATCCATTCTAATTCATTTGCACGATCCATTCTAATTCATTCCTATGATCCATTCTAATTAATTCGTACGATCCATTCTAATTCATTCGCACGAATATATCCATTCTAATTCATTCGTACGATCTATTCTAATTCATTCGTATGATCCATTCTAATTCATTCGCACGATCCATTTTAATTCATTCGTACGATCCATTCTAATTCATTCGTATGATCAATTCTAATTCATTTGTACGATCTATTCTAATTCATTCGTATGATCTATTCTAATTCATTCGTACAATCCATACTAATTCATTCGTCCGATCCATTCTAATTCATTCGTATGATCAATTCTAATTCATTCGTACGATCCTTTCTAATCCATTCGTACGATTCATTCTAATTCATTCGTACGATCCATTCTAATTCATTCATACAATCCATTCTAATTCAGTCGTATGAATATATCAATTCTATTTCATTCGTACGATCCATTCTAATCCATTCGTACGATCCATTCTAATTCATTCGTTCGATCTATTCTAATTCATTCGTATGATCCATTCTAATTTATTCGTACGATCCATTCTAATTCTTTTGCATGAATGTATCCATTCTAATTTATTCGTACGATCCATTCTAATTCATTCGTATGATCTATTGTAATTCATTCGCTCGAATGTATCCATTCTAATTCATTCGTTCGATCCATTCTAATTCATTCGTACGATCCATTCTAATTCATTCGCACGAATATATTCATTCTAATTCATTCGTACGATCCATTCTAATTCATTCGTATGATACATTCTAATTCATTTGTACGATCCATTCTAATTCGTTCGTACGATCCATTCTAATTCATTCGTACGATCCATTCTAACTCATTCGGTGGATCCGTTCTAATTCATTCGTACGATCCATTCTAATTCATTCGCACGATCCATTCTAATTTATTCGTACGATCCATTCTAATTCATTCGTACGATCCATTCTAATCCATTCGTACGATCCATTCTAATTCATTCGAACACTCCATTCTTATTCATTCGCACAATCAATTCGTACGATCCATTCTAATCCATTCGTACGATCCATTCTAATTCATTCGTATGATCCATTCTAACTCATTTGGTGGATCCATTCTAATTCATTCGTAAGATCCATTCTAATTCATTCGCACGATCCATTCTAATTCATTCGTACGATCCATTCTAATTACAATCCATTCTAATTCAGTCGTATGAATGAATCATATGAATGAATTAGAATGGATCATGTGAATGAATTAGAATGGATCGTATGAATGAATTAGAACGGATCGTACGAATGAATTAGAATGGATACATTCGAGCGAATGAATTAGAATGGATCGTACGAATGAATTAGAATGGATCATAGGAATGAATTAGAATGGATCGTGCAAATGAATTAGAATGGATACATTCGTGCGAATGAATTAGAATGGATCATACGGATGAATTATAATGGATCGTACGAATGAATAAGAAAGAATCGTACGATCCATTCTAATTCATTCGCACGATCCATTCTAATTCGTTCGTACGATCCATTCTAATTCATTCGCACGATCCATTCTAATTCATTCGTACGATCCATTCTAATCCATTCGTATGATCAAGTCTAATTCATTCGCACGATCCATTCTAATTCATTCTCACGAATGTAACCTTTCTAATTCATTTGTATGATCCATTCTAATTGATTCGTACGATCCATTCTAATCCATTTGTACGATCCATTCTAATCCATTCGTACGATCCATTCTAATTCATTCGCTCGAATGTATCCATTCTAATTCATTCGTACGATCCATTCTAATCCATTCGTACGATCCATTCTAAACCATTCGTACGATCCATTCTAATTCATTCGTACGATCCATTCTAATTCATTCGCACGAATGTATTAGAATGGATCGTACGAATGGATTAGAATGGATCGTACGAATGAATTAGAATTGATCATACGAATGAGTTAGAATGGATCATAAGAATGAATTAGAATGGATTGTACGAATGAATTAGAATGGATCATACGAATGAATTAGAATGGATCATGCGAATGAATTAGAATGGATCGTACGAATGAATTAGAATTGATCATACGAATGAATTAGAATGGTTACATTCGTGTGAATGAGTTAGAATGGATTGTACGTAGGAATGATCCATTCTAATTCATTCGTACGATCCATTGTAATTCATTCGCTCGAATGTATCCATTCTAATTCATTCGTACGATCCATTCCAATTCGTTCATACGATCCATTCTAATTCGTTCATACGATCCATTCTTATTCGTTCGTACGATCCATTTTAATTCATTCGCACGATCTATTCTAATTTATTCGTACGATCCATTCTAATCCATTCGTATGATCAATTCTAATTCATTCGCACGATCCATTCTAATTCATTCTAACGAATGTAACCTTTCTAATTCATTTGTATGATCCATTCTAATTCATTCGTACGAATGAATTAGAATGGATCATACGAATGAATTTTAATTCAGTCGTATGAATGTATCCATTTTAATTAATTCGTATGATCCATTCTAATTCATTCGTACGATCTAATTCATTCATACGATCCATTCTAATTCATTCGTACGATCCATTCTAATTTATTCGCACGAATGAATTAGAATGGATCGTGCGAATGAATTTGAAGGGATTGCACGAATTGAATTAGAATGGATCATACGAATGAATTAGAATGGATCGTGCGAATGAATTAGAATTGATCATACGAATGAATTAGAATGGTTCGTACGAATAAATTAGAATGGATCATACGATCTAATTAGAATTGATCATATGAATGAATTAGAATGAATCGTACGAATGAATTAGAATGGATAGTGCAAATGAATTAGAGTGGATCGTACGAATAAATTACAATGGATTGTACAAATGAATTAGAATAGATCGTGCGAATGAATTAGAATGGATCGTACGAAAGAATTAGAATGGATCTTACGAATGAATTAGACTGGATCATACGAATGAATTAGAATCGATCGTGCGAATGAATTAGAATGGATCGTACGAATGAATTAGAATGGATCGTGCGAATGAATTAGAATGAATCGTACGAATGAATTAGAATAGATCGTGCGAAAAAATTAGAATGGATCATATAAATGAATTAGAATAGATCGTACAAATGAGTTAGAATGGATACATTTGTGCGAATGAATTAGAATGGATATATTTGAACGATCCATTCTAATTTATTCGTACGATCCATTCTAATCCATTCGCACGATCCATTCTAATTCATTCGTACGATCTATTCTAATTCATTCGTATGATCCATTATAATTCATTCGTACGATCCATTCTAATTCATTCGTGTGAATAAATTAGAATGGATCGTACGAATGAATTAGAATGGATTGTACGAATGAATTAGATCGTACGAATGAATTAGAATGGATCGCACGATTAAATTAAAATGGATACATTCATACGACTGAATTAGAATACATTTGTATGATCCATTCTAATTTATTCGTACGAATGAATTAGAATGGATCATACAAATGAATTAGAATAGATCGTAGGAATGAATTAGAATGGATCATACGAATGAATTAGAATGGATCGTGCGAATGAATTAGAATGGATTAGAATGGATTGTACGAATGAATTAGAATTGATACATTCGTGCGAATGAATTAGAATGGATCGTACGAATGAATTAGAATGGATCATGCGAATGAATTTGAATGGATCGTACGAATGAATAAGAATGGATCGTACGAATGAATTAGAATGGATACATTCGAGCGAATGAATTAGAATAGATCGTAGGAACGAATTAGAATGGATCGTACGAATGAATTAGAATGGATCGTACGTTTGAATTAGAATGGATCGTACGAATGAATTAAAATTGATCATAGGAATGAATTAGAATGGATCGTGCAAATGAATTAGAATGGATACATTCGTGCGAATGAATTAGAATGGATCGTAGGAATGAATTAGAATGGATCGTACGAATGAATTAGAATGGTTACATTCGTGCGAATGAATTAGAATGGATCATACAAATGAATAAGAATGGATCGTACGAATGTATCCATTCTAATCCATTCGCACGATCCATTCTAATTCATTTGTATGATCCATTCTAATTCGTCCGATCCATTCTAATTCATTCACACGATCCATTCTAATCCATTCGTACGATCCATTCTAATCCATCGTGCGAATGAATTAGGATGGATCGTACGAATGAATTAGAATGGTTACATTCGTGAGAATGAATTAGAATGGATCGTACGAATGAATTAGAATAGATATATTCATGCGAATGAATTTGAATGGATCGTACAAATGAATTAGAATGGATCGTACGAATGGATTAGAATGGATCGTACGAATGGATAAGAATAGATCGTACGAATGAATGAGAATGGATTATACAAATGAATTAGAAAGGATACATTCGTGCGAATGAATTAGAATAGATCATAGGAATGAATTAGAATGGATCGTACGAATGAATTAGAATGGTTACATTCGTACGAATGAATTAGAATGGATCATACGATCCATTCTAAACCATTCGTACGATCCATTGTAATTCATTCGTACGATCCATTCAAATTCATTCGTAAGATCCATTCTAATTCATTCGTACGATCCATTCTAATTTATTCGCATGAATATATCTATTCTAATTCATTTGTACGATCCATTCTAATTCATTCGTACGATCCATTCTAATCCATTCGTACGATCCATTCTAATCCATTCGTACGATCCATTCTAATTCATTCACACGAATGTAACCATTCTAATTCATTCGTACGATCCATTCTAATTCATTCGTCCGATCCATTCTAATTCATTCGCACGAATGTATCCATTCTAATTCATTCGTACGATCCATTCTAATTCATTTCTATGATCCATTCTAATTCATTCGCACGATCTATTCTAATTTATTCATACGATCCATTCTAATTCATTCGCATGATCCATTCTAATTCATTCGTACGATCCATTCTAATTCATTCGCATGAATATATCTATTCTAATTCATTTGTACGATCTATTCTAATTCATTTTCATGAATGTAACCATTCTAATTCATTCGTACGGTCCATTCTAATTCATACGCATGATGGATTAGAATGGATCGTACGAATAAGTTCGAATGGATTGTACGTATGAATTAGAATGGATCGTACGATCCATTCTAATTCATTCGCTCGAATGTATCCATTCTAATTCATTCTCACGAAAGTAACCTTTCTAATTCATTTGTATGATCCATTCTAATTCATTCGTATGAATGTAACCATTCTAATTCATTCGTACGATCAATTCTAATTCATTCCTACGATCCATTCTAATTCATTTGCACGAATGTATCCATTCTAATTCATTTGCACGATCCATTCTAATTCATTCCTATGATCCATTCTAATTCATTCGTACGATCCATTCTAATTCAAACGTACGATCCATTCTAATTCATTCGTACGGTCCATTCTAATTCATTTGTATGATCCATTCTAATTCATTCGCTCGAATGTATCCATTCTAATTCATTCGTACGATCCATTCTAATTCATTCGTACATCGTACGATCCATTCTAATCCATTCGTACGATCTATTCTAATTCGTTCGCACGAATGTAACCATTCTAATTCATTCGTACGATCTATTCTAATTCATTTGTGCAATCCATTCTAATTCATTCGCACGATCCATTCTAATTCATTCGTATGATCTGTTCTAATTCATTCCTACGATCTATTCTAATTCATTCGCTCGAATGTATCCATTCTAATTCATTCGTAAAATCCATTCTAATCCATTCGTACGATCCATTCTAATTCATTCGTACGATCCATTCTAATTCATTCTCACAAATGTAACCTTTCTAATTCATTTGTACGATCCATTCTAATTCATTCGTATGATCCATTCTAACTCATTCGGTGGATCCATTGTAATTCATTCGTACGATCCATTCTAATTCATTTGTACAAATGTATCCATTCTAATTCATTCGTCCGATCCATTCTAATTCATTCGTATGATCAATTCTAATTCATTCACACGATCTAATATAATTCATTCATATGATCCATTCTAATTCATTCGTACAATCCATTCTAATTCATTCGTATGATCAATTCTAATTCATTCGTACGATCCATTCTAATCCATTCGTACGATCCATTCTAATTCATTCGTACGATCCATTCTAATTTATTCGCACGAATGTTACCATTCTAATTCATTTGTACGATCCATTCTAATTCATTCCTACGATCAATCCTAATTCATTCGTATGATCCATTCTAATCCATTCGCACGATCCATTCTAATTCATTCGTACGATCCATTCTAATTCATTCGTACAATCCATTCTAATCCATTCGTACGATCAATTCTAATTCATTCGCACGATCCATTCTAATTCATTCTCACGAATGTAACCTTTCTAATTCATTTGTATGATCCATTCTAATTCATTCGTACGATCCATTCTAATCCATTCGTACGATCCACTCTAATTCATCGCACGATCCATTCTAATTCATTCGCTCGAATGTATCCATTCTAATTCATTCGAATGAATTAGAATGGATCGTGCGAATGAATTAGAATGGATCGTACAAATGAATTAGAAAGGTTACATTTGTGAGAATGAATTAGAATGGATCGTACGAATGAATTAGAATGGATCGTACGAATGGATTAGAATGGATCGTACGAATGAATTTGAATGGATCGTACGAAAGAATTAGAATAGCTTATACGAATGAATTAGAATGATTCGTGCGAATGAATTAGAATGGATCGTGCGAACGAATTAGAATGGATCGTGCGAATGAATTAGAATGAACTAGAATGGATACATTCGTGCGAATGAATTAGAATGGATCATATGAATGCATTAGAATGGATCGTACGAATGAATTAGAATGAATCGTACGATCCATTCTAATTCATTCGCACGATTCATTGTATTTCGTTCGTACGATCCATTCTAATTCATTCGCATGATCTATTCTAATTCATTCGTACGATTCATTCTAATTCATTCGTATGAGCTTTTCTAATTCATTCGTACGATCCATTCTAATTCATTCGTACGATCCATTATAATTCATTCGTACGATCCATTCCAATTCATTCGTACGATCCATTATAATTCAATCGTACGATCCATTCTAATTCATTCTCACAAATGTAACCTTTCTAATTGATTTGTACGATCCATTCTAATTCATTCGCACGATCAATTCCAATTCATTCGAATGAATTAGAATGGATACATTCGAGCGAATGAATTAGAATGGATCGTGCGATGAATTAGAATGGATCGTACGAATGGATTAGAATGGATCGTACGAATAAATTAGAGTGGATCATACAAATGAATTAGAAAGGTTACATTCGTGAGAATGAATTAGAATGGATCGTGCGAATGAATTAGAATTGATCGTACGAATGGATTAGAATGGATCGTACGAATGAATTAGAATAGATCGTACGAATGGATTAGAATGGATCGTACGAATGGATTAGAATGGATTGTACGAATGAATTAGAATGGATCATACGAATGAATTAGAATGTATCGTGCGAATGAATTAGAATGGTTACATTCGAGCGAATGAATTAGAATGGATGGTACGAATGAATTAGAATGGATCGTGCGAATGAATTAGAATTGATCATACGAATGAATTAGAATGGATCGTGCGAATAAATTAGAATGGATCGTACGAATGAATTAGAATGGATCATACGAACAAATTAGAATGGATCATACGAACGAATTAGAATGGATCATGCGAATGAATTACAAAGGTTACATTTGTGAGAATGAATTAGAATGGATCGTACGAATGGATTAGAATGGATCATACGAATGGATTAGAATGGATCGTACGAATAAATTAGAATGGATCATACGAATGAATTAGAATAGCTCATACGAATGAATTAGAATGAATTGTACGAATGAATTAGAATGGCTCGTACGAATGAATTAGAATGGATCTGCGAATGAATTAGAATGAATCGTACGAATGCATTAGAATGGATACATTCGTGCGAATGAATTAGGATGGATCCTACGAATGAATTAGAATGGATCGAGCGAATGAATTAGAATGGATCGTGCGAATGAATTAGAATGGATCGTACGAATGAATTAGAATGGATCATACGAATGGATTAGAATAGATCGTACGAATGGATTAGAATGGATCGTACGAATGGATTAGAACGCATTGTACGAATGAATTAGAATAGATACATTTGTGCGAATGAATTAGATTGCATCGTACGAAGGAAATTGAATGGATCGGACGAATGAATTAGAATGGATCGTACGAATGGATTAGAATGGATCATAGGAATGAATTAGAATGGATCGTATGAATGAATTAGAAAGGATCGTACGAATGAATTAGAATGGATCGTATGAATGAATTAGACTGGATTGTACGAACGAATTAGAATGGATCGTATGAACGAATTAGAATGGATCATACGAATGAATTAGAATGGATACATTCGTACGAATGAATTAGAATAGATCGTACGAATGAATTATAATGGATCGTACGAATAGATTAGAACGCATTGTACGAATGAATTAGATTGCATCGTACGATCTATTCTAATTCATTCGTACAATCCATTCTAAGTCATTCGCACAAATGTATCCATTCTAATTCATTCGCTCGAATGTATCCATTTTAATTCATTCGTACGATCCATTCTAATTCATTCGTACGATCTAATTCATTCGTACGATCCATTCTAATTCATTCGTACGATCGATTCTAATTCATTCGCACGATCCATTCTAATTCATTCGTACGATCCATTCTAATCCATTCGTACGATCCATTCTAATTCATTCATACGATCCATTCTAATTCATTCTCACAAATGTAACCTTTCTAATTCATTTGCACGATCCATTCTAATTCATTCGTACGATCCATTCTAATCCATTCGTTCGATCCATTCTAATTCATTCGTACGATCCATTCTAATTTATTCGTCCGATCCATTCAAATTCATTCGTACGATGCAATCTAATTTATTCGCACGAATGAATTAGAATGGATCATAGGAATAGATTAGAATGGATCGTACGTAGGAATGAATTAGAATGGATCGTGCGAATGAATTAGAATGGATCGTGCAAATGAATTAGAATGGATCGTACGAATGAATTAGAATGGATCGTACAAATAAATTAGAATGGATCGTAGGAATGAATTAGAATGGATCACATTAATGAATTAGAATGGATCATACGAATGAATTAGAATGGATACATTCGTGCGAATGAAATAGAATGGATCGTGTGAATCAATTAGACTGGATCATGCGAATGAATAAGAATGGATCATACGAATGAATTAGAATGGATCGTACGAATTAATTAGAATGGATATATTCGAGCGAATGAATTAGAATGGATTGTATGAATGAATTCGAATGGATCGTACGAATGAATTAGAATGGTTCCATTCGTGCGAATGAATTAGAATGGATCGTACGAATGGATTAGAATGGATCGTACGAATGGAATAGAATGGATCGTACGAATGGATTAGAATGGATTGTACGAATGAATTAGAATGGATACATTCGAGCAAATGAATTAGAATGGATCGTACGAATGAATTAGAATGGATCATACGAGTGAATTAGAATGGATCATGCAAATGAATTAGAATGGATCGTACGAATGAATTAGAATGGATCCACCGAATGAATTAGAATGGATCGTACGAATGAATTAGAATGGATTGTGCAAATGAATTAGAATGGATACATTTGTGCGAATGAGTTAGAATGGATCATACGAATGAATTAGAATGGATCGTACGAATGAATTAGAATGGATCATAAGAATGAATTAGAATGGATCGTGCAAATGAATTAGAATGGATTATACGAATGTCTAATTAATTCCTACAATGCGTTCTAATCCATTCGTACGATCCATTCTAATTCATTCGCACGATCGATTCAAATTCATTCGCACGATCTATTCTAATTCATTCGCATGATCCATTCTAATTCATTCGTAACCTATTCGTACGATCCATTCTAATTCATTCGCACGATCGATTCTAATTCATTCGCACGATCTATTCTAATTCATTCGCATGATCCATTCTAATTCATTCGTACAATCCATTCAAATTCATCCGTACGATCCATTCTAATTCATTCGTTCGATCCATTCTAATCCATTCGTACGATCCATTCTAATTTATTCGCACAAATGTAACCTTTCTAATTCATTTGTATGATCCATTCTAATTCATTCGTACGATCTAATCTAATTCATTCGTATGACCCAATCTAATTCATTCGCACGAATGTAACCATTCTAATTCATTCGTACGATCCATTCTAATCCATTCGTACGATCCATTCTAATCCATTCGTACGATCCATTCTAATCCATTCATACGATCCATTCAAATCCATTCGTACGATCCATTCTAATTCATTCTCACAAATGTAACCTTTCTAATTCATTTGTACGATCCATTCTAATACATTCGTACGATCCATTCTAATCCATTCGTACGATCCATTCTAATCCAATCGTACGATCCATTCTAATTCATTCACATGAATGTAACCATTCTAATTCATTCATACGATCCATTCTAATTCATTCCTATGATCCATTCTAATTCATTCTCACAAATGTAACCTTTCTAATTCATTTGTACGATCCATTCTAATTCATTCATATGATCCATTCTAATCCATTCGTACGATCCATTCTAATCCATTCGTACGATCCATTCTAATTCATTCGCACGAATGTAACCATTCTAATTCATTCGTACGATCCATTCTAATTCATTCGCACAAATGTATCCATTCTAATTCATTCGCACAATCCATTCTAATTCATTCGTACGATCCATTGTAATCCATTCGTACGATCCATTCTAATTCATTCGTACGATCCATTCTAATTCATTCTCACAAATGTAACATTTCTAATTTATTTGTACGATCCATTCTAATTCATTCGTACGATCCATTCTAATCCATTCGTACGATCCATTCTAATCCATTCGTACGATCCATTCTAATTCATTCACACGAATGTAACTATTCTAATTCATTCGTACGATCCATTCTAATTCATTCCTACGATCCATTCTAATTCATTCGCACGAATGTATCCATTCTAATTCATTTGCACGATCCATTCTAATTCATTCCTATGATCCATTCTAATTCATTCGTAGGATCCATTCTAATTCATTCACTCGAATGTATCCATTCTAATTCATTCGTACGATCCATTCTTATTCGTTCATACGATCCATTCTAATTCGTTCGTACGATTCATTCTAATTCATTCGTACGATCCATTCTAATTCATTCGCACGATCCATTCTAATTCATTCGCACAAATGTATCCATTCTAATTCATTCGTACGATCCATTCTAATTCATTCGTACGATCCATTCTAATTCATTCACACAAACGTAACCTTTCTAATTCATTTGTATGATCCATTCTAATTCATTCGTACGAACCATTCTAATTCTTTCGTACGATCCATTCTAATTCATTCGCACGATCTTTTCTAATTCATTCGTACAATCCATTCTAATTCATTCGTACGATCCATTCTAATTCATTCGCACTATCCATTCTAATTCATTCGTACGATCCATTCTAATTCATTCGTACGATCCATTCTAATTCATTCGTACGATCCATTCTAATTCATTCGTGCAAAAGTATCCATTCTAATTCATTCGTACGATCCATTCTAATTCATTCATACGATCTATTCTAATTCATTCGCACGAATGTATCCATTCTAATTCATTCGCACAATCCAATCTAATTCAAACGTACGATTCATTCTAATTCATTCACATGATGTATTCTAATTCATTCGAGCGAATGAATTAGAATGGATCGTACGAATGAATTAGAATGGATCGTGCGAATGTATCCATTCTAATTCATTCGTACGATCCATTCTAATTCATTCGTATGATCCATTCTAATTCATTCGCACGATCCATTCTAATTCATTCGTATGATCCATTCTAATTCATTCGTACGATCCATTCTAATTCATTCGCACAAATGTATCCATTCTAATTCATTCGTACGATACATTCTAATTCATTCGCACGATCCATTTTAGTTCATTCGTACGATCCATTCTAATTCATTCGCTCGAATGAATTAGAACACATCATGTGAATGAATTAGAATAGATCATACGTTTGAACTAGATTGGATTGTGCGAATGAATTAGAATGGATACATTCGTGCGAATGAATTAGAATAGATCATATGAATGAATTAGAATGGATCGTACGAATGAATTAGAATGGATACATTTGTACGAATGAATTAGAATGGATCGCACGAATCAATTAGAATGGATCGTACGAATGAATTAGAATGGATAGTGCGAATGAATTAGAATGGATCGTATGAATGAATTAGAATGGATTGTACGAATGAATTAGAATAGATCATGAGAATGAATTAGAATGGATCGTACGAAAGAATTAGAATGGATCGTACGAATGAATTAGAATGGATCATACACATGAATTAGAAAGGTTACATTTGTGTGAATGAATTAGAATAGATCGTACGAATGAATTAGAATGGATCGTATGAATGATTTAGAATGGATACATTTGTGCGAATGAATTAGAATGGATCGTGCGAATGAATTAGAATGGATCGTATGAATAAATTAAAATGGATCGTACGAATGAATTAGAATGGATCGTACGAACGAATTATAATGGATCGTATGAATGAATTAGAATGGATCGTACGAATGAATTAGAATGGATACATTCGAGCGAATAAATTAGAATGGATCGTACGAATGAATTAGAATGGATCATAGGAATGAATTAGAATGGATTGTGTAAATGAATTAGAATGGATACATTTGTGCGAATGAATTAGAATGGATCGTAGGAATGAATTAGAATGGATCGTACGAATGAATTAGAATGGTTACATTCGTGCGAATGAATTAGAATGGATCGTACGAATGGATTAGAATGGATCGTACAAATGAATTAGAAAGGTTACTTTTGTGAGAATGAATTAGAATGGATCGTACGAATGAATTAGAATGGATCGTACGAACGGATTAGAATGGATCGTACGAATGAATTAGAATGGATTGTGCGAATGAATTAGAATGGATCGTATGATTCATTCTAATTCATTTGTACAAATAAATTAGAATGGATCGTGCGAATGATTTAGAATGGATCGTGCGAATGATTTAGAATGGATCGTGCGAATGAATTAGAATGGATCGTACGAATGAATTAGAATGGATCGTACGAATGAATTAGAATGGATACATTCGTGCGAATGAATTAGAAAGGATCGTACGAATGAATTAGAATGGATATATTCATACGATCCATTCTAATTCATTCCTACGTACAATCCATTCTAATTCATTCGCACGAATGTAACCATTCTAATTCATTCGTACGATCCATTCTAATTCATTCCTATGATCCATTCTAATTCATTCGCACGAATGTATCCATTCTAATTCTTTTGCACGATCCATTCTAATTCATTCCTATGATCCATTCTAATTCATCACACTATCCATTCTAATTCATTCGCTCGAATGTATCCATTCCAATTCATTCGTACGATCCATTCTAAAGCATTCGTACAATCCATTCTAATTCATTCATCCGATCCATTCTAATTCATTCGCACGAATGTATCCATTCTAATCCATTCGTACAATCCTTTCTAATTCATTCGCACGATCCATTCTAATTCATTCGTATGATCCATTCTAATTCATTCCTATGATCTATTCTAATTCATTCGCTCGAATGTATCCATTCTAATTCATTCGTTTGATCCATTCTAATTCATTCGTACGATCCATTCAAATTCATTCACATGATCCATTCTAATTCATTCCTACGATCCATTCTAATTCAATCGTATGATCCATTCTAATTCATTCGCACAAATGTATCCATTTTAATTCGTTCGTACGATCTATTCTAATTTATTCATACGATCCATTCTAATTCATTCGCACGATCCATTCTAATTCATTCGTACGAACCATTCTAATCCATTCGTACAAATGGATTAGAATGGATACATTCGTGCAATCCATTCTAATTCATTTGAACTATCCATTCTAATCTATTCGTACAATCCATTCTAATCCATTCGTACGATCCATTCTAATTCATTCGTACGATCCATTCTAATTCATTCGTATAAATGTATCCATTCTAATTCTTACGATCCATTCTAATTTGTTCATACGATCCATTCTAATTCATTCGCACGAATGTAACCATTCTAATTCAATCGTACGATCTATTCTTATTCATTCGTCCGATCCATTCAAATTCATTCATACGTCGCATTCTAATTCATTCGCACGATCTATTCTAATTCATTCGTATAATCCATTCTAATTCATTTGTGCGATCCATTGTAATTCATTCGCACTATACATTCTAATCCATTCGTACGATCTATTCTAATTCATTCGCACGAATGTAACCATTCTAATTCATTTGTACGATCCATTCTAATTCATTCCTACGATCCATTCTAATTCTTTCGCACGAATGTATCCATTCTAATTCATTTGCACGATCCATTCTAATTCATTCCTATGATCCATTCTAATTCATTCGTATGATCCATTCTAATTCATTCGCTCGAATGTATCCATTCTAATTCATTCGTACGATCCATTCTAATTCGTTCATACGATCCATTCTAATTCGTTCGTACGATCCATTATAATTCATTCGTACGATCCATTCTAATTCATTCGTACGATCCATTCTAATTCATTCGCACAAATGTATCCATTCTAATTCATTCATATGATCCATTCTAATTCATTCGCATGATCCATTCTAATTCATTCGCACGATCCATTCTAATTCATTCACACGATCTATTCTAATTCATTTGTACGATCCATTCTAATTCATTCGTACGATCCATTCAAATTCATTTGCATGATCCATTCTAATTCATTCGTATGATCCATTCTAATTCATTCTCACGAATCTAACCTTTCTAATTCATTTGTATGATGCATTCTAATTCATTCGGACGATCTATTCCAATCCATTCGTACGATCCATTCTAATCCATTCGTACGATCCATTCTAATCCATTCGTATGATCCATTCTAATCAATTCGTACGATCCATTCTAATTCATTCTCACAAATGTAACCTTTCTAATTCATTTGTACGATCCATTCTAATTCATTCGTATGATCCATTCTAATCCATTTGTACGATCCATTCTAATCCATTCGTACGATCCATTCTAATTCATTCGCACGATCTAATTCATTCGCATGATTTATTCATACGATCCATTCTAATCCATTCGTACGATCCATTCTAATTCATTCATACGATCCATTCTAATTCGTTCGTACGATCCATTCTTATTCATTCGTACTATCTATTCTAATTCATTCGCACAAATATATCCATTCTAATTTATTCGTACGATCCATTCAAATTCAATCGTATGATCCATTCTAATTCATTCGCACAAATGTGTCCATTCTAATTCATTCGTACAATGCGTTCTAATCCATTCGTACGATCCATTCTAATCCATTCGTACGATCCATTCTAATTCATTCGCACGAATATAACCATTCTAATTCATTCATATGATCCATTCTAATTCATTCGTACGTTCTATTCTAATTCATTCGCATGATCCATTCTAATTCATTTGTACGAATGTATCCATTCTAATTCATTCGCACGATCCATTCTAATGCATTCGTACGATTCATTCTAATTCATTCGCACTATCCATTCTAATTCATTCGTACGATCCATTCTAATTCATTCATACGATCAATTCTAATTCATTCGCACGATCCATTCTAATTCATTCATACGATCTATTCTAATTCATTCGCACGAATGTATCCATTCTAATTCATTCGCACAATCCAATCTAATTCAAACGTACGATCCATTCTAATTGATTCACATGATGTATTCTAATTCATTCGTATGATCCATTCTAATTCATTCATATGATTCATTCTAATTCATACGTACGATCCATTCTAATTCATTTGCACAAATGTATCCATTCTAATTCATTCGTACGATCCATTCTAATTCATTCGCACGATCCATTCTAATTCATTTGTACGAATGTATCCATTCTAATTCATTCGCACGATCCATTCTAATTCATTCGCACGATCCATTCTAATTCATTCGTATGATCCATTCTAATTCATTCGTACGATCCATTCTAATTCATTTGCATGAATGTATCCATTCTAATTCATTCGTATGATCCATTCCAATTCATTCGTATGATCCATTCTAATTCATTCATGCAATCCATTCTAATTCATTCATACGATCCATTCTAACTCATTCATACGATCCATTCTAATTCATTCACATGAATGTACGAATGAATTAGAATGGATACATTTGTGCGAATGAATTAGAATGGATCGTACAAATGAATTAGAATGGATCATACGAATGAATTAGAATGGAACGTGCGAATGAATTAGAATGGATCGTGCGAATGAATTATAATTGATACATTCGTACAAATGAATTAGAATGGATCGTGCGAATGAATTAGAATGGATCGTATGAATGAATTAGAATGGATCGTGCAAATGAATTAGAATGGATCGTATGAATGAATAAGAATGGATCGTACGAATGAATTAGAATGGATACATTTGTGCGAATGAATTAGAATGGATCGTGCGAATGAATTAGAATGGATCGTACGAATGAATTAGAATGGATATATTTATGCGAATGACTTAGAATGGATCATGCGAATGAATTAGAATGAATCGTACGAATGAATTAGAATGGTTACATTCGTGCGAATGAATTAGAATGGATCGTACGAATGGATTAGAATGGATCGTACGAATGGATTAGAATGGATCGTACGAATGAATTAGAATGGATCGTACAAACGAATTAGTAAGGTTATATTTGTGAGAATGAATTTGAATGGATCGTACAAATGAATTAGAATAAATCGTACGAATGTATTAGAATGGATCGTACGAATGGACCCGAATGAGTTAGAATGGATCATACGAATGAATTAGAATGGATCGTACGAATGAATTAGAATGGATTGTGCGAATGAATTAGAATGGATCGTATGAATGACTAAGAATGGATCGTACGAATGAATTAGACTACATCGTACGAATGCATTAGAATGGATCGTACGAATGAATTAGAATGGATATGCGAATGAATTTGAATGGATCGTACGAATGAATTAGAATGAATCATAAGATCCATTATAATTCATTCTCACAAATGTAACCTTTCTAATTCATTTGTACGATCCATTCTAATTCATTCATACGATCCATTCTAATTCATTCCTATGATCCATTCTAATCCATTCGTACGATCCATTCTAACTCATTCGCACGAATGTAACCATTCTAATTCATTCATACGATCCATTCTAATTCATTTCTATGATCCATTCTAATTTATTCGTATGATACATTCATACGACTGAATTAGAATGGATTGTACGAATGAATAAGAATTGATCATACGAATGAATTAGAATGGATCGTACGAATGATCGTGCGAATGAATTAGAATGGATCGTACGAATGAATTAGAATGGATCCACCGAATGAGTTAGAATGGATCATAGGAATGAATTAGAATGGATCATACGAATGAATTAGAATGGATTGTGCGAATAAATTAGAATGAATCGTATGAATGAATAAGAATGGATCGTACGAATGAATTAGAATGGATCGTGCGAATGAATTAGAATGAATCGTACGAATGCATTAGAATGGATCGTACGAATGAATTAGAAAGAGTCGTACGAACGAATTAGAATGGATCGTACGAACGAATTATAATGGATCGTATGAATGAATTAGAATGTATCGTACGAATGAATTAGAATGGATACATTCGAGCGAATGAATTAGAATGGATCATACGAATGAATTAGAATGGATCATAGGAATGAATTAGAATGGATCGTGCAAATGAATTAGAATGGATACATTCGTGCGAATGAATTAGAATGGATCATAGAAATGAATTAGAATGGATCGTACGAATAAATTAGAATGGATCGTACGAATGAATTAGAATGGATCGTACGAATGAATTAGAATGGATCGTACGAATGAATTAGAATGGATACATACAAATGAATTAGAAAGGTTACATTCGTGAGAATGAATTAGAATGGATCGTACGAATGAATTAGAATGGATTGTACGAATGAATTAGAATGGATACATTCGAGCGAATGAATTAGAATGGATTCTTGCGAATGAATCAGAATAGATCGTATGAATGAATTAGAATGGATCGTACGAATGAATTAGAATGGATACATTTGTACGAATGAATTAGAATGGATCATACGAATGAATTAGAATGGATCGTACGAATGAATTAGAATGGATAGTATGAAAGAATTAGAATGGATCGTACGAATGAATTAGAATGGATTGTACGAATAAATTAGAATAGATCGTGCGAATGAATTAGAATGGATCGTACGAATGAATTAGAATGGATCGTACGAATGAATCTGAATGGATTGTATGAATGAATTACAATGGATCATGCGAATGAATTAGAATGGATCGTACAAATGAATTAGAAAGGTTACATTTGTGAGATTGAATTAGAATGGATCGTACAAAAGAATTAGAATGGATCGTGCAAATGAATTAGAAAGGTTACATTTGTGAGAATGAATTAGAATGGATCATACGAATGAATTAGAATGGATCGTACGAATGCAAATAAATTAGAATGGATCGTACGAATGGATTAGAATGGATCGTACGAATGGATTAGAATGGATCGTACGAATGAATTAGAATGGATCGTACAAATGAATTAGAAAGGTTACATTTGTGAGAATGAATTAGAATGGATCGTACGAATGAATTAGAATGGATCGTACGAATGGATTAGAATGGATCGTACGAATGGATTAGAATGGATCGTACAAATGGATTAGAATGGATCATACAAATGAATTAGAAAGGTTACAT
This sequence comes from Chamaelirium japonicum, assembly GCA_947650365.1. Lineage (NCBI taxonomy): Eukaryota > Viridiplantae > Streptophyta > Magnoliopsida > Liliales > Melanthiaceae > Chamaelirium > Chamaelirium japonicum. The sequence continues at coordinate 808,117 of CANTAL010000070.1, read as the reverse complement.
TCGTGAGAATGAATTAGAATGGATCGTACGAATGAATTAGAATGGATCATGCGAATGAATTTGAATAGATCGTACGAATGAATAAGAATGGATCGTACGAATGAATTAGAATGGATCGTACGAACGTATCCATTCTAATTCATTCGTACGATCCATTCTAATTCGTTCATATGATCCATTAATGGATACATTCGAGCGAATGAATTAGAATAGATCGTAGAAATGAATTAGAATGGATCATACGAATGAATTAGAATGGATCGTGCGAATGAATTAGAATGGATTGTATGAATGAATTAGAATGGATACATTCGTGCGAATGAATTAGAATGGATCAGACGAATGAATTAGAATGGATCGTATGATCCAGTCTAATTTATTTGCACGAATATACGATCCATTCTAATTTATTCGCAAGAATGTATCCATTCGAATTCATTCGTACAATCCATTCTAATTTATTCGTACAAATGTATCCATTCTAATTCATTCGTACGATCCATTCTAATTTATTCGTACGATTCATTCTAATTCATTCGCACGAATGTATCATACGAATGAATTAGAATGGATCATGCGAATGAATTAAAATGGATCGTACGAATGAATTAGAATGGATCGTACAAATGAAATAGAAAGGTAACATTTGTGAGAATGAATTAGAATGGATCGTACGAATGAATTAGAAGGGATCGTAAGAATGGATTAGAATGGATCGTATGAATGAATTAGAATGGATACATTCGAGCAAATGAATTAGAATGGATCGTAGGAATGAATTAGAATGGATCATACGAATGAATTAGAATGGATACATTCGAGCGAATGAATTAGAATGGATCGTACGAATGGATTAGAATGGATCGTACGAATGGATTAGAACACATTGTATGAATGAATTAGAATAGATACATTTGTGCGAATGAATTAGTAAGGTTACATTTATGAGAATGAATTAGAATGGATCGTACGAATGAATTAGAATGGATCGTACGAATGGATTAGAATAGATCGTACGAATGGATCCGAATGACTTAGAATGGATCATACGAATGAATTAGAATGGATCGTACGAATGAATTAGAATAGATTGTGCGAATGAATTAGAATGGATCGTATGAATGAATAAGAATGGATCGTACGAATAAATTAGAATGGATCGTACGAATGCATTAGAATGGATCGTACGAATGAATTAGAATGGATCATGCGAATGAATTTGAATGGATCGTACGAATGAATTAGAATAAATCGTACGATCCATTCTAATTCATTCTCACAAATGTAACCTTTCTAATTCATTTATACGATCCATTCTAATTCATTCGTACGATCCATTCTAATTCATTCCTATGATCCATTCTAATCCATTCGTACGATCCATTCTAATTCATTCGCACGAATGTAACCATTCTAATTCATTCGTACGATCCATTCTAATTCATTCCTACGATCCATTCTAATTCATTCGCACGAATGTATCCATTGTAATTCATTTGCACGATCCTTTCTAATTCATTCCTATGATCCATTCTAATTCATTCGTATGATACATTCATACGACTGAATTAGAATGGATTGTACGAATGAAAAAGAATTGATCATACAAATGAATTAGAATGGATCGTACGAATGATCGTCCGAATGAATTAGAATGGATCGTACGAATGAATTAGAATGGATCCACCGAATGAGTTAGAATGGATCATACGAATGAAATAGAATGGATCGTACGAATGAATTAGAATGGATTGTGCGAATGAATTAGAATGGATCGTATGAATGAATAAGAATGGATCGTATGAATGAATTAGAATAGATCGTGCGAATGAATTAGAATGAATCGTACGAATGCATTAGAATGGATCATACAAATGAATTAGAAAGAATCATACGAACGAATTAGAATGGATCGTACGAACGAATTAGAATAGATTGTACGAACGAATTAGAATGGATCGTATGAATAAATTAGAATGGATACATTCGAGCGAATGAATTAGAATGGATCGTACGAGTGAATTATAATGGATCATAGGAATGAATTAGAATGGATCGTGCAAATGAATTAGAATGGATACATTCGTGCGAATGAATTAGAATGGATCATAGGAATGAATTAGAATGGATCGTGCAAATGAATTAGAATGGATACATTCGTGTGAATGACTTAGAATGGATCATAGGAATGAATTAGAATGGATCATACGAATAAATTAGAATGGATCGTACGAATGAATTAGAATGGATCGTACGAATGAATTAGAATGGATCGTATTAATGGATTAGAATGGATCGTATGAATGAATTAGAATGGATATATACAAATGAATTAGAAAGGTAACATTTGTGAGAATGAATTAGAATGGATCGTACGAATGAATTAGAATGGATCGTACGAATGAATTAGAATGGATACATTCGAGCGAATGAATTAGAATGGATTCGTGCGAATGAATCAGAATAGATCGTATGAATGAATTAGAATGGATCGTACGAATGAATTAGAATGCATACATTTGTACGAATGAATTAGAATGGATCGTAAGAATGAATTAGAATGGATAGTGCGAATGAATTAGAATGGATTGTACGAATGAATTAGAATTGATTGTACGAATGAATTAGAATAGATCGTTCGAATGAATTAGAATGGATCGTACGAAAGAATTAGAATGGATCGTACGAATGAATTGGAATGGATCGTACGAATGAATTAGAATGGATCGTACGAATGAATCTGAATGGACTGTATGAATGAATTACAATGGATCATGCGAATGAATTAGAATGGATACATTCGAGCGAATGAGTTAGAATGGATCATACGAATGAATTAGAATGGATCATAGGAATGAATTAGAATGGATCGTGCAAATGAATTAGAATGGATCATAAGAATGGCAAAGGAATCACACGATACATTCTAATGGATTGTCCGATCCATTCTAATCCATTTGTACGATCCATTCTATTTCATTCGCACGAATGTAACCATTCTAATTCTAATTGGTTCGTACGATCCATTCTAATTCATTCGTACGAATAAATTAGAATGGATACACTCTAGAAAGGTTACATTTGTGAGAATGAATTAGAAAGGATCGTACGAATGGATTAGAATGGATCGTACGAATGAATTAGAATGGATCATACAAATGAATTAGAAAGGTTACATTTGTGAGAATGAATTAGAATGGATCGTACGAATGAATTAGAATGGATCGTGCAAATGAATTAGAAAGGTTACATTTGTGAGAATGAATTAGAATGGATCATACGAATGAATTAGAATGGATCGTACGAATGAAAATGAATTAGAATGGATCGTACGAATAGATTAGAATGGATCGAACGAATGGATTAGAATGGATCATACAAATAGATTAGAATGGATCGTAAGAATGAATTAGAATGGATCGTACAAATGAATTAGAAAGGTTACATTTGTGAGAATGAATTAGAATGGATCGTACGAATGAATTAGAATGGATCGTACGAATGGATTAGTATGGATCGTACGAATGAATTAGAATGGATCATACAAATGAATTAGAAAGGTTACATTCGTGAGAATGAATTAGAATGAATCATACGAATGAATTAGAATGGATCATGCGAATGAATTTGAATGGATCGTACGAATGAATAAGAATGGATCGTACGAATGAATTAGAATGGATCGTTCTATCCATTCTAATTCATTCGTACGATCCATTCTAATACGTTCATATGATCCATTAATGGATATATTCGAGCGAATGAATTAGAATAGATCGTAGGAATGAATTAGAATGGATCATACGAATGAATTAGAATGGATCGTGCGAATGAATTAGAATGGATTGTATGAATGAATTAGAATGGATCGGACGAATGAATTAGAATGGATCGTACGATTTATTCTAATTCATTCGTACGATCCATTCTAATGCATTCGTACGATTCATTCTAATTCATTCGGACGATCCATTCTAATTCATTCGTATGATCCATTCTAATTTATTTGCACAAATATACGATCCATTGTAATTATTTGCAAGAATGTATCCATTCTAATTCATTCGTACAATCTATTCTAATTTATTTGTACAAATGTATCCATTCTAATTCATTCGTACGATCCATTCTAATTCATTCGTACGATTCATTCTAATTCATTCGCACGAATGTATCATACGAATGAATTAGAATGGATCATGCGAATGAATTAAAATGGATCGTACGAATGAATTAGAATAGATCGTACAAATAAAATAGAAAGGTAACATTTGTGAGAAATGATTAGAATGGATCGTACGAATGAATTAGAATGGATCGTACGAATGGATTAGAAAGGATCGTACAAATGAAATAGAATGGATACATTCGAGCGAATGAATTAGAATGGATCGTAGGAATGAATTAGAATGGATCGTACAAATGAATTAGAATGGATACATTCGTGCGAATGAATTAGAATGGATCGTATGAATTGATTAGAATGGATCGTACGAATGGATTAGAACGCATTGTATGAATGAATTAGAATAGATACATTTATGCGAATGAATTAGATTGTATCGTACGAATGAATTTGAATGGAATGTACGAATGAATTAGAATGGATCGTACGAATAAATTAGAATGGATCGTACGAATGAATTAGAATGGATCGTACGAATGGATTAGAACGCATTGTACGAATGAATTAGAGTAGATACATTTGTGCGAATGAATTAGATTGCATCGTACGAATGAATTTGAATGGATTGTACGAATGAATTAGAATGGATCGTACAAATAAATTTGAATGGATCGTACGAATGGATTAGAATGGATTCGTACAATGCATTCTAATTCATTCGTATGATTCATTCTAATTTATTCGTATGAGCTATTCTAATTCATTCGTACGATCCATTCTAATGAATTAGTACGATTCATTCTAATTCATTCGTACGATCCATTCTAATTCATTCGTACGATCCATTCTAATTCATTTGAACGAATGTATCCATTCTAATGCATTCGTACGATCCATTCTAATTCATTCGTATGATCCATTCTAATTCATTCGTACGATCCATTCTAATTCATTCGCTCGAATGTATCCGTTCTAATTCATTCATACGATCCATTCTTATTCATTCATATGATCCATTCTAATTCATTCGCACGATCCATTCTAATTCATTCGCACAATCCGTTCTAATTCATTCGCACAATCCATTCTAATTCATTCGCATGATCCATTCGTACGATCCACTCTAATCCATTCGTATGATCCATTCTAATTCATTCATACGATCCATTCTAATTCGTTCGTATGATCCATTCTAATTCATTCGTATGATCCATTTTCACTCATTCGGTGGATCTTTTCTAATTCATTCGTACGACCCATTCTAATTCATTCGCACGATCCATTCTAATTCATTCGCACGATCCATTCTAATTCATTTGTATGATCCATTCTTATTCATTCCTACGATCTATTCTAATTTATTCGCTCGAATGTATCCATTCTAATTCATTTGTATGATCCATTCTAATTCATTCGTACGATCCATTCTAATTCATTCGTACAAATGTATCCATTTTAATTCATTCGTACGATCCATTCTAATTCATTCGTACGATCCATTCTAATTCATTCGCACGAATGTATCCATTCTAATGCATTCGTACGATTCATTCTAATTCATTCGCACGATCCATTCGAATTCATTCGTACGATCCATTCTTATTCATTCATATGATCGATTCTAATTCATTTGTACGAATGAATTAGAATGGATCGTACGAATGGATTAGAATAGATCGTGCGACTGAATTAGAATGGATCGTATGAACGAATTAGAATGGATCATATGAACGAATTAGAATGGATCGTACGAATAAATTAGAATGGATGCATTCGAGCGAATGAATTAGAATGGATCGTACGAATGAATTAGAATGGATCATTGGGAATGAATTAGAATATATCGTACGAATAGATTAGAAAGCATTGTACGAACGAATTAGAATGGATCGTACAAATGAATTAGAATGGATACATTTGTGCGAATCAATTAGAATGGATCGTATGAACGAATTAGAATGGATTGTGCGAATGAATTAGAATAGATAGTGGGAATGAATTAGAATGGATCGTACGAATGAATTAGAATGGATCCACCGAATGAGTTAGAATGGATCATACGAATGAATTAGAATGGATCGTACGAACGAATTAGAATGAATCGTACGATCCATTCTAATTCATTCGTATGATCCATTCTAATTCATTCGTACGATCCATTCTAATTCATTCGCACGAATGTATCTATTCTAATTTATTCGTACGATCCATTCAAATTCGTCCGTACGAATGAATTAGAATGGATCATAGGAATGAATTAGAATGGATCGTGCAAATGAATTAGAATGGATACATTCGTGCGAATGAATTAGAATGGATCGTAGGAATGAATTAGAATGGATCGTACGAATGAATTAGAATGGTTACATTCGTGCGAATGAATTAGAATGGATCGTACGAATGGATTAGAATGGATCGTACGAATGAATTAGAATGGATCGTACAAATGAATTAGAAAGGTTACATTTGTGAGAATGAATTAGAATGGATCGTACGAATGAATTAGAATGGATAGTACGAATGGATTAGAGTGGATCGTACGAATGAATTAGAATGGATTGTGCGAATGAATTAGAATGGATCGTATGATTGAATTAGAATGGTTACATTCGTGCGAACGAATTAGAATGGATCGTACGAATGGTTTAGAATGGATCGTACGAATAAATTAGAATGGATCGTACGAATGAATTAGAATGGATTATATGAATGAATTAGAATGGTTACATTCGTGCGAATGAATTAGAATGGATCGTACGAATGGATTAGAATGGATCGTACGAATGGATTAGAATGGATCGTACGAATGGATTAGAATGGATCGTACGAATGAATTAGAATGGATCGTACAAATGAATTAGAAAGGTTACCTTCGTGAGAATGAATTAGAATGGATCGTACGAATGAATTAGAATACGAATGAATTAGAATGGATCGTGCGAATGAATTAGAATTGATCGTACGAATGGATTAGAATGGATCGTACGAATGGATTAGAATGGATCGTACGAATAAGTTAGAATGGATTGTACGAATGAATTAGAAAGGTTACAATTCTGAGAATGAATTAGAATGGATCGTACGAATGAATTAGAATGGATCATGCGAATGAATTTGAATGGATCGTACGAATGAATTAGAATGGATCGAACGAATGAATTAGAATGGATACATTCGAGCGAATGAATTAGAATAGATCGCAGAAATGAATTAGAATGGATAATACGAATAAACTAGAATGGATCGTGCGAATGAATTAGAATGGATCGTACGAATGAATTAGAATACATCATGTGAATGAATAAGAATGGATCGTATGAATGAATTAGAATGGATCGTACGAATGGATTAGAATGCATCGTACGAATGGATCATATGAATGAATTAGCTCGTGCGAATAAATTAGAATGGATCGTACGAATGGATCGTACGAATGGATTAGAATGGATCGTACGAATGAATTAGAATGGATCGTACAAATGAATTAGAAAGGTTACATTTGTGAGAATGAATTAGAATGGATCGTACGAATGATTTAGAATGGATCGTACGAATGGATTAGAATGGATCGATACATTCTAATTCATTCGCACGATCCATTCTAATTCAAATTCATTCGTACGAATGAATAGAATGGATCGTACGAATGAATCGTACGAATGAATTAGAATGGATCATGCGAATGAATTAGAATGGATCGTACGAATGAATTAGAACGGATCGTGCGAATGAATTAGAATGGATCGTACGAATGAATTAGAATGGATCGTACGAATGAATTAGAATGGATACCTTTGTGCATATGAATTAGAATGGATCGTGCGAATGAATTAGAATGGATCGTAGGAATGAATTAGAATGGATCGTACGAATGAATTAGAATGGTTACATTCGTGCGAATGAATTTGAATGGATCATACGAATGGATTAGAATGGATCGTACGAATGGATTAGAATGGATCGTACGAATGAATTAGAATGGATCGTACAAATAAATTAGAAAGGTTACATTTGTGAGAATGAATTAGAATGGATCGTACGAATGAATTAGAATGGAACATAGGAATGAATTAGAATGGATCGTACAAATGAATTAGAAAGGTTACATTCATGAGAATGAAATAGAATGGATCGTACGAATGAATTAGAATGGATCGTACGAATGAATTAGAATGGATCATAGGAATGAATTAGAATGGATCGTACGATTGGATTAGAACGCATTGTACGAACGAATTAGAACGGATCGTACAAATGCATTAGAATGAATCGTACGAACGAATTAGAATGGTTACATTCGTGCGAATGAATTAGAATGGATCGTACGAATGAATTAGAATGGATACATTCGTGCGAATGAATTAGAATGGATCGTACGAATGAATTATACTACATCGTACGAATAAATTAGAATGGATACATTCATACGAATGAATTAGAATGGATCATACGAATGAATTAGAATGGATCGTACGAATGGATTAGAATGGATCGTACGAATGAATTAGAATGGATCATAGAAATGAATTAGAAAGGTTACATTCGTGAGAATGAATTAGAATGGATCGTACGTATGAACTAGAATGGATCATGCGAATGAAATTGAATGGATTGTACGAATGAATTAGAATGGATCGTACGAATGAATTAGAATGGATCATAGGAATGAATTATAATGGATCATACGAATGAATTAGAATAGATCGTAGGAATGAATTAGAATGGATCATACGAATGAATTAGAATGGATCGTGCGAATGAATTAGAATGGATTGTACGAATGAATTAGAATGGATACATTCGTGCGAATGAATTAGAATGGATCAGACGAATGAATTAGAATGGATCGTAGGAAAGAATTATAATGGATCGTACGAATGAATTAGAATGGTTACATTCGTGCGAATGAATTAGAATGGATCGTACGAATCGATTAGAATGGATCGTACGAATGGATTAGAATGGATCGTACGAATGGATTAGAATGTATCATACAAATGAATTAGAAAGGTTACATTTGTGAGAATGAATTAGAATGGGTCATACGAATGAATTAGAATGGATCGTACGAATAGATTAGAATGGATCATACGAATGGATTAGAATGGATCGTACAAATGAATTAGAATGGATCATACAAATGAATTAGAAAGGTTACATTCGTGAGAATGAATTAGAATGGATCGTACGAATGAATTAGAAATGGATCGTACGAATGAATTAGAATGGATCGCGCGAATGAATTAGAATCGATCGTACTTATGAATTAAAATGGATCGTACGAATGAATTAGATCATACGAATGAATTAGAATGGATCGTACGAATGAATTAAAATGGATACATTCATACGACTGAATTAGAATGGATCGTGCGAATTAATTAGAATGGATCGTACGAATGAATTTGAATGGATACATTTGTGCGAAAGAATCTGAATGGATTGTATGAATGAATTACAATGGATCGTACGAATGAATTAGAATGGATCGTACGAATGAATTAGAATAGCTCATACGAATGAATTAGAATGAATCGTACGAATGAATTAGAATTGTTACATTCTTACGAATGAATTAAAATAGATCGTACGAATGAATTAGAATGGATCGTACGAATAAATTAGAATGGATCGTACGAATGAAATAGAATGGATTATACAAATGAATTAGAAAGGTTACATTCGTGAGAATAAATTAGAATGGATCGTACGAATGAATTAGAATGGATCATTCGAATGAATTTGAATGGATCGTACGAATGAATTAGAATGGATCGAATGAATGAATTAGAATGGACGCATTCGAGCGAATGAATTAGAATAGATCGTAGGAATGAATTAGAATGGATCATACGAATGAATTAGAATGGATCATGCGAATGAATTAGAATGGATTGTACGAATGAACTAGAATGGATACATTCAAGCGAATGAATTAGAATGGATCGGATGAATGAATTAGAATGGATCGTACGAATGAATTAGAATGGATCGTGCAAATGAATTAGAATGAATCGTACGAATGCATTAGAATGGATACATTCGTGCGAATGAATTAGAATGGATCGTACGAATGAATTAGAATGGATCGTGTGAATGAATTTGAATGGATCGTCCAAATGAATTAGAATGGATCATGCGAATGAATTAGAATGGATCGTACGAATGAATTAGAATGGATACATACAAATGAATTAGAAAGGTTACATTCGTGAGAATGAATTAGAATGGATCGTACGAATGAATTAGAATGGATCGTACGAATGAATTAGAATGGATACATTCGAGCGAATGAATTAGAATGGATCATACGAATGAATTAGAATGGATCATAGGAATGAATTAGAATGGATCATGCAAATGAATTAGAATGGATACATTCATGCGAATGAATTAGAATAGATCGTAGGAATGAATTAGAATGGATCGTACGAATGAATTAGAATAGTTACATTCGTGCGAATGAATTAGAATGGATCATATGAACGAATTAGAATGGATCGTATGAATTAGAATAGATACATTTGTGCGAATGAATTAGAATGGATCGTACGAATGAATTAGAATGGATAGTACGAATGGATTAGAATAGATCGTGCAAATGAATTAGAATGGATTGTACGAATGTATCCATTCTAATCCATTCGTATGAATGGATTAGAATGGATCGTACGAATGAATTAGATTGGATCGTGCGAATGAATTAGAATGGATCGTATGAATAAATTAGAATGGATCGTACGAATGAATTAAAATGGATACATTTGTGCGAATGAATTAGAATGGATCATACGATTGAATTAGAATGGATCGTACGAATGAATTAGAATGGATCATGCGAATGAATTTGAATGGATCATACGAATGAATTAGAATGGATCGAACTAATGAATTAGAATGGATACATTCAAGCGAATGAATTAGAATAGATCGTAGGAATGAATTAGAATGGATCATACGAATGAATTAGAATGGATCGTGCGAATGAATTAGAATGAATCGTACGAATGCATTAGAATGGATACATTCATGCGAATGAATTAGAATGGATCGTACGAATGGATTAGAATGGATCGTGCGAATGAATTAGAATAGATCGTAGGAATGAATTAGAATGGATCATACGAATGAATTAGAATGGATCGTGTGAACGAATTAGAATAGATCGTACGAACGAATTAGAATGGATCGTATGAACGAATTAGAATGGATCGTACGAATGAATTAGAATGGATACATTCGAGCGAATGAATTAGAATGGATCGTACGATTCATTCTAATTCATTCGTACGATCCATTCTAATGCATTCGTACGATTCATTCTAATTCATCCGCACGATCCATTCTAATTCATTCATATGATCCATTCTAATTTATTTGGATCATACGAATGAATTAGAATGGATACATTCGAGCGAATGAATTAGAATGGATCGTACGAATGAATTAGAATAGATCGTGCGAATGAATTAGAATGGATCGTACGAACGAATTAGAATGGATCGTACAAACGAATTAGAATGGATCGTATGAACGAATTAGAATGGATCGTACGACTGAATTAGAATGGATACATTCGAGCGAATGAATTAGAATGGATCGTATGAATGAATTAGAATGGATCATAGGAATGAATTAGAATGGATCGTGCAAAGGAATTAGAATGGATACATTCGTGCGAATGAATTAGAATGGATCGCAGGAATGAATTAGAATGGATCATACGAATGAATTAGAATGGTTACATTCGTGCGAATAAATTAGAATGGATCGTACGTAAGAATGAATCAGAATGGATCGTACGAATGAATTAGAATGGATCGTACGAATAGATTAGAATGGATCGTACGAATGGATTAGAATGGATAGTACGAATGAATTAAAATGGATACATTCATACGATTGAATTAGAATGGATCGTGCGAATTAATTAGAATGGATCGTACGAATGAATTTGAATAGATACATTTGTGCGAATGAATCTGAATGGATTGTATGAACGAATTATAATAGATCGTACGAATGGATTAGAATGGATCGTACGAATGAATTAGAATGGATCATACAAATGAATTAGAAAGGTTAAATTCGTGAGAATAAATTAGAATGGATCGTACGAATGAATTAGAATGGATCATGCGAATAAATTTGAATGGATCGTACGAATGAATTAGAATGGATCGTGCGAATGAATTAGAATGAATCGTACGAATGAATTAGAATGGATACATTTGTGCGAATGAGTTAGAATGGGTCATACGAATGAATTAGAATGGATCATACGAATGAATTAGAATGGATCGTACGAATGGATTTGAATGGATCGTACAAATGGATTAGAATGGATCGTACGATCCATTCTAATTCATTAGCACGATCCATTCTAATTCATTCGTACGATCCATTCTAATTCATTCGCACGAATGTAACCATTCTAATTCATTCGTACGATCCATTCTAATTCATTCCTACAATCTTGTACGATCCATTCTAATTCATTCGTACGATCCATTCTAATTCATTCCTATGATCCATTCTAATCCATTCGTGCGATCCATTCTAATTCATTCACACGAATGTATCCATTCTAATTCATTTGTACGATCCATTCTAATTCATTTGTACGATCTATTCTAATTCATTCGTACGATCCATTCTAATTCATTCGCACAAATGTATCCATTCTAATTCATTCGTACGATCCATTCTAATTCATTCGCACGATCTATTCTAATTCATTCGTACGATCCATTCTAATTCATTCGCACGATCCATTCTAATTCATTCGTACGATCCATTCTAATTTATTCGCACGAATGTATCCATTCTAATGCATTCGTACGATCCATTCTAATTCATTTGTATGATCCATTCTAATCCATTCATACGATCCATTCTAATTCATTCATACGATCCATTCTAATTCATTCTCACAAATGTAACCTTTCTAATTCATTTGTACGATCCATTCTAATTCATTCCTACGATCCATTCTAATCCATTCGTACGATCCATTCTAATTCATTCGCACAAATATATCGTGCAAATGAATTAGAATGTATCGTATGAATTAATTAGAATGGATACATTCGTGCGAATGAATTAGAATGGATCGTGCGAATGAATTAGAATGGATCGTACGAATGACTTAGAATGGATCGTACGAATGGATTAGAATGGATCGTACGAATGAATTAGAATGGATCATACAAATGAATTAGAAGGGTTATATTTTGTGAGAATGAATTATAATGGATCGTACGAATGAATTAAAATGGATCGTACGAATAGATTAGAATGGATCGTATGAATGAATTCGAATGGATCGTACGAATGAATTAGAATGGACCATAGGAATGAATTAGAATGGATCGTGCAAATGAATTAGAATGGATACATTCGTGCGAATGAATTAGAATGGATCATAGGAATGAATTAGAATGGATCGTACGAATGAATTAGAATGGTTATATTCGTGCGAATGAATTAGAATGGATACATTCGTGCGAATGAATTAGAATAGATCGGACGAATGAATTAGAATGGATCGTACGATTCATTCTAATTCGTTTGTACGATCCATTCTAATTCATTCGTATGATCCATTCTAACTCATTCGGTGGATCCATTCTAATTCATTCGTACGATCCATTCTAATTCATTCGCACTATCCATTCTAATTCATTCGCACGATCCATTCTAATTCATTCGTACGATCCATTCTAATTCATTCGCACGAATGTATCCATTCTAATTCATTTGTACGATCCATTCTAATTCATTCGTACAATGCGTTTTAATCCATTTGTACGATCCATTCTAATTCATTCCTATGATCCATTCTAATTCATTTGTACGATCCATTCTAATTCATTCACTCGAATGTATCCATTCTAATTCATTCGTACGATCCATTCTAATTCGTTCATACGATCCATTCTAATTCATTTGTACGATCCATTCTAATTCATTCGCACGATCCATTCTAATCCATTCGTACGATCCATTCTAATTCATTCTAATCCATTCGTACATTCCATTCTAATTCATTCATACGATCCATTCTATTCCATTCGTATGATCCATTCTAATTCATTCGTACGATCCATTCTTATTCATTCTCACGAATGTAACCTTTCTAATTCATTTGTATAATCCATTCTAATTCATTCGTACGATCCATTCTAATCCATTCGTACGATCCATTCTAATTCATTCGTACGATCCATTCTAATTCATTCGTACGATCCATTCTAATTCATTCGCTCGAATGTATCCATTCTAATTCATTCGTACGATCCATTCTAATTCGTTCATACAATCTATTCTAATTCGTTCGTACGATCCATTCTAATCCATTCGTACGATCCATTCTAATTCATTCGTACGATCCATACGATCCATTCTAATTCATTCGCTTGAATGTATCCATTCTAATTCATTCGTACGATCCAATCTAATTCGTTTGTACGATCCATTCTAATTCGTTCGTACGATCCATTCTAATTCATTCGTACGATCCATTCTAATTCATTCGTACGATCCATTCTAATTCATTTGTACGAATGAATTAGAATGGATCGTACGAATGGATTAGAATGGATCGTACAAATGAATTAGAATGGATCGTGCAAATGAATTAGAATGGATACATTCGTGTGAATGAATTAGAATGGATCATACGAATGGATTAGAATGGATCGTACGAAAGGATTTGAATGGATCGTACGAATGAATTAGAATGGATCAAACAAATGAATTAGAAAAGTTACATCCGTGAGAATGAATTAGAATGGATTGTACGAATGAATTAGAATGGATCATGCGAATGAATTTAAATGGATCGTACGAATGAATTAGAATGGATCGAACGAATGAATTAGAATGGATACATTCGTGCGAATGAATTAGAATGGATCGTACGAATGAATTAGAATGGATCATACAAATAAATAAGAAAGGTTACATTTGTGCGAATGAATTAAAATGAGTTAGAATGGATCATACGAATGAATTAGAACGGATCATACGAATGAATTAGAATGGATCGTGCGAATGAATTAGAATAGATCATACGAATGAATTAGAATGGATCGTATGAATGAATTAGAATGGATCGTGCGAATGAATTAGAATGGATCGTACGAACGAATTAGAATGGATCGTATGAACGAATTACAATGGATCGTACGAATGAATTAGAATGGATACATTCGAGCGAATGAATTAGAATGGATCATATGGATCGTACGAATGAATTAGAATGGATCGTACAAATGGATTAGAATGGATCGTACGAACGAATTATAATGGATCGTATGAACAAATTATAATACATCATTTGAATGAATTAGAATGGATAGATTCGAGCGAATGAATTAGAATGGATCGTACGAATGAATTAGAATGGATCATACAAATGAATTAGAAAGATTACATTCGTGAGAATGAATTAGAATGGATCGTACGAATGAATTAGAATGGATCGTGCAAATAAATTAGAATGGATACATTCGTGCGAATGAATTAGAATGGATCGTAGGAATGAATTAGAATGGATCATACGAATGAATTAGAATGTATACATTTGTGCGAATGAATTAGAATGGATCGTACGAATGGATTAGAATGGATCGTACGAATGGATTAGAATGGATCATACGAATGAATTAGAATGGATCGTACAAATGAATTAGAAAGGTTATATTTGTGAGAATGAATTAGAATCGTACGAATGAATTAGAATGGATCGTACGAATGGATTAGAATGGATCGTACGAATGGATTAGAATGGATCGTACGAATGAATTAGAATGGATCATACAAATGAATTAGAAAGGTTACATTCGTGAGAGTGAATTAGAATGGATCGTACAAATGAATTAGAACGGATCATGCGAATGAATTTGAATGGATCATACGAATGAATTAGAATGGATTGAACGAATGAATTAGAATGGATACATTCATGTGAATGAATTAGAATGGATCGTAAGAATAAATTAAAATGGATCGTACGAATGAATTAGAATGGTTACATTCGTGCGAATAAATTAGAATGAATCGTACGTAGGAATGAATTAGAATGGATCGTACGAATGAATTAGAATGGATCGTACGAATGGATTAGAATGGATCATGTGAATGAATTAGAATGGATCGTATGAATAAATAAGAATGGGTCGTACGAATAAATTAAAATGGATACATTTGTGCAAATGAATTAGAATGGATCATACGATCTAATTAGAATGGATCATAAGAATGAATTAGAATGGATCGTATGAATGAATAAGAATGGATCGTACGAATGAATTAGAATGGATCGTGCGAATGAATTAGAATGAATCGTACGAATGTATTAGAATGGATCGTACGAATGAATTAGAATGAATCATACGATCCATTCAAATTCATTCGTCCGATCCATTCTAATTGATTCACACGAATATATCCATTCTAATTCATTCGCACGATCTATTCTAATTCATTCACACAATCCATTCTAAATCATTCGTCCGATCCATTCTAATTCATTCGCACGAATGTATCCATTCTAATTCATTCGCATGATCCATTCTAATCCATTCATACGATCCATTCTAATTCATTCGTACGATCCATTCTAATCGTTCGTACGATCCATTCTAATTCGTTCGTACGATCCATTCTAATTCATTCGCACGAATGGATGGTGCGAATGAATTAGAATGGATTGTACGAATGAATTAGAATGGATCATGCGAATGAATTATAATGAATCGTACGAATGCATTCTAATTCATTCGTACGATCCATTCTAATTCATTCTCACGAATGTAACCTTTCTAATTCATTTGTATGATCCATTTTAATTCATTCGTACGATCCATTCTAATCCATTCGTATGATCCATTCTAATTCATCGCACGATCCATTCTAATTCCTTCGCTCGAATGTATCCATTCTAATTCATTCTCGAATGAATTAGAATGGATCGTGCGAATGAATTTGAATGGATCGTACGAATGAATTAGAATGAATCGAACGATCCATTCTAATTCATTCGTCCGATCCATTCTTATTCATTCGCACGAATATATCCAATCTAATTCATTCGTACAATCCATTCTAATTCATTCGCACGATCCATTCTAATTTATTCGTATGATCCATTCTAATTCATTCCTACGATCTATTCAAATTCATTCGCTCGAATGTATCCATTCTTATTCATTCGTACGATCCATTCCAATGCATTCGTACGATTCATTCTAATTCATTCGCACGATCCATTCAAATTCATTCGTACGATCCATTCTAATTTATTCGCACGATCCATTCTAATCCATTCATACGATCCATTCTAATCCATTCGTAAGCTCGAATGTATCAATTCTAATTCATTCGTACGATCCATTCTAATTCATTCGCATGATCCATTCTAATTCATTCGTATGATCCATTCTATTTCATTCGCACGATCCATTCTAATTCATTCGTACGATCCATTCTAATTCATTCGTATGATCCATTCTAATTCATTAGTACGATCCATTCAAATTCATTCGTACAATCCATTCTAATTCATTCGCACGATCCATTCTAATTCATTCGTATGATCGATTCTAATTTATTCGTACGATCCATTCTAATTCGTTCATACGATCCATTCTAATTCATTCGCACAAATGTATCCATCCTAAATCATTCGTACGATCTGTTCTAATTCATTCGCACGATCCATTATAATTCATTCGTACGATCCATTCTAATTCATTCGCACGATCCATTCTAATTCATTCGTACAAATGGATCCATTATAATTCATTCGCACGATCCATTCTAATTCATTCCTACGATCCATTCTAATTCATTCGCATGATCCATTCTAATTCATTCGTACGATCCATTCTAATTTATTCGTCCGATCCATTCTAGTCATTCGTCCGATCCATTCTAATTCATTCGCACGAATGTATTAGAATGGATCAAATTCATTCACTCGAATGTAACCTTTCTAATAGAATGGATCGTACAAATGAATTAGAAAGGTTACATTCGAGCGAATGAATTTGAATGGATCGTACGAATGAATTAGAATGGATCGAACGAATGAATTAGAATGGATACATTCGAGCGAATGAATTAGAATAGATCGTAGGAATGAATTAGAATGGATTATACGAATGAATTAGAATGGATACATTCGTGCGAATGAATTAGAATGGATCGTAGGAATGAATTAGAATGGATCGTATGATCCATTCTAATTCATTCGTACGATCCATTCTAATTCATTCTCACAAATGTAACCTTTCTAATTCATTTGTACGATCCATTCTAATACATTCGTACGATTCATTCTAATTTATTCGCACGATTGTGCGAATGAATTAGAATGGATCGTATGAATGAATAAGAATGGATCGTACGAATGAATTAGAATGGATCGTGCGAATGAATTAGAATGAATCGTACGAATGCATTAGAATGGATCATACGAATGAATTAGAAAGAATCATACGAACGAATTAGAATGGATCGTACGAACGAATTATAATGGATTGTACGAACGAATTAGAATGGATCGTACGAATGAATTAGAATGGATACATTCGAGCGAATGAATTAGAATTGATCGTACGAATGAATTAAAATGGATCATAGGAATGAATTAGAATGGATCGTGCAAATGAATTAGAATGGATACATTCGTGCGAATGAATTAGAATGGATCATAGGAATGAATTAGAATGGATCATACGAATAAATTAGAATGGATCGTACGAATGAATTAATTGGATACATTTGTACGAATGAATTAGAATGGATCGTACGAATGGATTAGAATGGATCGTACGAATGAATTAGAATGGATATATACAAATGAATTAGAAAGGTTACATTTGTGAGAATGACTTAGAATGGATCGTACGAATGAATTAGAATGGATACATTCGAGCGAATGAATTAGAATGGATTCGTGCGAATGAATCAGAATAGATCATATGAATGAATTAGAATGGATCGTATGAATGAATTAGAATGGATACATTTGTACGAATGAATTAGAATGGATCGTACGAATGAATTAGAATGGATAGTGAGAATGAATTAGAATGGATCATACGAATGAATTAGAATGGATTGTACGAATGAATTAGAATAGATCGTGCGAATGAATTAGAATGGATCGTACGAAAGAATTAGAATGGATCGTACGAATGAATTGGAATGGATCGTACGAATAATTAGAATGGATCGTACGAATGAATCTGAATGGATTGTATGAATGAATTACAATGTATCGTGCGAATGAATTAGAATGGATACATTCAAGCGAATGAATTAGAATGGATCGTACGAATGAATTAGAATGGATCATAGGAATGAATTAGAATGGATCGTGCAAATGAATTAGAATGGATCATAGGAATGGCAAAAGAATCACACGATCCATTCTAATGGATTATCCGATCCATTCTAATCCATTTGTATGATCCATTCTAATTCATTCGCACAAATGTAACCATTCTAATTCTAATTCGTTCGTACGATCCATTCTAATTCATTCGTACGAATAAATTAGAATCGATACATTCTAGAAAGGTTAGATTTGTGAGAATGAATTAGAATGGATCGTACGAATGAATTAGAATGGATCGTACGAATGGATTAGAATGGATCGTACGAATGGATTAGAATGGATCGTACGAATGAATTAGAATGGATCGTACAAATGAATTAGAAAGGTTACATTCGTGAGAATGAATTAGAATGAATTGTACGAATGAATTAGAATGGATCATTCGAATGAATTTGAATGGATTGTACGAATGAATAAGAATGGATCGTATGAATGAATTAGAATGGATCGTACGAATGTATCCATTCTAATTCATTCGTACAATCCATTCTAATACATTCATATGATACTTTAATGGATACATTTGAGCGAATGAATTATAATAGATCGTAGGAATGAATTAGAATGGATCATACGAATGAATTAGAATGGATCGTGCTAATGAATTAGAATGGATTGTATGAATGAATTAGAATGGATCGGACAAATGAATTAGAATGGATCGTACAATTCATTCTAATTCATTCGTACGATCCATTCTAATGCATTCGTACGATTCATTCTAATTCATTCGCACGATCCATTCTAATTCATTCATACAAATGTATCCATTCTAATTCATTCGTACGATCCATTCTAATTCATTCGTACGATTCATTCTAATTCATTCGCACGAATGTATCATTTGCAAGAATGTATCCATTCTAATTCATTCCTACAATCCATTCTAATTTATTCGTACAAATGTATCCATTCTAATTCATTCGTACGATCCATTCTAATTCATTCGTACGATTCATTCTAATTCATTCGCTCGAATGTATCATACGAATGAATTAGAATGGATCATGCGAATATTCAAAATGGATCGTACGAATGAATTAGAATGGATCGTACAAATGAAATAGAAAGGTAACATTTGTGAGAAAGAATTAGAATGGATCGTACGAATGAATTAGAATGGATCGTACGAATGGATTAGAATGGATCGTACGAATGAATTAGAATGGATACATTCGAGCGAATGAATTAGATTGGATCATAGGAATGAATTAGAATGGATCGTACGAATGAATTAGAATGTATACATTCGTGCGAATGAATTAGAATAGATCGTATGAATTGATTAGAATGGATCGTACGAATGGATTAGAACGCATTGTATGAATGAATTAGAATAGATACATTTATGCGAATGAATTAGATTGCATCGTACGAATGAATTTGAATGGATTGTACGAATGAATTAGAATGGATCGTACAAATGAATTAGAATGGATCGTACGAATGAATTAGAATGGATCGTACGAATGGATTAGAACGCATTGTACGAATGAATTAGAGTAGATACATTTGTGCGAATGATTTAGATTGCATCGTACGAATGAGTTTCAATGGATTGTACGAATGAATTAGAATGGATCGTACAATCCATTCTAATGAATTAGTATGATTCATTCTAATTCATTCGTACGATCCATTCTAATGAATTAGTATGATTCATTCTAATTCATTCGTACGATCCATTCTAATTCATTCGTACGATCCAATCTAATTCATTTGCACGAATGTATCCATTCTAATGCATTCGTACGATCCATTCTAATTCATTCGTATGATCCATTCTAATTTACTCGTACGATCCAATCTAATTTATTCGCTCGAATGTATCCATTCTAATTCATTCGTACGATCCATTCTTATTCATTCATATTATCCATTCTAGTTCATTCGCACGATCCATTCTAATTCATTCGCACAATCCGTTCTAATTCATTCGCACAATCCATTCTAATTCATTCGCACGAATGTATCCATTCTAATTCATTCGTACAATCCATTCTAATTCATTCATACGATCCATTCTAATTCATTCGCATGATCCATTCGTACGATCCATTCTAATCCATTCGTACGATCCATTCTAATTCATTCATACGATCCATTCTAATTCGTTCGTACGATCCATTCTAATTCATTCGTATGATCCATTCAAACTCATTCGGTGGATCTATTCTAATTCATTCGTACGATCCATTCTAATTCATTCGCACGATCCATTCTAATTCATTCACAAGATCCATTCAAATTCATTCGTATGATCCATTCTAATTCATTCCTACGATCTATTCTAATTCATTCGCTCGAATGTATCCATTCTAATTCATTCGTATGATCCATTCTAATTCATTCGTATGATCCATTCTAATTCATTCGTACGATCCATTCTAATTCATTCGTACGATCCATTCTATTTCATTCGCACGAATGTATCCATTCTAATGCATTCGTACGATTCATTCTAATTCATTCTCATGATCTATTCGAATTCATTCATACGATCCATTCTTATTCATTCATATGATCTATTCTAATTCATTATTACGAATGAATTAGAATGGATCGTACGAATGGATTATAATAGATAGTGCGAATGAATTAGAATGGATCGTACGAACGAATTAGAATGGATCATATGAACGAATTAGAATGGATCGTACGAATAAATTAGAATGGATACATTCGAGCAAATAAATTAGAATGGATCGTACGAATGAATTAGAATGGATCATAGGAATGAATTAGAATAGATCGTACGAATGGATTAGAACGCATTGTACGAATGAATTAGAATGGATCGTACAAATGAATTAGAATGGATACATTTGTGCGAATGAATTAGAATGGATCGTACGAATGAATTAGAATGGATGGTGCGAATGAATTAGAATGGATAGTGCGAATGAATTAGAATGGATCGTACGAATGAATTAGAATGGATCCACCGAATGAGTTAGAATGGATCATACGAATGAATTAGAATGGATCGTACGAACGAATTAGAATGAATCGTACGATCCATTCTAATTCATTCGTACGATCCATTCTAATTCATTCGCACGAATGTATCTATTCTAATTCATTCGTATGATCCATTCAAATTCGTTCGTACGAATGAATTAGAATGGATCATAGGAATGAATTAGAATGGATCGTGCAAATGAATTAGAATGGATACATTCGTGCGAATGAATTAGAATGGATCGTAGGAATGAATTAGAATGGATCGTACAAATAAATTAGAATGGTTACCTTCGTGCGAATGAATTAGAATGGATTGTACGAATGGATTAGAATGGATCGTACGAATGGATTAGAATGGATCGTACGAATGAATTAGAATGGATCGTAAATTGAATTAGAAAGGTTACATTTGTGAGAATGAATTAGAATGGATCGTACGAATGAATTAGAATGGATAGTACGAATGGATTAGAATGGATCGTACGAATGGATTAGAATGGATTGTGCGAATGAATTAGAATGGATCATATGAATGAATTAGAATGGTTACATTCGTGCGAACGAATTAGAATGGATCGTACGAATGGTTTAGAATGGATCGTACGAATGAATTAGAATGGATCGTACGAATGAAGTAGAATGGATCATATGAATGAATTAGAATGGTTACATTCGTGCGAATGAATTAGAATGGATCGTACGAATGGATTAGAATGGATCGTACGAATGGATTAGAATGGATCGTACGAATGGATTAGAATGGATCGTACGAATGAATTAGAATAGATCATACAAATGAATTAGAAAGGTTACATTCGTGACAATGAATTAGAATGGATTAGAATGGATCTTACGAATGAATTAGAATACGAATGAATTAGAATGGATCGTGCGAATGAATTAGAATGGATTGTACCAATGGATTAGAATGGATCGTACGAATGGATTAGAATGGATCGTACGAATAAATTAGAATGGATTGTACGAATGAATTAGAAAGGTTACAATCGTGGGAATGAATTAGAATGGATCGTACGAATGAATTAGAATGGATCATGCGAATGAATTTGAATGGATCGTACGAATGAATTAGAATGGATCGAACGAATGAATTAGAATGGATACATTCGAGCGAATGAATTAGAATAGATCGTAGGAATGAATTAGAATGGATCATACGAATAAATTAGAATGGATCGTGCGAATGAATTAGAATGGATCGTACGAATGAATTAGAATACATCATGTGAATGAATAAGAATGGATCGTATGAATGAATTAGAATGGATCGTACGAATGGATTAGAATGGATCGTACGAATGGATCATGCGAATGAATTAGATCGTGCGAATGAATTAGAATGGATCGTACGAATGGATTAGAATGGATCATACGAATGGATTAGAATGGATCGTACGAATAAATTAGAATGGGTCGTACAAATGAATTAGAAAGGTTACATTTGTGAGAATGAATTAGAATGGATCGTACGAATGGATTAGAATGGATCGATCCATTCTAATTCAAATTCATTCGTACGAATGAATAGAATGGATCGTACGAATGAATCGTACGAATAAAGTAGAATGGATCATGCGAATGAATTAGAATGGATCGTACGAATGAATTAGAACGGATCGTGCGAATGAATTAGAATGGATCGTACGAATGAATTAGAATGGATCGTACGAATGAATTAGAATGGATCGTACGAATGAATTAGAATGGATACCTTTGTGCATATGAATTAGAATGGATCGTGCGAATGAATTAGAATGGATCGTAGGAATGAATTAGAATGGATCGTACGAATGAATTAGAATGGTTACATTCGTGCGAATGAATTAGAATGGATCGTACGAATGGATTAGAATGGATCGTACGAATGGATTAGAATGGATCGTACAAATAAATTAGAAAGGTTACATTTGTGAGAATGAATTAGAATGGATCGTACGAATGAATTAGAATGGATCGTACGAATGAATTAGAATGGATCGTACAAATGAATTAGAAAGGTTACATTTGTGAGAAGGAATTAGAATGGATCGTACGAATGAATTAGAATGGATCGTATGAACGAACTAGAATAGATCCTATGAACGAATTAGAATAGATCGTACGAATGAATTAGAATGGATACATTCGAGCGAATGAATTAGAATGGATCGTACGAATGAATTTGAATGGATCATAGGAATGAATTAGAATGGATCGTACGAATGGATTAGAACGCATTGTACGAATGAATTAGAATGGTTCGTACAAATGAATTAGAATGAATCGTACGTACGAATTAGAATGGTTACATTCGTGCGAATGAATTAGAATGGATCATACGAATGAATTAGAATGGATCGTACGAATGAATTAGAATGGATACATTCGTGCGAATGAATTAGAATAGATCGTACGAATGAATTAGACTGCATCGTACGAATAAATTAGAATGGATACATTCATACGAATGAATTAGAATGGATCGTACGAATGAATTAGAATGGATCGTACGAATGAATTAGAATGGATCATACAAATGAATTAGAAAGGTTACATTCATGAGAATGAATTAGAATGGATCGTACGAATGAACTAGAATGAATCATGCAAATGAAATTGAATGGATTGTACGAATGAATTAGAATGGATCGTACGAATGAATTAGAATGGATCATTCAAGCGAATGAATTAGAATAGATCGTAGGAATGAATTAGAATGGATCATACGAATGAATTAGAATGGATCGTGCGAATGAATTAGAATGGATTGTACGAATGAATTAGAATGGATACATTCGTGCGAATGAATTAGAATGGATCGGACGAATGAATTAGAATGGATCGTAGGAATGAATTATAATGGATCGTACGAATGAATTAGAATGGTTACATTCGTACGAATGAATTAGAATGGATCGTACGAATGGATTAGAATGGATCATACGAATGGATTAGAATGGATCATACAAATGAATTAGAAAGGTTACATTTCTAAGAATGAATTAGAATGGATCGTACGAATGAATTAGAATGGATCATACGAATGGATTAGAATGGATCGTACGAATGGATTAGAATGGATCGTACGAATGAATTAGAATGGATCATACAAATGAATTAGAAAGGTTACATTCGTGAGAATGAATTAGAATGGATCGTATGAATGAATTAGAAATGGATCATACGAATGAATTAGAATGGATCGTGCGAATGAATTAGAATCGATCGTACGAATGAATTAAAATGGATCGTACGAATGAATTAGATCATACGAATGAATTAGAATGGATCGTACGAATGAATTAAAATGGATACATTCATACGACTGAATTAGAATGGATCATGCGAATTAATTAGAATGGATCGTACGAATGAATTTGAATGGATACATTTGTGCGAATGAATCTGAATAGATTGTATGAATGAATTACAATGGATCGTACGAATGAATTAGAATGAATCGTACGAATGAATTAGAATAACTCATACGAATGAATTAGAATGAATCGTACGAATGAATTAGAATGGTTACATTCTTACGAATGAATTAGAATAGTTCGTACGAATGAATTAGAATGGATCGTACGAATAAATTAGAATGGATCGTACGAATAAAATAGAATGGATCATACAAATGAATTAGAAAGGTTACATTCGTGAGAATGAATTAGAATGGATCGTACGAATGAATTAGAATAGATCATGCGAATGAATTTGAATGGATCGTACGAATGAATTAGAATGGATCGAACGAATGAATTAGAAAGGATACATTCGAGCGAATGAATTAGAATAGATTGTAGGAATGAATTAGAATGGATCATACGAATGAATTAGAATGGATCATGCGAATGAATTAGAATGGATTGTACGAATGAATTAAAATGGATACATTCATGCGAATGAATTAGAAAAGATCGGATGAATAAATTAGAATGGATCGTACGAATGAATTAGAATGGATCGTGCAAATGAATTAGAATGAATCGTATGAATGCATTAGAATGGATACATTCGTGCGAATGAATTAGAATGGATCGTACGAATGGATTAGAATGGATCGTGCGAATGAATTAGAATGGATCGTGCAAATGAATTAGAAAGGATCGTCCGAATGAATTAGAATGGATCGTACGAATGAATTAGAATGTATACATACTAATGAATTAGAAAGGTTACATTCGTAAGAATGAATTAGAATGGATCGTACGAATGAATTAGAATGGATCGTACGAATGAATTAGAATGGGTACATTCGAGCGAATGAATTAGAATAGATCGTACGAATGATATAGAATGGATCATAGGAATGAATTAGAATGGATCATGCAAATGAATTAGAATGGATACATTCGTGCGAATGAATTAGAATGGATCGTAGGAATGAATTAGAATGGATCGTACGAATGAATTAGAATCGTTACATTCGTGCGAATGAATTAGAATGGATCATATGAACGAATTAGAATGGATCGTATGAATTTGAATGGATACATTTGTGCGAATAAATTAGAATGGATCGTACGAATGAATTAGAATGGATTGTACGAATGAATTAGAATGGATCGTACGAATAAATTAGAATGGATTGCACGAATGTATCCATTCTAATCCATTCGTACGAATGGATTAGAATGGATAGTACGAATGAATTAGATTGGATCGTGCAAATGAATTAGAATGGATCGTATGAATAAATTAGAATGGATCGTACGAATGAATTAAAATGGATACATTTGTGCGAATGAATTAGAATGGATCATACGATTGAATTAGAATGGATCGAACGAATGAATTAGAATGGATCATGCGAATGAATTTGAATGGATCGTACGAATGAATTAGAATGGATCGAACGAATGAATTAGAATGGATACATTCAAGCGAATGAATCAGAATAGATCATAGGAATGAATTAGAATGGATCATACGAATGAATTAGAATGGATCGTGCGAATGAATTAGAATGAATCGTACGAATGCATTAGAATGGATACATTCGTGCGAATGAATTAGAATGGATCGTACGAATGGATTAGATTGGATCGTGCGAATGAATTAGAATAGATCATAGGAATGAATTAGAATGGATCATACGAATGAATTAGAATGGATCGTGCGAACGAATTAGAATGGATCGTACGAACGAATTAGAATGGATCGTATGAACGAATTAGAATGGATCGTACGAATGAATTAGAATGGATACATTCGAGCGAATGAATTAGAATGGATCGTACGATTCATTCTAATTCATTTGTACGATCCATTCTAATGCATTCGTACGATTCATTCTAATTCATTCGCACGATCCATTCTAATTCATTCATATGATCCATTCTAATTTATTTGGATCGTACGAATGAATTAGAATGGATACATTCGAGCGAATGAATTAGAATGGATCGTACGAATGAATTAGAATAGATCGTGCGAATGAATTAGAATGGATCGTACGAACGAATTAGAATGGATCGTACTAACGAATTAGAATGGATCGTATGAACGAATTAAAATGGATCGTACGAATGAATTAGAATGGATACATTCGAGCGAATCAATTAGAATGGATCGTACGAATGAATTAGAATGGATCATAGGAATGAATTAGAATGGATCGTGCAAATGAATTAGAATAGATACATTCGTGCGAATGAATTAGAATGGATCGCAGGAATGAATTAGAATGGATCGTACGAATAAATTAGAATGGTTACATTCATGCGAATAAATTAGAATGGATCGTACGTAGGAATGAATTAGAATGGATCGTACAATTGAATTAGAATGGATCGTACGAATGGACTAGACTCGATCGTACGAATGGATTAGAATGGATCGTACGAATTAAAATGGATCGTACGAATGAATTAAAATGGATACATTCATACGATTGAATTAGAATGGATCATGCGAATTAATTAGAATGGATCGTACGAATTAATTTGAATGGATACATTTGTGCGAATGAATCTGAATGGATTGTATGAACTAATTACAATGGATCGTACGAATGGATTAGAATGGATCGTACGAAAGAATTAGAATGGATCATACAAATGAATTAGAAAAGTTACATTCGTGAGAATAAATTAGAATTGATCGTACGAATGAATTAGAATGGATCATGCGAATAAATTAGAATGGATCGTACGAATGAATTAGAATGGATCATGCGAATGAATTAGAATGGATCGTACGAATGAATTAGAATGGATACATTAGTGCGAATGAGTTAGAATGGATCATACGAATGAATTAGAATGGATCATACGAATGAATTAGAATGGATCGTACGAATGGATTTGAATGGATCGTACAAATAGATTAGAATGGATCGTACGATCCATTCTAATTCATTAGCACGATCCATTCTAATTCATTCATACGATCCATTCTAATTCATTCGCACGAATGTAACCATTCTAATTCATTCGTACGATCCATTCTAATTCACTCCAACAATCTTGTACGATCCATTCTAATTCATTCGTATGATCCATTCTAATTCATTCCTATGATCCATTCTAATCCATTTGTACGATCCATTCTAATTCATTCGCACGATCCATTCTAATTCATTTGTATGATCCATTCTAATTCATTCGTATGATCCATTCTAATTCATTCGTACGATCCATTTTAATTCATTCGCACAAATCTATCCATTCTAATTCATTCGTACGATCCATTCTTATTTATTCGCATGATCCATTCTAATTCATTCGTACGATCCATTCTAATTCATTCGCACGATCCATTCTAATTCATTCGTATGATCCATTCTAATTTATTCGCACGAATGTATCCATTCTAATGCATTCGTACGATCCATTCTAATTCATTCGTACGATCCATTCTAATCCATTCGTACGATCCATTCTAATTCATTCGCACGATCCATTCTAATTCATTCTCACAAATGTAACCTTTCTAATTCATTTGTACGATCCATTCTAATTCATTCCTACAATCCATTCTAATCCATTCGTACGATCCATTCTAATTCATTCGCACAAATGTATCGTGCGAATGAATTAGAATGGATCGTATGAATCAATTAGAATGGATACATTCGTGCGAATGAATTAGAATGGATCATGCGAATGAATTAGAATGGATCGTGCGAATGAATTAGAATGGATCGTACGAATGAATTAGAATGGATCGTACGAATGGATTAGAATGGATCGTACGAATGAATTAGAATGGGTCGTACAAATGAATTAGAAAGGTTACATTTTGTGAGAATGAATTATAATGGATCGTACGAATGAATTAGAATGGATCGTACGAATAGATTAGAATGGATCGTACGAATGAATTAGAATGGACCATAGGAATGAATTAGAATGGATCGTGCAAATGAATTAGAATGGATACATTCCTACGAATGAATTAGAATGGATCGTAGGAATGAATTAGAATGGATCGTACGAATGAATTAGAATGGTTACATTCGTGGGAATGAATTAGAATGGATACATTCGGGCGAATGAATTAGAATAGATCGGACGAATGAATTAGAATGGATCGTACGATTCATTCTAATTCGTTCGTACGATCCATTCTAATTCATTCGTATGATCCATTCTAACTCATTCGGTGGATCCATTCTAATTCATTCGTACGATCCATTCTAATTCATTCGCACTATCCATTCTAATTCATTCGCACGATCCATTCTAATTCATTCGTATGATCCATTCTAATTCATTCGCACGAATGTATCCATTCTAATTCATTTGTATGATCCATTCTAATTCATTCGTACAATGCGTTCTAATCCATTTGCACGATCCATTCTAATTCATTCCTATGATCCATTCTAATTCATTTGTACGATCCATTCTAATTCATTCGCTTGAATGTATCCATTCTAATTCATTCGTATGATCCATTCTAATTCGTTCATACGATCCATTCTAATTCATTCGTACGATCCATTCTAATTCATTCTCACGAATGTAACCTTTCTAATTCATTTGAATGATCCATTCTAATTCATTCCTACGATCCATTCTAATCCATTCGTACGGTCCATTCTAATCCATTCGTACGATCCATTCTAATTCATTTGTACGATCCATTCTAATTCATTCGCTCGAATGTACCCATTCTAATTCATTCGTACGATCCATTCTAATTCGTTCATACGATCTATTCTAATTCGTTCGTACGATCCATTCTAATCCATTCGTACGGTCCATTCTAATTCATTCGTACGATCCATACGATCCATTCTAATTCATTCGCTTGAATGTATCCATTCTAATTCATTCGTACGATCCATTCTAATTCGTTTGTACGATCCATTCTAATTCGTTCGTACGATCCATTTTAATTCATTTGTACGATCCATTCTAATTCATTCGTACGATCCATTCTAATTCATTTGTACGAATTGATTAGAATGGATCGTACGAATGGATTAGAATGGATCGTACAAATGAATTAGAATGGATCATGCAAATGAATTAGAATGGATACATTCGTGTGAATGAATTAGAATGGATCATACGAATGGATTAGAATGGATCGTACGAATGGATTTGAATGGATCGTACGAATGGATTAGAATGGATCGTACGAATGAATTAGAATGGATCAAACAAATGAATTAGAAAGGTTACATCCGTGAGAATGAATTAGAATGGATTGTACGAATAAATTAGAATGGATCATGCGAATGAATTTGAATGGATCGTACGAATGAATTAGAATGGATCGAACGAATTATTTAGAATGGATACATTCGTGCGAATGAATTAGAATGGATCGTACGAATGAATTAGAATGGATCGTACAAATAAATTAGAAAGGTTACATTTGTGCGAATGAATTAGAATGAGTTAGAATGGATCATACGAATGAATTAGAACAGATCGTACGAATGAATTAGAATGGATCGTGCGAATGAATTAGAATTGATCATACGTATGAATTAGAATGGATCGTACGAATGAATTAGAATGGATCGTGCGAATGAATTAGAATAGATCATACAAACGAATTAGAATGGATCGTATGAACGAATTAGAATGGATCGTACGAATGAATTAGAATGGATACATTCGAGCGAATGAATTAGAATGGATCGTATCGATCGTACGAATGAATTAGAATGGATCGTACGAATGGATTAGAATGGATCGTACGAACGAATTAGGATGGATCGTATGAACAAATTAGAATGGATCGTACGAATGAATTAGAATGGATACAATCGAGCGAATGAATTAGAATGGATCGTATGAAAGAATTAGAATGGATCATACAAATGAATTAGAAAGGTTACATTCGTGAGAATGAATTAGAATGGATCGTACGAATGAATTAGAATGGATCGTGCACATGAATTAGAATTGATACATTCGTGCGAATGAATTAGAATGGATTGTAGGAATGAATTAGAATGGATCGTACGAATGAATTAGAATGGATACATTCGTGCGAATGAATTAGAATGGATCGTACGAATGGATTAGAATGGATGGTACGAATGAATTAGAATGGATCGTACAAATGAATTAGAAAGGTTACATTTGCGAGAATGAATTAGAATCGTACGAATGAATTAGAATGGATCGTAAGAATGGATTAGAATGGATCGTACGAATGGATTAGAATGGATTGTACGAATGGATTAGAATGGATCGTACGAATGAATTAGAATGGATCATACAAATGAATTAGAAACGTTACATTCATAAGAATTAATTAGAATGGATCGTACAAATGAATTAGAATGGATCATGCGAATGAATTTGAATGGATCATACGAATGAATTAGAATGGATCGAACGAATGAATTAGAATGGATACATTCAAGCGAATGAATTAGAATGGATCGTAAGAATGAATTAAAATGGATCGTACGAATGAATTAGAATGGTTACATTCGTGCGAATAAATTAGAATGAATCGTACGTAGGAATGAATTAGAATGGATCGTACAAATGAATTAGAATGGATCGTACGAATTGATTAGAATGGATCATGCGAATGAATTAGAATGGATCGTATGAATAAATAAGAATGGGTCGTACGAATGAATTAAAATGGATACATTTGTGCGAATGAATTAGAATGGATCATACGATCTAATTAGAATGGATCGTACGAATGAATTAGAATGGATCGTATGAATGAATAAGAATAGATCGTACGAATGAATTAGAATGGATCGTGCGAATGAATTAGAATGAATCGTACGAATGCATTAGAATGGATCGTACGAATGAATTAGAATGAATCATACGATCCATTCAAATTCATTCGTCTTATCCATTCTAATTCATTCGCACGAATATATCCATTCTAATTCATTCGCACGATCTATTCTAATTCAGTCACACAATCCATTCTAAATCATTAGTCCGATCCATTCTAATTCATTCGCACGAATGTATCCATTCTAATTCATTCGCACAGTCCATTCTAATCCATTCATACGATCCATTCTAATTCATTCGTACGATCTATTCTAATCGTTCGTACGATCCATTCTAATTCGTTCGTACGATCCATTCTAATTCATTCGCACGATCCATTCTAATTCATTTGTACGATCCATTTTAATTCATTCGCATGATCCATTCTAATTCATTCGTATGATACATTCGTGCGAATGAATTAGAATGGATCGTACAAATGAATTAGAATGGATCGTACGAATGAATTAGAATAGATCGTGCGAATAAATTAGAATGGATCATACGAATGAATTAGAATAGATATATTCATGCGAATGAATTAGAATGGATCGTATGAATGAATTAGAATGGATGTAACCTTTCTACGATCCATTCTAATTCATTCGTATGATCCATTCTAATTCATTCTCACGAATGTAACCTTTCTAATTCATTTGTATGATCCATTCTAATTCATTCGTACGATCAATTCTAATCCATTCGTATGATCCATTCTAATTCATCGCACGATCCATTCTAATTCATTCGCTCGACTGTATCCATTCTAATTCATTGAAATGAATTAGAATGGATCGTGCGAATGGATTATAATGGATACATTCGTACAAATGAATTAGAACGGATCGTGCGAATGAATTAGAATCGATCATACAAATGAATTTGAATGGATCGTATGAATGAATTAGAATGAATCATACGATCCATTCTAATTCATTTGTACAATCCATTCTAATTCATTCGCACGATCCATTCTAATTCATTCGTATGATCCATTCTAATTCATTCCTACGATCTATTCAAATTCATTCGCTCGAATGTATCCATTCTAATTCATTCGTACGATCCATTCCAATGCATTCGTACGATTCATTCTAATTCATTCGCACGATCCATTCAAATTCATTCGTACGATCCATTCTAATTCATTCGCATGATCCATTCTAATCCATTCGTACGATCTATTCTAATCCATTTGTAAGCTCAAATGTATCCATTCTAATTCATTCGTACGATCCATTCTAGTTCATTCACACGATCCATTCTAATTCATTCGTACGATCCAATCTATTTCATTCGCACGATCCATTCTAATTCATTCGTACGATCCATTCTAATTCATTCGTATGATCCATTCTAATTCATTCATACGATCCATTCTAATTCATTCGTACAATCCATTCTAATTCATTCGCACGATCCATTCTAATTCATTCGTATGATCCATTCTAATTCATTCGTACGATCCATTCTAATTCGTTCGCACGATCCATTCTAATTCGTTCGTACGATCCATTCTAATTCGTTCGTACGATCCATTCTAATTCGTTCGTACGATCCATTCTAGTTCGTACGATCCATTCCATTCTAGTTCGTACGATCCATTCTAATTCGTTCGTACGATCCATTCTAATTCGTTCGTACGATCCATTCTAATTCGTTCGTACGATCCATTCTAATTCGTTCGTACGATCCATTCTAATTCGTTCGTACGATCCATTCTAATTCGTTCGCACGATCCATTCTAATTCATTCGCTCGAATGTATCCATTCTAATTCATTCGTACGATCCATTCTAATCCATTCGTACGATCCATTCTAATTCATTCGCCCGAAGGTAACCATTCTAATTCATTCGTACGATCCATTCTAATTCATTCCTACGATCCATTCTAATTCATTCGCACGAATGTATCCATTCTAATTTATTCGTACGATCCATTCTTATTCATTCGTACGATCCATTCTAATTCATTCTCACAAATGTAACCTTTCTATTTTATTTGTACGATCTATTCTAATTCATTCGCACGATCCATTCTAATTCATTCGCACGAATATATCCATTCTAATTCATTCGTACGATCCATTCAAATTCATTTGTATGATCCATTCTAATTCATTCGTACGATCCATTCTAATTCGTTCATACGATCCATTCTAATTCATTCGTACGATCCATTCTAATTCATTCCTATGATCCATTCTAATTCATTCGCACGATCCATTCTAATTCATTCGTACGATCCATTCTAATTCATTCGTATGATCAATTGTAATTCATTCGTACAATCCATTCTAATTCAGTCGTATGAATGTATCATACGAATGAATTAGAATGGATCATAGTAATGAATTAGAATGGATCGTGCAAATGAATTAGAATGGATACATTCGTGCGAATGAATTAGAATGGATACATTCGTGCGAATGAATTAGAATGGATACATTTATTCGCAAGAATGTATCCATTCTAATTCATTCGTACAATCCATTCTAATTTATTCGTACAAATGTATCCATTCTAATTCATTCGTACGATCCATTCCAATTTATTCGTACGATTCATTCTAATTCACTCGCACGATCCATTCTAATTCATTCGTACGATCCATTCTAATTCATTCGCACGAATGTATCCATTCTAATTCATTCGTACAATCCATTCTAATTCATTCGCACGATCCATTCTAATTCATTCGTATGATCCATTCTAATTCATTCCTACGATCTATTCTAATTCATTCGCTCGAATATATCCATTCTAATTCATTCGTTCGATCCATTCTAATTTATTCGTACGATCCATTCAAATTCATTCGCATGATCCATTCTAATTCATTTGTACGATCCATTCTAATTCATTCTCACGAATATAACCTTTCTAATTCATTTGTATGATCCATTCTAATCCATTCGTACGATCCATTCTAATCCATTCGTACGATCCATTCTAATCCATTCGTATGATCCATTCTAATGCATTCGTGCGAATGAATTAGAATGGATCATACGAATGAATTAGAATGGATCGTACGAATGAATTAGAATGGATACATTCGTGCGAATGAATTAGAATGGATCGTACGAATGAATTAAACTGGATCGTACGAATAATTTAGAATGGATACATTCATACTAATGAATTATAATGGATCGTACGAACGAATTAGAATGGATCGTATGAATGAATTAGAATGGATCGTACGAATGGATCGTACGAATGTATTACAATGGATACATTCGTGCGAACGAATTAGAATGGATCGTAGGAATGAATTAGAATGGATCGTACGAATGAAATAGAATGGATACATTCGAGCGAATGAATTAGAATAGATCGTATGAATAAATTAGAATGGATCATACGAATGAATTAGAATGGATCGTACGAATGGATTAGAATGGATCGTACGAATGAATTAGAATGGATACATTCGAGCGAATGAATTAGAATGGATCGTACGAATGAATTAGAATGGTTACATTCGTGCGAATGAATTAGAATGGATCGTACAAATGAATTAGAATGGATACATTCGAGTGAATGAATTAGAATAGATCGTAGGAATGAATTAGAATGGATCATACGAATGAATTAGAATGGATCGTGCGAATGGATTAGAATGGATTGTATGAAATAATTAGAATGGATCGTACGAATGAATTAGAATGGAAACATAGGAATAAATTAGAATGGATCGTATGAATGGATTAGAATGGATCGTACGAATGGATTAGAATGGATCGTACGAATGGATTAGAATGGATCGTGCGAATGAATTAGAATGGATCGTACGAATGAATTAGAATGGATCGTGCTAATGAATTAGAATGAATCATATGAATGCATTAGAATGGATCGTACGAATGAATTAGAATGAATCGTAGGATCCATTCTAATTCATTCGTCCGATCAATTCTAATTCATTCGCACGAATGTATCCATTCTAATTTATTCGTACAATCCATTCTAATTCATTCGCACGATCCATTCTAATTTATTCGTATGATCCATTCTAATTCATTCGTATGATCCATTCTAATTCATTCGTACGATCCATTCTAATTCATTCATACGATCCATTCTAATCCATTCGTATGATCCATTCTAATTCATTCGTACGATCCATTCTAATTCATTCGTACGATCCATTCTAATTCATTCGCACGAATGTATCATACGAATGAATTAGAAAGGATCATGCGAATGAATTAAAATGGATCGTACGAATGAATTAGAATGGATCGTACAAATGAATTAGAAAGGTTATATTTGTGAGAATGAATTAGAATGGATCGTACGAATGAATTAGAATGGATCGTACGAATGGATTAGAATGGATCGTACGAATGAATTAGAATGGATCATACAAATGAATTAGAAAGGTTATATTTGTGAGAATGAATTAGAATGGATCGTTCGAACGAATTAGAATGGATCATGCGAATGAATTTGAATGGATCGTACGAATGAATTAGAATGGATCGAACGAATGAATTAGAATGGATACATTCAAGTGAATGAATTAGAATAGATCGTAGAAATGAATTAGAATGGATCATACGAATGAATTAGAATGGATCGTGCGAATGAATTAGAATGGATTGTACGAATGAATTAGAATGGATACATTCATGCGAATGAATTAGAATGGATCGAACGAATGAATTAGAATGGATCGTACGATTCATTCTAATTCATTCGTACGATACATTCTAATGCATTCGTACGATTCATTCTAATTCATTCGCACGATCCATTCTAATTCATTCGTATGATCCATTCTAATTTATTTGCACGAATATACGATCGATTCTAATTTATTCGCAAGAATGTATCCATTCTAATTCATTCTTATAATCCATTCTAATTTATTCGTACAAATGTATCCATTCTAATTCATTCGTACGATCCATTCTAATTCATTCGTACGATTCATTCTAATTCATTCGCACGATCCATTCTAATTCATTCGTACGATCCATTCTAATTTAATTGTCACAAATGTACCCTTTCTAATCCATTCGTACGATCCATTCTAATTCATTCGTACGATCCATTCTAATTCATTCTCACAAATGTAACCTTTCTAATTCATTTGTACGATCCATTCTAATTCATTCGTACGATCCATTCTAATCCATTCGTACGATCCATTCTAATCCATTCGTACGATCCATTCTAATTCATTCGCACGAATGTAACCATTCTAATTTATTCGTACGATCCATTCTAATTCATTCGTACGAATGAATTAGAATGGATCGTATGAATGAATTATAATGGATCGTATGAATGAATAAGAATGGATCGTACGAATGAATTAGAATGGATCGTGCAAATGAATTAGAATGAATCGTACGAATGAATTAGAATGGATCGTACGAATGAATTAGAATGGATACATTTATGTGAATGAATTAGAATGGATCGTACAAATGAATTAGAATTGATCGTACGAACGAATTAGAATGGATCGTACGAATGAATTAGAATGGATCATACAAATGAATTAGAAAGGTTACATTTGTGAGAATGAATTAGAATGGATCGTATGAATGAATTAGAATGGATCTTACGAATGGATTAGAATGGATCGTAGGAATGGATTAGAATGGATCGTACGAATGAATTAGAATGGATCGTACAAATGAATTAGAAAGGTTACATTTGTGAGAATGAATTAGAATGGATCGTACGAATAAATTAGAATGGATCGTACGAATGGATTAGAATGGATCGTACGAATGGATTAGAATGGATCGTACGAATGGATTAGAATAGATACATTTGTGTGAATGAATTAGAATAGATCGTACGAATAAATTAGAATGGATCGTACGAATGAATTAGAATGGATCGTACGAATAAATTAGAATGGATCGTACGAATGAATTAGAATGGATCCACCGAATAAGTTAGAATGGATCATGGGAATGAATTAGAATGGATCATACGAATGAATTTGAATTGATCGTGCGAATGTATTAGAATTGATCGTGCGAATTAATTAGAATGGATCGTGCGAATGAATTAGAATGGATCATACGATTGAATTTGAATGGATCATACGAATAAATTAGAATGGATACATTTGTGCGATGAATAAGAATGGAGCGTACGAATGAATTAGAATGGAGCGTACGAATGAACTAGAATGGATACATTCGTGCGAATGAATTAGAATGGATAATATGAAAGAATTAGAATGGATACATTCGAGCGAATGAATTAGAATGGATCGTACGAATAAATTAGAATGGATCATAGGAATGAATTAGAATAGATCGTGCAAATGAATTAGAATGGATTGTACGAATGAATTAGAATGGATACATTCGTACGAATAAATTAGAATGGATCGGACGGATAAATTAGAACGGATCGTACGATTCATTCTAATTCATTCGTACGATCCATTCTAATGCATTCGTACGATTCATTCTAATTCATTCGCATGATCCATTCTAATTCATTCCTACGATCCATTCTTATTCATTCATACGATCCATTCTAATTCATTCGCACAATCCATTCTAATTCATTCGCACAAATATATCCATTCTAATTCATTCGTACAATCCATTCTAATTCATTTGCACGATCCATTCTAATTCATTCCTATGATCCATTCTAATTCATTCGTACGATCTATTCTAATTCATTCGCTCGAATGTATCCATTCTAATTCTTTCATATGATCCATTCTAATTCATTCGCACGAATTTATCCATTCTAGTTCATTCGTACGCTCCATTCTAATTCATTCGTACACTCCATTCTTATTCATCGCACAAATGTATCCATTCTAATTTATTCATACGATCCATTCAAATTCAATCGTATGATCCATTCTAATTCATTCGCACGATCAATTCTAATTCATTCGTCCGATCCATTCTAATTCATTCGCACGAATGTATCCATTCTAATTCATTCGTACGATCCATTCTAATTCATTCGCATGATCCATTCTAACTCATTCGGTGGATCCATTCTAATTCATTCGTACGATCCATTCTAATTCATTCGCACGATCCATTCTAATTTATTCATACGATCCATTCTAATTGATTCGTACGATCTATTCTAATTCATTCGTATGATCCATTCTAATTCATTCGAATGTATCCATTCTAATTCATTCTCACGAATGTAACCTTTCTAATTCATTTGTATGTATCCATTCTAATTCATTCGTGCGAATGAATCCATTCTAATTCATTCGTCCGATCCATTATAATCCATTCGTACGATCAATTCTAATTCATTCGCACGAATGTAACCATTCTAATTCATTCGCACGATCCATTCTAATTCATTCCTATGATCCATTCTAATTCATTCACACGAATGTATCCATTCTAATTCATTTGCACGATCCATTCTTATTCATTCATATGATCCATTCTAATTCATTCGCACAATCCGTTCTAATTCATTCGCACAATCGATTCTAATTCATTTGCACGAATTTATCCATTCTAATTTATTCGTACGATCCATTCTAATTCATTCGTACGGTCCATTCTAATTCATTCGCATGATCCATTCGTACAATCCATTCTAATCCATTCGTACGATCCATTCTAATTCATTCATACGATCCATTCTAATTCGTTTGTACGTTCATATGATCCATTCTAATTCATTCGCACGATCCATTCTAATCCATTCGTACGAATGGATCCATTCTAATTCATTTGCACGATCCAGGATACATTCGTGCGAATGAATTAGAATGGATCGTACGAATGAATTAGAATGGATCGTGCGAATGAATTAGAATGAATCGTACGAATGAATTAGAATGGATCGTACGAATAAATTAGAATGGATCATGTGAATGAATTTAAATGGATCGTACGAATGAATTAGAATGGATCGAACGAATGAATTAGAATGGATCGTGCGAATGAATTAGAATGGATACATTTGTGCGAATGAATTAGAATGGATCGTACGAATGAATTAGAATGGATCATACGAATGATTTAAAATGGATCGTACAAATGAATTAGAATGGATCGTGCGAATGAATTAGAATGGATCGTACGAACGAATTAGAATAGATCGTACGAACGAATTAGAATGGATCGTATGAACGAATTAGAATGGATCATACGAAAGAATTAGAATGGATACATTCGAGCGAATGAATTAGAATGGATCGTACGAATGAATTAGAATGGATCATAGGAAAGAACTAGAATGGATCGTGCAAATGAATTAGAATGGATACATTCATGCGAATGAATTAGAATGGATCGTAGGAATAAATTAGAAAGGATCGTACGAATGAATTAAAATGGTTACATTCGTGCGAATGAATTAGAATGGATCATACGAATAGATTAGAATGGATCATAGGAATGAATTAGAATGGATCGTACGAATGAATTAGAATGGATCGTACAAATGAATTAGAAAGGTTACATTTGTGAGAATGAATTAGAATGGATCGTACGATTCATTCTAATGCATTCGTACGATCCATTCAAATTCATTCGCACGATCCATTCTAATTCATTCGTATGATCCATTCTAATTCATTCCTTCGACCTATTCTAATTCATTCGTATGATCCATTCTAATTCATTCCTATGATCCATTCTAATTCATTCGTACGATCCATTCTAATTCATTCGCTCGAATGTATCCATTCTAATTCATTCGTACGATCCATTCTAATTCGTTCATACGATCCATTCTAATTTGTTCGTACGATTCATTCTAATTCGTTCGTACGATCCATTCTAATTCATTCGCACGATCCATTCTAATTCATTTGTACGATCCATTTTAATTCATTCGCATGATCCATTCTAATTCATTCGTATGATACATTTGTCCGAATGAATTAGAATGGATCGTATGAATGAATTAGAATGGATCATAGGAATGAATTAGAATGGATCGTGCGAATGAATTAGAATGGATCGTACGAATGAATTAGAATGGATTGTACGATTGAATTAGAATGGATCGTATGAATGAATTAGAATGGTTACATTCGTGCGAATGAATTAGAATGGATCGTACGAATGGTTTAGAATGGATCGTACGAATGGATTAGAATGGATCGTACGAATGAAATAGAATGGATACATTCGAGCGAATGAATTAGAATGGATCGTACGAATGGATTAGAATGGATCGTACGAATGGATTAGAATGGATCGTACGAATGAATTAGAATGGATCATACAAATGAATTAGAAAGGTTACATTCATGAGAATAAATTAGAATGGATCGTATGAATGAATTAGAATGGATCGTATAAATGAATTAGAATGGATACATTCGAGCGAATGAATAAGAATGGATCGGACGAATGAATTAGAATTGACCGTGCGAATGAATTAGAATGGATCATACGATTGAATTGAATGGATCGTACGAATAAATTACTAATTCAGTCGTATGAATGTATCCATTTTAATTCATTCGTACGATCCATTCTAATTCGTATGATCCATTCTAATCCATTCGTATGATCCATTCTAATCCATTCGTACGATCCATTCTAAACCATTCGTACGATCCATTCTAATTCATTCGAACAAATGTATCCATTCTAATTAATTCGTACGATCCATTCTAATTCATTCCTACGATCCATTCTAATTCATTCGCACGAATGTATCCATTCTAATTCATTTGCACGATCCATTCTAATTCATTCCTATGATCCAATCTACTTCA
The DNA here is from genome assembly GCA_947650365.1 of Chamaelirium japonicum. Taxonomy (NCBI): domain Eukaryota; kingdom Viridiplantae; phylum Streptophyta; class Magnoliopsida; order Liliales; family Melanthiaceae; genus Chamaelirium; species Chamaelirium japonicum. The sequence goes on along the minus strand of CANTAL010000070.1, from coordinate 765,694 downwards.
TTCGTACGATCCATTCTAATTCATTCGCTCGATCCTTTCTAATTCATTCGTACGATACATTATAATTCATTCGTACGATTCATTCTAACTCATTTCTACGATCTAATTCATTCGTATGATCCAGTCTAATCCATTCGTATGATCCATTATAATTTATTCGTACGAATGTATCCGTTCTAATCCATTCGTACGATCCATTCTAATCCATTCGTACGATCCATTCGAATTCATTCGCACGAATGTTACCATTCTAATTCATTCATATGATCCATTCTAATCTATTCGTACGACCAATTCTAATTCATTCGCACGATCTATTCTAATTCATTTCTATGTATCCATTCTAATTCATTCGCTCGAATGTATCCATTCTAATTCATTCTCACGAATGTAACCTTTCTAATTCATTTGTATGATCCATTCTAATTCATTCATACGATCCATTTTAATTAATTTGTATGATCCATTCTAATTCATTCGTACGATCCATTCTAATTCATTCGAACGAATGTAACCATTCTAATTCATTCGTACGATTCATTTTAATTCATTCGTATGAGCTATTCTGATTCATTCGTACGATCCATTCTAATTCATTCGTACAATCCATTCTAATCCATTCGAACGATCCATTCTAATTCATTCGTACGATCCATTCTAATTCATTCTCACAAATGTAACCATTCTAATTCATTCGTACAATGCGTTCTAATCCATTCGTACGATCCATTCTAATTCATTCGTATGATCCATTCTAATTTATTCGTTCAAATATATCCATTCTAATTCATTTGCACGATCCATTCTAATTCATTCGCATGAATGTATGTATCCATTCTAATTCATTCGTACGATCCATTCTAATTCATTCATGATCAATTCTAATTCATTCGCATGATCCATTCTAATTCATTCGTACGATCCATTCTAATTCCTTTCTAATTCATTTGTATGATCCATTCTAATTCATTCGTACGATCCATTCTAATCCATTTGTACGTTCTATTCTAATTCATTTGCACGATCCATTCTAATTCATCGCACGATCCAGTCTAATTCATTCGCTCGAATGTATCCATTCTAATTCATTCGTACGATCCATTCTAATGCATTCGTACGATCCATTTTAATTCATTCGCATCAACATATCTATTCTAGTTTATTCGAATGATCCATTCTAATTCATTCCAATGTATCCATTCTAATTCATTCGTACGATTCATTCTAATTCATTCGCACGATCCATTCTAATTCATTCGTACAAATGTATCCATTTTAATTCATTTGTACAATCCATTCTAATTCATTCGCACGATCCATTCTAATTCATTCGTATGATCCTTTCTAATTCATTCCTACGATCTATTCTAATTCATTCGCTCGAATGTATCCATTCTAATTCATTCGTACGATCCATTCTAATTCATTCGCATGAATGTATCCATTCTAATTCATTCCTATGATCCATTCGTACGATCCATTCTAATTCATTCATACGATCTATTCTAATTCATTCGCACGAATGTATCCATTCTAATTCATTCATACGATCCATTCTAATTCATTCACACGATCCATTCTAATCCATTCGTACGAATTATAATTCATTCGTGTGAATGAATTAGAATGGATCGTAGGAATGAATTAGAACGATCCATTCTAATTTATTCGTACGATCCATTCTAATTCATTCGTACGATCCATTCTAATTCATTCGCTCGAATGTATCCATTCTAATTCATTCGCACGATCCATTCTAATTCATTCGTACGATCCATTCTAATTCATTCGCACGAATGTATCCATTTTAATGCATTCGTACGATTCATTCTAATTCATTCGCACAATTCATTCTAATTGATTCGTACGATCCATTCTAATTCAATCGTACGATCCATTCTAATTCATTCTCACAAATGTAACCTTTCTAATTTATTTGTACGATCCATTCTAATTCATTCGTACAACCATTCTAATCCATTCGTATGATCCATTCTAATCCATTTGTACGATCCATTCTAATTCATTCGCACGAATGTAACCATTCTAATTCATTCGTACGATCCATTCTAATTCATTCCTACGATCCATTCTAATTCATTCGCAAATTAGAATGGATCGTACGAATGAATTAGAATGGATCGTATGTTTGAATTAAATTGGATTGTACGAATGAATTAGAATGGAAACATTCGTGCGAATGAATCTGAATGGATTGTATGAATGAATTACAATGGATCGTACGAATGAATTAGAATGGATCGTACGAATGAATTAGAATAGCTCATACGAATGAATTAGAATGAATCGTACGAATGAATTAGAATGGTTACATTCGTGCGAATGAATTAGAATAGGTCGTACGAATGAATTAGAATGGATCGTACGAATGAATTAGAATGGATCGTGCGAATGAATTAGAATGGATCGTACGAATGAATTAGAATACATCGTGCGAGTGAATTAGAATGGATCGTACGAATGAATTAGAATGGATACATACAAATGAATTAGAAAGGTTACATTCGTGAGAAAGAATTAGAATGGATCGTACGAATGAATTAGAATGGATCTTACGAATGAATTAGAATGGATACATTCGAGCAAATGAATTAGAAGGGATTGTACAAAAGAATTAGAATGGATCATAGGAATGAATTAGAATAGATCGTGCAAATGAATTAGAATGGATACATTCGTGCGAATGAATTAGAATGGATCGTAGGAATGAATTAGAATGGATCGTACGAATGAATTAAAATGGATACATTCGAGCGAATGAATTAGAATGGATCGTACGAAAGAATTAGAATGGATCATAGGAATGAATTAGAATGGATCGTGCAAATTAATTAGAATGGATACATTCATGCAAATGAATTAGAATGGATCGTAGGAATGAATTAGAATGGATTGTACGAATGAATTAGAATGGTTCGTACGAATGCATTAGAATGGATACATTTGTGCGATCGAATTAGAATGGATCGTGCGAATGAATTAGAATGGAAACATTCGTACAAATGAATTTGAATGGATCGTGCGAATGAATTCGAATGGATCGTACGAATGAATTAGAATGGATACATTTGTGCGAATGAATTAGAATGGATCGTACGAATGAATTAGAATGAATCATACGAATGAATTAGAATGGATCATACGAATGAATTAGAATGGATCGTACGAATGAATTAGAATGGATCGTGCGAATGAATTAGAATAGATCATGCAAATGAATTAGAATGGATACATTCGTGCGAATGAATTAGAATGGATCGTAGGAATGAATTAGAATGGATACATCCTTTCTAATTTATTCGTACGATCCATTCTAATTCATTCGCACGATCCATTCAAATTCATTCGTATGATCCATTCTAATTCATTCACACGATCCATTCTAATTCATTCGTACGATCAATTCTAATTCATTCGCATGAATGTAACCATTCTAATTCATTCGTACGATCCATTCTAATTTATTCCTACGATCCATTCTAATTCATTCGCACGAATGTATCCATTCTAATTCATTTGCACGATCCATTCTAATTCATTCCTACGATCCATTCTAATTCATTCGCATAAATGTATCCATTCTAATTTATTCGTACGATCTATTCTAATTCATTCGTACATTTCATTCTAATTCATTCGTACGATCCATTCTAATTCAATCGCACGATTCATTCTAATTCGTTCGTACGATCCATTCTAATTCATTTGTACGAATGAATTAGAATGTATCATACGACTGAATTAGAATGGATTTTACGAATGAATTAGAATTGATCCTACAAATAAATTAGAATGGATACATTCGTGCGAATGAATTAGAATAGATCGTATGAATGAATTAGAATGGATCGTACGAATGGATCGTACGAATGAATGAATGAATGAATTCGTATGATCCATTTTAATTCATATGATCGTACGAATGGATCGTACGAATGAATGAATGAATTAGAATGGATCGAACGAATGGATCGTACGAATGAATGAATTCGTATGATCCATTTTAATTCATTCGCACGATCCATTCTAATTTATTTGTACGAACCATTCTAATTGATTCGTACGATCTATTCTAATTCATTCGTATGATCTATTCTAATTCATTCGCACGAATGTATCCATTCTAGTTCATTCGTACGCTCCATTCTAATTCATTTTTATGCACCATTCTTATTCATCGCACAAATGTATCCATTCTAATTCATTCGTACGATCCAATCTAATTCATTCCTACGATCCATTCTAATTCATTCACACGAATGTATCCATTCTAATTCATTCGTACGATCCATTCTAATTCATTCCTATGATCCATTCTAATTTATTCGTATGATCCATTCTAATTCATTCGCTCAAATGTATCCATTCTAATTCATTCGTACGATCCATTCTAATTCGTTCATACGATTCATTCTAATTCATTCGTACGATCCATTTTAATTCATTCGTACGATCCATTCTAATTCATTCGCATGAATATATCTATTCTAATTCATTCGTATGATCCATTCTAATTCATTCGTTCGATCCATTCTAATTCATTTGCATAAATATATCCATTCTAATTCATTCGTACGATCCATTCTAATTCATTCGCACGATCCATTCTAATTCATTCGCACAAATGTATCCATTCTAATTCATTCGTACAATCCATTCTAATTCATTCGCATGATCCATTCTAATTCATTCGTACGATCCATTCTAATTCATTCGTGCGATCCGTTCTAATTCATTCGTACGATCCATTCTAATCCATTCGTACGATCCATTCTAATTCATTCGTACGATCCATTCTAATTCATTCTCACAAATGTAACCTTTCTAATTCATTTGTACGATCCATTCTAATTCATTCGTACGATCCATTCTAATCCATTCGTACGATCCATTCTAATTCATTCGTACGATCCATTCTAATTCATTCGCACGAATGTAACCATTCTAATTCATTCGTACGATCCATTCTAATTCATTCCTACGATCCATTCTAATTCATTCGCACGAATGTATCCATTCTAATTCATTTGCACGATCCATTCTAGTTCATTCCTATGATCCATTCTAATTCATTCGTACAATCCATTCTAATTCATTCGCACGTATGTTTCCATTCTAATTCATTCGTACGATCAATTCTAATTCATTCCTATGATCTATTCTAATTCATTCGCTCGAATGTATCCATTCTAATTCATTCGTTCGATCCATTCTAATTCATTCGTACGATCCATTCTAATCCATTCGTACGATCCATTCTAATTCATTCGTACGATCCATTCTAATTCATTCTCACAAATGTAACCTTTCTAATTCATTTGTACGATCCATTCTAATTCATTTGTACGATCCATTCTAATCCATTCGTACGATCCATTCTAATTCATTCGCACGATCCATTCTAATTCATTCGCATAAATGTAACATTTCTAATTCATTTGTACGATCCATTCTAATTCATTCGTACGATCCATTCTAATTCTTTCGCACGAATGTAACTATTCTAATTCATTCGTACGATCCATTCTAATTCATTCCTACGATCCATTCTAATTCAATCGTACGATCCATTCTAATTCATTTGCACAAATGTAACCTTTCTAATTCATTTGTACGATCCATTCTAATTCATTCGTACGATCCATTCTAATTCATTCGCACGAATGTAACCATTCTAATTCATTCGTACGATCCATTCTAATTCATTCCTACGATCCATTCTAATTCATTCGCACGATCCATTCTAATTCATTCGCTCGAATGTATCCATTCTAATTTATTTGTACGATCCATTCTAATTCATTCGTACGATCCATTCTAATTCATTCTCATGAATGTAACCTTTCTAATTCATTTGTATGTATCCATTCTAATTCATTCGTACAATCCATTCTAATTTATTCGCACGATCCATTCTAATTCATTCGTACGATCCATTCTAATTCATTCGTACGATCCATTCTAATTCATTCGCACGATCCATTATAATTCATTCGTACGATTGTATCCATTCTAATGCATTCGTATGATTCATTCTAATTCATTCGCACGATCCATTCTAATTCATTCGTCCGAACCTTTCAAATTCATTCGCACGAATGTATCCATTCTAATTCATTCGTACAATCCAATCTAATTCATTCGCACGATCCATTCTAATTCATTCGTATGATCCATTCTAATTCATTCCTATGATCTATTCTAATTCATTCGCTCGAATGTATCCATTCTAATTCATTCGTTTGATCCATTCTAATTCATTCGTACAATCCATTCAAATTCATTCGCATGATCCATTCTAATTCATTCGTACGATCCATTCTAATTCATTCTCACGAATGTAACCATTCTAATTCATTTGTATGATCCATTCTAATTCATTCGTACGATCTATTCTAATCCATACGTACGATCCATTCTAATCCATTCGTACGATCCATTCTAATTCATTCGTACGATACATTCTAATTCCTTCGTATGAATGTATCCATTCTAATTTATTCGTACGATCCAGTCTAATTCATTCGTACGATCCATTCTAATTCATTCACTCGAATGTATCCATTCTAATTCATTCGTACGATCCATTCTAAGTCATTCGTAGGATCCATTCAAATTCATTCGCACGATCCATTCAAATTCATTCGCACGATCCATTCTAATTCATTCGTACGATCCATTCTAATTCATTCATACGCACGAATGTATCCATTCTAATTCATTCGTACAATCCAATCTAATTCATTCGCACGATCCATTCTAATTCATTCGTATGATCCATTCTAATTCATTCCTATGATCTATTCTAATTCATTCGCTCGAAGGTATCCATTCTAATTCATTCGTTAGATCCATTCTAATTCATTCGTACAATCCATTCAAATTCATTCGCATGATCCATTCTAATTCATTCGTACGATCCATTCTAATTCATTCTCACGAATGTAACCATTCGAATTCATTTGTATGATCCATTCTAATTCATTCGTACGATCTATTCTAATCCATACGTACGATCCATTCTAATCCATTCGTACGATCCATTCTAATTCATTCGTACGATACATTCTAATTCATTCGTATGAATGTATCCATTCTAATTTATTCGTACGATCCAGTCTAATTCATTCGTACGATCCATTCTAATTCATTCACTCGAATGTATCCATTCTAATTCATTCGTACGATCCATTCTAAGTCATTCGTAGGATCCATTCTAATTCATTCGCACGATCCATTCAAATTCATTCGCACGATCCATTCTATTTCATTCGTACGATCCATTCTAATTCATTCATACGATCTATTCTAATTCATTCGCTCAATCCAATCTAATTCAAACGTACGATCCATTCTAATTCATTCACATGATGTATTCTAATTCATTCGTATGATCCATTCTAATTCATTCGTATGATTCATTCTAATTCATTCGTACGATCCATTCTAATTCATTCGCACAAATGTATCCATTCTAATTCATTCGCACGATCCATTCTAATTCATTCGTACGATCCATTCTAATTCATTCGCCCAAATGTAACCTTTCTAATTCATTTGTACGAACCATTCTAATTCATTCGTACGATCCATTCTAATTCATTCGCACGAATGTAACCATTCTAATTCATTCGTACGATCCATTCTAATTCATTCCTACGATCCATTCAAATTCATTCGCACGATCCATTCTAATTCATTCGCTCGAATGTATCCATTCTAATTCATTCGTACGATCCATTCTAATTCATTCTCACGAATGTAACCTTTCTAATTCATTTGTATGTATCCATTCTAATTCATTCGTACGATCCATTCTAATTCATTCGCACGATCCATTATAATTCATTCGTATGATCCATTCTAATTCATTCGTATGATCAATTCTAGTTCGTTCGCACGATCTATTCTAATTCATTCGTACGATCCATTCTAATTCATTCGCACGAATGTATCCATTCTAATTCATTCGACCGATCCATTCTAATTCATTCGCACGAATGTATCCATTCTAATTCATTCGCACGATCCATTCTAATTCATTCGTCTGATCCATTCTAATTTACGATCCTACGATCTATTCAAATTCATTCGCTCAAATGTATCAATTCTAATTCATTCGTTCGATCCATTCTAATTCATTCGTACGATCCATTCAAATTCATTCATATGATCCATTCTAATTCATTCTAATCCATTCGTACGATCAATTCTAATTCATTCATACGATCCATTCTAATTCATTCGCATGAATGTATCCATTCTAATTCATTCGTACGATCCATTCAAATTCAATCGTATGATCCATTCTAATTTATTCGTACGATCTAATTCATTCGTATGATCGATTCTAATTCATTCGCACGATCCATTCTAATTCATTCGTACGATCCATTCTAATTCATTCGCACGATCCATTCTAATTCATTCGTATGATCCATTCTAATTCATTCGCTCGAATGTATCCATTCTAATTCATTCGTACGATCCATTCTAATTCGTTCATACGATCCATTCTAATGCATTTGTACGATTCATTCTAATTCATTCGCACAATCCATTCTAATTCATTCGTACGATCCATTCTAATTCATTCGCTCGAATGTATCCATTCTAATTCATTCGTACGATCCATTCTAATTCATTCGCTCGAATGTATCCATTCTAATTAGAATGGATTGTACGAATGAATTAGAATGGATACATTCGTGCGAATGAATTAGAATGGATCGAACGAATGAATTAGAATGGATACATTCGAGCGAATGAATTAGAATAGATCGTACGAATGGATTAGAACGCATTGTATGAATGAGTTAGAATGGATCGCACGAATGAGTTAGAATGGATCGTACGATTGAATTAGAATGGAACGTGCGAATGAATTAGAATGGATCGTACGAATGAATTAGAATGGATACATTTGTGCGAATGAATTAGAATGGATCATACGTATGAATTAGAATGGATCGTATGAAAGAATTAGAATGGATCGTACGAATGAATTAGAAAGGTTACATTTATGAGAATGAATTAGAATGGATCGTACGAATGAATTAGAATGGATCGTACGAATGGACTAGAATGGATCGTACGAATGAATTAGAATGGATACATTCGTGCGAATGAATTAGAATGGATTGTATGAATGAATTAGAATGGATCGTACGAATGAATTAGAATGGATCGTACGAATGGACTAGAATGGATCGTACGAATGAATTAGAATGGATACATTCGTACGAATGAATTAGAATGGATCATACGAATGAATTAGAATGGATCATACGAATGATTTTGAATGGATACATTTGTGCGAATGAACCTGAATGGATTGTATGAATGAATTAGAATGGATCGTGCGAATGAATTACAATCGATCGTACGAATGGATTAGAATGGATCGTTCGAATGAATTAGAATGGATCGTACGAATGGATTAGAACGCATTGTACGAATAAATTAGAATGGATCGTACAAATGAATTAGAATGGATACATTCGTGCGAATGAATTAGAATGGATCGTACGAATGAATTAGAATGGATCTTGCAAATGAATTAGAATGGATCGTGCGAATGAATTAGAATGGATCAAATGAATGAATTTGAATAGATTGTACGAATGAATTAGAATGGATTGTGCGAATGAATTAGAATGGATAGTATGAATGAATTAAAATGGATCATACGAATGAATTAGAATGGATCGTGCGAATGAATTAGAATGGATCATACGAATGAATTAGAATGTATACATTTGTACGAATGAATTAGAATGGATCGTACGAACGAATTAGAATGGATTGTATGAACGAATTAGAATGGATCGTATGAACGAATTAGAATGGATCGTATGAACGAATTAGAATGAATTCGTACGATCCATTCTAATTCATTCGTACGATCCATTCTAATTCATTCGTACGATCGATTCTAATTCATTCGCATGATCCATTCTAATTCATTCGTACGATCCATTCGAATTCATTCGTATGATTCATTCTAATTTATTCGTTCAAATATATCCATTCTAATTCATTCGTACGATCCATTCTAATTCATTCTCACGAATGTATCCATTCTAATTCATTTGCACGATCCATTCTAATTCATTCCTATGATCCATTCTAGTTCATTCCTATGATCCATTCTAATTCATTCGTACGATCCATTCTAATTCATTCGCACGATCCATTCTAATTTATTCGTACGATCCATTCTAATTCATTTGCACGAATTTATCGATTCTAATTCATTCGTACGATCCATTCTAATTCATTCGTATGATCCATTCTAATTCATTCGTACGATCTATTCTAATTCATTCGTATGATCCATTTTTATCCATTCTAATTCATTCGTACGATCCATTCTAATTCATTTGTACGATCCATTCTAATTCATTCGTACGAATGAATTAGAATGGATCATACGATTGAATTTGAGTGGATCGTACGAATGAATTAGAATGGATACATTTGTGCGAATTAATTAGAATGGATCGTACGAATGAATTCGAATGGATCGTACGAATGAATTAGAATGGATCGTACGAATGAATTAGAATGGATAGTGCAAATGAATTAGAATGGATCGTACGAATGAATTAGAATGGATAAATTCTTGCGAATGAATTAGAATGGATCGTACGAATGAATTAGAATAGATCATACAAATGAATTAGAATGGATCGTGCGAATGAATTAGAATTGATCATACGAATGAATTAGAATGGATCGTACGAATGAATTAGAATGGATCGTGCGAATGAATTAGAATCGATCGTATGAATGAATTAGAATGGATCGTACGAATAAATTAGATCGTACGAATGAATTAGAATGGATCGAACAAATGAATTAAAATGGATACATTCATACGACTGAATTAGAATAGATTGTACGAATGAATTAGAATGGATCGTACGAATGAATTAGAATAGATCGTACAAATAAATTAGAATGGATATATTTGAACCAATGGATTGTACGAATGGATTAGAATGGATCGTACGAATGAATTAGAATGGATCATACAAATGAATTAGAAAGGTTACATTCGTGAGAATGAATTAGAATGGATCGTACGAATGAATTAGAATGGATCATGCGAATGAATTTGAATAGATCGTACGAATGAATTAGAATGGATCGAACGAATGAATTAGAATGGATACATTCGAGCGAATGAATTAGAATAGATCGTAGAAAAGAATTAGAATGGATGATACGAATGAATTAGAATGGATCGTGCGAATGAATTAGAATGGATTGTACGAATGAATTAGAATGGATACATTCGTGTGAATGAATTAGAATGGATCGGACGAATGAATTAGAATGGATCATACGATTCATTCTAATTCATTCGTATGATCCATTCTAATGTATTCGTACGATTCATTCTAATTCATTCGCATGATCCATTCTAATTCATTCGTATGATCCATTCTAATTTATTTGCATGAATATACGTTCTATTCTAATTTATTTGCAAGAATGTATCCATTCTAATTCATTCGTACAATACATTCTAATTTATTCGTACAAATGTATCCATTCTAATTCATTCATACGATCCATTCTAGTTCATTCGTACGATTCATTCTAATTCATTCGTACGATCCATTCTAATTCATTCGTACGATCCATTCTAATTCATTCGCACGAAAGTATCTATTCTAATTCATTCGTACAATCCATTCTAATTCATTCGCACGATCCATTCTAATTCATTCGTATGATACATTCTAATTCATTCCTATGATCTATTCTAATTCTTTCGCTCGAATGTATCCATTCTAATTCATTCGTTCGATCCATTCTAATTCATTCGTATGATCCATTCAAATTCATTTGTACGATCCATTCTAATGGATCGTACGAATGAATTAGAATTGTTACATTCGTGCGAATGAATTAGAATAGATTGTACGAATGAATTAGAACGGATCGTACGAATAAATTAGAATGGATCGTGCGAATGAATAAGAATGGATCGTACGAATGAATTAGAATGGATCCACCAAATGAGTTAGAATGGATACATACGTACAAATGAATTAGAATGGATCGTACGAATGAATTAGAATGGATCGTACGAATGAATTAGATTGATTCATGCAAATGAATTAGAATGGATCGTGCAAATGAATTAGAATGGATACATTCGTGCGAATGAATTAGAATGGAGCGTAGGAATGAATTAGAATGGATCGTACGAATGAATTAGAATGGTTACATTCGTGCGAATGAATTAGAAAGGATCGTGCGAATGAATTAGAATGGATCATGCGAATGAATTTGAATGGATCGTACGAATGAATTAGAATGGATCGTACGATCCATTCTAATTCATTCTCACAAATGTATCCATTCTAATTCATTCATATGATCCATTCTAATTCATTCGCACGATCTATTCTAATTCATTCGCACGAATATATCCATTCTAATTTATTCGTACGATCCATTCTAATTCATTCGTACGATCCATTCTAATTCATTCGCACGATCCATTCTAATTCAATCGTACGATCCATTCTAATTCATTCATACGATTCATTCTAATTCATTCGTACGATCCATTCTAATTCTTTCGTATGATCCATTCAAACTCATTCATACGATCAATTGTAATTCATTCGTACGATCCATTCTAATTCATTTGTACAATCCATTCTAATTCATTCGCACAAATGTATCTATTTTAATTCATTCGTACGATCCATTCTAATTTATTCATACAATCAATTCTAATTCATTCGCACGATCCATTCTAATTCATTCGTACGATCCATTCTAATAATTCATTCGTACGAATGTAACCATTCTAACTCATTCGTACGATCCATTCTAATTTGCGAATTTATTCCTACGATGTATTCTAATTCATTCGTACGTACGATTCATTCTAATTCATTCGTACGATCCATTCTAATCCATTCTATCTCATTCGTATGATTCATTCTAATTCATTCGTATGATCCATTAAAACTTATTCATACGGTCCATTTTAATTCATTCGTGTGATCCATTCTAATTCATTTGTACGATCCATTCTAATTCATTCGCACAAATGTATCCATTTTAATTCATTCGTACGATCCTTTCTAATTTATTCGCACGATCCATTCTAATTCATTCGTACGATCTATTCTAATTCATTCGTACGATCTATTCTAATTCATTCGCACGAATGTATCCATTCTAATTTATTCGTACAATCCATTCTAATTCATTCTAATTCATTCGTACGATCCATTCTAATTCATTCGCATGAATGTATCCATTCTAATTCATTCATAAGAATGGATTAAAACGCATTGTATGAATGAATTAGAATCGATCGGACGAATGAATTAGAATGGATACATTCGTGCAAATGAATTAGAATGGATCGTACGAATAAATTAGAATGGATCGTGCGAATGAATTAGAATGGATCGTACAAATGAATTAGAATGGATCGTACGAATGAATTAGAATGGATCGTATGAATGAGTTTGAATGGATCATACGAATGAATTAGAATGAATCGTACGAATGAATTAGAATGGTTACATTCGTGCGAATGAAATAGAATAGATCGTACGAATGAATTAGAATGGATCGTACGAATAAATTAGAATGGATCGTGCGAATGATTTAGAATGGATCGTACGAATGAATTAGAATGGATCGTACGATTGAATTAGAATGGATATATTCGTGCGAATGAATTAGAATGGATCGTCTGAATGAATTAGAATGGATCACACGAATGAATTAGAATGGATACAATTGTGAGAATGAATTAGAATGGATCGTACGATCCATTCTAATTCATTCGTACGATCCATTCAAATTCATTCTCATGATCCATTCTAATTCATTCGTACGATCCATTCTAATTCATTCGCACGAATCTAACTGTTCTAATTCATTCGTATGATCCATTCTAATTCATTCCTACGATCCATTCTAATTCATTCGCACTAATGTATCCATTCTAATTCATTTGCACGATCCATTCTAATTCATTCCTATGATCCATTCTAATTCATTCGTTCGATCCATTCTAATTCATTCGCTCGAATGTATCCATTCTAATTCATTCGTATGATCCATTCTAATTCATTCGTACGATCCATTCTAATTCATTCTCACGAATATAACCTTTCTAAATCATTTGTATGATCCATTCTAATCCATTCGTATGATCTATTCTAATCCATTCGTACGATCCATTTTAATCCATTCGTACGATCCTTTCTAATCCATTCGTACGATCCATTCTAATTCATTCGTACGATCCATTCTAATTCATTCTCACAAATATAACCTTTCTAATTCATTTGTACGATCTATTCTACTTCATTCGCACGATCCATTCTAATTCATTCGCACAAATATATCCATTCTAATTCATTCGTACGATCCATTCTAATTTATTTGTACGATCCATTCTAATTCATTCGTACGATCCATTCTTATTCGTTCATACGATCCATTCTAATTCATTCGTACGATCCATTCTAATTCATTTCTATGATCCATTCTAATTCATTCGCACGATCCATTCTAATTCATTCGTGTGATCCATTCTAATTAATTCGTATGATCAATTCTAATTCATTCGTACAATCCATTCTAATTCAGTCGTATGAATGTATCATACGAACAAATTAGAATGGATCATAGGAATGAATTAGAATGGATCGTGCAAATGAATTAGAATGGATACATTCGTGCGAATGAATTAGAATGGATCGTAGGAATGAATTAGAATGGATCGTACGAATGAATTAGAATGGTTACATTCGTGCGAATGAATTAGAATGGATCGTACGAATGGATTAGAATGGATCGTACGAATGGATTAGAATGGATCGTACGAATGAATTAAAATGGATCGTACAAATGAATTAGAAAGGTTACATTTGTGAGAATGAATTAGAATGGATTGTACGAATGGATTAGAATGGTTCGTACGAATGGATAAGAATGGATCGTACGAATGGATTAGAATGGATCGTACGAATGGATTAGAATGGATCGTACGAATGAATTAGAATGGATCATACAAATGAATTAGAAAGGTTACATTCGTGAGAATAAATTAGAATGGATCGTACGAATGAATTAGAATGGATCGTACGAATGAATTAGAATGGATACATTCGAGCGAATGAATTAGAATGGATCGTACGAATGAATTAGAATGGATCATAGGAATGAATTAGAATGGATCGTTCAAATGAATTAGAATGGATATATTCGTGCGAATGAATTAGAATGGATCGTAGGAATGAATTAGAATGGATCGTACGAATGAATTAGAATGGTTACATTCGAGCGAATGAATTAGAATGGATCGTACGAATGAATTAGAATGGATCGTGTGAATGAATTAGAATGGATCGTACGAATGAATTAGAATGGATTCATTCGAGCGAATGAATTAGAATAGATCGTAGGAATGAATTAGAATGGATCGTACGAATAAATTAGAATGGATCGTGCGAATGAATTAGAAAGGATTGTACGAATGAATTAGAATGGATAACGAATGAATTAGAAAGGATACATTTGTACGAATAAATTACAATGGATTGTACGAATGAATTAGAATGGATACATTTTTGCGAATAAATTAGAATGGATCGTATATTCGTGCAAATAAATTAGAATGGATCATACAAATGATTTAGAATGGATCGTGCGAATGAATTAGAATGCACCGTACGAATGCATTAGAATGGATCATACAAATGAATTAGAATGGATCGTATACGATCCATTCTAATTCATTTGTATGATCCATTCTAATTCATTCGCACGATCCATTCTAATTCATTCGTACGATCCATTCTAATTCATTCGTATGATCTATTCTAATTCATTCGTACAATCCATTCTAATTCAGTCGTATGAATATATCATATGAATGAATTAGAATGGATCATGCAAATGAATTAGAATGGATCGTACGAATGAATTAGAATGGATCATATGAATGAATTAGAATGGATACATTCGAGCGAATGAATTAGAATGGATCGTACGAATGAATTAGAATGGATCATAGTAATGAATTAGAATGGATCGTGCAAATGAATTAGAATGGATCCACCGAATGAGTTAGAATGGATCATACGAATGAATTAGAATGGATCGTACGAATGAATTAGAATGGATTGTGCGAATGAATTAGAATGAATCGTACGAATGAATTAGAATAGATAGTGCGAATGAATTAGAATTGATCGTACGAATGAATTAGAATGGATCGTACGAATGAATTAGAATGGATCGTGCAAATGAATTAGAATGGATCATACAAATAAATTAGAATGGATATATTCGTGCGAATGAATTAGAATGGATCGTACGAATGAATTAGAATGGATCGTATGAATGGATTTGAATGGATCGTACGAATGAATTAGAATATCACAAATGTAAACTTTCTAATTCATTTGTACGACCCATTCTAATTCATTCGTACGATCCATTCTAATCCTATCGTACGATCTATTCTAATCCATTTGTACGATCCATTCTAATTCATTCGCACGAATGTAACCATTCTAATTCAGTCGTACGATCCATTCTAATTCATTCCTACGATCCATTCTAATTTGTTCGCACGAATGTATCCATTCTAATTCATTTGAACGATTTATTCTAATTCATTCCTATGATCCATTCTAATTCATTCGTATGATCCATTCTAATTCATTCGCTCGAATGTATCCATTCTAATTCATTCGTACGATCTATTCTAATTCGTTCGTACGATCCATTCTAATTCATTCGTACGATCCATTCTAATTCATTCGTACGATCTATTCTAATTCATTCGCACGATCCATTCTAATTCATTCACACAAATGTATCCATTCTAATTCATTCGTACGATCCATTCTAATTCATTCGTACGATCCATTCTAATTCATTCGCACAAATGTATCCATTCTAATTCATTCGTTCGATCCATTCTAATTCATTCGCATAAATATATCCATTCTAATTCATTCGTACAATCCATTCAAATTTATTTGCACGATCCATTCTAATTCATTCGCACAAATGTATCCATTCTAATTCATTCGTACAATCCATTCTAATTCATTCGCCGGATCCATTCTAATTCATTCGTACGATCCATTCTAATTCATTTGTACGATCCATTCTAATTCATTCGCACGAATGTATCAATTCTAATTTATTCGTATGATTCATTCTAATTCATTCTCACGAATGTATCATACGAATAAATTAGAATGGATTGTACGAATGGATTAGAATGGATCGTACGAATGAATTAGAATGGTTCATACGAATACATTAGAATGGATACATTCGTGCGAATGAATTAGAATGGATCATACGAATGAATTAGAATGGATCGTACGAATGAATTAGAATGGATACATTCGAATTCATTCGTACGATCCATTCTAATTCATTTGTACGATCCATTCTAATCCATTCGTACAATCCATTCTAATTCATTCGTATGATACATTCGTGAGAATGAATTAGAATGGATCGTATGAATAAATTAGAACGGATACATTCGTATGAATGAATTAGAATGGATCGTACCAATGAATTAGAATGGATCGTACGAATGAATTAGAATGGATCTTGCGAATGAATTAGAATGGATTGTACGAATGAATTAGAATGGATACATTTGTGCGAATGAATTAGAATGGATCGTGCGAATGGATTAGAATGTATCGCGAATGAATTAGAATGGATCGTATAAATGAATTAGAATGGATCGTACAAATGAATTAGAATGGATACATTCATGCAAACGAATTAGAATGGATACATACATTCATGCGAAGAATTTGAATGGATCGTACGAATGAATTAGAATGGATCGAATGAATGAATTAGAATGGATACATTCGAGGGAATGAATTAGAATAGATCGTAGGAATGAATTAGAATGGATCATACGAATGAATTAGAATGGATCGTGCGAATGAATTAGAATGGATTGTACGAATGAATTAGAATGGATACATTCGTGCGAATGAATTAGAATGGATCGGACGAATAAATTAGAATGGATCGTACGATCCATTCTAATTCATTCGTACGATCCATTCTAATCCATTCGTACGATCCATTCTAATCCATTAGTACGATCCATTCTAATCCATTCATACGATCCATTCTAATTCATTTGTATGATCCATTCTAATTCATTCTCACAAATGTTACCTTTCTAATTCATTTGTATGATCCATTCTAATTCATTCGTACGATCCATTCTAATCCATTCATACGATCCATTCTAATCCATTCGTACGATCCATTCTAATTCATTCGCACGAATGTAACCATTCTAATTCATTCTTACGATCCATTCTAATTCATTCCTACGATCCATTCTAATTCATTCGCACGAATGTATCCATTCTAATTCATTTGCACGATCCATTCTAATTCATTCCTATGATCCATTCTAATTCATTCGTATGATACATTCATACGACAGAATTAGAATGGATTGTACGAATGAATTAGAATTGATCATACGAATGAATTAGAATGGATCGTACGAATGAATTAGAATGGATCATGCGAATGAATTAGAATGGATCGTACGAAATAATTAAAATGGATATATTTGAATGAATAAATTAGAATGGATCGTACGAACGAATTAGAATGGATCGTACGAATGAATTAGAATGGATACATTCGAGCGAATGAATTAGAATAGATCGTGCGATGAATTAGAATGGATCATACAAATGAATTAGAATGGATTCTAATCTATTCGTACGATCCATTCTAATCTATTCTAATTCATTCGCACAATTGTATCCATTCTAATTCATTCTCACGAATGTAATCTTTCTAATTCATTTGTATGATCCATTCTAATGCATTCGTACGATCCATTCTAATCCATTAGTACGATCCATTCTAATCCATTCATTCGTACGAATGAATTAGAATGGTTACATTCGTGCGAATGAATTAGAGTAGATCGTACGAATGAATTAGAATGGATCGTACGAATGAATCAGAATGGATCGTGCGAATGAATTAGAATGGATCGTACGAATGAATTAGAATGGATCGTACGAATGAATTAGAATGGATCGTACGAATGAATTAGAATGGTTACATTCGTGTGAATGAATTAGAATGGATCGTACGAATGGATTAGAATGGATCGTACGAATGGATTAGAATGGATCGTATGAATGAATTAGAATAGATCGCACAAATGAATTAGAAAGGTTACATTTGTGAGAATGAATTAGAATGGATCGTACGAATGAAATAGAATGGATCGTACGAATGGATTAAAATGTATACATTCGAGCGAATGAATTAGAATGGATACATTTGTGCGAATGAATTAGAATGGATAATGCGAATGAATTAGAATGGATCGTACGAATGAATTAGAATGGATTGTACGAATGAATTACAATGGATATATTCGTGCGAATGAATTAGAATGGATCGGACGAATGAATTAGAATGGATCGTACGAATGAATTAGAATAGATCGTGCGAATGAATTAGAATGGATCGTACGAATGAATTAGAATGGATCGTGCGAATGAATTAGAATGAATCGTACGAATGCATTAGAATGGATCGTACGAATGAATTAGAATGAATCGTACGATCCATTCAAATTCATTCGTCCGATCCATTCTAAATCATTCGCACGAATGTATCCATTCTAATTCATTCGTACAATCCATTCTAATTCATTCGCACGATCCATTCTAATTCATTCGCACAAATTAGAATGGATTGTACGAATGAATTAAAATGGATTGTGCGAATGAATTAGAACGGATTGTGCGAATGAATTAGAAAGGATCATATGAATGAATTAGAATGGATCGTGCAAATGAATTAGAATGGATACATTCGTGCGTATGAATTAGAATGGATCGTACGAATGAATTAGACTGAATCATACGAATAAATTAGAATGGATACATTCATACGAACGAATTAGAATGGATCGTATGAATGAATTAGAATGGATCGTACGAATGGATTAGAATGGATCGTACGAATGAATTAGAATGGATACATTTGTGCGAATGGATTAGAACGCATTGTACGAATGAATTAGAATAGATACATTTGTGCGAATGAATTAGATTGCATCGTACGAATGAATTTGAATGGATTGTACGAATGAATTAGAATGGATCGTACGAATGAATTAGAATGGATCATGCGAATGAATTAGAATAGATCATACGAATGAATTAGAATGGATCGTACAAATAAATTAGAATGGATCCTGCGAATGAATTAGAATGGATCGTACGAATGAATTAGAATGGATCGGACGAATGAATTAGAATGGATCGTACGATTCATTCTAATTCATTCGTACGATCCGTTCTAATGCATTCGTACGATTCATTCTAATTCATTCACACGATCCATTCTAATTCATTCGTATGATCCTTTCTAATTTATTTGCACGAATATACGATCCATTCTAATTTATTCGCAAGAATGTATCCATTCTAATTCGTTCGTACAATCCATTCTAATTTATTCGTACAAATGTATCCATTCTAATTCATTCGTACGATCCATTCTAATTCATTCGTACGATTCATTCTAATTAATTCGCACGATCTATTCTTATTCATTTGTACGATCCATTCTAAGTCATTCGCACGAATGTATCCATTCTAATTCATTCGTACAATCCATTCTAATTCATTCGCACGATCCATTCTAATTCATTCGTATGATCCATTCTAATTCTTTCAATGAATTAGAATGGATACATTCGTGCAAATGAATTAGAATGGATCGGACGAATGAATTAGAATGGATCGTACGATTCATTCTAATTCGTTCGTATGATCCATTCTAATTCATTCGTATGATCCATTCTAACTCATTCGGTGGGTCCATTCTAATTCTTTCGTACGATCCATTCTAATTCATTCGCACTATCCATTCTAATTCATTCGCACGATCCATTCTAATTCATTCGTACGATCCATTCTAATTCATTCGCACGAATGTATTGAACCTAGTTTGGGACCCTAGAGACCCCTTTATCCTATTAAACCGATCATAGACCGGTTTTCAATGGTTCGACCCTAAAACCTCCGACCGAAGTCGGATTCGAGTGAGACCGGATCCCATGGGTCCCTCATACCTAAACCAACCTTTTTAGAACCCTAGTTTGACTAAATTATGGATGTAACAAATTATACATTTCAAACCATGATGGTTAGTTTCTCCTTCGACGGTACACCGGACCGATAGGCATGAGGAGCGTGGACTACCGAGCTATTCTCCAGGTGAACATGATTAATTCTATTCTAGTTAGAGTAGATTGTAGTTGTATCTATAAAATAATAAATAAAACCATATGTGGCATAGTATGTCCAATGCATGCAGGCGGGAAACCGGTACTGCATGTGGGAAGTGGGCATACTATCCCTTGCCTCTGAATAGTCATGCATGTAATATTTTGATAGCTGTAACGGTGATTGACTCAACCTAGATTCATACTAGGATGCATGCAAACAAGTAGATACTTGTACTGATTATTTATTAATATTCTGTTGAATGACTGTGTTTGGTGACCATGGTTCGCATGGTGCAGTCCAGTTGCTATTGAGCAACGAAGACTGGTGGTCTCAGTGGAGAGACCGGTGGTCTCAATGGAGAGACTGGTGGTTGTACTTCCTTAGTTGAGGTTCTTTTCCCAGAGGGAAGACTCACTACTCATGGGCATGGGTAGGGGACCCGAGTGCACAGGATGGGAGGTGAACCACCGCCTGTGCATAATCCGAATCAAGTAGGTAGGGTCACAGGGTTGGGCAGGCAGTAAAGCCCCTAGTGGCCTAGTAGTCCACCCCTGGGTAATGACCCCGAAGAAGCAAGTTGGGTGGGAGTGCCCCGTGGTGAAAGACCAAGCCCCCTTATGGCCATATGGGTATTTCTGGCTCTCCAGGTACGCTTGGACCCAGGTTTCCGTTGGCAGACTCAGTTAGAAAACTGCCGGTTCACTTTAGGAGTAGGTAGAACTAACCTTTGGTAATTAGTTGCATACCTTTGATCTTGATGATTACTTGTCGTATATGTACTAGTTGTAGTTGTAATATAGTAGAATTGTCATGTGTAGCTAATTCATTTCACTTACTTGCAATGTGTGTATATATGCGTTGCCACCCTCGTAGCCTTCTAGAAGGGCTGAGTACGACTATGGTTTACCCTAGCTAGTTTAGGGTTAACTGTTCACCGAGTTTACCTAGTAAACTCACCCCGTTGTTGCACACTCTTTTCAGGTACAGTAGATCCTTCTCTGACGCTTCCTAGAGGATCTTAAATAACTATCGAGAGAGGACACTAGAGCTATTAGCTAGTTTTTATTATTTCCAGTTGGTTATGTAATAATTATGGAACTATGTTTTAGATGCTCTGATTAATGCCAGAATCAATAATGTTTCCCTTGGTAAGCTTCTTCTCAAAGCTTCATGCTCGGTAGGCCTTTCCTCAAAGCCAAGCTATTGGTAGGCTTCTCCTCAAAGCCATCCCCTATTAACTAGTAAATAGTTAATGATATATTAGTAATAAATAACTAAATAATAAAATCAACCTCGCAACCTTATAACATTGACTTACCCTTATAACCCCATCACCCCTGGGTTTGACTGGTTTACCCTTGTGGTCGGATCCGGAGCGTGATAAAATCCATTCTAATTCACTCGCATGAATGTATTCATTCTAATGCATTCGTACGATCCATTCTTATTCATTCATACGATCCATTCTAATTCATTTGCACAATCCATTCTAATTCATTCGTACGATCCATTCTAATTCATTCGTATGATCCATTCTAACTCATTCGGTGGATCCATTCTAATTCATTCGTACGATCCATTCTAATTCATTTGCACGATCCATTCTAATTTATTCGTATGATCCATTCTAATTCATTCGTACGATCTATTCTAATTCATTCGCACGAATGTAACCATTCTAATTCATTCATACGATTCATTCTAATTCATTCGTATGAGCTATTCTAATTCATTCGTACGATCCATTCTAATTCATTCGTACGATCCATTGTAATTCATTCATACAATCCAATCAGATTCATTCGCACAAATGTATCCATTCAAATTCATTCGTACGATCCATTCTAATTAATTCGCACGATCCATTCTAATTCCATCGTATGAATGTATCCATTTTAATTCATTCGTACGATCCATTCTAATTCATTCGTACGATCTAATTCATTCGTACGATCCATTCTAATTCATTCGTACGATCGATTCTAATTCATTCGCACTATCCATTCTAATTCATTCGTACGATCCATTATAATTCATTCGTATGATCCATTCTAATTCATTCGTTCAAATATATCCATTCTAATTCATTCGTACGATCCATTCTAATTCATTCACACGATCCATTCTAATTCATTCGCACGAATGTATCCATTCTAATTCATTTGCACGATCCATTGTAATTCATTTGTACGATCCATTCTTATTCATTCATACGATCCATTCTAATTCATTCGCACAATCCATTCTAATTCATTCGTACGATCCATTCTAATTCATTTGTACGAATGAATTAGAATGGATCGTACGAATGGATTAGAATGGATCGTACGAATGAATTAGAATGGATCGTACGAACGAATTAGAATGGATGAATGAACGAATTAGAATGGATCGTACGAATGAATTAGAATGGATCGTACGAATGAATTATAATGGATCGTACGAATGAATAAAATGGATAGTGCGAATGAATTAGAATGGATCGTACGAATGAATTAGAATGTATTGTACGAATGAATTAGAATAGATCGTGCGAATGAATTAGATTGGATCGTACGAAAGAATTAGAATGGATCGTACGAATGAATTAGAATGGATCATACGAATGAATTAGAATCGATCGTGCGAATGAATTGGAATGGATTGTACGAATGAATTAGAATGGATACATTTGTACGATGAATAAGAATAGAGCGTACGAATGAATTAGAATAGAGCGTACGAATGAACTAGAATGGATACATTCGTGCGAATGAATTAGAATGGATCATATGAAAGAATTAGAATGGATCGTGCGAATAAATTAGAATGGATCGTGCGAATGAATTAGAATGGATCGTACGAACGAATTAGAATGGATCGTACGAACGAATTAGAATGGATCATATGAACAAATTAAAATGTATCGTACGAATGAATTAGAATGGATCGAACGAATGAATTAGAATGGATTGTGCGAATGAATAAGAATGGATCGTATGAATGAATAAGAATGGATCGTACGAATGAATTAGAATGGATCGTGCAAATGAATTAGAATGGATACATTCGTGCAAATGATCCATTCTAATTCATTCCTACGATCCATTCTAATTCATTCGCACTAATGTATCCATTCTAATTAATTTGTACGATCCATTCTAATTCATTCGTATGATCCATTCTTTTTCATTCGCACGATCCAGTCTAATTGATTCGCACGATCCATTCTAATTCATTCGCATGATCCATTCTAATTTATTCGTACGATCCATTCTAATTCATTCGTACGATCTATTCTAATTCATTCGTACGAATGTAACCATTCTAATTTATTCGTACGATTAATTCTAATTCATTCGTATGAGCTATTCTAATTCATTCGTACGATCCATTCTAATTCATTCGTACGATCCATTGTAATTCATTCATACAATCCATTCAGATTCATTCGCACAAATGTATCCATTCAAATTCATTCGTACGATCCATTCTAATTCATTCGTATGATCCATTCTAATTCATTCGTATGATCCATTCCGTTCGCACGATCCATTCTAATTCATTCGTACGATCCATTCTAATTCATTCGTACGATCCATTCTAATTCATTCGCTCGAATGTATCCATTCTAATTCATTCGTACGATCCATTCTAATTCATTCGTACGATCCATTCTAATCCATTCGTATGATCAATTCTAATTCATTCGCACGATCCATTCTAATTCATTCTCACGAATGTAACCTTTCTAATTCATTTGTACGATCCATTCTAATTCATTCGTACGATCCATTCTAATCCATTCGTAAGATCCATTCTAATCCATTCGTACGATCCATTCCAATTCATTCGCTCGAATGTATCCATTCTAATTCATTCGTACGATCTATTCTATCCATTCGTACGATCCATTCTAAACCATTCGTACGATCCATTCTAATTCATTCATACGATCCATTCTAATTCATTCCTACGATCCATTCTAATTCATTCGTATGATCAATTCTAATTAATTCGCACGATCCATTCTAATTCATTCATACGATCCATTCTAATTCATTCGCACGAATATAACCATTCTAATTTATTCGTACGATCCATTCTAATTCATTCGCATGATACATTCTAATTCATTCACACAAATGTAACCATTCTAATTCATTCGCTGGATCGATTCTAATTCATTCGTACGATCCATTCTAATTCATTCTCACGAATGTAACCTTTCTAATTCATTTGTAAGATCCATTCTAATTCATTCGTACGATCCATTCTAATACATTCATACGATCCATTCTAATCCATTCGTACGATCCTTTCTAATCCATTCGTACGATCCATTCTAATTCATTTGCTCGAATGTATCCATTCTAATTCATTCGTACGATCCATTCTAATTCATTCGTACGATCAATTCTAATCCTTTCGTACGATTCATTCTAATTCATTCATACAATGCGTTCTAATCCATTCGTACGATCCATTCTAATTCATTCGTACGATCCATTCTAATTTATTTGTACGATCCATTCTAATTCATTCGTACGATCCATTTTAATCCATTCTAATTCATTCGCTAGAATGTATCCATTCTAATTCATTCATACGATCCATTCTAATTCATTCGCATGATCCATTCTAATCCATTCGTATGATCTATTATAATTCATTCGTACGATCCATTCAAATTCATTCGCATGATCCATTCTAATTCATTCGTACGATCCATTCTAATTTGTTCGTATGATCCATTCTAATTCACTCTTACATTCTAATTCTAATTAATTCTAATTCATTAGTACGATCCATTCTAATTCACTCTTACATTCTAATTCATTTGTACGAATGGATCCATTCTAATTCATTAGTACGATCCATTCTAATTCACTCTTATATTCCATTCTAATTCATTCGCACGAATGTATCCATTCTAATTCATTTACACAATCCATTCTAATTCATTCTACGATCCATTCTAATCCATTCGTACGATCCATTCTAATCCATTCGTACGATCCATTCTAATTCATATGCACAAAGGTATCCATTCTAATTCATTCGTACGATCTATTCTAATTCATTCGCTCGAATGTATCCATTCTAATTCATTCAATAGAATGGATACATTCGTGCGAACGAATTAGAATGGATCGTACGAATGAATTAGAATGGATCGTGCGAATGAATTAGAATTGATCATACGAATGAATTAGAATAGATCGTATGAATGAATTAGAATGGATCGTACGAATGAATTTGAATGGATACATTCGTGCGAATGAATTAGAATGAATCGTACGAATAAATTAGAATGGATCGTACGAATGGATTAGAACGCATTGTACGAATGAATTAGAATAGATACATTTGTGCAAATGAATTAGATTGCATCGTACGAATGAATTTGAATGGATTGTACGAATGAACTAGAATAGATATATTTGAATGTATCCATTCTAAGTCATTCGTACGATTCATTCATTCGTATGAGCTATTCTAATTCATTCGTACGATCCATTCTAATTCATTCGTACAATCCATTCTAATCCATTCGTACGATCCATTCTAATTCATTCGTACAATGTGTTCTAATCCATTCGTACGATCCATTCTAATTTATTCGTACGATCCATTCTAATTCATTTGTACGAATGGATACATTCTAATTCATTAGTATGATCCATTCTAATTCATTCTTACATTCCATTCTAATTCATTCGCACGAATGTATCCATTCTAATTCATTTGCACAATCCATTCTAATTCATTCAAACGATCCTTTCTAATCCATTCGTACTATCCATTCTAATCCTTTCGTACGATCCATTCTAATTCATTCGCAAGAATGTAACCATTCTAATTCATTCGTACGATCCATTCTAATTCATTCCTACGATCCATTCTAATTCATTCGCACGAATGTATCGATTCTAATTCATTCGTACGATCCATTCCAATTCATTCGTATGATCCATTCTAATTCATTCATGCAATCCATTCTAATTCATTCATACGATCCATTCTAACTCATTCTCACAAATGTAACCTTTCTAATTCATTTGTACGATCCATTCTAATTCATTCGTACGATATATTCTAATTCATTCACTCGAATGTATCCATTCTAATTCATTCGTATGATCCATTCTAGCTCATTCGCACGAATGTAACTATTCTAATTCATTCGTACGATCCATTCTAATTCATTCATACAATCCATTCTAATTCATTCGCACGAATGTATCCATTCTAATTTATAAGTACGATCCATTCTAATCCATTCGTAAGACCCATTCTAATCCATTTGTACGATCTAATCTAATTCATTCTCACAAATGTAACCTTTCTAATTCATTCGTACGATCCATTCTAATCCATTCGTACGATCTATTCTAATCCATTCGTACGATCCATTCTAATTCATTCCTATGATCCATTCTAATCCATTCGTACGATCCATTCTAATCCATTCATACGATCCATTCTAATTCATTCGCACGAATGTAACCATTCTAATTCATTCGTATGATCCATTGTAATTCATTCCTACGATCCATTCTAATTCATTCGCACGAATGTATCCATTCTAATTCATTTGCACAATCCATTCTAATTCATTCCTATGATCCATTCTAATTCATTCGTATGATACATTCATACGACTGAATTAGAATGGATTGTACGAATGAATTAGAATGAATCATACGAATGCATTAGAATGGATCGTACGAATGAATTAGAATAAATCGTACGAATGAATTAGAATGATTACATTCGAGCGAATGAATTAGAATCGATCATACGAATGAATTAGAATGGATCATACGAATGAATTAGAATGGCTCTTACGAATGAATTAGAATGGATCATGCGAATGATCGTACGATGCAATCTAATTCATTCGCACAAATGTATCTATTCTAATTCATTCGTACAATACGTTCTAATCCATTCGTACGATCCATTCTAATCCATTCGTACGATCCATTCTAATTCATTTGTATGATCCATTCTAATTCATTCGTACGATCCATTCTAATTCATTTGCATAAATGTATCCATTCTAATTCATTCGTACGATCCATTCTAATTCATTCGCACGATCCATTCTAATTCATTTGCACGAATGTATCCATTCTAATTCATTTGCACGATCCATTCTAATTCATTCGTACGATCCATTCTAATTCATTCGTACGATCCATTCTAATTCATTCGTCCGATCCATTCAAATTCATTCGTACGATGCAATCTAATTCATTTGCACAAATGTATCTATTCTAATTCATTTGTACAATGCGTTCTGATCCATACGTACGTAATTCTAATCCATTCGTACGATCCATTCTAATTCATTCGTATGATCTATTCTAATTCATTCGTACGATCCATTCTAATTCATTTGCATGAATGTATCCATTCTAATTCATTCGTACAATCCATTCTAATTCATTCGCACGATCCATTCTAATTCATTCGTATGATCCATTCTAATTCATTCCTATGATCTATTCTAATTCATTCGCTCGAATGTATCCATTCTAATTCATTCGTTCGATCCATTCTAATTCATTCGTACGATCCATTCAAATTCATTCGCCTGATCCATTCTAATTCATTTGTACGATCTATTCGAATTCATTCTCACGAATGTAACCTTTTTAATTAATTTGTATGATCCATTCTAATTCATTCGTACGATCCATTCTAATCCATTCGTACGATCCATTCTAATTCATTCCTATGAT
Organism: Chamaelirium japonicum; assembly: GCA_947650365.1. Taxonomy (NCBI): domain Eukaryota; kingdom Viridiplantae; phylum Streptophyta; class Magnoliopsida; order Liliales; family Melanthiaceae; genus Chamaelirium; species Chamaelirium japonicum. Next base: position 736,614 of record CANTAL010000070.1, on the reverse strand, counting down.
CCATTCTAATTCATTCATACGATCCATTCTAATTCATTCGCACGATCCATTCTAATTCATTCGCACGATCCATTCTAATTTATTCGTACGATCCATTCTAATTCATTCGCACGAATGTATCCATTCTAATTTATTCGTATGATCCATTCTAATGCATTCGTACGATTCATTCTAATTCATTCGCAAAAATATATCCATTCTAATTCATTCGTACGATCCATTCTAATTTATTCGCACGATCCATTCTAATTCATTCACACAAATGTATCCATTCTAATTCATTCGTACGATCCATTCTAATGCATTCGTACGATTCATTCTAATTCATTCGCATGATCATTCGCACAATCCATTCTAATTCATTCGTATGATCCATTCTAATTCATTCGTACGATCCATTCTAATTCATTCTCATGAATGTAACCTTTCTAATTCATTTGTATGATCCATTCTAATTCATTCGTACGATCCATTTTAATCCATTCGTACGATCCATTCTAATCCATTCGTACGATCCATTCTAATTCATTCGCACAAATATATCAATTCTAATTCATTCGTACGATCCATTCTTATTCATTCGCACGAACCATTCTAATTCATTCGTACGATCCATTCTAATTCATTCGCACGATCCATTCTAATTCATTCGTATGATCCATTCTAATTCATTCGTACAATCTATTCAAATTCATTCGTACAATGCAATCTAATTCATTCGCACAAATGTATCTATTCTAATTCATTCGTACAATGCGTTCTAATCCATTCGTACGATCCATTCTAATCCATTCATACGATCCATTCTAATTCATTCGTACGAATGTAACCATTCTAATTCATTCATATGATCCATTCTAATTCATTCGTACGATCCATTCTAATTCATTCATATGATCCATTCTAATTCATTCGTACGATCCATTCTAATTCATTTGCATGAATGTATCCATTCTAATTTATTCGTACGATCCAGTCTAATTCATTCGTACGATGCATTCTAATTCATTCGCACGAATATATCCATTCTAATTCATTCGTACGATCCTTTCTAATTCATTTGCACGATCCATTCTAATTCATTCCTATGATCCATTCTAATTTATTCATACAATCCATTCTAATTCATTCGTGCGATCCATTCTAATTCATTCGCACGAATGTATCCATTCTAATTCATTCGCTCGAATGTATCCATTCAAATTCATTCGTACGATCCATTCTAATTCGTTCATACGATACATTCTAATTCGTTCGTACGATCCATTCTAATTCGTTCGTACGATTCATTCTAATTCATTCGTACGATCCATTCTAATGCATTCGTACGATTCATTCTAATTTATTCGCACGATCCATTCTAATTCATTCGTACGATCCGTTCTTATTCATTCGTCCGATCCATTCTAATTCATTCGTACGATCTATTCAAATTCATTCGTACGATCCATTCTAATTCATTCGTACGATCCATTCTAATTAGAATGGATCGTACGAACGAATTAGAATGGTTACATTCGTGCGAATGAATTAGAATGGATCATACGAATGGTTTAGAATGGATCGTACGAATGGATTAGAATGGATCGTAGGAATGAATTAGAATGGATCGTACGAATGGATTAGAATGGATCGTACGAATGGATTAGAATGGTTATATTTGTGAGAATGAATTAGATTGGATCGTACGAATGGATTATAATGGATCGTACGAATGGATTAGAAATGGATCGTACTTATGAATTAGAATGGATACATTCGTGCGAATGAATTAGAATGGATTGTATGAATGAATTAGAATGGATCGTACGAATGAATTGGAATGGTTATATTCGTGCGAATGAACTAGAATGGATCGTACGAATGAATTAGAATAGATACATTCGAGCGAATGAATTAGAATAGATCATACGAAAAAATTAGAATGGATCGTACAAATGAATTAGAAAGGTTACATTTGTGAGAATGAGTTAGAATGGATCGTATCAATGAATTAGAATGGATTGCATGAATGAATTAGAATGGATCATACGAATGAATTGGAATGGATCGTACGAATGAATTAGAATCGATACATTCATGCAAATGAATTAGAATGGATCGTACGAATGAATTAGAATGGATCATACGAACGAATTATAATGGATCGCGCGAATGAATTAGAATGGATCGTACGAATGAATTAGAATGGATACATTCGTGCGAATGAATTAGAATGGATCGTAGGAATGAATTAGAATGGATCGTACGAATAAATTAGAATGGTTACATTCGTGCGAATGAATTATAATGGATCGTACGAATGGATTAGAATGGATAGTACGAATGGATTAGAATGGATCGTATGAATGAATTAGAATGGATTGTGCAAATGAATTAGAATGGATACATTCGTGCGAATGAATTAGAATGGAACGTAAGAATGAATTAGAATGGACCGTACTAATGAATTAGAATGGATCCATTCGTACAAATGAATTAGAATGGATCGTACGAATAAATTAGAATGGATCGTACGAATGGATTAGAATGCATTGTACGAATGAATTAGAATGGATCGTACGAATGGATTAGAATGGATTGTACGAATGAATTAGAATGGATCGTATGAATAAATTAGAAAAGCTCATACGAATGAATGAATCATACGAACGACTTAGAATGGATACATTCAAATATATCCATTCTAATTCATTTGTACAATCCATTCTAATTCATTCGTACGATGCAATCTAATTCATTCGCACAAATGTATCTATTCTAATTCATTCGTACAATGCGTTCTAATCCATTCGTACGATCCATTCTAATCCATTCATACGATCTATTCTAATTAATTCGTACGAATGTAACCATTCTAATTCATTCATATGATCCATTCTAATTCATTCGTACGATCCATTCTAATTCATTCGTATGATCCATTCTAATTCATTCGTACGATCCATTATAATTCAGTTGCATGAATGTATCCATTCTAATTTATTCGTACGATCCAGTCTAATTCATTCGTATAATCCATTCTAATTCATTCGTAAAAATATATCCATTCTAATTCATTCGTACGATCCTTTCTAATTCATTTGCACGATCCATTCTAATTCATTCCTATGATCCATTCTAATTTATTCATATAATCCATTCTAATTCATTCGTGCGATCCATTCTAATTCATTCGCACGAATGTATCCATTCTAATTCATTCGCTCGAATGTATCCATTCAAATTCATTCGTACGATCCATTCTAATTCGTTCATACGATCCATTCTAATTTGTTCGTACGATCCATTCTAATTCGTTCGTATGATTCATTCTAATTCATTCGTATGATCCATTCTAATGCATTCGTATGATTCATTCTAATTTATTCGCACGATCCATTCTAATTCATTCGTACGATCCATTCTTATTCATTCGTCCGATCAATTCTAATTCATTCGTACGATCCATTCAAATTCATTCGTACGATCCATTCTAATTCATTCGCACGATCCATTCTAATTCATTCGTACGATCTATTCTAATTCATTCGCACAGTCCAATCTAATTCAAACGTACGATCAATTCTAATTCATTCACATGATGTATTCTAATTCATTCGTACGATCCATTCTAATTCATTCGTACGATCCATTCGAATTCGTTCAAATGATCCATTCTAATTCGTTCGTACGATCCATTCTAATTCGTTCGTACAATCCATTCTAATCGATACGTACGATCCATTCTAATCCATTCGTACGATCCAATCTAATTCATTCTCACTAATGTAACCTTTCTAATTCATTTGTACGATCCATTCTAATTCATTCGTACGATCCATTCTAAACCATTCGTACGATCCATTCTAATCCATTCGTATGAATGGATTATAATGGATCGTACGAATGGATTAGAAATGGATCGTACTTATGAATTAGAATGGATACATTCGTGCGAATGAATTAGAATGGATTGTATGAATGAATTAGAATGGATCGTACGAATGAATTAGAATGGTTATATTCGTGCGAATGAACTAGAATGGATCGTACGAATGAATTAGAATAGATACATTCGAGCGAATGAATTAGAATAGATCATACGAAAAAATTAGAATGGATCGTACAAATGAATTAGAAAGGTTACATTTGTGAGAATGAGTTAGAATGGATCGTATCAATGAATTAGAATGGATTGCATGAATGAATTAGAATGGATCATACGAATGAATTGGAATGGATCGTACGAATGAATTTGAATCGATACATTCATGCAAATGAATTAGAATGGATCGTACGAATGAATTAGAATGGATCATACGAACGAATTAGAATGGATCGCGCGAATGAATTAGAATGGATCGTACGAATGAATTAGAATGGATACATTCGTGCGAATGAATTAGAATGGATCGTAGGAATGAATTAGAATGGATCGTACGAATAAATTAGAATGGTTACATTCATGCGAATGAATTATAATGGATCGTACGAATGGATTAGAATGGATAGTACGAATGGATTAGAATGGATCGTACGAATGAATTAGAATGGATTGTGCAAATGAATTAGAATGGATACATTCGTGCGAATGAATTAGAATGGAACGTAAGAATGAATTAGAATGGATCGTACTAATGAATTAGAATGGATCCATTCGTACAAATGAATTAGAATGGATCGTACGAATAAATTAGAATGGATCGTACGAATGGATTAGAATGCATTGTACGAATGAATTAGAATGGATCGTACGAATGGATTAGAATGGATCGTACGAATGAATTAGAAAGGATCGTACGAATAAATTAGAAAAGCTCATACGAATGAATGAATCATACGAACGACTTAGAATGGATACATTCAAATATATCCATTCTAATTCATTTGTACAATCCATTCTAATTCATTCGTACGATGCAATCTAATTCATTCGCACAAATGTATCTATTCTAATTCATTCGTACAATGCGTTCTAATCCATTCGTACGATCCATTCTAATCCATTCATACGATCTATTCTAATTCATTCGTACGAATGTAACCATTCTAATTCATTCATATGATCCATTCTAATTCATTCGTACGATCCATTCTAATTCATTCGTATGATCCATTCTAATTCATTCGTACGATCCATTCTAATTCAGTTGTATGAATGTATCCATTCTAATTTATTGGTACAATCCAGTCTAATTCATTCGTACGATCCATTCTAATTCATTCGCACGAATATATCCATTCTAATTCATTCGTACGATCCTTTCTAATTCATTTGCACGATCCATTCTAATTCATTCCTATGATCCATTCTAATTTATTCATACAATCCATTCTAATTCATTCGTGCGATCCATTCTAATTCATTCGCACGAATGTATCCATTCTAATTCATTCGCTCGAATGTATCCATTCAAATTCATTCGTACGATCCATTCTAATTCGTTCATACGATCCATTCTAATTCGTTCGTACGATCCATTCTAATTAGTTTGTATGATTCATTCTAATTCATTCGTATGATCCATTCTAATGCATTCGTATGATTCATTCTAATTTATTCGCACGATCCATTCTAATTCATTCGTACGATCCATTCTTATTCATTCGTCCGATCAATTCTAATTCATTCGTACGATCCATTCAAATTCATTCGTACGATCCGTTCTAATTCATTCGCACGATCCATTCTAATTCATTCGTACGATCTATTCTAATTCATTCGCACAGTCCAATCTAATTCAAACGTACGATCAATTCTAATTCATTCACATGATGTATTATAATTCATTCGTACGATCCATTCTAATTCATTCGTACGATCCATTCTAATTCGTTCATATGATCCATTCTAATTCGTTCGTACGATCCATTGTAATTCGTTCGTACGATCCATTCTAAGCCATACGTACGATCCATTCTAATCCATTCGTACGATCCAATCTAATTCATTCTCACAAATGTAACCTTTCTAATTCATTTGTACGATCCATTATAATTCATTCGTACGATCCATTCTAAACCATTCGTATGATCCATTCTAATCCATTCGTACTATCCATTCTAATTCATTCGCACGATTGTAACCATTTTAATTCATTCGTACGATCTATTCTAATTCATTCCTATAATCCATTCTAATTCATTCGCACGAATGTATCCATTCTAATTCATTTGCACAATCCATTCTAATTCAATCCTATGATCCATTCTAATTCATTCGTATGATCCATTCAAATTCATTCATACTATCCATTCTAATTCATTCGTACGATCAATTCTAATTCATTCGCATGATAGATTCATACGATCCATTCTAATCCATTCGTACGATCCATTCAAATTCGTTCCTACGATCCATTCTAATTCGTTCGTACGATCCATTCTAATTCGTTCGTACGATCCATTCTAATTCATTCGTATGATCCATTCTAATTCATTCGTACGATCCATTCAAATTCATTCGCACGATCCATTCTAATTCATTCGTACGATCCATTCTAATTCATTCGTACGATCCATTCTAACTCATTCGCACAAATGTATCCATTCTGATTCATTCGTACGATCCATTCTAATTCATTCGCACGATCCATTCTAATTCATTCGTACAATCCATTCTAATTCATTCGTACGATCCATTCTAATTCATTCGTACGATCCATTCTAATTCTTTTGCACAAATATATCCATTCTAATTCATTTGTATGATCCATTCTAATTCATTCGTACGATCCATTCTAATCCATTCGTACGATCCATTCTAATCCATTCGTACAATCCATTCGTACAATCCATTCTAATCCATTCGTACGATCCATTCTAATTTATTCGTTCAAATATATCCATTCTAATTCATTCGTACGATCCATTCTAATTCATTCGCACGATCCATTCTAATTCATTCGTGCGATCCATTCTAATTCATTCGTACGATCCTTTCTAATTTATTCGCACGATCCATTCTAATTCATTTGTACGATCCATTTTAATTCATTCGCATGATCAATTCTAATTCATTCGTATGATACATTCATACGACTGAATTAGAATGGATTGTACGAATGAATTAGAATTGATCATACGAATGAATTAGAATGGATCGTACGAATGAATTAGAATGGATCGTGTGAATGAATTAGAATGGATCGTACGAATGAATTAGAATGGATATATTTGAACGAATAAATTAGAATGGATCATACGAATGAATTAGAATGGATCGTACGAATGAATAAGAATGGATCGTATGAATGAATTAGAATGGATCGTACAAATGAATTAGAAAGGTTACATTTGTGAGAATGAATTAGAATGGATCGTACGAATGAATTAGAATTGATCGTACAAATGAATTAGAATGGATCGTACGAATGCATTAGAATGGATCCATTTGTACGAATCAATTAGAATGAATCGTGCGAATGAATTAGAATGGATCGTACGAATGAATTAGAATGGATCATGCGAATGAATTAGATGGATCGTACGAATGAATTAGAATGGATACATTTGTGCGAATGAATTAGAATGGATCGTACGAATGAATTAGAATGGATCATACGAATGAATTAGAATGGATCGTGCGAATGAATTAGAATGGATACATTCGTACAAATGAATTAGAATGGATCGTACGAATGAATTAGAATGGATCGTACGAATGAATTAGAATGGTTACATTCGTGCGATTGAATTAGAATGGATCGTACGAATGGATTAGAATGGATCGTATAATTCGTTCGCACGATCCATTCTAATTCATTCGTATGATCCATTCTAATTTATTCCAACGATCTATTCTAATTCATTCGCTCGAATGTATCCATTCTAATTCATTCGTACGATCTATTCTTATTCATTCGTACGATTCATTCAAATTCAATCGCGTGATCCATTCTAATTCATTTGTATGATCCATTCTAATTCATTCGTACGATCAATACTAATCCATTCATACGATCCATTCTAATCCATTCATACGATCCATTCTAATTCATTAGCACGAATGTATCCATTCTAATCCATTCTAATTCATTCGCTCGAATGTATCCATTCTAATTCATTCGTACGATCCAGTTTAATTCATTCGTCCGATCCATTCTAATTCATTCACACGAATGTATCCATTCTAATTCATTCGTACAATCCATTCTAATTCATTCGCACGATCCATTCTAATTCATTCGTATGATCCATTCTAATTCATTCATATGATCCATTCTAATTCATTCGCTCGAATGTATCCATTCTAATTGATTCGTACGATCCATTCTAATTCATTAGTTCGATCCATTCTAATTCATTCTCACGAATGTAACCTTTCTAATTCAATTGTATGATCCATTCTAATTCATTCGTATGATCCATTCTAATCCATTCGTACGATCCATTCTAATCCATTCGTACGATCCATTCTAATTCAATGCACGAATCCGTTCTAATTCATTCGCACGAGTGAATTAGAATGGATACATTCGTGCGAATAAATTAGAACGGATTCGTGCGATGAATTAGAATGGATTAGAATGAATACATTCGAGCAAATGAATTAGAATGAATCGTACGAATGAGTTAGAATGGATCGTACGAATGGATTAGAATGGATCGTACGAATGGATTAGAATGGATCGTATGAATGGATTAGAATGGATCGTACAAATGAATTAGAATGGATCACACAAATGAATTAGAAAGGTTACATTCGTGAGAATGAATTAGAATGGATCGTACGAATGAATTAGAATGGATCGTACGAATGAATTAGAATGGATATATTTGAGCGAATGAATTAGAATGGATCGTACGAATAAATTAGAATGGAGCATACGAATGAATTAGAATGGATCGTGCGAATGAATTAGAATAGATTGTACGAATGAATTAGAATGGATACATTCGTGCGAATGAATTAGAATGGATCGGACGAATGAATTAGAATGGATCGTATGAATAAATTAGAATGGATACATTCAAGCGAATGAATTAGAATGGATTAGAATGGATATATTCGGGCAAATGAATTAGAATGGATCGTACGAATGGATTAGAATGGATCGTACGAATGGATTAGAATGGATCGTACGAATGAATTAGAATGGATCATACAAATGAATTAAAAAGGTTACATTCGTGAGAATGAATTAGAATGGATCATACGAATGAATTAGAATGGATCGTACGAATGAATAAGAATGGATCGTACGAATGAATTAGAATGGATACATTCGAGCGAATGAATTAGAATAGATCGTAGGAATGAATTAGAATAGATCGTAGGAATGAATTAGAATGGATCATACGAATGAATTAGAATAGATTATGCGAATGAATTAAAATGGATCGTACAAATGAATTAGAATGGATCGTACGAACGAATTCGAATGGATCGTACGAACGAATTAGAATGGATCGTACGAACGAATTAGAATGGATCGTACGAACGAATTAGAATGGATCGTACGAATGAATTAGAATGGTTACATTCGTGCGAATGAATTAGAATGGATCGTACGAATGGATTAGAATGGATTGTACGAATGGATTAGAACGCATTGTACGAATGAATTAGAATAGATACATTTGTGCGAATGAATTAGATTGTATCGTACGAATGAATTTGAATGGATCTTACGAATGAATTAGAATGGATCCACCGAATGAGTTAGAATGGATCATATGAATGAATTATAATGGATCGTATGAATGAATTAGAATGGATTGTGTGAATGAATTAGAATGGATCGTTTGAATGAATAAGAATGGATCGTGCGAATGAATTAGAATGGATCGTATGAATGAATTAGAATAGATCGTGCGAATAAATTAGAAACATTCGTGCGAATGAATTAGAATGAATTAGATTGCATCGTACGATCCATTCTAATCCATTCGTACGATCCATTTTTATTCATTCATACGATCCATTCTAATTCATTCGCATAATCCATTCTAATTCAATCGTACGATCCATTCTAATTCATTCGTATGATCCATTCTAACTCATTCGGTGGATCCATTATAATTCATTCGTACGATCCATTCTAATTTATTTGCATGAATATACGATGCATTCTAATTCATTCGCACAAATATATCCATTATAATTCATTCGTACGATCCATTCTAATTTATTCGTATGATCTATTCTAATTCATTCGCACAAATGTATCCATTCTAATTCATTCATTCGATCCATTCTAATTTATTCGCATAAATATATCCATTCTAATTCATTCGTACGATCCATTCTAATTCATTCGCACGATCCTTTCTAATTCATTCACACAAATGTATCCATTCTGATTCATTCGTACAATCCATTCTAATTCATTCGTACGATCCATTCTAATTCATTCTTATGATCCATTCTAATCCATTCGTACGATCCATTCTAATTCATTCGTACAATCCATTCTAATTCATTCTCACAAATGTAACCTTTCTAATTCATTTGTACGATCCATTCTAATTCATTCGTACGATCCATTCTAATTCATTCGCACGATCCATTCTAATTTATTCATACGATCCATTCTAATTCATTTGTACGATCTATTCTAATTCATTCGCATGATCCATTCTAATTCATTCGTACGATCCATTCTAATTCATTCGTACAATTCATTCAAATTCATTCGTACGATGCAATCTAATTCATTCGCATGAACATATACATTCTAATTCATTCGTACGATCCTTTCTAATTCATTCGCACGATCAATTCTAATTCATTCATATGATCCATTCTAATTCATTCCTACGATCTATTCTAATTCATTCGCTCGAATTTATCCGTTCTAATTCATTTGTTCGATCCATTATAATTCATTCGTACGATCCATTCTAATTCATTCGTATGATCCATTCTAATTTATTCGCACGATCCATTCTAATTCATTCGTACGATCGAACCATTCTAATTTATTCGCACGATCTATTCTAATTCATTCGCACGAATGTATCCATTCTAATTCATTCGTACGATCCATTTTAATTCATTCGTACGATCCATTCTAATTCATTCGTACTATCCATTCTAATTCATTCGCACGATCCATTCTAATTCATTCCTATGATGCATTCTAATTCATTCGCACGAATGTAACCATTCTAATTCATTTGTACGATCCATTCTAATTCATTCCTACGATCCATTCTAATTCATTCGCACGAATGTATCCATTCTAATTCATTTGCACGATCCATTCTAATTCATTCTTATGATCCATTCTAATTCATTCGTACGATCCATTATAATTCATTCGCTCGAATGTATCCATTCTAATTCATTTGTATGATCCATTCTAATTCATTCGTACGATCCATTCTAATTAATTCTCATGAATGTAACCTTTCTAATTCATATGTATGATCCATTCTAATTCATTTGTATGATCCATTCTAATTCATTCGTACAATCCATTCTAATTCATTCGTACGATCCTTTCTAATTCATTCGCACGATCCATTCTAATTCTTTCATATGATCCATTCTAATTCATTCGTACGATCTATTCTAATTCATTCGTATGATCAATTCTAATTCATTCGCACGATCCATTCTAATTTATTCATATGATCCATTCTAATTCAATTCGTGCAATTCATTCAAATTCATTCGCACAAATGTATCCATTCTAATTGATTCGTATGATCCATTCTAATTCATTCGCTCGAATGTATCCATTCTAATTCATTCGTACGATCCATTCTAATTCATTCGTACAATCCATTCAAATTCATTCGTACGATCCATTCTAATTCATTCGTACAATCCATTCAAATTCATTCGTACAAATGTATCCATTCTAATTCATTCGGACGATCCATTCTAATTCATTCGTACGATTCATTCTAATTCATTCGCACGATCCATTCTAATTCATTCGTACGATCCATTCTAATTCATTCGTATGATCTACTCAAATTCATTCACACGAATGTATCCATTCTAATTTATTTGCACGATCCATTCTAATTCATTCCTATGATCTATTCTAATTCATTCGTACGATCCATTCTAATTCATTCGCTCGAATGTATCCATTCTAGTTCATTCGTACGATCCATTCTAATTCGTTCGTACGATCCATTCTAATTCGTTCGTACGATTCATTCTAATTCATTCGTACGATCCATTCTAATGCTTTCGTACGATTCATTCTAATTCATTCGAACGATCCATTCAAATTCATTCCTACGATCTATTCTAACTCATTCGCTCGAATGTAACCTTTCTAATTAGAATGGATCGTACAAATGAATTAGAAAGGTTACATTTGTGAGAATAAATTAGAATTGATCGTACGAATGAATTATAATGGATCGTACGAATGAATTAGAATGGATACATTCGAGCGAATGAATTAGAATTGATCGTACGAACGAATTAGAATGGATCATAGGAATGAATTAGAATGGATCGTGCAAATGAATTAGAATGGATCGTGCGAATGAATTAGAATGAATCGTACGAATGCATTAGAATGGATCCACCGAATGAGTTAGAATGGATAATACGAATGAATTAGAATGGATCGTACGAATGGATTAGAATGGATCGTACGAATGGATTAGAATGGATCGTACTAATGAATTAGAATGAATCGTACGAATGCATTAGAATGGATCGTACGAATGAATAAGAATGAATCGTACGAACGAATTAGAATGGATCGTACGAACGAATTTGAATGGATCGTATGAAGGAATTAGAATGGATCGTACAAACGAATTAGAATGGATACATTCGAGCGAATGAATTAGAATGGATCGTACGAATGAATTAGAATGGATTATAGGAATGAATTAGAATGGATCGTGCAAATGAATTAGAGTGGATACATTCGCACGAATGAATTAGAATAGATCATACGAATGAATTAGAATGGATCATAGGAATGAATTATAATGGATACATTTGTGCGAATGAATTAGAATGGATTGTACGAATGAATTATAATGGATACATTCATGCGAATGAAATAGAATGGATCATATGAAAGAATTAGAATGGATCGTGCGAATGTATTAGAATGGATACATTCGAGCGAATGAATTAGAATGGATCGTACGAATGAATTAGAATGGATCATAGAAATAAATTAGAATGGATCGTGCAAATGAATTAGAATGGATACATTCGTGCGAATGAATTAAAATGGATCGTAGGAATGAATTAGAATGGATCGTACGAACGGATTAGAATGGATCATATGAATGAATTAGAATGGTTACATTCGTGCAAATGAATTAGAATGGATCGTACGAATGGATTAGAATGGATCGTACGAATGGATTAGAACGGATACATTCGTATGAATGAATTAGAATGGATCGTACGAATGGATTAGAATGGATCATACGAATGAATTAGATCATAGGAATGAGTTAGAATGAATCGTACGAATGAATTAGAATGGATCGTACGAATGAATTAGAATGGATCGAGCGAATGAATTAGAATGGATCGTACGAATGAATTAGAATGGATCATAGGAATGAATTAGAATGGATCGTGCAAATGAATTAGAATGGATACATTGGTGCGAATGAATTAGAATGGATCGTAGGAATTAATTAGAATGGATCGTACGAATGAATTATAATGGATACATTTGTACGAATGAATTAGAATGGATCTACGAATGGATTAGAATGGATCGTACGAATGGATTAGAATGGATCGTACGAATTAGAATGGATCGTACGAATAAATTAAAATAGATACATTTATAGACTGAATTTGAACTTTATTCGTACGATCCATTCAAATTAAATCGTATGATCCATTCTAATTCATTCGCACGATCAATTCTAATTCATTCGTCCGATCCATTCTAATTCATTCGCACGAATGTATCCATTCTAATTCATTCGTACGATCCATTCTAATTCGTTCATACGATCCATTCTTATTCATTCTCACGCATGTAACCTTTCTAATTTATTTGTATGATCCATTCTATTTCATTCGTACGATACATTCTAATCCATTCGTACGATCCATTCTAATCCATTCGTACGATCCATTCTAATTCATTTGCTCGAATGTATCCATTCTAATTCATTCGTACGATCCATTCTAATCCATTCGTACGATCCATTCTAAACCATTCGTACGATCCATTCTAATTCATTCATACGATCCATTCTAATTCATTCATACGATCCATTCTAATTCATTCGCACAATCCATTCTAATTCATTCGTACGATCCATTCTAATTCATTCGCATGATCCATTCTAATTCATTCCTATGATCCATTCTAATTCATTCATACGATCCATTCTAATTCATTCGCACGAATGTATCATACGAACGAATTAGAATGGATCATGCGAATGAATTAAAATGGATCGTACAAACGAATTAGAATGGATCGTGCGAATAAATTAGTATGGATCGTACGAACGAATTAGAATGGATCGTACGAACGAATTAGAATGGATCGTATGAACGAATTAAAATGGATCGTACGAATGAATTAGAATGGATACATTCGAGCGAATGAATTAGAATGGATCATAGAAATGAACTAGAATGGATCGTGCTAATGAATTAGAATGGATACATTCGTGCGAATGGATTAGAATGGATCGTACGAATGGATTAGAATTGATCGTATGAATGAATTAAATGGTTACATTCGTGCGAATGAATTAGAATGGATCGTACGAATGGATTAGAATGGATCATACGAATTGATTAGAACGCATTATACGAATGAATTAGAATAGATACATTTATGCGAATGAATAAGAATGGATCGTACGAATGAATTAGAATGGTTCGTATGAAAGAATTAGAATGGATCGTACGAATGAGTTAGAATGGATCATACGAATGAATTAGAATGGATCGTGCAAATGAATTTGAATGGATCGTATGAATGAATTAGAATGGATCGAACGAATGAATTAGAATGGATACATTCGAGCAAATGAATTAGAATAGATCGTAGGAATGAATTAGACTGGATCATACGAATGAATTAGAACGGATCGTGCGAATGAATTAGAATGGATTGTACGAATGAATTAGAATGGATACATTCGTGCGAATGAATTAGAATAGATCGGACGAATGAATTAGAATGGATCGTACGATTCATTCTAATTCATTCGTACGATCCATTGTAATGCATTCGTACGTTTCATTCTAATTCATTCGCACGATCCATTCTAATTCATTCGTATGATCTATTCTAATTTCTTCATACGATCCATTATAATTCATTCGCACAATCCATTCTAATTCATTCGTACGATCCATTCTAATTCTTTCGTTCGATCCATTCTAATTCATTCGTACGATCCATTCTAATTCATTCGTACGATCCATTCTAATTCATTCGCACGATCCATTCTAATTTATTCCTATGATCCATTCTAATTCATTCGCACGAATGTAACCATTCTAATTCATTTGTACGATCCATTCTAATTCATTCGTACGAATGAATTAGAATGGATACATTCGAGCGAATGAATCAGAATAGATCATACGAATGAATTAGAATGGATTGTACGAATAAATTAGAATGGATCGTGCGAATGAATTAGAATGGATCGTACGAATGAATTAAATGGATCCACCGAATGAGTTAGAATGGATCATACGAATGAATTAGAATGGATCGTACGAATGAATTAGAATGGATTGTGCGAATGAATTAGAATGGATACATTTGTGCGATGAATAAGAATGGAGCGTACGAATGAATCAAAATGGAGCGTACGAATGTACTAGAATGGATACATTCGTAGGAATGAATAAGAACGGATCGTACGAATGGATTAGAATGGTTACATTCGTGCGAATGAATTAGAATAGATCATACAAATGAATTAGAATGGATCGTACGAATGAATTAGAATGGATCGTACGAATGAATTAGAATGGATACATTCGAGCGAATGAATTAGAATGGATCGTGCGAATGAATTAGAATGGATCGTACGAATGAATTAGAATGGATCGTACAAATGAATTAGAATGGATCGTACAAATGAATTAGAAAGGTTACATTTGTGAGAATGAATTAGAATGGATCGTACGAATGAATTAGAATGGATCGTACGAATAGATTACAATGGATCGTACGAATGGATTGTGTCGAGCGAATGAATTAGAATAGATCGTAGGAATGAATTAGAATGGATCATACGAATGAATTAGAATGGATCGTGCGAATGAACTAGAATGGATCGTACAAACGAATTAGAATGGATCGTACGAACGAATTAGAATGGATCGTGCGAATGAATTAGAATGGATCGTGCGAACGAATTAGAATTGATCGTACGAACGAATTAGAATGGATCATACGAACGAATTAGAATGGATCATATGAACGAATTAGAATGGATCGTACGAATGAATTAGAATGGATCGTACGAATGAATTAGAATGGTTACATTTCTTAGAATTAATTAGAATGGATCGTACGAATGAATTAGAATTGGTCCAATGAATGGATTAGAATGGATCGTACGTACGAATGGATTAGAATGGATCGTACGAATGGATTAGAATGGATCGTACGAATGGATTAGAATGGATCATACGAATGGATTTGAATGGATCATACAAATGAATTAGAAAGGTTAGATTCGTGAGAATGAATTAGAATGGATCGTACGAATGCATTAGAATGGATACATTCGTACGAATTAATTAGAATGGATCGTATGAATGAATTAGGATGGATCGTATAAATGGATTAGAATGGATCGTACGAATGAATTAGAATGGATCGCACAAATGATTTAGAAAGGTTACATTTGTGCGAATTAATTAGATTGCATCGTACGAATGAATTTGAATGGATTGTACGAATGAATTTGAATGGATCGTACGAATGAATTAGAATGGATACATTCGTGCGAATGAATTAGAATGGATCTTAGGAATGAATTAGAATGGATCGTACGAATGAATTAGAATGGATAGTGCGAATGAATTAGAATGGATCGTGCGAATGAATTAGAATGGATCGAGCGAATAAATTAGAATGGATCATATGAATGAATTAAAATGGATTGTACGAATGAATTAGAATGGATCGTACGAATGAATTAGAATGGATCGTGCGAATGAATTAGAATGAATCCTACGAATGCATTAGAATGGATCGTGCGAATGAATTAGAATGGATACATTCGTACAAATGAATTAGAATGGATCGGGCGAATTAATTAGAATGGATCGTACGAATGAATTAGAATGGATCATATGAATGAATTAGAATGGTTACATTCGTGCGAATGAATTAGAATGGATCGTACGAATGGATTAGAATGGATCGTACGAATGGATTAGATTGCTTCGTGCGAATGAATTAGATTGCTTCGTGCGAATGAATTAGAATGGATCGTACGAATGAATTAGAATGGATCGTGCGAATGAATTAGAATGGATCGTACGAATGAATTAGAATGGATCATGCGAATGAATTAGAATGGATCATACGAATGAATTAGAATGGATCCACCGAATGAGTTAGAATGGATCATACGAATGAATTAGAATGGATCGTACGAATGAATTAGAATGGATTGTACGAATGAATTAGAATGGATCGTAGGAATGAATTAGAATGGATCGTGCAAATGAATTAGAATGGATACATTCGTGCGAATGAATTAGAATTGATCGTAGGAAAGAATTAGAATGGATCGTATGAATGAATTAGAATGGTTACATTCGTGCGAATGAATTAGAAAGAATCGTACGAATGAATTAGAATGGATGTATTCGTGCGAATGAATTAGAATGGATCGTACAAATGAATTAGACTGGATCGTACGAATAAGTTTGAATGGATACATTCATGCGAATTAATTAGAATGGATCGTACGAATGAATTAGAATAGATCGAACGAATGAATTAGAATGGATCGTGCAAATGAATTAGAATGGATACATTCGTGCGAATGAATCTGAATGGATTGTATGAATGAATTACAATGGATCGTGTGAATGAATTAGAATGGATTGTACGAATGAATTAGAATGGATCCACCGAATGAGTTAGAATGGATCATACGAATGAATTAGAATGGATCGTATGAATGAATTAGAATGGATTATGCGAATGAATTAGAATGGATCGTATGAATGAATAAGAATGGATCGTACGAATGAATTAGAATGGATCGTGCGAATGAATTAGAATGAATCGTACGAATGAATTAGAATGGATCGTGCGAATGAATTAGAATGGAACGTGCGAATGAATTAGAATAGATACATTTGTACAAATGAATTAGAATGGAT
Organism: Chamaelirium japonicum; assembly: GCA_947650365.1. Taxonomy (NCBI): domain Eukaryota; kingdom Viridiplantae; phylum Streptophyta; class Magnoliopsida; order Liliales; family Melanthiaceae; genus Chamaelirium; species Chamaelirium japonicum. Next base: position 718,349 of record CANTAL010000070.1, on the reverse strand, counting down.
CGTGCGAATGAATTAGAATGGATCGTGTGAACGAATTAGAATGGATCATATGAATGAATTAGAATGGATACATTCGAGCAAATGAATTAGAATGGATCATACGAATGAATTAGAATGGATCATAGGAATGTATTAGAATAGATCGTGCAAATGAATTAGAATGGATACATTCGTGCGGATGAATTAGATTGGATCGTGCAAATGAATTAGAATGGATCGTACGAATGAATTAGAATGGATACATTTAAGCGAATGAATTAGAATAGATTGTGCGAATGAATTAGAATGGATCGTACGAATGAATTAGAATGGATCGTGCGAATGAATTAGAATCGATCGTACGAATGAATTAGAATGGATCGTACGAATGAATTAGATCGTACGAATGACTTAGAATGGATCGTACGAATGAATTAAAATGGATACATTCATACGACTGAATTAGAATGGATCGTGCGAATTAATTAGAATGGATCGTACGAACGAATTTGAATGGATACATTTGTGTGAATGAATCTGAATGGATTGTATGAATGAATTACAATAGATCGTACGAATGAATTAGAATGGATCGTACGAATGAATTAGAATAGCTCATATGAATGAATTAGAATGAATGATACGAATGAATTAGAATGGTTACATTCGTGCGAATGAATTAGAATAGATCGTACGAATGAATTAGAATGGATCGTACAAATAAATTAGAATGGATTGTGTGAATGAATTAGAATGGATCGTATGAATGAATTAGAATAGATCCACCGAATGAGTTAGAATGGATCATACGAATGAATTAGAATGGATCGTACGAATGAATTAGAATGGATTGTGCGAATGAATTAGAATGGATCGTATGAATGAATAAGAATGGATCGTACGAATGAATTAGAATGGATCGTGCGAATGAATTAGAATGAATCGTACGAATGCATTAGAATGGATCGTACGAATGAATTAGAATGAATCGTACGATCCATTCTAATTCATTCGTCCGATCCATTCTAATTCATGCGCATGAATGTATCCATTCTAATTCATTCGTACAATTTATTCTAATTTATTCGCACGATCCATTCTAATTTATTCGTATGATCCATTCTAATTTATTCCTACGATCTATTCTAATTCATTCAGTTGAATGTATCCATTCTAATTCATTCCTACGATCCATTCTAATTCATTCGCATGATCCATTATAATTCATTCGCACGAATGTATCCATTCTAATTCATTTGCACGATCCATTCTAATTCATTCCTATGATCCATTCTATTTCATTCGTACGATCCATTCTAAATTATTCGCTCGAATGTATCCATTCTAAATCATTCGCTCGAATGTATCCATTCTAAATCATTCGCTCGAATGTATCCATTCTAATTCATTCGTACGATCTATTCTAATTCATTCGCACGAATGTAACAAGTCTAATTCATTCGTACGATTCATTCTAATTCATTCATATGAGCTATTCTAATTCATTCGTACGATCCATTCTAATTCATTCATACGACCCATTGTAATTCATTCATACAATCCATTCAGATTCATTCGCACGAATGTATCCATTCTAATTCATTTGCACGATCCATTCTAATTCATTCGTTCGATCCATTCTAATTCATTCGTACGATCCATTCTAATTCATTCGCAAGAATATATCCATTCTAATTTATTCGTACGATCCAGTCTAATTTATTCGTACGATCCATTCTAATTCATTTGCATGAATATATCCATTCTAATTCATTAGTACGATCCTTTCTAATTCATTCGCACGAATGTAACCATTCTAATTCATTCGTGCGATCCATTCTTATTCATTCATACGATCCATTCTAATTCATTCGCACAAATGTATCTATTCTAATTCATTCGTACAATGCGTTCTAATCCATTCGTACGATACATTCTAATTCATTCGAACAATCTATTCTAATTCATTCGTAAGATCCATTCTAATTCATTCGTATGATCCATTCTAGCTCATTCGGTGGATCCATTCTTATTCATTCGTACGATCCATTCTAATTCATTCGCACGATCCATTCTAATTCATTCGCACGATCCATTCTAATTCATTCACACGATGCAATATAATTCATTTGCACAAATGTATCTATTCTAATCCATTCGTACAATGCGTTCTAATCCATTCCTACGATCCATTCTAATTCATTCGCAAGAATGTAACCATTCTAATTCATTCATATGATCCATTGTAATTCATTCGTACGATCCATTCTAATTCATTCACACGATCCATTCTAATTCATTTGTACGAATGTATCCATTCTAATTCATTCGCACGATCCATTCTAATGCATTCGTACGATCCATTCTAATTCATTCGTATGATCCATTCTAATTTATTCATAGGATCCATTCAAATTCATTCGCATGATCCATTCTAATTCATTCATACGATCCATTCTAATTCATTCGTTCGATCCATTCTAATTCATTCGTACGATCCATTCTAATTTATTCGCACGAATGTATCCATTCTAATTCATTTGCACGATCCATTCTAATGCATTCGTACGATCCATTCTAATGCATTCGTACGATTCATTCTAATTCCTTCGTACGATCCATTCTAATTCATTCGTACGATTCATTCTAATTCATTCGCACGAATGTAACCTTAATTTCTAATTCATTTGTATGTATCTATTCTAATTCATTCGCACGATCCATTCTAATTCATTTGTACGATCCATTTTAATTCATTGGTACGATCCATTCTAATTCATTGATACATTCATGCGAATGAATTAGAATGGATCGTAGGAATGAATTAGAATGGATCGTACAAATGGATTAAAATGGATACATTCATACGATCCATTCTAATTCATTCGTACGATCCATTCTAATTCATTCGGATGATCTATTCTAATTTATTCGTACGATCCATTCTAATCCATTCGTACGGTCCATTCTAATCCATTCGTACGATCCATTCTAATTCATTCGGATGATGCATTCTAATTCATTCGTTTGATCCATTCTAATTCATTCGCACAATCCATTCAAATTTATTCGCACGATCCATTCTAATTCATTTGTACGATCCATTCTAATTCATTCGCACGAATGTATCTATTCTAATTCATTCGCACGATCCATTTTAATTCATTCGTTCGATCCATTCTAATTCATTCGTATGATCTATTCAAATTCATTCGCATGATCCATTCTATTTCATTCGTACGATCCATTCTAATTCATTCGCACGAATGTATCAATTCTATTTCATTCGCACAAATGTATCCATTCTAATTCATTCGTACGATCCATTCGTATTCATTCATATGATCCATTCTAATTCATTTGAACGATCCATTCTAATTCATTCTCACAAATGTAACCTTTCTAATTCATTTGTACGATCCATTCTAATTCATTCGTACGATCCATTCTAATCCATTCGTACGATCCATTCTAATCCATTCGTACGATTCATTCTAATTCATTCGCACGAATGTAACCATTCTAATTCATTCGTACGATCCATTCTAATTCAATCCTATGATCCATTCTAATTCATTCGCACGAATGTATCCATTCTAATTCATTTGCACGATCCATTCTAATTCATTCCTATGATCCATTCTAATTCATTCGTACGATCCATTCTAATTCGTTCATACGATCCATTCTAATTCATTCGCACGATCCATTCTAATTCATTCGAACGATCCATTCTAATTCATTCGCACGAATGTATCCATTCTAATGCATTCGTACGATCCATTGTAATCCATTCGTACGATCCATTCTAATCCATTCTAATTCATTCGTACGATCCATTCTAATTCGTTCGTACGATCCATTCTAATTCGTTCGTACGATCTATTCTAATTCATTCGCATGATCCATTCTAATTCATTCGTATGATCCATTCTAATTCATTCGCTCGAATGTATCCATTCTAATTCATTCGTTCGATCCATTCTAATCCATTCGTACGATCCATTCAAATTCAATCTCACAAATGTAACCTTTGTAATTCATTTGTACGATCCATTCTAATACATTTGTAAGATCCATTCTTATTCATTCGTACGATCCATTCAAATTCATTCGCATGATCCATTCTAATTCATTCGTACAATCCATTCTAATTCATTCTCACGAATGTAACCTTTCTAATTCATTTGTATGATCCATTCTAATTCATTCGCACGATCTATTCTAATTCATTCGCACGATCCATTCTAATTCATTCGTCCGATCCATTCTAATTCATTCGCACGAATGTATCCATTCTAATTCATTCGTACGATCCATTCAAATTCATTCGCACGATCCATTCTAATTCATTCGTAAGATCCATTCAAATTCATTCGCACAATCCATTCTAATTCATTCGTACGATCCATTCAAATTCATTCACACGATCCATTCTAATTCATTCGTAGGATTCATTCTAATTCATTCGTACGATCCATTCTAATTCATTCGCACGAATGTAACCATTCTAATTCATTCGTACGATCCATTCTAATATATTCCTATGATCCATTCTAATTCATTCGCATGAATGTTACCATTCTAATTCATTCGTACGATCCATTCTAATTTATTCGTACGATCCATTCTAATTCATTCGCATGAATGTATCCATTCTAATTCATTTGCACGATCCATTCTAATTCATTCCTATGATCCATTCTAATTCATTTGTACGATCCATTCTAATTCATTCGCACAAATGTATCCATTCTAATTCATTCGTACGATCCATTCTAATTCATTCGTACGATCCATTCTTATTTATTCGTACGATCCATTCAAATTCATTCGCATGATCCATTCTAATTCATTCGTACGATCCATTCTAATTCATTCTCACGAATGTAACCTTTCTAATTCATTTGTATGAACCATTCTAATTTATTCGCACGATCTATTCTAATTCATTCGCACGATCCATTCTAATTCATTCATCTGATCCATTCTAATTCATTCGTACGAATGTATCCATTCTAGTTCATTCGTACGATCCATTCAAATTCATTCGCACGATCCATTCAAAATCATTCGTTTGATTCATTCTAATTCATTCGTACGATCAATTCTAATTCATTCGCACGAATGTAACCATTCTAATTCATTCGTACGATCCATTCTAATTGATTCGTCTGATCCATTCTAATTCATTTATACGATCCATTCTAATTCATTCGCACGAATGTATCCATTCTAATTCATTCATACGATCCATTCTAATTCATTTGTATGATCAATTCTAATTTATTCACACGATCCATTCTAATTCATTCGTACGATCCATTCTAATTCATTCGTATGATCAATTCTAATTCATTCGCACGATCCATTCTAATTCATTCGCACGATCCATTCTTATTCAATTCGTGCAATCCATTCAAATTCATTCGCACAATCCATTCTAATACATTCGTATGATCCATTCTAATTCATTCCTACGATCCATTCTAATTCATTCGCTCGAATGTATCCATTCTAATTCATTTGTACGATCCATTCTAATTCATTCGTATGATCCATTCTAATTCATTTGAACGATCCATTCTAATTCATTCCTATGGTCCATTCTAATTCATTCGTACGATCCATTCTAATTTATTCGCTCGAATGTATCCATTGTAATTCATTCGTACGATCTATTCTAATTCATTCGCACAAATGTATCCATTCTAATTCATTCGTACGATCCATTCTAATTCATTCGCATAATCCAATCTAATTCAAACGTACAATATATTCATGCGAATGAATTAGAATGGATCGTACGAATGAATTAGAATGGATCGTGCGAATGAATTAGAATGGATCGTAGGAATGAATTAGAATGGATCGTACGAATGAATTAGAATGGTTACATTCGTGCGAATCAATTAGAATGGATCGTACGAATGAATTAGAATAGATCGTACGAATGGGTTAGAATGGATCATACGAATGAATTATAATTGATCATACGAATGAATTAGAATGGATCGGACGAATGAATTCGAATGGATTATACGAATGAATTAGAATGGATCATATGAATGAATTAGAATGGATCGTGCGAATGAATTAGAATTGATCATACGAATGAATTAGAATGGATTGGACGAATGTATTAGAATGGATACATTTGTACGAATAAATTATAATGGATCGTATGAATGAATTAGAATGGATCCACCGAATGAGTTAGAATGGATCATACGAATGAATTAGAATGGATCGTACGAATGAATTAGAATGGATTATGCGAATGAATCTGAATGGATTGTATGAATGAATTACAATGGATCGTACAAATGAATTAGAATGGATCGTACGAATGAATTAGAATGGATCGTACGACGATCCATTCTAATTCAATTACATGAATGTATTCATTCTAATTCATTCGTACGATCAATTCTAATTAATTCGTACTATCCATTCTAATTCATTCGTCCGATCCTTTCTAATTCATTCGCACGAATGTATCCATTCTTATTCATTCATATGATCCATTCTAATTCATACGCACAATCCATTCTAATTCATTCGTACAATCCATTCTAATTCATTCGCACAATCCATTCTAACTCATTTTAGAAGGGATCGTACGAATGAATTAGAATGGATCGTATGAACAAATTAGAATGGATCGTACGAATGAATTAGAATGGATACATTCGAGCGAATGAATTAGAATGGACCATGCGAATGAATTAGAATGGATAGTACGAATGAATTAGAATGGATCGTACGAATGAATTAGAATGGATACATTCATGCAAATGAATTAGAATGGATCGTACGAATGAATTAGAATGGATCATATGAATAAATTAGAATGGATCGTACGAATGCCTTTCTAATTCATTTGTACGATCCATTCTAATTCATTCGTACGATCCATTCTAATCCATTCGTACGATCCATTCTAATCCATTCGTACGATCCATTCTAATTCATTCGTACAATCCATTCTTATTCATTCATACGATCCATTCTAATTCATTCGCACAATCCATTCTAATTCATTCGTACGATCTATTCTAACTCATTCCTATGATCCATTCTAATTCATTCGTACGATCCATTCTAATCCATTCGTACAATCCATTCTAATCCATTCGTACGATCCATTCTAATTCATTCGTACGATCTATTCTAATTCATTCTCACGAATGTAACCTTTCTAATTCATTTGTATGATCCATTCTAATTCATTCGTATGATCCATTCTAATCCATTCGTACGATCCATTCTAATCCATTCGTACGATCCATTCTAATTCATTCGTACGATCCATTCTAATTCATTCTCACAAATGTAACCTTTCTAATTCATTTGTACGATCCATTCTAATTCATTCGTACGATCCATTCTAATTCATTTGTACGATCCATTCTAATTCATTCGTACGATCCATTATAATTCATTCATACAATCCATTCAGATTCATTCGCACAATCCATTCGAATTCATTCATACGATCCATTCTAATTCATTCGTATGATCCATTCAAACTCATTCGGTGGATCCATTCTAATTCATTCGTACGATCCATTCTAATTCATTCGTACAATCCATTCTAATTCATTCATACGATCCATTCTAATTCATTCGCACAATACATTCTAATTCATTCGTACGATCCATTCTAATTCATTCGTATGATCCATTCTAACTCATTCGGTGGATCCATTCTAATTCATTCGTACGATCCATTCTAATTTATTCACATAAATATATCCATTCTAATTCATTCGTACGATCCATTCTAATTCTTTCATATGATCCATTCTAATTCATTCGCACGATCCATTCTAATTCGTTCATACGATCCATTCTAATTCGTTCGTTTGATCCATTCTAATTCATTCGTACGATCCATTCTAATCCATTCGTACGATCCATTCTAATTCATTCGTACAAATGTATCTATTCTAATTCATTCGTACAATGCATTCTAATCCATTCGTATGATCCATTCTAATCCAATCGTACGATCCATTCTAATTGATTCGTACGATCCATTCTAATTCATTCGTATGATCCATTCTAATTCATTTGTACGATCCTTCTAATTCATTTGCATGAATGTATCCATTCTAATTTATTCATACGATCCATTCTAATTCATTCCTACGATTCATTCTAATTCATTCGTATAAATATAACCATTCTAATTCATTCGTACGATCCATTCTAATTCATTCCTACGATCCATTATAATTCATTCGTACGATCCGCACTAATGTAACCATTCTAATTCATTCGTACGATCCATTCTAATTCATTCCTACGATCCATTCTAATTCATTCGCACGAATGTATCCATTCAAATTCATTTGCACGATCCATTCTAATTCATTCCAATGATCCATTCTAATTAGTTCGTAGGATCCATTCTAATTCGTTCGTACGATCCATTCTAATTCATTCGTACGAATGTATCCATTCTAATCGTACAATCCATTCTAATTCATTCCTACGATCCATTCTAATTCATTCCTATGATCCATTCTAATTCAGTCGTATAAATGTATCCATTTTAATTCATTCGTATGGTCCATTCTAATTCATTCGCACAATCCATTTTAATTCATTCGTACGATCCATTCTAATTTATTCATACGATCCATTCTATTTCATTCGCACGATTCAGTCTAATTTATTCGTACGATCCATTATAATTCATTCCTACGATCCATTCTAATTCATTCGTACAAATATATCCATTCTAATTCATTCGTACGATCCATTCTAATTCATTCGTACGATCTATTCTAATTCATTCGCACGAATGTATACATTCTAATTCATTCGTACGATTCATTCTAATTCATTCGTATGAGCTATTCTAATTTATTCGGACGATCCATTCTAATTCATTCGTACGATCCATTGTAATTCATTCATACAATCCATTCAGATTCATTCGCACAAATGTATCGATTCAAATTCATTCGTACGATCCATTCTAATTAATTTGCACGATCCATCCCAATTCAGTCGTATGAATGTATCCATTTTAATTCATTCGTATGATCCATTCTAATCCATTTGTACGATCCATTCTAATTCATTCGCACGAATGTAACCATTCTAGTTCATTCATATGATCCATTCTAATACGTTCATACGATCCATTCTAATTCGTTCGTACGATCCATTCTAATTCATTCGCACGATTCGTTCTAATTCATTCCTATGATCCATTCTAATTCATTCGCATGAATGTAACCATTCTAATTCATTCGTACGATCCATTCTAATTCATTCCTACGATCCATTCTAATTCATTCGCACGAATGTATCCATTCTAATTCATTTACACGATCCATTCTAATTCATTCCTATGATCCATTCTAATTCATTCGTACGATCCATTCTAATTCATTCGCTCGAATGTATCCATTCTAATTCATTCGTACGATCCATTCTAATTCATTTGTACGATCCATTCTAATTCATTCTCACGAATGTAACCTTTCTAATTCATTTGTATGATCCATTCTAATTTATTCGTACGATCCATTCTAATCCATTCGTACGATCCATTCTAATCAATTCTTACGATCCATTCTAATTCATTCGCTCGAATATATCCATTCTAATTCATTCGTACGATCCATTCTAATTCGTTCATACGATCCATTCTAATTCGTTCGTACGATCCATTCTAATTCATTGGTACGATCCATTCTAATTCATTCGCACGAATGTATCATACGAATGAATTAGATTGGATCATGCGAATGAATTAAAATGGATCGTACAAATGAATTAGAATGGATCGTGCGAATGAATTAGAATGGATCGTACGAACGAATTTGAATGGATCGTACGAATGAATTAAAATGGATCGTACGAACGAATTAGAATGGATCGTACGAATGAATTAGAATGGATACATTCGAGCGAATGAATTAGAATGGATCGTACGAATGAATTAGAATGGATCATAGGAATGAATTAGAATGGATCGTGCAAATGAATTAGAATGGATACATTCGTGCGAATGAGTTAGAATGGATCATAGGAATGAATTAGAATGGATCGTACGAATGGATTAGAATGGCTCGTACGAATGAATTAGAATGGATACATTCGAGCGAATGAATTAGAATGGATCGTACGAATGAATTAGAATGGATCATAGGAATGAATTAGAATGGATCGTGCAAATGAATTAGAATGGATTCATTCGTGCGAATGAATTAGAATGGATCGTAGGAATGAATTAGAATGGATCGTATGAATGAATTAGAATGGTTACATTCGTGCGAATGAATTAGAATGGATCGTACGAATGGATTAGAATGGATCGTACAAATGAATTAGAAAGTTTACATTTGTGAGAATGAATTAGAATGGATCATACGAATAAATTAGAATGCATCGTACAAATGGATTAGAATGGATCGTACGAATGAATTAGAATGGATCGTACGAATGCATTTGAATAGATACATTCGTGCGAATGAATTAGAATGGATCGTACGAATGAATTTGAATGGATCATACGAATGAATTATAATGGATCGTGCGAATGAATTAGAATGGATCGTACGAATGAATTAGAATGGATACATTTGTGCGAATGAATTAGAATGGATCGTACGAATGAATTAGAATGGATCGTATGAATGAATTAGAATGGATCATACGAATGGATTAGAATGGATCGTACAAATGGATTAGAATGGATCGTACAAATGGATTAGAAAGGTTACATTTGTGCGAATGAGTTAGAATGGATCGTACGAATGGATTAGAATGGATCGTATGAATGAATTAGAATGGATACATTCGAGTGAATGAATTAGAATGGATCGTATGAATGAATTAGAATGGATCATAGGAATGAATTAGAATGGATCGTGCAAATGAATTAGAATGGATACCTTCGTGCGAATAAATTAGAATGGATCGTAGGAATGAATTAGAATGGATCGTATGAATGAATTAGTATGGATACATTCGTGCGAATGAATTAGAATGGATCATACGAATCGATTAGAATGGATCGTACGAATGGATTAGAATGGATCGTATGAATGGATTAGAATGGATCATACAAATGAATTAGAAAGGTTACATTTGTGAGAATGAATTAGAATGGATCGTACGAATGAATTAGAATGGATCGTACGAATGGATTAGAATGGATCGTACGAATGAATTAGAATGGATCGTACGAATGCATTATAATAGATACATTCGTGCAAATGAATTAGAATGGATCGTGCGAATGAATTAGAATGGATCGTACGAATGAATTAGAATGGATCGTGCGAATGAATTAGAATTGATCGTACGAATGAATTAGAATGGATACATTTGTGCGAATGAATTAGAATGGATCGTACGATTGAATTAGAATGGATCCTACGAATGAATTAGAATGGATCGTACGATTGTACGAATGAATTAGAATGGATCGTGCGAATGAATTAGAATGGATCGTGCGACTGAATTAGAATGGATACATTTGTGCGAATGAGTTAGAATGGATCATACGAATGAATTAGAATGGATCATACGAATGAATTAGAATGGATCGTGTGAATGAATTAGAATGGATTGTACGAATGAATTAGAACGGATACATTCGAGCGAATGAATTAGAATAGATCATAGGAATGAATTATAATGGATCATACGAATGAATTAGAATGGATCGTGCGAATGAATTAGAATGGATTGCACGAATGAATTAGAATGGATACAATCGTGCAAATGAATTAGAATGGATCAGACGAATGAATTAGAATGGATCGTACGATTCATTCTAATTCATTCGTACGATCCATTCGAATGCATTCGTACGATTCAATCTAATTCATTCGCACGATACTTTCTAATTCATTCGTACGATCCATTCTTATTTATTTATACGATCCATTCTAATTCATTCGCACAATCCATTCTAATTCATTCGTACGATCCATTCTTATTCATTCGTGTGATCCATTCTAACTCATTCGGTGGATACATTCTAATTCATTCGTACGATCCATTCTAATTCATTCGTACGATCTATTCTAATTTATTCGTACGATCCATTCTAATTCATTCGTACAATCTATTCTAATTCATTCGCACGAATGTAACCATTCTAATTCATTCGTACGATTCATTCTAATTCATTCGTATAAGCTATTCTAATTCATTCGTACGATCCTTTCTAATTCATTCGTACGATCCATTGTAATTCATTCATATAATCCATTCAGATTCATTCGCACAAATGTATCCATTCAAATTCATTCGTACGATCCATTCTAATTAATTCGCACGATCCATTCTAATTCAGTCGTATGAATGTATCCATTTTAATTCATTCGTACGATCCATTCTAATTCATTTGTACGATCTAATTCATTCGTACGATCCATTCTAATTCATTCGTACGATCGATTCTAATTCATTCGCACGATCCATTCTAATTCATTCGTACGATCCATTCTAATTCATTCGTATGATCCATTCTAATTTATTCGTTCAAATATATCCATTCTAATTCATTCGTACGATCCATTCTAATTCATTCGCACTATCCATTCTAATTCATTCGCACGAATGTATCCATTCTAATTTATTTCCACGATCCATTCTAATTCATTCCTATGATCCATTCTAATTCATTCGTACAATCCATTCTATTTCATTCGTACGATCCATTCTAATTCATTCGTATGATCCATTCTAATTCATTCGTATGATCTATTCTAATTCATTCCCACAATCCATTCTAATTCATTCGCACGAATGTATCCATTCTAATTCATTTGTGCGATGAATAAGAATGGATCGTTCAAATGAATTAGAATGGATCATAGGAATGAATTAGAATGGATCGTGCAAATGAATTAGAATGGATACATTTGTGCGAATTAATTAGAATGGATCGTAGGAATGAAATAGAATGGATTGTACGAATGAATTAGAATGGTTACATTCTAATTCATTCGTACGCTCCATTCTTATTCATCGCACAAATGTATCCATTCTAATTCATTTGTACGATCCATTCTAATTCATTCGTACGATCCATGCTAAATCATTCCTATGATCCATTCTAATTCATTCGTACGATCCATTCTAATTCATTCGCTCGATTGTATCCAGTCTAATTCATTCGTACGATCTATTCTAATTCGTTCATATGATCCAATCTAATTCGATCGCACGATCCATTCTAATTCATTCTTACGATCTATTCTAATTCATTCGCATGATCCATTCTAATTCATTCCTATGATCCATTCTAATTCATTTGCACGATCCATTCTTATTCATCGCACGAATGAATTAGAATGGATACATTCGTGCGAATAAATTAGAATGGATTATGTGAATGAATTAGAATAGATCATAAAAATGAATTAGAATGGATCATACGAATGAATTAGAATGGATCGTACGAATGAATTAGAATGGATCGTACGAATGAATTAGAATGGATCGTGCAAATGAATTAGAATGGATCATAGGAATGAATTAGAATGGATCGTACGAATGAATTAGAATGGATCATCCGAATGAATTAGAATGAATCGTACGAATGGATTAGAATGGATCGTACGAATGGATTAGAACGCATTGTACGAATAAATTAGAATAGATACATTTGTGCGAATGAATTAGATTGCATCGTACGAATGAATTTGAATGGATTGTACGAATGAATTAGAATGGATCGTACGAATGAATTAGAATGGATCATGCGAATGAATTAGAATAGATCGTACGAATGAATTAGAATAGATCGTGCGAACGAATTAGAATGGATCGTATGAACGAATTAGAATGGATCGTACGAATGAATTAGAATGGATACATTCGAGCGAATGAATCAGAATGGATCATACGAATGAATTAGAATGGATCATAGGAATGAATTAGAATGGATCGTGCAAATGAATTAGAATGGATCATAGGAATGAATTAGAATGGATCGTGAAAATGAATTAGAATGGATCATAGGAATGAATTAGAATGGATCATAGGAATGAATTAGAATGTATCCATTCTAATTCATTCGTACGATCCATTTTAATTCATTCGTACGATCCATTCTAATTCATTCGTATGATCTATTCTAATTCATTCACACAATCCATTCTAATTCATTCGCACGAATGTATCCATTCTAGCTCATTCGTGCGATGAATAAGAATGGATCGTGCAAATGAATTAGAATGGATATAGAAATGAATTAGAATGGATCGTGCAAATGAATTAGAATGGATACATTCTTGCGAATGAATTAGAATGGATTAGAATGGATCGTACGAATGAATTAGAATGAATTAGAATGGATCGTAGGAATGAAATAGAATGGATCGTACGAATGAATTAGAATGGTTACATTCTAATTCATTCGTACGCTCCATTCTTATTCATCGCACAATTGTATCCATTCTACTTCATTTGTACGATCCATTCTAATTTATTCGTACGATCCATTCTAATTCATTCGCTCGAATGTATCCATTCTAATTCATTCGTACGATCCATTCTAATTCGTTCATACGATCCATTCTTATTCGTTGGCACGATCCATTCTAATTCATTCGTACGATCTATTCTAATTCATTCACATGATCCATTCTAATTCATTCGTACGATCCATTCTAATTCATTCGTACAATACATTCAAATTCATTTGTACGATGCAATCTAATTCAATCGCACAAATATATCTATTCTAATTCATTCGTACAATGCGTTCTAATCCATTCGTACGAATGAATTAGAATGGATCGTATAAATGAATTAGAATGGATCGTACGAATGAATTAGAATGGATCGTACAAACAAATTAGAATGGATCGTATGAATGAATTAGAATGGATCGTACAAATGAATTAGAATTGATACATTTGTGCGAATGAATTAGAATGGATCGTACGAATGAATTCGACTGGATCATACGAATAAATTAGAATGGATACATTTGTGCGAATGAATTAGAATGGATTGTGCGAATGAATTAGAACGGATCGTACGAATGGATTAGAATGGCTCGTACGAATGAATTAGAATGGATACATTCGAGCGAATGAATTAGAATGGATCGTACGAATGAATCAGAATGGATCATAGGAATGAATTAGAATGGATCGTGCAAATGAATTAGAATGGATCATACAAATGAATTAGAATGGATCGTACGATCCATTCTAATTCATTCTCACAAATGTATCCATTCTAATTCATTCGTATGATCCATTCTAATTCATTCGCACGATCCATTCTAATTCATTCGCACGAATATATCCATTCTAATTCATTCGTATGATCCATTCTAATTCATTCGTATGAACTATTCTAATTCATTCGCACGAATGTATCCATTCTAATTTATTCGTACGATTCATTCTAATTCATTCGTATGAGCTATTCTAATTCATTCGGACGATCCATTCTAATTCATTCGGACGATCCATTCTAATTCATTCGTACGATCCATTGTAATTCATTCATATAATCCATTCAGATTCATTCGCACAAATGTATCGATTCAAATTCATTTGTACGATCCATTCTAATTAATTTGCACGATCCATCCTAATTCAGTCGTATGAATGTATCCATTTTAATTCATTCGTATGATCCATTCTAATCCATTCGTACGATCCATTCTAATTCATTCGCACGAATGTAACCATTCTAGTTCATTCATATGATCCATTCTAATACGTTCATACGATCCATTCTAATTCGTTCGTATGATCCATTCTAATTCATTCGCACGATTCGTTCTAATTCATTCCTATGATCCATTCTAATTCATTCGCACGAATGTAACCATTCTAATTCATTCGTACGATCCATTCTAATTCATTCCTACGATCCATTCTAATTCATTCGCACGAATGTATCCATTCTAATTCATTTACACGATCCTTTCTAATTCATTCCTATGATCCATTCTAATTCATTCGTACGATCCATTCTAATTCATTCGCTCGAATGTATCCATTCTAATTCATTCGTACGATCCATTCTAATTCATTTGTACGATCCATTCTAATTCATTCTCACGAAGGTAACCTTTCTAATTCATTTGTATGATCCATTCTAATTTATTTGTACGATCCATTCTAATCCATTCGCACGATCCATTCTAATCAATTCGTACGATCCATTCTAATTCATTCGCTCGAATATATCCATTCTAATTCATTCGTACGATCCATTCTAATTCGTTCATACGATCCATTCTAATTCGTTCGTACGATCCATTCTAATTCATTGGTACGATCCATTCTAATTCATTCGCACAAATGTATCATACGAATGAATTAGATTGGATCATGCGAATGAATTAAAATGGATCATTCTAATTCATTCGTATGATCCATTCTAATTCATTCGGTGGATCCATTCTAATTCATTCGTACGATCCATTCTAATTCATTCGCACGATCCATTCTAATTTATTCGTACGATCCATTCTAATTCATTCGTACGATCTATTCTAATTCATTCGAATGATCCATTTTAATTCATTCGTACGATCCATTCTTATTCATTCATACGATCCATTCTAATTCATTCGCACGATACATTCTAATTCATTCGCACAATCCATTCTAATTCATTCGTACAATCCATTCTAATTCATTTGTACGAATGCATTAGAATGGATCGTACGAATGAATTAGAATGGATCGTACGAACAAATTAGAATGGATCGTATGAATGAATTAGAATGGATCGTACAAATGAATTAGAATTGATACATTTGTGCGAATGAATTAGAATGGATCGTACGAATGAATTAGACTGGATCATACGAATAAATTAGAATGGATACATTTGTGCGAATCAATTAGAATGGATTGTGCGAATGAATTAGAACGGATTGTGCGAATAAATTAGAATGGATCGTGCGAATGAATTAGAATGGATCGTACGAATGAATCAGAATGGATCATAGGAATGAATTAGAATGGATCATGCAAATGAATTAGAATGGATCATACGAATGAATTAGAATGGATCGTACGATCCATTCTAATTCATTCTCACAAATGTATCCATTCTAATTCATTCGTATGATCCATTCTAATTCATTCGCACGATCCATTCTAATTTATTCGCACGAATATATCCATTCTAATTCATTCGTACGATCCATTCTAATTCATTCGTATGATCTATTCTAATTCATTCACACGAATGTATCCATTCTAATTCATTCGGACGATTCATTCTAATTCATTCGTATGAGCTATTCTAATTCATTCGGACGATCCATTCTAATTCATTCGTACGATCCATTGTAATTCATTCATACAATCCATTCAGATTCATTCGCACAAATGTATCGATTCAAATTCATTTGTACGATCCACTCAAATTAATTTGCACGATCCATCCTAATTTAGTCGTATGAATGTATCCATTTTAATTCATTCGTATGATCCATTCTAATCCATTCGTACGATCCATTCTAATTCATTCGCACGAATGTAACCATTCTAGTTCATTCATATGATCCATTCTAATACGTTCATACGATCCATTCTAATTCGTTCGTATGATCCATTCTAATTCATTCGCACGATTCGTTCTAATTCATTCCTATGATCCATTCTAATTCATTCGCACGAATGTAACCATTCTAATTCATTCGTACGATCCATTCTAATTCATTCCTACGATCCATTCTAATTCATTCGCACGAATGTATCCATTCTAATTCATTTACACGATCCATTCTAATTCATTCCTATGATCCATTCTAATTCATTCGTACGATCCATTCTAATTCATTCGCTCGAATGTATCCATTCTAATTCATTCGTACGATCCATTCTAATTCATTTGTACGATCCATTCTAATTCATTCTCACGAATGTAACCTTTCTAATTCATTTGTATGATCCATTCTAATTTATTCGTACGATCCATTCTAATCCATTCGTACGATCCATTCTAATCAATTCGTACGATCCATTCTAATTCATTCACTCGAATATATCCATTCTAATTCATTCGTACGATCCATTCTAATTCGTTCATACGATCCATTCTAATTCGTTCGTACGATCCATTCTAATTCATTGGTACGATCCATTCTAATTCATTCGCACAAATGTATCATACGAATGAATTAGATTGGATCATGCGAATGAATTAAAATGGATCGAACAAATGAATTAGAATGGATCGTGCGAATGAATTAGAATGGATCGTACGAACGAATTAGAATGGATCGTACGAACGAATTAAAATGGATCGTACGAACGAATTAGAATGGATCGTACGAATGAATTAGAATGGATACATTCGAGCGAATGAATTAGAATGGATCGTACGAATGAATTAGAATGGATCATAGGAATGAATTAGAATGGATCGTGCAAATGAATTAGAATGGATACATTCGTGCGAATGAATTAGAATGGATCGTACGAATGGATTAGAATGGCTCGTACGAATGAATTAGAATGGATACATTCGAGCGAATGAATTAGAATGGATCGTACGAATGAATTAGAATGGATCATAGGAATGAATTAGAATGGATCGTGCAAATGAATTAGAATGGATACATTCGTGCGAATGAATTAGAATGGATCGTAGGAATGAATTAGAATGGATCATATGAATGAATTAGAATGGTTACATTCGTGCAAATGAATTAGAATGGATCGTACGAATGGATTAGAATGGATCGTACAAATGAATTAGAAAGTTTACATTTGTGAGAATGAATTAGAATGGATCGTACGAATAAATTAGAATGCATCGTACAAATGGATTAGAATGGATCGTACGAATGAATTAGAATGGATCGTACGAATGCATTTGAATAGATACATTCGTGCGAATGAATTAGAATGGATCGTACAAATGAATTAGAATGGATCGTACGAATGAATTATAATGGATCGTGCGAATGAATTAGAATGGATCGTACGAATGAATTAGAATGGATACATTTGTGCGAATGAATTCGAATGGATCGTACGAATGAAGTAGAATGGATCGTATGAATGAATTAGAATGGATCATACGAATGGATTAGAATGGATCGTACAAATGGATTAGAATGGATCGTACAAATGGATTAGAAAGGTTACATTTGTGCGAATGAGTTAGAATGGATCGTACGAATGGATTAGAATGGATCGTATGAATGAATTAGAATGGATACATTCGAGTGAATGAATTAGAATGGATCGTATGAATGAATTAGAATGGATCATAGGAATGAATTAGAATGGATCGTGCAAATGAATTAGAATGGATACATTCGTGCGAATAAATTAGAATGGATCGTAGGAATGAATTAGAATGGATCGTATGAATGAATTAGAATGGATACATTCGTGCGAATGAATTAGAATGGATCATACGAATCGATTAGAATGGATCGTACGAATGGATTAGAATGGATCGTATGAATGGATTAGAATGGATCATACAAATGAATTAGAAAGGTTACATTTGTGAGAATGAATTAGAATGGATCGTACGAATGAATTAGAATGGATCGTACGAATGGATTAGAATGGATCGTACGAATGAATTAGAATGGATCGTACGAATGCATTATAATAGATACATTCGTGCAAATGAATTAGAATGGATCGTGCGAATGAATTAGAATGGATCGTACGAATGAACTAGAATGGATCGTGCGAATGAATTAGAATGGATCGTACGAATGAATTAGAATGGATCGTACGATTCATTCTAATTCATTCGTACGATCCATTCGAATGCATTCGTACGATTCAATCTAATTCATTCGCACGATACTTTCTAATTCATTCGTACGATCCATTCTTATTTATTTATACGATCCATTCTAATTCATTCGCACAATCCATTCTAATTCATTCGTACGATCCATTCTTATTCATTCGTGTGATCCATTCTAACTCATTCGGTGGATACATTCTAATTCATTCGTACGATCCATTCTAATTCATTCGTACGATCCATTCTAATTTATTCGTACGATCCATTCTAATTCATTCGTACAATCTATTCTAATTCATTCGCACGAATGTAACCATTCTAATTCATTCGTACGATTCATTCTAATTCATTCGTATAAGCTATTCTAATTCATTCGTACGATCCTTTCTAATTCATTCGTACGATCCATTGTAATTCATTCATATAATCCATTCAGATTCATTCGCACAAATGTATCCATTCAAATTCATTCGTACGATCCATTCTAATTAATTCGCACGATCCATTCTAATTCAGTCGTATGAATGTATCCATTTTAATTCATTCGTACGATCCATTCTAATTCAATTGTACGATCTAATTCATTCGTACGATCCATTCTAATTCATTCGTACGATCGATTCTAATTCATTCGCACGATCCATTCTAATTCATTCGTACGATCCATTCTAATTCATTCGTATGATCCATTCTAATTTATTCGTTCAAATATATCCATTCTAATTCATTCGTACGATCCATTCTAATTCATTCGCACTATCCATTCTAATTCATTCGCACGAATGTATCCATTCTAATTTATTTGCACGATCCATTCTAATTCATTCCTATGATCCATTCTAATTCATTCGTACAATCCATTCTATTTCATTCGTACGATCCATTCTAATTCATTCGTATGATCCATTCTAATTCATTCGTATGATCTATTCTAATTCATTCACACAATCCATTCTAATTCATTCGCACGAATGTATCCATTCTAATTCATTTGTGCGATGAATAAGAATGGATCGTGCAAATGAATTAGAATGGATCATAGGAATGAATTAGAATGGATCGTGCAAATGAATTAGAATGGATACATTTGTGCGAATGAATTAGAATGGATCGTAGGAATGAAATAGAATGGATTGTACGAATGAATTAGAATGGTTACATTCTAATTCATTCGTACGCTCCATATTTATTCATCGCACAAATGTATCCATTCTAATTCATTTGTACGATCCATTCTAATTCATTCGTACGATCCATGCTAATTCATTCCTATGATCCATTCTAATTCATTCGTACGATCCATTCTAATTCATTCGCTCGATTGTATCCAGTCTAATTCATTCGTACGATCTATTCTAATTCGTTCATATGATCCAATCTAATTCGATCGCACGATCCATTCTAATTCATTCTTACGATCTATTCTAATTCATTCGCATGATCCATTCTAATTCATTCCTATGATCCATTCTAATTCATTTGCACGATCCATTCTTATTCATCGCACGAATGAATTAGAATGGATACATTCGTGCGAATAAATTAGAATGGATTATGTGAATGAATTAGAATAGATCAAAAAAATGAATTAGAATGGATCATACGAATGAATTAGAATGGATCGTACGAATGAATTAGAATGGATCGTACGAATGAATTAGAATGGATCGTGCAAATGAATTAGAATGGATCATAGGAATGAATTAGAATGGATCGTACGAATGAATTAGAATGGATCATCCGAATGAATTAGAATGAATCGTACGAATGGATTAGAATGGATCGTACGAATGGATTAGAACGCATTGTACGAATAAATTAGAATAGATACATTTGTGCGAATGAATTAGATTGCATCGTACGAATGAATTTGAATGGATTGTACGAATGAATTAGAATGGATCGTACGAATGAATTAGAATGGATCATGCGAATGAATTAGAATAGATCGTACGAATGAATTAGAATAGATCGTGCGAACGAATTAGAATGGATCGTATGAACGAATTAGAATGTATCGTACGAATGAATTAGAATGGATACATTCGAGCGAATGAATCAGAATGGATTATACGAATGAATTAGAATGGATCATAGGAATGAATTAGAATGGATCGTGCAAATGAATTAGAATGGATCATAGGAATGAATTAGAATGGATCGTGAAAATGAATTAGAATGGATCATAGGAATGAATTAGAATGGATCATAGGAATGAATTAGAATGTATCCATTCTAATTCATTCGTACGATCCATTTTAATTCATTCGTACGATCCATTCTAATTCATTCGTATGATCTATTCTAATTCAATCACACAATCCATTCTAATTCATTCGCACGAATGTATCCATTCTAGCTCATTCGTGCGATGAATAAGAATGGATCGTGCAAATGAATTAGAATGGATATAGAAATGAATTAGAATGGATCGTGCAAATGAATTAGAATGGATACATTCTTGCGAATGAATTAGAATGGATTAGAATGGATCGTACGAATGAATTAGAATGAATTAGAATGGATCGTAGGAATGAAATAGAATGGATCGTACGAATGAATTAGAATGGTTACATTCTAATTCATTCGTACGCTCCATTCTTATTCATCGCACAATTGTATCCATTCTACTTCATTTGTACGATCCATTCTAATTTATTCGTACGATCCATTCTAATTCATTCGCTCGAATGTATCCATTCTAATTCATTCGTACGATCCATTCTAATTCGTTCATACGATCCATTCTTATTCGTTGGCACGATCCATTCTAATTCATTCGTACGATCTATTCTAATTCATTCACATGATCCATTCTAATTCATTCGTACGATCCATTCTAATTCATTCGTACAATACATTCAAATTCATTCGTACGATGCAATCTAATTCATTCGCACAAATGTATCTATTCTAATTCATTCGTACAATGCGTTCTAATCCATTCGTACGATCCATTCTAATCCATTCGTACGATTCATTCTAATTCATTTGCATGATAAATTCTAATTCATTCGTACGATCCATTCTAATTCATTCGTACGATCCATTCTAATCCATTATATGATCAATTCTAATTCATTCGCACGATCCATTCTAATTCATTCTCACGAATGTAACCTTTCTAACTCATTTGTATGATCCATTCTAATCCATTCATACGATCCATTCTAATCCATTCGTACGATCCATTCTAATCCATTCGTACGATCCATTCTAATTCATTCGTACGATCCATTCTAATTCATTCGCTCGAATGTATCCATTCTATTTCATTCGTACGATCCATTCTAATCCATTCGTACGATCCATTCTAAACCATTCGTACAATCCATTCTAATTCATTCGCACGAATGTAACCATTCTAATTCATTCATACGATCCATTCTAATTCATTCGCACAATCTATTCTAATTCATTCGTACGATCCATTCTAACCAATTCGTACGATGCATTCTAATTCATTTGTACGATCTATTCTAATTCATTCTCACAAATGTAACCTTTCTAATTCATTTGTACGATCCATTCTAATCCATTCGTACGATCCATTCTAATCTATTCGTACGATCCATTCTAATCCATTCGTACGATCTATTCTAATTCATTCGCACGAATATAACCATTCTAATTCATTTGTACGATCCATTCTAATTCATTCCTACGATCCATTCTAATTCATTCGCACGATCCATTCTAATTCATTCGCACAAATGTATCCATTCTAATTCATTCGTACGATACATTCTAATTCATTCGTACGATCCATTCTAATTCATTCGCACAAATGTAACCTTTCTAATTCATTTGTATGATCCAATCTAATTCATTCGTACGATCCATTCTAATCCATTCGTAAGATCCATTCTAATCCATTCGTACGATCCATTCTAATCCATTTGTACGATCCATTCTAATCCATTCGTACGATCCATGCTAATCCATTCGCACGATCCATTCTAATTCATTCATACGATCCATTCTAATTCATTCGTATGATCCATTCTATTTCATTCGTATGATCCATTCTAATTCATTCGTATGATCCATTCTAATTCATTCGGTGGATCCATTCTAATTCATTCGTACGATCCATTCTAATTCATTCGCACGATCCATTCTAATTTATTCGTACGATCCATTCTAATTCATTCGTACGATCTATTCTAATTCATTCGAATGATCCACTTTAATTCATTCGTACGATCCATTCTTATTCATTCATACGATCCATTCTAATTCATTCGCACGATACATTCTAATTCATTCGCACAATCCATTCTAATTCATTCGTACAATCCATTCTAATTCATTTGTACGAATGCATTAGAATGGATCGTACGAATGAATTAGAATGGATCGTACAAACAAATTAGAATGGATCGTATGAATGAATTAGAATGGATCGTACAAATGAATTAGAATTGATACATTTGTGCGAATGAATTAGAATGGATCGTACGAATGAATTCGACTGGATCATACGAATAAATTAGAATGGATACATTTGTGCGAATGAATTAGAATGGATTGTGCGAATGAATTAGAACGGATTGTGCGAATAAATTAGAATGGATCGTGCGAATGAATTAGAATGGATCGTACGAATGAATCAGAATGGATCATAGGAATGAATTAGAATGGATCGTGCAAATGAATTAGAATGGATCATACGAATGAATTAGAATGGATCGTACGATCCATTCTAATTCATTCTCACAAATGTATCCATTCTAATTCATTCGTATGATCCATTCTAATTCACTCGCACGATCCATTCTAATTCATTCGCACGAATATATCCATTCTAATTCATTCGTATGATCCATTCTAATTCATTCGTATGAACTATTCTAATTCATTCGCACGAATGTATCCATTCTAATTTATTCGTACGATTCATTCTAATTCATTCGTATGAGCTATTCTAATTCATTCGGACGATCCATTCTAATTCATTCGTACGATCCATTGTAATTCATTCATATAATCCATTCAGATTCATTCGCACAAATGTATCGATTCAAATTCATTTGTACGATCCATTCTAATTAATTTGCACGATCCATCCTAATTCAGTCGTATGAATGTATCCATTTTAATTCATTCGTATGATCCATTCTAATCCATTCGTACGATCCATTCTAATTCATTCGCACGAATGTAACCATTCTAGTTCATTCATATGATCCATTCTAATACTTTCATACGATCCATTCTAATTCGTTCGTATCATCCATTCTAATTCATTCGCACGATTCGTTCTAATTCATTCCTATGATCCATTCTAATTCATTTGCACGAATGTAACCATTCTAATTCATTCGTACGATCCATTCTAATTCATTCCTACGATCCATTCTAATTCATTCGCACGAATGTATCCATTCTAATTCATTTACACGATCCATTCTAATTCATTCCTATGATCCATTCTAATTCATTCGTACGATCCATTCTAATTCATTCGCTCGAATGTATCCATTCTAATTCATTCGTACGATCCATTCTAATTCATTTGTACGATCCATTCTAATTCATTCTCACGAAGGTAACCTTTCTAATTCATTTGTATGATCCATTCTAATTTATTTGTACGATCCATTCTAATCCATTCGTACGATCCATTCTAATCAATTCGTACGATCCATTCTAATTCATTCGCTCGAATATATCCATTCTAATTCATTCGTACGATCCATTCTAATTCGTTCATACGATCCATTCTAATTCGTTCGTACGATCCATTCTAATTCATTGGTACGATCCATTCTAATTCATTCGCACAAATGTATCATACGAATGAATTAGATTGGATCATGCGAATGAATTAAAATGGATCATTCTAATTCATTCGTATGATCCATTCTAATTCATTCGGTGGATCCATTCTAATTCATTCGTACGGTCCATTCTAATTCATTCGCACGATCCATTCTAATTTATTCGTACGATCCATTCTAATTCATTCGTACGATCTATTCTAATTCATTCGAATGATCCATTTTAATTCATTCGTACGATCCATTCTTATTCATTCATACGATCCATTCTAATTCATTCGCACGATACATTCTAATTCATTCGCACAATCCATTCTAATTCATTCGTACAATCCATTCTAATTCATTTGTACGAATGCATTAGAATGGATCGTACGAATGAATTAGAATGGATCGTACGAACAAATTAGAATGGATCGTATGAATGAATTAGAATGGATCGTACAAATGAATTAGAATTGATACATTTGTGCGAATGAATTAGAATGGATCGTACGAATGAATTCGACTGGATCATACGAATAAATTAGAATGGATACATTTGTGCGAATGAATTAGAATGGATTGTGCGAATGAATTAGAACGGATTGTGCGAATAAATTAGAATGGATCGTGCGAATGAATTAGAATGGATCGTACGAATGAATCAGAATGGATCATAGGAATGAATTAGAATGGATCATGCAAATGAATTAGAATGGATCATACGAATGAATTAGAATGGATCGTACGATCCATTCTAATTCATTCTCACAAATGTATCCATTCTAATTCATTCGTATGATCCATTCTAATTCATTCGCACGATCCATTCTAATTTATTCGCACGAATATATCCATTCTAATTCATTCGTACGATCCATTCTAATTCATTCGTATGATCTATTCTAATTCATTCACACGAATGTATCCATTCTAATTCATTCGGACGATTCATTCTAATTCATTCGTATGAGCTATTCTAATTCATTCGGACGATCCATTCTAATTCATTCGTACGATCCATTGTAATTCATTCATACAATCCATTCAGATTCATTCGCACAAATGTATCGATTCAAATTCATTTGTACGATCCACTCAAATTAATTTGCACGATCCATCCTAATTCAGTCGTATGAATGTATCCATTTTAATTCATTCGTATGATCCATTCTAATCCATTCGTACGATCCATTCTAATTCATTCGCACGAATGTAACCATTCTAGTTCATTCATATGATCCATTCTAATACGTTCATACGATCCATTCTAATTCGTTCGTATGATCCATTCTAATTCATTCGCACGATTCGTTCTAATTCATTCCTATGATCCATTCTAATTCATTCGCACGAATGTAACCATTCTAATTCATTCGTACGATCCATTCTAATTCATTCCTACGATCCATTCTAATTCATTCGCACGAATGTATCCATTCTAATTCATTTACACGATCCATTCTAATTCATTCCTATGATCCATTCTAATTCATTCGTACGATCCATTCTAATTCATTCGCTCGAATGTATCCATTCTAATTCATTCGTACGATCCATTCTAATTCATTTGTACGATCCATTCTAATTCATTCTCACGAATGTAACCTTTCTAATTCATTTGTATGATCCATTCTAATTTATTCGTACGATCCATTCTAATCCATTCGTATGATCCATTCTAATCAATTCGTACGATCCATTCTAATTCATTCACTCGAATATATCCATTCTAATTCATTCGTACGATCCATTCTAATTCGTTCATACGATCCATTCTAATTCGTTCGTACGATCCATTCTAATTCATTGGTACGATCCATTCTAATTCATTCGCACAAATGTATCATACGAATGAATTAGATTGGATCATGCGAATGAATTAAAATGGATCGTACAAATGAATTAGAATGGATCGTGCGAATGAATTACAATGGATCGTACGAACGAATTAGAATGGATCGTACGAACGAATTAAAATGGATCGTACGAACGAATTAGAATGGATCGTACGAATGAATTAGAATGGATACATTCGAGCGAATGAATTATAATGGATCGTACGAATGAATTAGAATGGATCATAGGAATGAATTAGAATGGATCGTGCAAATGAATTAGAATGGATACATTCGTGCGAATGAATTAGAATGGATCGTACGAATGGATTAGAATGGCTCGTACGAATGAATTAGAATGGATACATTCGAGCGAATGAATTAGAATGGATCGTACGAATGAATTAGAATGGATCATAGGAATGAATTAGAATGGATCGTGCAAATGAATTAGAATGGATACATTCGTGCGAATGAATTAGAATGGATCGTAGGAATGAATTAGAATGGATCGTATGAATGAATTAGAATGGTTACATTCGTGCAAATGAATTAGAATGGATCGTACGAATGGATTAGAATGGATCGTACAAATGAATTAGAAAGTTTACATTTGTGAGAATGAATTAGAATGGATCGTACGAATAAATTAGAATGCATCGTACAAATGGATTAGAATGGATCGTACGAATGAATTAGAATGGATCGTACGAATGCATTTGAATAGATACATTCGTGCGAATGAATTAGAATGGATCGTACGAATGAATTAGAATGGATCGTACGAATGAATTATAATGGATCATGCGAATGAATTAGAATGGATCGTACGAATGAATTAGAATGGATACATTTGTGCGAATGAATTAGAATGGATCGTACGAATGAATTAGAATGGATCGTATGAATGAATTAGAATGGATCATACGAATGGATTAGAATGGATCGTACAAATGGATTAGAATGGATCGTACAAATGGATTAGAAAGGTTACATTTGTGCGAATGAGTTAGAATGGATCGTACGAATGGATTAGAATGGATCGTATGAATGAATTAGAATGGATACATTCGTGTGAATGAATTAGAATGGATCGTATGAATGAATTAGAATGGATCATAGGAATGAATTAGAATGGATCGTGCAAATGAATTAGAATGGATACATTCGTGCGAATAAATTAGAATGGATCGTAGGAATGAATTAGAATGGATCGTATGAATGAATTAGAATGGATACATTCGTGCGAATGAATTAGAATGGATCATACGAATCGATTACAATGGATCGTACGAATGGATTAGAATGGATCGTATGAATGGATTAGAATGGATCATACAAATGAATTAGAAAGGTTACATTTGTGAGAATGAATTAGAATGGATCGTACGAATGAATTAGAATGGATCGTACGAATGGATTAGAATGGATCGTACGAATGAATTAGAATGGATCGTACGAATGCATTATAATAGATACATTCGTGCAAATGAATTAGAATGGATCGTGCGAATGAATTAGAATGGATCGTACGAATGAACTAGAATGGATCGTGCGAATGAATTAGAATGGATCGTACGAATGAATTAGAATGGATACATTTGTGCGAATGAATTAGAATGGATCGTACGATTGAATTAGAATGGATCGTACGAATGAATTAGAATGGATCGTACGATTGTACGAATGAATTAGAATGGATCGTGCGAATGAATTAGAATGGATCGTGCGATTGAATTAGAATGGATACATTTGTGCGAATGAGTTAGAATGGATCATACGAATGATTTAGAATGGATCGTACGAATGAATTAGAATGGATCATACGAATGAATTAGAATGGATCGTGCGAATGAATTAGAATGGATTGTACGAATGAATTAGAACGGATACATTCGAGCGAATGAATTAGAATAGATCGTAGGAATGAATTAGAATGGATCATACGAATGAATTAGAATGGATTGTGCGAATGAATTAGAATGGATTGTACGAATGAATTAGAATGGATACAATCGTGCGAATGAATTAGAATGGATCAGACGAATGAATTAGAATGGATCGTATGATTCATTCTAATTCATTCATACGATCCATTCTAATGCATTCGTACGATTCAATCTAATTCATTCGCACGATACTTTCTAATTCATTCGTACGATCCATTCTTATTTATTTATACGATCCATTCTAATTCATTCGCATAATCCATTCTAATTCATTCGTACGATCCATTCTTATTCATTCGTGTGATCCATTCTAGCTCATTTGGTGGATACATTCTAATTCATTCGTACGATCCATTCTAATTCATTCGCACGATCCATTCTAATTTATTCGTACGATCTATTCTAATTCATTCGTACAATCTATTCTAATTCATTCGCACGAATGTAACCATTCTAATTCATTCGTACGATTCATTCTAATTCATTCGTATAAGCTATTCTAATTCATTCGTACGATCCATTCTAATTCATTCATACGATCCATTGTAATTCATTCATATAATCCATTCAGATTCATTCGCACAAATGTATCCATTCAAATTCATTCGTACGATCCATTCTAATTAATTCGCACGATCCATTCTAATTCAGTCGTATGAATGTATCCATTTTAATTCATTCGTACGATCCATTCTAATTCATTCGTACGATCCATTCTAATTCATTCGTACGATCGATTCTAATTCATTCGCACGATCCATTCTAATTCATTCGTACGATCCATTCTAATTCATTCGTACGATCCATTCTAATTTATTCATTCAAATATATCCATTCTAAATCATTCGTACGATCCATTCTAATTCATTCGCACTATCCATTCTAATTCATTCGCACGAATGTATCCATTCTAATTTATTTGCACGATCCATTCTAATTCATTCCTATGATCCATTATAATTCATTCGTACAATCCATTCTATTTCATTCGTACGATCCATTCTAATTCATTCGTATGATTCTAATTCATTCGTATGATCTATTCTAATTCATTCACACAATCCATTCTAATTCATTCGCACGAATGTATCCATTCTAATTCATTTGTGCGATGAATAAGAATGGATCGTGCAAATGAATTAGAATAGATCATAGGAATGAATTAGAATGGATTGTGCAAATGAATTAGAATGGATACATTTGTGCGAATGAATTAGAATGGATCGTAGGAATGAAATAGAATGGATCGTACGAATGAATTAGAATGGTTACATTCTAATTCATTCGTACGGTCCATTCTTATTCATCGCACAAATGTATCCATTCTAATTCATTTGTACGATCCATTCTAATTCATTCGTACGATCCATGCTAATTCATTCCTATGATCCATTCTAATTCATTCCTACGATCCGTTCTAATTCATTCGCTCGATTGTATCCAGTCTAATTCATTCGTACGATCTATTCTAATTCGTTCATATGATCCATTCTAATTCGATCGCACGATCCATTCTAATTCATTCGTACGATCTATTCTAATTCATTCGCATGATCCATTCTAATTCATTCCTATGATCCATTCTAATTCATTTGCACGATCCATTCTTATTCATCGCACGAATGAATTAGAATGGATACATTCGTTCGAATAAATTAGAATGGATTATGTGAATGAATTAGAATAGATCATATAAGTGAATTAGAATGGATCATACGAATGAATTAGAATGGATCGTACGAATGAATTAGAATGGATCGTACGAATGAATTAGAATGGATCGTGCAAATGAATTAGAATGGATCATAGGAATGAATTAGAATGGATCGTACGAATGAATTAGAATGGATCATCCAAATGAATTAGAATGAATCGTACGAATGGATTAGAATGGATCGTACGAATGGATTAGAACGCATTGTACGAATGAATTAGAATAGATACATTTGTGCGAATGAATTAGATTGCATCGTACGAATGAATTTGAATGGATTGTACGAATGAATTAGAATGGATCGTACGAATGAATTAGAATGGATCATGCGAATGAATTAGAATAGATCGTACGAATGAATTAGAATAGATCGTGCGAACGAATTAGAATGGATCATATGAACGAATTAGAATAGATCGTATGAATGAATTAGAATGGATACATTCGAGCGAATGAATCAGAATGGATCATACGAATGAATTAGAATGGATCATAGGAATGAATTAGAATGGATCGTGCAAATGAATTAGAATGGATCATAGGAATGAATTAGAATGGATCGTGCAAATGAATTAGAATGGATCATAGGAATGAATTAGAATGGATCATAGGAATGAATTAGAATGTATCCATTCTAATTCATTCGTACGATCCATTCTAATTCATTCGTACGATCCATTCTAATTCATTCGTACGATCCATTCTAATTCATTCGTACGATCTATTCTAATTCATTCACACAATCCATTCTAATTCATTCGCACGAATGTATCCATTCTAGCTCATTCGTGCGATGAATAAGAATGGATCGTGCAAATGAATTAGAATGGATATAGAAATGAATTAGAATGGATCGTGCAAATGAATTAGAATGGATACATTCGTGCGAATGAATTAGAATGGATCTTAGGAATGAATTAGAATGGATCGTACGAATGAATTAGAATGGTTACATTCTAATTTATTCGTACGCTCCATTCTTATTCATCGCACAATAGTATCCATTCTACTTCATATGTACGATCCATTCTAATTTATTCGTACGATCCATTCTAATTCATTCGCTCGAATGTATCCATTCTAATTCATTCGTACGATCCATTCTAATTCGTTCATACGATCCATTCTTATTCGTTGGCACGATCCATTCTAATTCATTCGTACGATCTATTCTAATTCATTCACATGATCCATTCTAATTCATTCGTACGATCCATTCTAATTCATTCGTACAATACATTCAAATTCATTCGTACGATGCAATCTAATTCATTCGCACAAATGTATCTATTCTAATTCATTCGTACAATGCGTTCTAATCCATTCATACGATCCATTCTAATCCATTCGTACGATTCATTCTAATTCATTCGCATGATAAATTCTAATTCATTCGTACGATCCATTCTAATTCATTCGTACGATCCATTCTAATCCATTCGTATGATCAATTCTAATTCATTCGCACGATCCATTCTAATTCATTCTCACGAATGTAACCATTCTAATTCATTTGTATGATCCATTCTAATCCATTCATACGATTCATTCTAATCCATTCATACGATCCATTCTAATCCATTCGTACGATCCATTCTAATTCATTCGTACGATCCATTCTAATTCATTCGCTCGAATGTATCCATTCTATTTCATTCGTACGATCCATTCTAATCCATTCGTACGATCCATTCTAAACCATTCGTACAATCCATTCTAATTCATTCGCACGAATGTAACCATTCTAATTCATTCATACGATCCATTCTAATTCATTCGCACAATCTATTCTAATTCATTCGTACGATCCATTCTAATCAATTCGTAAGATGCATTCTAATTCATTCGTACGATCTATTCTAATTCATTCTCACAAATGTAACCTTTCTAATTCATTTGTACGATCCATTCTAATCCATTCGTACGATCCATTCTAATCTATTCGTACGATCCATTCTAATCCATTCGTATGATCTATTCTAATTCATTCGCACGAATATAACCATTCTAATTCATTCGTACGATCCATTCTAATTCATTCCTATGATCCATTCTAATTCATTCGCACGATCCATTCTAATTCATTCGCACAAATGTATCCATTCTAATTCATTCATACGATCCATTCTAATTCATTCGTACGATCCATTCTAATTCATTCGCACAAATGTAACCTTTCTAATTCATTTGTATGATCCATTCTAATTCATTCTAACGATCCATTCTAATCCATTCGTAAGATCCATTCTAATCCTTTCGTACGATCCATTCTAATCCATTTGTACGATCCATTCTAATCCATTCGCACGATCCATTCTAATTCATTCATACGATCCATTCTAATTCATTCGTATGATCCATTCTATTTCATTCGCATGATCCATTCTAATTCATTCGTACGATCCATTCTAATTCATTTGGTGGATCCATTCTAATTCATTCGTACGATCCATTCTAATTCATTCGCACGATCCATTCTAATTTATTCGTACGATCCATTCTAATTCATTCGTATGATCTATTCTAATTCATTCGAATGATCCATTCTAATTCATTCGTACGATCCATTCTTATTCATTCATACGATCCATTCTAATTCATTCGCACGATCCATTCTAATTCATTCGCACAATCCATTCTGATTCATTCGTACGATCCATTCTAATTCATTCGCACGAATCCGTTCTAATTCATTTGCACAATCCATTCTAATCCATTCTAATTTATTCGTATGATCCAGTCGAATTCATTCGTACGATCCATTCTAATTCATTCGCACAAATGTATCAATTCTAATTCATTTGTACGATCCATTCTAATTCATTCATACGATCTATTCTAATTCGTTCGTACGATCCATTCTAATTCATTCGTATGATCCATTCGTACGATCCATTCTAATGCATTCGTACAAATGAATTAGAATGGATTGTGCGAATGAATTAGAACGGATTGTGCAAATAAATTAGAATGGATCGTGCGAATGAATTAGAATGGATCGTACGAATGAATCAGAATGGATCATAGGAATGAATTAGAATGGATCGTGCAAATGAATTAGAATGGATCATACGAATGAATTAGAATGGATCGTACGATCCATTCTAATTCATTCTCACAAATGTATCCATTCTAATTCATTCGTATGATCCATTCTAATTCATTCGCACGATCCATTCTAATTCATTCGCACGAATATATCCATTCTAATTCATTCGTACGATCCATTCTAATTCATTCGTACGATCCATTCTAATTCTTTCGTACGATCCATTCTAATTCGTTCGTACGATCCATTCTAATTCATTCGCACGATCCATTCTAATTCATTTGTACGATCCATTTTAATTCATTCGCATGATCCATTCTAATTCATTCGTACAATGCGTTCTAATTCATTCGCTCGAACATATCCATTCTAATTCATTCGCACGAATGAATTAGAATGGATCGGACGAATGAATTAGAATGGGTCGTACGATTCATTCTAATTCATTCGTACGATCCATTCTAATGCATTCGTATGATTCATTCTAATTCATTCACACGATCCATTCTAATTCATTTGCTCGAATGTATCCGTTCTAATTCATTCGTACAATCCATTCTAATTCATTCGCACGATCCATTCTAATTCATTCGTATGATCCATTCTAATTCATTCGTACGATCCATTCTAATTCATTCGTACGATCCATTCTAATGCATTCGTACGATTCAATCTAATTCATTCGCACGATACTTTCTAATTCATTCGTACGATCCATTCTTATTTATTTATACGATCCATTCTAATACATTCGCACAATCCATTCTAATCATTCGTACGATCCATTCTTATTCATTCGTGTGATCCATTCTAACTCATTCGATGGATACATTCTAATTCATTCATACGATCCATTCTAATTCATTCGCACGATCCATTCTAATTTATTCGTGCGATCTATTCTAATTCATTCGTACAATCTATTCTAATTCATTCGCATGAATGTAACCATTCTAATTCATTCGTACGATTCATTCTAATTCATTCGTATAAGCTATTCTAATTCATTCGTACGATCCATTCTAAATCATTCATACGATCCATTGTAATTCATTCATATAATCCATTCAGATTCATTCGCACAAATGTATCCATTCAAACTCATTCGTACGATCCATTCTAATTAATTCGCACGATCCATTCTAATTCAGTCGTATGAATGTATCCATTTTAATTCATTCGTACGATCCATTCTAATTCATTCGTACGATCTAATTCATTCGTACGATCCATTCTAATTCATTCGTATGATCGATTCTAATTCATTCGCACGATCCATTCTAATTCATTCGTACGATCCATTCTAATTCATTCGTATGATCCATTCTAATTTATTCGTTCAAATATATCCATTCTAATTCATTCGTACGATCCATTCTAATTCATTCGCACTATCCATTCTAATTCATTCGCACGAATGTAACCATTCTAATTTATTTGCACGATCCATTCTAATTCATTCCTATGATCCATTCTAATTCATTCGTACGATCCATTCTATTTCATTCGTACGATCCATTCTAATTCATTCGTATGATCCATTCTAATTCATTCGTATGATCTATTCTAATTCATTCACACAATCCATTCTAATTCATTCGCACGAATGTATCCATTCTAATTCAATTGTGCGATGAATAAGAATGGATCGTGCAAATTAATTAGAATGGATCATAGGAATGAATTAGAATGGATCGTGCAAATGAATTAGAATGGATACATTTGTGCGAATGAATTAGAATGGATCGTAGGAATGAATTAGAATGGATCGTACGAATGAATTAGAATGGTTACATTCAAATTCATTCGTACGCTCCATTCTTATTCATCGCACAAATGTATCCATTCTAATTCATTTGTACGATCCATTCTAATTCATTCGTACGATCCATGCTAATTCATTCCTATGATCCCTTCTAATTCATTCGTACGATCTATTCTAATTCATTCGCTCGATTGTATCCAGTCTAATTCATTCGTACGATCTATTCTAATTCGTTCATATGATCCATTCTAATTCGATCGCACGATCCATTCTAATTCATTCGTACGATCTATTCTAATTCATTCGCATGATCCACTCAAATTCATTCCTATGATCCATTCTAATTCATTTGCACGATCCATTCTTATTCATCGCACGAATGAATTAGAATGGATACATTCGTGCGAATAAATTAGAATGGATTATGTGAATAAATTAGAATAGATCATACAAATGAATTAGAATGGATCATACGAATGAATTAGAATGGATCGTACGAATGAATTAGAATGGATCGTACGAATGAATTAGAATGGATCGTGCAAATGAATTAGAATGGATCATAGGAATGAATTAGAATGGATCGTACGAATGAATTAGAATGGATCATCCGAATGAATTTGAATGAATCGTACGAATGGATTAGAATGGATCGTACGAATGGATTAGAACGCATTGTACGAATGAATTAGAATAGATACATTTGTGCGAATGAATTAGATTGCATCGTACGAATGAATTTGAATGGATTGTACGAATGAATTAGAATGGATCGTACGAATGAATTAGAATGGATCATGCGAATGAATTAGAATAGATCGTACGAATGAATTAGAATAGATCGTGCAAACGAATTAGAATGGATCGTATGAACGAATTAGAATGGATTGTACGAATGAATTAGAATGGATACATTCGAGCGAATGAATCAGAATGGATCATACGAATGAATTAGAATGGATCATAGGAATGAATTAAAATGGATCGTGCAAATGAATTAGAATGGATCATTGGAATGAATTAGAATGGATCGTGCAAATGAATTAGAATGGATCATAGGAATGAATTAGAATGGATCATAGGAATGAATTAGAATGTATCCATTCTAATTCATTCGTACGATCCATTCTAATTCATTCGTACGATCTATTCTAATTCATTCACACAATCCATTCTAATTCATTCGCACGAATGTATCCATTCTAGCTCATTCGTGCGATGAATAAGAATGGATCGTGCAAATGAATTAGAATGGATATAGAAATGTATTAGAATGGATCGTGCAAATGAATTAGAATGGATACATTCGTGCGAATGAATTAGAATGGATCTTAGGAATGAATTAGAATGGATCGTACGAATAAATTAGAATGGTTACATTCTAATTCATTCGTACGCTCCATTCTTATTCATCGCACAATTGTATCCATTCTACTTCATTTGTACGATCCATTCTAATTTATTCGTACGATCCATTCTAATTCATTCGCTCGAATGTATCCATTCTAATTCATTCGTACGATCCATTCTAATTCGTTCATATGATCCATTCTTATTCGTTGGCACGATCCATTCTAATTCATTCGTACGATCTATTCTAATTCATTCACATGATCCATTCTAATTCATTCGTACGATCCATTCTAATTCATTCGTACAATACATTCAAATTCATTCGTACGATGCAATCTAATTCATTCGCACAAATATATCTATTCTAATTCATTCGTACAATGCGTTCTAATCCATTTGTACGATCCATTCTAATCCATTCGTACGATTCATTCTAATTCATTCGCATGATAAATTCTAATTCATTCGTACGATCCATTCTAATTCATTCGTACGATCCATTCTAATCCATTCGTATGATCAATTCTAATTCATTCGCACGATCCATTCTAATTCATTCTCACGAATGTAACCTTTCTAATTCATTTGTATGATCCATTCTAATCCATTCATACGATCCATTCTAATCCATTCATACGATCCATTCTAATCCATTCGTACGATCCATTCTAATTCATTCATATGATCCATTCTAATTCATTCGCTCGAATGTATCCATTCTATTTCATTCGTACGATCCATTCTAATCCATTCGTACGATCCATTCTAAACCATTCATACAATCCATTCTAATTCATTCGCACGAATGTAACCATTCTAATTCATTCATACGATCCATTTTAATTCATTCACACAATCTATTCTAATTCATTCGTACGATCTAATCTAACCAATTCGTACGATGCATTCTAATTCATTTGTACGATCTATTCTAATTCATTCTCACAAATGTAACCTTTCTAATTCATTTGTACGATCCATTCTAATCCATTCGTACGATCCATTCTAATCTATTCGTACGATCCATTCTAATCCATTCGTACGATCTATTCTAATTCATTCGCACGAATATAACCATTCTAATTCATTCGTACGATCCAT
The DNA here is from genome assembly GCA_947650365.1 of Chamaelirium japonicum. Lineage (NCBI taxonomy): Eukaryota > Viridiplantae > Streptophyta > Magnoliopsida > Liliales > Melanthiaceae > Chamaelirium > Chamaelirium japonicum. The sequence continues at coordinate 680,096 of CANTAL010000070.1, read as the reverse complement.
TCTAATTCATTCCTACGATCCATTCTAATTCATTAGCACGATCCATTCTAATTCATTCGCACAAATGGATCCATTCTAATTCATTCGTACGATCCATTCTAATTCATTCGTACGATCCATTCTAATTCATTCGCACAAATGTAACCTTTCTAATTCATTTGTATGATCCATTCTAATTCCTTCGTACGATCCATTCTAATCCATTCGTAAGATCCATTCTAATCTATTCGTACGATCCATTCTAATCCATTTGTACGATCCATTCTAATCCATTCGTACGATCCATTCTAATCCATTCGCACGATCCATTCTAATTCATTCATACGATCCATTCTAATTCATTCGTATGATCCATTCTATTTCATTCGTATGATCCATTCTAATTCATTCGTACGATCCATTCTAATTCATTCGGTGGATCCATTCTAATTCATTCGTACGATCCATTCTAATTCATTCGCACGATCCATTCTAATTTATTCGTACGATCCATTCTAATTCATTCGTACGATCTATTCTAATTCATTCGAATGATCCATTCTAATTCATTCGTACGATCCATTCTTATTCATTCATACGATCCATTCTAATTCATTCGCACGATCCATTCTAATTCATTCGCACAATCCATTCTAATTCATTCGTACGATCCATTCTAATTCATTTGTACGAATGCATTAGAATGGATCGTACGAATGAATTAGAATGGATCGTACGAATGAATTAGAATGGATCGTATGAATGATTTAGAATGGATCGTACAAATGAATTAGAATTGATACATTTGTGCGAATGAATTAGAATGGATCGTACGAATGAATTCGACTGGATCATACGAATAAATTTGAATGGATACATTTGTGCGAATGAATTAGAATGGATTGTGCGAATGAATTAGAACGGATTGTGCGAATAAATTAGGATGGATCGTGCGAATGAATTAGAATGGATCGTACGAATCAATCAGAATAGATCATAGGAATGAATTAGAATGGATCGTGCAAATGAATTAGAATGGATCATACGAATGAATTAGAATGGATCGTACGATCCATTCTAATTCATTCTCACAAATGTATACATTCCAATTCATTCGTATAATCCATTCTAATTCATTCGCACGATCCATTCTAATTCATTCGCACGAATATATCCATTCTAATTCATTCGTACGATCCATTCTAATTCATTCGTACGATCTATTCTAATTCATTCGCACGAATGTATCCATTCTAATTCATTCGTACGATTCATTCTAATAATTCGTATGAGCTATTCTAATTCATTCGGACGATCCATTCTAATTCATTCGTACGATCCATTGTAATTCATTCATACAATCCATTCAGATTCATTCGCACAAATGTATCGATTCAAATTCATTCGTACGATCCATTCTAATTAATTTGCATGATCCATCCTAATTCAGTCGTATGAATGTATCCATTTTAATTCATTCGTATGATCCATTCTAATCCATTCGTACGATCCATTCTAATTCATTCGCACGAATGTAACCATTCTAGTTCATTCATATGATCCATTCTAATACGTTCATACGATCCATTCTAATTCGTTCGTACGATCCATTCTAATTCATTCGCACGATTCGTTCTAATTCATTCCTATGATCCATTCTAATTCATTCGCACGAATGTAACCATTCTAATTCATTCCTACGATCCATTCTAATTCATTCGCACGAATGTATCCATTCTAATTCATTTACACGATCCATTCTAATTCATTCCTATGATCCATTCTAATTCATTCGTACGATCCATTCTAATTCATTCGCTCGAATGTATCCATTCTAATTCATTCGTACGATCCATTCTAATTCATTTGTACAATCCATTCTAATTCATTCTCACGAATGTAACCTTTCTAATTCATTTGTATGATCCATTCTAATTTATTCGTACGATCCATTCTAATCCATTCGTACGATCCATTCTAATCAATTCGTACGATCCATTCTAATTCATTCGCTCGAATATATCCATTCTAATTCATTCGTACGATCCATTCTAATTCGTTCATACGATCCATTCTAATTCGTTCGTACGATCCATTCTAATTCATTGGTACGATCCATTCTAATTCATTCGCACGAATATATCATACGAATGAATTAGATTGGATCATGCGAATGAATTAAAATGGATCGTACAAATGAATTAGAATGGATCATGCGAATGAATTAGAATGGATCGTACGAACGAATTAGAATGGATCGTACGAACGAATTAAAATGGATCGTACGAACGAATTAGAATGGATCGTACGAATGAATTAGAATGGATACATTCGAGCGAATGAATTAGAATGGATCGTACGAATGAATTAGAATGGATCATAGGAATGAATTAGAATGGATCGTGCAAATGAATTAGAATGGATACATACGTGTGAATGAATTAGAATGGATCATAGGAATGAATTAGAATGAATCGTACGAATGGATTAGAATGGCTCGTATGAATGAATTAGAATGGATACATTCGAGCGAATGAATTAGAATGGATCGTACGAATGAATTAGAATGGATCATAGGAATGAATTAGAATGGATCGTGCAAATGAATTAGAATGGATACATTCGTGCGAATGAATTAGAATGGATCGTAGGAATGAATTAGAATGGATCGTATGAATGAATTAGAATGGTTACATTCGTGCGAATGAATTAGAATGGATCGTACGAATGGATTAGAATGGATCATACAAATGAATTAGAAAGTTTACATTTGTGAGAATGAATTAGAATGGATCGTATGAATAAATTAGAATGCATCGTACAAATGGATTAGAATGGATCGTACGAATGAATTAGAATGGATCGTACGAATGCATTTGAATAGATACATTCGTGCGAATGAATTAGAATGGATCGTACGAATGAATTAGAATGGATCGTACGAATGAATTATAATGGATCGTGCGAATGAATTAGAATGGATCGTACGAATGAATTAGAATGGATACATTTGTGCGAATGAATTAGAATGGATCGTACGAATGAATTAGAATGGATCGTATGAATGAATAAAAATGGATCATACGAATGGATTAGAATGGATCGTACAAATGGATTAGAATAGATCGTACAAATGGATTAGAAAGGTTACATTTGTGCGAATGAGTTAGAATGGATCGTACGAATGGATTAGAATGGATCGTATGAATGAATTAGAATGGATACATTCGAGTGAATGAATTAGAATGGATTGTATTAATGAACTAGAATGGATCATAGGAATGAATTAGAATGGATCGTGCAAATGAATTAGAATGGATACATTCGTGCGAATAAATTAGAATGGATCGTAGGAATGAATTAGAATGGATCGTATGAATGAATTAGTATGGATACATTCGTGCGAATGAATTAGAATGGATCATACGAATCGATTAGAATGGATCGTACGAATGGATTAGAATGGATCGTATGAATAGATTAGAATGGATCATACAAATGAATTAGAAAGGTTACATTTGTTAGAATGAATTAGAATGGATCGTACGAATGAATTAGAATGGATCGTACGAATGGATTAGAATGGATCGTACGAATGAATTAGAATGGATCGTACGAATGCATTATAATAGATACATTCGTGCAAATGAATTAGAATGGATCGTGCGAATGAATTAGAATGGATCGTACGAATGAATTAGAATGGATCGTGCGAATGAATTAGAATGGATCGTACGAATGAATTAGAATGGATACATTTGTGCGAATGAATTAGAATGGATCGTACGATTGTATTAGAATGGATCGTACGAATGAATTAGAATGGATCGTACGATTGTACGAATGAATTAGAATGGATCGTGCGAATGAATTAGAATGGATCGTGCGACTGAATTAGAATGGATACATTTGTGCGAATGAGTTAGAATGGATCATACGAATGAATTAGAATGGATCGTACGAATGAATTAGAATGGATCATACAAATGAATTAGAATGGATCGTGCGAATGAATTAGAATGGATTGTACAAATGAATTAGAACGGATACATTCGAGCGAATGAATTAGAATAGATCGTAGGAATGAATTAGAATGGATCATACGAATGAATTAGAATGGATCGTGCGAATGAATTAGAATGGATTGTACGAATGAATTAGAATGGATACAATCGTGCGAATGAATTAGAATGGATCAGACGAATGAATTAGAATGGATCGTACGATTCATTATAATTCATTCGTACGATCCATTCTAATGCATTCGTACGATTCAATCTAATTCATTCGCACGATACTTTCTAATTCATTCGTACGATCCATTCTTATTTATTTATACGATCCATTCTAATTCATTCGCACAATCCATTCTAATTCATTCGTACGATCCATTCTTATTCATTCGTGTGATCCATTCTAACTCATTCGGTGGATACATTCTAATTCATTCGTACGATCCATTCTAATTCATTCGCACGAAACATTCTAATTTATTCGTACGATCCATTCTAATTCATTCGTACAATCTATTCTAATTCATTCGCACGAATGTAACCATTCTAATTCATTCATACGATTCATTCTAATTCATTCGTATAAGCTATTCTAATTCATTCGTACGATCCATTCTAATTCATTCGTACGATCCATTGTAATTCATTCATATAATCCATTCAGATTCATTCGCACAAATGTATCCATTCAAATTCATTCGTACGATCCATTCTAATTAATTCGCACGATCTATTCTAATTCAGTCGTATGAATGTATCCATTTTAATTCATTCGTACGATCCATTCTAATTCATTCGTACGATCTAATTCATTCGTACGATCCATTCTAATTCATTCGTACGATCGATTCTAATTCATTCGCACGATCCATTCTAATTCATTCGTACGATGCATTCTAATTCATTCGTATGATCCATTCTAATTTATTCGTTCAAATATATCCATTCTAATTCATTCGTACGATCCATTCTAATTCATTCGCACTATCCATTCTAATTCATTCGCACGAATGTATCCATTCTAATTTATTTTCACGATCCATTCTAATTCATTCCTATGATCCATTCTAATTCATTCATACGATCCATTCTATTTCATTCGTACGATCCATTCTAATTCATTCGTATGATCCATTCTAATTCATTCGTATGATCTATTCTAATTCAGTCACACAATCCATTCTAATTCATTCGCACGAATGTATCCATTCTAATTCATTTGTGCGATGAATAAGAATGGATCGTGCAAATGAATTAGAATAGATCATAGGAATGAATTAGAATGGATCGTGCAAATGAATTAGAATGGATACATTTGTGCGAATGAATTAGAATGGATCGTAGGAATGAAATAGAATGGATCGTACGAATGAATTAGAATGGTTACAATCTAATTCATTCGTACGCTCCATTCTTATTCATCGCACAAATGTATCCATTCTAATTCATTTGTACGATCCATTCTAATTCATTCGTACGATCCATGCTAATTCATTCCTATGATCCATTCTAATTCATTCGTACGATCCATTCTAATTCATTCGCTCGATTGTATCCAGTCTAATTCATTCGTACGATCTATTTTAATTCGTTCATATGATCCATTCTAATTCGATCGCACGATCCATTCTAATTCATTCGTACGATCTATTCTAATTCATTCGCATGATCCATTCTAATTCATTCCTATGATCCATTCTAATTCATTTGCACGATCCATTCTTATTCATCGCACTAATGAATTAGAATGGATACATTCATGCGAATAAATTAGAATGGATTATGTGAATGAATTAGAATAGATCATACAAATGAATTAGAATGGATCATACGAATGAATTAGAATGGATCGTACGAATGAATTAGAATGGATCGTGCAATTGAATTAGAATGGATCATAGGAAGGAATTAGAATGGATCGTACGAATGAATTAGAATGGATCATCCGAATGAATTAGAATGAATCGTAAGAATGGATTAGAATGGATCGTACGAATGGATTAGAACGCATTGTACGAATGAATTAGAATAGATATATTTGTGCGAATGAATTAGATTGCATCGTACGAATGAATTTGAATGGATTGTACGAATGAATTAGAATGGATCGTACGAATGAATTAGAATGGATCATCCGAATGAATTAGAATAGATCGTACGAATGAATTAGAATAGATCGTGCGAACGAATTAGAATGGATCGTATGAACGAATTAGAATGGATCGTACGAATGAATTAGAATGGATACATTCGAGCGAATGAATCAGAATGGATCATACGAATGAATTAGAATGGATCATAGGAATGAATTAGAATGGATCGTGCAAATGAATTAGAATGGATCATAGGAATGAATTAGAATGGATCATAGGAATGAATTAGAATGTATCCATTCTAATTCATTCGTACGATCCATTCTAATTCATTCGTATGATCCATTCTAATTCATTCGTACGATCTATTCTAATTCATTCACACAATCCATTCTAATTCATTCGCACGAATGTATCCATTCTAGCTCATTCGTGCGATGAATAAGAATGGATCGTGCAAATGAATTAGAATGGATATAGAAATGAATTAGAATGGATCGTGCAAATGAATTAGAATGGATACATTCGTGCGAATGAATTAGAATGGATCTTAGGAATGAATTAGAATGGATCGTACGAATCAATTAGAATGGTTACATTCTAATTCATTCGTACGCTCCATTCTTATTCATCGCACAATTGTATCCATTCTACTTCATTTGAACGATCCATTCTAATTTATTCGTACGATCCATTCTAATTCATTCGCTCGAATGTATCCATTCTAATTCATTCGTACGATCCATTCTAATTCGTTCATACGATCCATTCTTATTCGTTGGCACGATCCATTCTAATTCATTCGTACGATCTATTCTAATTCATTCACATGATCCATTCTAATTCATTCGTACGATCCATTCTAATTCATTCGTACAATACATTCAAATTCATTCGTACGATGCAATCTAATTCATTCGCACAAATGTATCTATTCTAATTCATTCGTATAATGCGTTCTAATCCATTCGTACGATCCATTCTAATCCATTCGTACGATTCATTCTAATTCATTCGCATGATAAATTCTAATTCATTCGTACGATCCATTCTAATTCATTCGTACGATCCATTCTAATCCATTCGTATGATCAATTCTAATTCATTCGCACGATCCATTCTAATTCATTCTCACGAATGTAACCTTTCTAATTCATTTGTATGATCCATTCTAATCCATTCATACGATCCATTCTAATCCATTCATACGATCCATTCTAATCCATTCGTACGATCCATTCTAATTCATTCGTACGATCCATTCTAATATATTCGCTCGAATGTATCCATTCTATTTCATTCGTACGATCCATTCTAATCCATTCGTACGATCCATTCTAAACCATTCGTACAATCCATTCTAATTCATTCGCACGAATGTAACCATTCTAATTCATTCATACGATCCATTCTAATTCATTCGCACAATCTATTCTAATTCATTCGTACGATCCATTCTAATCAATTCGTACGATGCATTCTAATTCATTCGTACGGTCTATTCTAATTCATTCTCACAATTGTAACCTTTCTAATTCATTTGTACGATCCATTCTAATCCATTCGTACGATCCATTCTAATCTATTCGTACGATCCATTCTAATCCATTCGTACGATCTATTCTAATTCATTCGCACAAATATAACCATTCTAATTCATTCGTACGATCCATTCTAATTCATTCCTACGATCCATTCTAATTCATTCGCACGATCCATTCTAATTCATTCGCACAAATGTATCCATTCTAATTCATTCGTACGATCCATTCTAATTCATTTGTACGATCCATTCTAATTCATTCGCACAAATGTAACCTTTCTAATTCATTTATATGATCCATTCTAATTCATTCGTATGATCCATTCTAATCCATTCGTAAGATCCATTCTAATCCATTCGTACGATCCATTCTAATCCATTTGTACGATCCATTCTAATCCATTCGTACGATCCATTCTAATCCATTCGCACGATCCATTCTAATTCATTCATACGATCCATTCTAATTCATTCGTATGATCCATTCTATTTCATTCGTATGATCCATTCTAATTCATTCGTACGATCCATTCTAATTCATTCGGTGGATCCATTCTAATTCATTCGTACGATCCATTCTAATTCATTCGCACGATCCATTCTAATTTATTCGTACGATCCATTCTAATTCATTCGTACGATCTATTCTAATTCATTCGAATGATCCATTCTAATTCATTCGTACGATCCATTCTTATTCATTCATACGATCCTTTCTAATTCATTCGCACGATCCATTCTAATTCATTCGCACAATCCATTCTGATTCATTCGTACGATCCATTCTAATTCATTCGCACGAATCCGTTCTAATTCATTCGCACAATCCATTCTAATCCATTCTAATTTATTCGTATGATCCAGTCGAATTCATTCGTACGATCCATTCTAATTCATTCGCACAAATGTATCAATTCTAATTCATTTGTACGATCCATTCTAATTCCTTAATACGATCCATTCTAATTCGTTCGTACGATCCATTCTAATTCATTCGTACGATCCATTCGTACGATCCATTCTAATGCATTCGTACAAATGAATTAGAATGGATTGTGCGAATGAATTAGAATGGATTGTGCAAATAAATTAGAATGGATCGTGCGAATGAATTAGAATGGATCGTACGAATGAATCGGAATGGATCATAGGAATGAATTAGAATGGATCGTGCATATGAATTAGAATGGATCATACGAATGAATTAGAATGGATCGTACGATCCATTCTAATTCATTCTCACAAATGTATCCATTCTAATTCATTCGTATGATCCATTCTAATTCATTCGCACGATCCATTCTAATTCATTCGCACGAATATATCCATTCTAATTCATTCGTACGATCCATTCTAATTCATTCGTATGATCCATTCTAATTCTTTCGTACGATCCATTCTAATTCGTTCGTACGATCCATTCTAATTCATTCGCACGATCCATTCTAATTCGTTTGTACGATCCATTTTAATTCATTCGCATGATCCATTCTAATTCATTCGTACAATGCGTTCTAATTCATTCGCTCGAACATATCCATTCTAATTCATTCGCACGAATGAATTAGAATGGATCGGACGAATGAATTAGAATGGATCGTACGATTTATTCTAATTCATTCGTACGATCCATTCTAATGCATTCGTATGATTCATTCTAATTCATTCGCACGATCCATTCTAATTCATTCGCTCGTATGTATGCGTTCTAATTCATTCGTACAATCCATTCTAATTCATTCGCACGATCCATTCTAATTCATTCGTATGATCCATTCTAATTCATTCGTACGATCCATTCTAATTCATTCGTACGATCCATTCTAATGCATTCGTACGATTCAATCTAATTCATTCGCACGATACTTTCTAATTCATTCGTACGATCCATTCTTATTTATTTATACGATCCATTCTAATTCATTCGCACAATCCATTCTAATTCATTCGTACGATCCATTCTTATTCATTCGTGTGATCCATTCTAACTCATTCGGTGGATACATTCTAATTCATTCGTACGATCCATTCTAATTCATTCGCACGATCCATTCTAATTTATTCGTACGATCTATTCTAATTCATTCGTACAATCTATTCTAATTCATTCGCACGAATGTAACCATTCTAATTCATTCGTACGATTCATTCTAATTCATTCGTATAAGCTATTCTAATTCATTCGTACGATCCATTCTAATTCATTCGTACGATCCATTGTAATTCATTCATATAATCCATTCAGATTCATTCGCACAAATGTATCCATTCAAATTCATTCGTACGATCCATTCTAATTAATTCGCACGATCCATTCTAATTCAGTCGTATGAATGTATCCATTTTAATTCATTCGTACGATCCATTCTAATTCATTCGTACGATCTAATTCATTCATACGATCCATTATAATTCATTCGTACGATCGATTCTAATTCATTCGCACGATCGATTCTAATTCATTCGCACGATCCATTCTAATTCATTCGTACGATCCATTCTAATTCATTCGTATGATCCATTCTAATTTATTTGTTCAAATATATCCATTCTAATTCATTCGTACGATCCATTCTAATTCATTCGCACTATCCATTCTAATTCATTCGCACGAATGTAACCATTCTAATTTATTTGCACGATCCATTCTAATTCATTCCTATGATCCATTCTAATTCATTCGTACGATCCATTCTATTTCATTCGTACGATCCATTCTAATTCATTCGTATGATCCATTCTAATTCATTCGTATGATCTATTCTAATTCATTCACACAATCCATTCTAATTCATTCGCACGAATGTATCCATTCTAATTCATTTGTGCGATGAATAAGAATGGATCGTGCAAATGAATTAGAATAGATCATAGGAATGAATTAGAATGGATCGTGCAAATGAATTAGAATGGATACATTTGTGCGAATGAATTAGAATGGATCGTAGGAATGAATTAGAATGGATCGTACGAATGAATTAGAATGGTTACATTCAAATTCAATCGTACGCTCCATTCTTATTCATCGCACAAATGTATCCATTCTAATTCATTTGTACGATCCATTCTAATTCATTCGTACGATCCTTGCTAATTCATTCCTATGATCCATTCTAATTCATTCGTACGATCCATTCTAATTCATTCGCTCGATTGTATCCAGTCTAATTCATTCGTATGATCTATTCTAATTCGTTCATATGATCCATCCTAATTCGATCGCACGATCCATTCTAATTCATTCGTACGATCTATTCTAATTCATTCGCATGATCCATTCAAATTCATTCCTATGATCCATTCTAATTCATTTGCACGATCCATTCTTATTCATCGCACGAATGAATTAGAATGGATACATTCGTGCGAATAAATTAGAATGGATTATGTGAATGAATTAGAATAGATCATACAAATGAATTAGAATGGATCATACGAATGAATTAGAATGGATCGTACGAATGAATTAGAATGGATCGTACAAATGAATTAGAATGGATCGTGCAAATGAATTAGAATGGATCATAGGAATGAATTAGAATGGATCGTACGAATGAATTAGAATGGATCATCCGAATGAATTAGAATGAATCGTACGAATGGATTAGAATAGATCGTACGAATGGATTAGAACGCATTGTACGAATGAATTAGAATAGATACATTTGTGCGAATGAATTAGATTGCATCGTACGAATGAATTTGAATGGATTGTACGAATGAATTAGAATGGATCGTACGAATGAATTAGAATGGATCATGCGAATGAATTAGAATAGATCGTACGAATGAATTAGAATAGATCGTGCGAATGAATTAGAATGGATCGTATGAACGAATTAGAATGGATCGTACGAATGAATTAGAATGGATACATTCGAGCGAATGAATCAGAATGGATCATACGAATGAATTAGAATGGATCATAGGAATGAATTAGAATGGATCGTGCAAATGAATTAGAATGGATCATAGGAATGAATTAGAATGGATCGTGCAAATGAATTAGAATGGATCATAGGAATGAATTAGAATGGATCATAGGAATGAATTAGAATGTATCCATTCTAATTCATTCGTACGATCCATTCTAATTCATTCGTACGATCCATTCTAATTCATTCGTACGATCTATTCTAATTCATTCACACAATCCATTCTAATTTATTCGCACGAATGTATCCATTCTAGCTCATTCGTGCGATGAATAAGAATGGATCGTGCAAATGAATTAGAATGGATATAGAAATGAATTAGAATGGATCGTGCAAATGAATTAGAATGGATACATTCGTGCGAATGAATTAGAATGGATCTTAGGAATGAATTAGAATGGATCGTACGAATGAATTAGAATGGTTACATTCTAATTCATTCGTACGCTCCATTCTTATTCATCGCACAATTGTATCCATTCTACTTCATTTGTACGATCCATTCTAATTTATTCGTACGATCCATTCTAATTCATTCGCTCGAATGTATCCATTCTAATTCATTCGTACGATCCATTCTAATTTGTTCATACGATCCATTCTTATTCGTTGGCACGATCCATTCTAATTCATTCATACGATCTATTCTAATTCATTCACATGATCCATTCTAATTCATTCGTACGATCCATTCTAATTAATTTGTACAATACATTCAAATTCATTCGTACGATGCAATCTAATTCATTCGCACAAATGTATCTATTCTAATTCATTTGTACAGTGCGTTCTAATCCATTCGTACGATCCATTCTAATCCATTCGTATGATTCATTCTAATTCATTCGCATGATAAATTCTAATTCATTCGTATGATCCATTCTAATTCATTCGTACGATCCATTCTAATCCATTCGTATGATCAATTCTAATTCATTCGCACGATCCATTCTAATTCATTCTCACGAATGTAACCTTTCTAATTCATTTGTATGATCCATTCTAATCCATTCATACGATCCATTCTAATCCATTCATACGATCTATTCTAATCCATTCGTACGATCCATTCTAATTCATTCGTACGATCCATTCTAATTCATTCGCTCGAATGTATCCATTCTATTTCATTCGTATGATCCATTCTAATCCATTCGTACGATCCATTCTAAACCATTCATACAATCCATTCTAATTCATTCGCACGAATGTAACCATTCTAATTCATTCATACGATCCATTCTAATTCATTCGCACAATCTATTCTAATTCATTCGTACGATCCATTCTAACCAATTCGTACGATGCATTCTAATTCATTTGTACGATCTATTCTAATTCATTCTCACAAATGTAACCTTTCTAATTCATTTGTACGATCCATTCTAATCCATTCGTACGATCCATTCTAATCTATTCGTACGATCCATTCTAATCCATTCGTACGATCTATTCTAATTCATTCGCACGAATATAACCATTCTAATTCATTCGTACGATCCATTCTAATTCATTCCTACGATCCATTCTAATTCATTCGCACGATCCATTCTAATTCATTTGCACAAATGTATCCACTCTAATTCATTCGTACGATCCATTCTAATTCATTCGTACGATCCATTCTAATTCATTCGCACAAATGTAACCTTTCTAATTCATTTGTATGATCCATTCTAATTCATTCGTACGATCCATTCTAATCCATTCGTAAGATCCATTCTAATCCATTCGTACGATCCATTCTAATCCATTTGTACGATCCATTCTAATCGATTCGTACGATCCATTCTAATCCATTCGCACGATCCATTCTAATTCATTCATACGATCCATTCTAATTCATTCGTATGATCCATTCTATTTCATTCGTATGATCCATTCTAATTCATTCGTACGATCCATTCTAATTCATTCGGTGGATCCATTCTAATTCATTCGTACGATCCATTCTAATTCATTCGCACGATCCATTCTAATTTATTCGTACGATCCATTCTAATTCATTCGTACGATCTATTCTAATTCATTCGAATGATCCATTCTAATTCATTCGTACGATCCATTCTTATTCATTCATACGATCCATTCTAATTCATTCGCACGATCCATTCTAATTCATTCGCACAATCCATTCTAATTCATTCGTACGATCCATTCTAATTCATTTGTACGAATGCATTAGAATGGATCGTGCGAATGGATCGTACGAATGAATTAGAATGAATCGTACGAACAAATTAGAATGGATCGTATGAATGAATTAGAATGGATCGTACAAATGAATTAGAATTGATACATTTGTGCGAATGAATTAGAATGGATCATACGAATGAATTCGACTGGATCATACGAATAAATTAGAATGGATACATTTGTGCGAATGAATTAGAATGGATTGTGCGAATGAATTAGAACGGATTGTGCGAATAAATTAGAATGGATCGTGCGAATGAATTAGAATGGATCGTACGAATGAATCAGAATGGATCATAGGAATGAATTAGAATGGATCGTGCAAATGAATTAGAATGGATCATACGAATGAATTAGAATGGATCATATGATCCATTCTAATTCATTCTCACAAATGTATCCATTCTAATTCATTCGTATGATCCATTCTAATTCATTCGCACGATCCATTCTAATTCATTCGCACGAATATATCCATTCTAATTCATTCGTATGATCCATTCTAATTCATTAGTACGATCCATTCTAATTCTTTCGTACGATCCATTCTAATTCGTTCGTACGATCCATTCTAATTCATTCGCACGATCCATTCTAATTCATTTGTACGATCCATTTTAATTCATTCGCATGATCCATTCTAATTCATTCGTACAATGCGTTCTAATTCATTCGCTCGAACATATCCATTCTAATTCATTCGCACGAATGAATTAGAATGGATCGGACGAATGAATTAGAATGGATCGTACGATTCATTCTAATTCATTCGTACGATCCATTCTAATGCATTCGTATGATTCATTCTAATTCATTCGCACGATCCATTCTAATTCATTAGTACGATCCATTCTTATTCATTCATACGATCCATTCTAATTCATTCGCACAATCTATTCTAATTCATTCGTACGATCGATTCTAATTCATTCATATGATCCATTCTAACTCATTTTAGAATGGATCGTACGAACAAATTAGAATGGATCGTATGAACGAATTAGAATGGATCGTACGAATGGATTAGAATGGATCGTACGAATGAATTAGAATGGATCGAACGAATGAATTAGAATGGATACATTCGAGCGAATGAATTAGAATAGATCGTAGGAATGAATTAGAATGGATCCATCGAATGAATTAGAAAGGATTGTACGAATGAATTAGAATAGATATATTCGTGCGAATGAATTAGAATCGATCGTACGAATGGATTAGAATGGATCGTGCGAATGGATTAGAATAGATCGTACGAATGGATTAGAATGGATCGTACGAATGAATTAGAATGGATCATACAAATGAATTAGAAAGGCTACATTCGTGAGAATGAATTAGAATGGATCGTACGAATGAATTAGAATGGATCATGCGAATGAATTTGAATGGATCGTACGAATGAATTAGAAGGGATCGAACGAATGAATTAGAATGGATACATTCGAGCGAATGAATTAGAATAGATCATAGGAATGATTTAGAATGGATCATATGAATGAATTAGAATGGATCTTGCGAATGAATTAGAATGGATTGTACGAATGAATTAGAATGGATGCATTCGTGCGAATGAATTAGAATGGATCGTACGAATGAATTAGAATGGATCGTGCGAATGAAATAGAATAGATCGTAGGAATGAATTAGAATGGATCGTACGAACGAATTAGAATGGATCGTACGAAGGAATTAGAATGGATCGTACAAATGAAATAGAATGGATACATTCGTGTGAATGAATTAGAATGTATCGTATAAATGAACTAGACTGGATCGTACGAATAAATTAGAATGGATACATTCATACGAATGAATTAGAATGGATTGTAGGAATGAATTAGAATGGATCATATGAATGGATTAGAATGGATCGTACGAATGGATTAGAATGGATCGTACGAATGAATTAGAAAGGTTACATTCGTGTGAATGAATTAGAATGGATCGTATGAATGAATTAGAATGGATCATGCGAATGAATTTGAATGGATTGTACGAATGAATTAGAATGGATCGAACGAATGAATTAGAATGGATACATTCATGCAAATGAATTAGAATGGATCGTACGAATGAATTAGAATGGATCATACGAATGAATTAGAATGGATCATATGAATGGATTAGAATGGATCGTACGAATGGATTAGAACGCATTGTACGAATGAATTAGAATAGATACATTTGTACGAATGAATTATAATGGATCGTACGAATGGATTAGAATGGATCGTGCAAATGAATTAGAATAGATACATTCGTGCGAATGAATTAGAATGGATCATAGGAATGAATTAGAATGGATCGTACGAATGAATAAGAATGGATCATGCGAATGAATTTGAATGGATCATACGAATGAATTAGAATGGATCGAACGAATGAATTAGAATGGATCGTGCGAATGAATTAGAATGGATACATTCGTGCGAATGAATTAGAATGGATCGTACAAATGAATTAGAATGGATCATACGAATGAATTAGAATGGATCATAGGAATGAATTAGAATGGATCGTACGAATGAATTAGAATGGTTACATTCATGCGAATGAATTAGAATGGATCGTACGAATGGATTAGAATGGATCGTACGAATGAATTAGAATGGATCGTACGAATGAATTAGAATGGATCATACAAATAAATTAGAAAGGTTACATTTGTGAGAATGAATTAGAATGGATCGTACGAATGAATTAGAATGGATCGTACGAATGAATTAGAATGGATCGTACAAATGAATTAGAAAGGTTACATTTGTGAGAATGAATTAGAATGGATCGTACGAATGAATTAGAATGGATCGTACGAATGGATTAGAATGGATCGTACGAATGAATTAGAATAGATCATATGAATGCATTAGAATGGATACATTCGTGCGAATGAATTAGAATTGATCGTACGAATGAATTAGAATGGATCGTGCGAATGAATTAGAATGGATCGTACGAAGGAATTAGAATGGATCGTGCGAATGAATTAGAATGGATCGTACGAATGAATTAGAATGGATATATTTGTGCGAATGATTTAGAATGGATCCTACGAATGAATTATAATGGATCGTACAAATGAATAAGAATGGATCGTACAATTGAATTAGAATGGATACATTTGTGCGATGAATAAGAATGGAGCGTACGAATGAATTAGAATGGAGCGTACGAATGAACTAGAATGGATACATTCGTGCGAATGAATTAGAATGGATCGTATGAAAGAATTACAATGGATCGTGCGAATGAATAAGAAAGGATCGTACGAATGAATTAGAATGGATATATTCGTGCGAATGAATTAGAATGGATTGTACGAATGAAATAGACTGGATCGTACGAATAAATTAGAATGGATATATTCATGCAAATGAATTAGAATGGATCGTATGAATGAATTAGAATGGATCATACGAATGAATTAGAATGGATCGTACGAATGAATTAGAATGGATCATATGAATGAATAAGAATGGTTACATTCGTGCGAATGAATTAGAATGGATCGTACGAATGGATTAGAGTGGATCGTACGAATGGATTAGAATGAATCGTATGAATGAATTAGAATGGATATATTCGTGCGAATGAATTAGAATGGATCGTACGAATGAATTAGAATGGATCGTGCGAATGAATTAGAATTGATCATACTAATGAATTAGAATGGGTCGTACGAATGAATTAGAATGGATACATTCGTGCGAATGAATTAGAATGGATCGTACGAATGAATTAGAAGGGATCGTGCGAATGAATTAGAATGGATCGTACGATGCAATCTAATTCATTCTAATTCATTCGTATATTCGTACGATCCATTCTAATTCATTCGTACAATCCATTCTAATTCATTCGTACGATCCATTCTAATTCATTCGCACAAATGTATCCATTCTAATTCATTCGTACGATTCATTCTAATTCATTCGCACGACCCATTCTAATTCATTCGTACGATCCATTCTAATTCATTCGCACGATCCATTCTAATTCATTCGTACGATCCTTTCTAATCCATTCGTATGAATGTAACCATTCTAATTCATTTATACGATCCATTCTAATTCATTCCTACGATCCATTCTAATTCATTCGCACAAATGTAACCATTCTAATTCATTCGTACAATCCATTCTAATTCATTCTCACAAATGTAACCTTTCTAATTCATTCATACGATCCATTCTAATCCATTCGTACGATCCATTCTAATCCATTCGTACGATCCAATCTAATTCATTCGCACGAATGTAACCATTCTAATTCATTCGTACGATCCATTCTAATTCATTCCTATGATCCATTCTAATTCATTCGCACGAATGTATCCATTCTAATTTATTTGCATGATCCATTCTAATTCATTCCTATGATCTATTCTAATTCATTCGTACGATCCATTCTAATTCATTCGCTCGAATGTATCCATTCTAATTCATTCGTACGATCCATTCTAATTCGTTCATACGATCCACTCTAATTCGTTCGTACGATCCATTCTAATTCATTGGTACGATCCATTCTAATCCATTCGTACGATCCATTCTAATTCATTCGTACAAATTAATTAGTATGGAACGTATGAATGAATAAGAATGGATCGTACGAATGAATTAGAATGGATCGTGCTAATGAATTAGAATGAATCGTACGAATGAATTAGAATGGATAGATTCGTGCGAATGAATTAGAATGAATCGTATGAATGGATTAGAATCGATCGTACGAATGGATTAGAATGGATCGTACGCATGAATTAGAATGGATCGTACAAATGAATTAGAAAGGTTACATTTGTGAGAATGAATTAGAATGGATCGTACGAATGAATTAGAATGTATCATACGAATGAATTAGAATGGATACATTCGTGCGAATGAATTAGAATGGATCATAGGAATGAATTAGAATGGATAGTTCGAATGAATTAGAATAGTTACATTCGTGCGAATGAATTAGAATGGATCGTACGAATGAATTAGAATGGATCGTGCGAATGAATTAGAATTGTTATACGAATGAGTTAGAATGGATCATACGAATGAATTAGAATGGATCATATGAACGAATTAGAATGGATCGTACGAATGGATTAGAATGGATCGTACGAATGGATTAGAATGAATTAGAATGGTTCGTACGAATGAATTAGAATTGATCATATGAAAGAATTAGAATGGATCGTGCGAATGAATTAGAAAGGATCGTACGAATGAATTAGAATGGATATATTCGTGCGAATGAATTAGATTGCATCGTACGAATGAATTTGAATGGATTGTACGAATGAATTAGAATGGATCGTACGAATGAATTAGATTAGATCGTACGAATGAATTAGAATGGATCGTACGAATAAATTAGAATGGATCGTGCGAATGAATTAGAATGGATCGTACGAATGAATTAGAATGGATCCACCGAATGAGTTAGAATGGATCATGCGAATGAATTAGAATGGATCGTACAAATGAATTAGAATGGATACATTCGTGCGAATAAATTAGAATGGATCGGACGAATGAATTAGAATTGATAGTGCGAATGAATTAGAATGGATCATACGATTGAATTTGAATGGATTGTACGAATAAATTAGAATGGATACATTTGTGCGATTAATAAGAATGGAGCGTACGAATGAATTAGAATGGAGTGTACGAATGAACTAGAATGGATACATTCGTGCGAATGAATTAGAATGGATTGCACGAATGAATTAGAATGGTTACATTCGTACGAATGAATTAGAATGGATCGTACGAATGAATTAGAATGGATCGTGTGAATGAGTTAGAATGAATGGTACGAATGAATTAGAATAGATCGTTCGAATAAATTAGAATGGATCATACGAATGAATTAGAATAGATATATTCATGCGAATGAATTAGAATGGATCGTACAAATGTATTAGAATGGATCGTGCGAATGAATTAGAACGGATCATATGCATAAATTAGAATGGATCGTACCAATGAATTAAAATAGAAACATTTGTGCGAATTAGAATGGATCGTACGAATATATTAGAATTAGATCGTACGAATGAATTAGAATGGATCGTACGAATGAATTAGAATGAATCATACGAATGCATTAGAATGGATCATACGAATGGATTAGAATGGATCGTACGAATGGATTAGAATGGATCGTACGAATGGATTAGCATGGATCATACAAATGAATTAGAAAGGTTATATTCGTGAGAATGAATTAGAATGGATCGTACGAATGAATTAGAATAGATCATGCGAATGAATTTGAATGGATCGTACGAATGAATAAGAATGGATCATACGAATGAATTAGAATGGATACATTCGAGCGAATGAATTAGAATAGATCGTAGGAATGAATTAGAATGGATCATACGAATGAATTAGAATGGATCGTGCGAATGAATTAGAATAGATTGTACGAATGAATTCGAATGGATACATTCATGCGAATGAATTAGAATGGATCGGACGAATGAATTAGAATTGATCGTACGATTCATTCTAATTCATTCGTACGATCCATTCTAATGCATTCGTATGATTCATTCTAATTCGTATGATTCATTCTAATTCATTCGCACGATCCATTCTAATTCATTCGTACGATCCATTCTAATTCATTTGCACGATCCATTCTAATTCATTTGCACAATCCATTCTAATTCATTCGTACGATCCATTCTAATTCATTCGTATGATCCATTCTAATTCATTCGCATGAATGTATCCATTCTAATTCATTTGCACGATCCATTCTAATTCATTCCTATAATCCATTCTAATTCATTCATATGATCCATTCTAATTCATTCGCTCGAATGTATCCATTCTAATTCATTCATACGATCAATTCATATTCATTCGTACGATCCATTCTAATTCATTCTCACGAATGTAACCTTTCTAATTCATTTGTATGATCCAATCTAATTCATTCGTACGATCCATTCTAATCCATTCGTACTATCCATTGTAATCCATCCGTACGATCCATTCTAATTCATTCGTACGATCCATTCTAATTCATTCGCTCGAATGTAACCATTCTAATTCATTTGTACGATTCATTCTAATTCATTCGTATGAGCTATTCTAATTCGTTCGTACGATCCATTCTAATGCATTCGTACGATTCATTCTAATTCATTCGCATAAATATATCTATTCTAATTCATTCGTACGATCCATTCTAATGCATTCGTACGATTCATTCTAATTCATTCGTACGACCCATTCTAATTCATTCGTACAATCCATTCTAATTCATTCGTCCAATCCATTCTAATTGATTTGCACGAATGTATCCATTCTAATTCATTCGTACAATCCATTCTAATTCATTCGCACGATCCATTCTAATTCATTCATATGATCCATTCTAATTCATTCTTACGATCTATTCTAATTCATTCGCTCGAATGTATCCATTCTAATTCATTTGTGCGAATGAATTTGAATGGATTGTACGAATTAATTAGAATGAATCGTACGAATGAATAAAAATGGATCATGCGAATGAATTAGATTGCATCGTACGAATGAATTTGAATGGATTGTACGAATGAATTAGAATGGATCGTACGAATGAATTAGAATGGATCATGCGAATGAATTAGAATAGATTGTACGAATGAATTAGAATGGATCGTGCGAACGAATTAGAATGGATCGTATGAACGAATTAGAATGGATCGTACGAATGAATTAGAATGGATACATTCGAGCGAATGAATTAGAATGGATCGTACGAATGAATTAGAATGGATCATAGGAATGAATTAGAATGGATCGTGCAAATGAATTAGCATGGATACATTCGTGCGAATGAATTAGAATGGATCGTAGGAATGAATTAGAATGGATCATACGAATGAATTAGAATGGTTACATTCGTGCGAATGAATTAGAATGGATCGTACGAATGGATTAGAATGGATCGTACGAATGAATTAGAATGGATCGTACAAATGAATTAGAAAGGTTACATTTGTGAGAATGAATTAGAATGGATCCTACGAATGGATTAGAATGGATCGTACGAATGGATTAGAATAGATCGTACGAATGAATTAGAATGAATCATGCAAATGAATTAGAAAGGTTACATTCGTGAGAATGAATTAGAATGGATCGTACGAATGAATTAGAATGGATCATGCGAACGAATTTGAATGGATCGTACGAATAAATTTGAATGGATCGAACGAATAAATTAGAATGGATACATTCGAGCGAATGAATTAGAATAGATCGAAGGAATGACTTAGAATGGATCATACTAATGAATTAGAATGGATCGTGCGAATGAATTAGAATGGATTGTACGAATGAATTAGATTGGATACATTCGTGCGAATGAATTAGAATGGATCGGACGAATGAATTAGAATGGATCGTTCGAATAAATTAGAATAGATTGTGCGAATGAATTAGAATGAGTCGTATGAATGTATTAGAATGGATACATTCGTGCGAATGAATTAGAATGGATCGTACGAATGAATTAGAATGGATCGTGCGAATGAATTAGAATGGATTGTACGAATGAATTAGAATGGATACATACAAATGAATTAGAAAGGTTACATTCGTGAGAATGAATTAGAATGAATCGTACGAATGGATTAGAATGGATCGTACGAATGAATTAGAATTGATACATTCGAGCGAATGAATTAGAATGGATCGTACGAATGAATTAGAATGGATCATAGGAATGAATTAGAATGGATCGTGCAAATGAATTAGAATGGATCGTACGAATGAATTAGAATGGATCATACAAATGAATTAAAAAGGTTACATTCGTGAGAATGAATTAGAATGGATCGTGCGAATGAATTAGAATGGATCGTGCGAATGAATTAAAATGGATCGTATGAACGAATTAGAATGGATCGTATGAATGAATTAGAATGGATCGTGCGAATGAATTAGAATAGATCGTACGAATGAATTAGAATGGATACATTCGTGCGAATGAATTAGATTGGATCGTACAAATGAATTAGAATTGATCGTACGAACGAATTAGAATGGATCATATGAACAAATTAGAATGGATCGTACGAATGAATTAGAATGGATCATAGGAATGAATTAGAATGGATCGTGCAATTGAATTAGAATGGATACATTCGTCCGAATGAATTAGAATAGATCGTAGGAATGAATTAGAATGGATCGTATGAATGAATTAGAATGGTTATATTCATACGAATGAATTAGAATGGATCGTACGATTGGATTAGAATGGATCATACGAATGGATTAGAATGGATCGTACGAATGAATTAGAATGGATCGTACAAATGAATTAGAAAGGTTACATTTGTGAGAATGAATTAGAATGGGTCGTACGAATGGATTAGAATGGATCGTACGAATGGATTAGAATGGATCGTACGAATGGATTAGAATGAATCATACGGATGAATTAGAATGGATCATACAAATTAATTAGAAAGGTTACATTCGGGAGAATGAATTAGAATGGATCGTACGAATAAATTAGAATGGATCATGCGAATAAATTTGAATGGATCGTACGAATGAATTAGAATGGATCGAACGAATGAATAAGAATGGATACATTCGAGCGAATGAATTAGAATAGATCGTAGGAATAAATTAGAATGGATCATACGAATGAATTAGAATGGATCGTGCGAATGAATTAGAATGGATTGTACGAATGAATTAGAATGGATACATTCGTGCGAATGAATTAGAATGGATCGGACGAATGAATTAGATTGGATCATATGATTGATTCTAATTCATTCGTACGATCCATTCTAATGCATTCGTATGATTCATTCTAATTCATTCGCACGATCCATTCTAATTCATTCATATGATTCATTCTAATTCATTCGTATGAATAAATTAGAATGGATCATACGAATGAATTAAAATGGATACATTTGTGCGAATGAATTAGAATGGATCATACGATTGAATTCGAATGAATCGTACGAATGAATTAGAATGGATCATGCGAATGAATTTGAATGGATCGTA
Organism: Chamaelirium japonicum; assembly: GCA_947650365.1. Taxonomy (NCBI): domain Eukaryota; kingdom Viridiplantae; phylum Streptophyta; class Magnoliopsida; order Liliales; family Melanthiaceae; genus Chamaelirium; species Chamaelirium japonicum. The sequence continues at coordinate 656,300 of CANTAL010000070.1, read as the reverse complement.
CGAATGAATTAGAATGGATCGAACGAATGAATTAGAATGGATACATTCGAGCGAATGAATTAGAATAGATCATAGGAATGAATTAGAATGGATCATACGAATGAATTAGAATGGATCGTGCGAATGAATTAGAATGGATTGTACGAATGAATTAGAATGGATACATTCGTGCGAATGAATTAGAATGGATCGGACGAATGAATTAAAATGGATCGTACGAATGCATTAGAATGGATCATGTGAATGAATTTGAATGGATCATACGAATGAATTAGAATGGATCGAACGAATGAATTAGAATGGATACATTCGAGCGAATGAATTAGAATAGATCGTAGGAATGAATTAGAATGGATCATACGAATGAATTAGAATGGATCGTACGAATGAAGTGGAATGGATCGTACGAATGAATTAGAATGGATACATTCATGCAAATGAATTAGAATGGATCGTACGAATGGATTACAATGGATACATTCGAGCGAATGAATTAGAATAGATTGTGCGAATGAATTAGAATAGATTGTACGAATGAATTAGAATGGTTTCATTCGTGAGAATGAATAAGAATGGATCGTATGATTGAATTAGAATGGATCGTACGAATGAATTAGAATGGATCGTGCGAATGAATTAGAATGGATACATTCGTGCGAATAAATTAGAATGGATCGTAGGAATGAATTAGAATGGATACATTCGTGCGAATGAATTAGAATGGATCATAGGAATGAATTCGAATGGATCGCACGAATGAATTATAATGGTTACATTCGTGCGAACGAATTAGAATGGATCGTACGAATGGATTAGAATGGATCGTACGAATGAATTAGAATGGATCGTACAAATGAATTAGAAAGGTTACATTTGTGAGAATGAATTAGAATAGATCGTACGAATGAATTAGAATGGATCGTATGAATGGTTTAGAATGGATCTTACGAATGGATTAGAATGGATCGTATGAATGGATTAGAATGGATCGTACGAATGAATTAGAATGGATCGTACAAATGAATTAAAAAGTTTACATTCGTGAGAATGAATTAGAATGGATCGTACGAATGAATTAGAATGGATCATGCGAATGAATTTGAATGGATCGTACGAATGAATTAGAATGGATCGATCGAATGAATTAGAACGGATACATTTGAGCGAATGAATTAGAATAGATCGTAGGAATGAATTAGAATGGATCATACGAATGAATTAGAATGGATCGTGCGAATGGATTAGAATGGATCGTACGAATGAATTAGAATGGATACATTCGTGCGAGTGAATTAGAATGGATCGGACGAATGAATTAGAATGGATTGCACAAATGAATTAGAATGGATCGTACGAATGAATTAGAATGGATCATGCGAATGAATTAGAATGGATCGTACGAATAAATTAGAATGGATCATAGAAATGAATTAGAATGGATCGTGCAAATTCATTCGCACGATCCATTTGTACGATCCATTCTAATCCATTCGAACGAATGAATTAGAATGGATCGAGCGAATGAATTAGAATAGATCGTGGGAATGAATTAGAATGGATCATACGAATGAATTAGAATGGATCGTGCGAATGAATTAGAATGGATTGTACGAATGAATTAGAATGGATACATTCGTACGAATGAATTAGAATGGATCGTACAAATGAATTAGAATGGATCATGCGAATAAATTTGAATGGATTGTACGAATGAATTAGAATGGATCAAACGAATGAATTAGAATGGATCATGCGAATGAATTAGAATAGATCGTAGGAATGAATTAGAATGGATCATACGAATGAATTAGAATGGATCGTGCGAATGAATTAGAATGGATCTTACGAATGAATTAAAATGGATCATACAAATGAATTAGAATGGATCGTGCGAATGAATTAGAATGGATACATTCGAGCGAATGAATTAGAATGGATCGTATAAATGAATTAGAATGGATTATAGGAATGAATTAGAATGGATCGTGGAAATGAATTAGAATGGATACATTCGTGCGAATGAATTAGAATGGATCGTAGGAATGAATTAGAATGGATCGTACGAATGAATTAGAATGGTTACATTCGTGCGAATGAATTAGAACGGATCGTACGAATGGATTAGAATGGATCGTACGAATGGATTAGAATGGATCGTACAAATGAATTAAAAAGGTTACATTTGTGAGAATGAATTAGAATGGATCGTACGAATGAATTAGAATGGTTACATTCGTGCGAATGAATTAGAATTGATCGTACGAATGAATTAGAATGGATCATGCGAATGAATTTGAATGGATCGTACGAATGAATTAGAATGGATCAAACGAATGAATTAGAATGGATACATTCGAGCGAATGAATTAGAATAGATCGTAGGAATGAATTAGAATGGATCATACGAATGAATTAGAATGGATCATACGAACGAATTAGAATGGATCGTACGAATTAGAATGGATCGTATGAACGAATTAGAATGGATCGTACGAATGAATTAGAATGGATCGTACGAATGAATTAGAATGGATCGTACAAATGGATTAGAATGGATCGTACGAATGGATTAGAATGGATCGTATGGATGGATTAGAATGGATCATACAAATTAATTTAAAAGGTTACAGTCGTGAGAATGAATTAGAATGGATCGTACGAATAAATTAGAATGTATCATACGAATAAATTTGAATGGATCGTACGAATGAATTAGAATGGATCGAACGAATGAATTAGAATGGATACATTCGAGCGAATGAATTAGAATAGATCGTAGGAATAAATTAGAATGGATCGTACGAATGAATTAGAATGGATCGAACGAATGAATTAGAATGGATACATTCGAGCGAATGAATTAGAATAGATCGTAGGAATAAATTAGAATGGATCGTGCGAATGAATTAGAATGGATTGTACGAATGAATTAGAATGGATACATTTGTGCGAATGAATTAGAATGGATCGGACGAATGAATTAGAATGGATCGTATGATTGATTCTAATTCATTCGTACGATCCATTCTAATGCATTCGTATGATTCATTCTAATTCATTCGCACGATCCATTCTAATTCATTCGCACGATCCATTATAATTCATTCGTATGATTCATTCTAATTGATTCATATGAATAAATTAGAATGGATCAGACGAATAAATTAAAATGGATACATTTGTGCGAATGAATTAGAATGGATCATACGATTGAATTCGAATGGATCGTACGAATGAATTAGAATGGATCATGCGAATGAATTTGAATGGATCGTACGAATGAATTAGAATAGATCGAACGAATGAATTAGAATGGATACATTCGAGCGAATGAATTAGAATAGATCGTAGGAATGAATTAGAATGGATCATATGAATGAATTAGAAGGGATTGTGCGAATGAATTAGAATGGATTGTACGAATGAATTAGAATGGATACATTCGTGCGAATGAATTAGAATGGATCGGACGAATGAATTAAAATGCATCGTACGAATGCATTAGAATGGATCATGCGAATGAATTTGAATGGATCATACGAATGAATTAGAATGGATCGAACGAATGAATTAGAATGGATACATTCGAGCAAATGAATTAGAATAGATCGTAGGAATGAATTAGAATGGATCATACGAATGAATTAGAATGGATCGTACGAATGAAGTGGAATGGATCGTACGAATGAATTAGAATGGATACATTCATGCAAATGAATTAGAATGGATCGTACAAATGGATTAGAATGGATACATTCGAGCGAATGAATTAGAATGAATCGTGCGAATGAATTAGAATAGATTGTACGAATGATTTTGAATGGTTATATTCGTGAGAATGAATTAGAATGGATCGTATGATTGAATTAGAATGGATCGTACGAATGAATTAGAATGGATCGTGCGAATGAATTAGAATGGATACATTCGTGTGAATGAATTAGAATGGATCCTAGGAATGAATTAGAATGGATTGTGCAAATGAATTAGAATGGATACATTCGTGCGAATGAATTAGAATGGATCATAGGAATGAATTCGAATGGATCGTATGAATGAATTAGAATGGTTACACTCGTGCAAACGAATTAGAATGGATCGTACGAATGGATTAGAATGGATCGTACGAATGGATTAGAATGGATCGTATGAATGAATTAGAATGGATCGTACAAATGAATTGGAAAGGTTACATTTGTGAGAATGAATTAGAATGGATCGTACGAATGAATTAGAATGGATCGTATGAATGGATTAGAATGGATCATACGAATGGATTAGAATGGATCGTATAAATGGATTAGAATGGATCGTACGAATGAATTAGAATGGATCGTACAAATGAATTAGAAAGTTTACATTCGTGAGAATGAATTAGAATGGATCGTACGAATGAATTAGAATGGATCATGCGAATGAATTTGAATGGATCGTACGAATGAATTAGAATGGATCGATCGAATGAATTAGAATGGATACAATCGAGCGAATGAATTAGAATAGATCGTAGGAATGAATTAGAATGGATCATATGAATGAATTAGAATGGATCGTGCGAATGGATTAGAATGGATCGTACGAATGAATTAGAATGGATACATTCGTGCGAATGAATTAGAATGGATCGGACGAATGAATTAGAATGGATTGCACGAATGAATTAGAATGGATCGTACGAATGAATTAGAATGGATCATGCGAATGAATTAGAATGGATCGTACGAATGAATTAGAATGGATCATAGAAATAAATTAGAATGGATCGTGCAAATTCATTCGCATGATCCATTCGTACGATCCATTCTAATCCATTCGAACGAATGAATTAGAATGGATCGAGCGAATGAATTAGAATAGATCGTGGGAATGAATTAGAATGAATCATACGAATGAATTAGAATGGATCGTGCAAATGAATTAGAATGGATTGTACGAATGAATTAGAAAGGATACATTCGTACGAATGAATTAGAATGGATCGTACGAATGAATTAGAATGGATCATGCGAATAAATTTGAATGGATTGTACGAATGAATTAGAATGGATCAAATGAATGAATTAGAATGGATCATGCGAATGAATTAGAATAGATCGTAGGAATGAATTAGAATGGATCATACGAATGAATTAGAATGGATCGTGCGAATGAATTAGAATGGATCTTACGAATGAATTAAAAGGGATCGTACAAATGAATTAGAATGGATCGTGCGATTGAATTAGAATGGATACATTCGAGCGAATGAATTAGAATGGATTGTATGAATGAATTAGAATGGATTATAGGAATGAATTAGAATGGATACATTCGTGCGAATGAAATAGAATGGATCGTAGGAATGAATTAGAATGGATCGTACGAATGAATTAGAATGGTTACATTCGTGCGAATGAATTAGAACGGATCGTACGAATGGATTAGAATGGATCGTACGAATGGATTAGAATGGATCGTACAAATGAATTAAAAAGGTTACATTTGTGAGAATGAATTAGAATGGATCGTACGAATGAATTAGAATGGTTACATTCGTGCGAATGAATTAGAATTGATCGTACGAATGAATTAGAATGGATCATGCGAATGAATTTGAATGGATCGTACGAATAAATTAGAATGGATCGAACGAATGAATTAGAATGGATACATTCGAGCGAATGAATTTGAATAGATCGTAGGAATGAATTAGAATGGATCATACGAGTGAATTAGAATGGATCATACGAACGAATTAGAATGGATCGTACGAACGAATTAGAATGGATCGTATGAACGAATTAGAATGGATCGTACGAATGAATTAGAATGGATCGTACGAATGAATTAGAATGGATCATAGGAGTGAATTAGAATGGATCGTGCAAATGAATTAGAATAGATACATTCGTGCGAATGAATTAGACTGGATCGAAACAATGAATTAGAATGGATCGTACGATTCATTCTAATTCATTCATACGATCCATTCTAATGCATTCGTACGATTCATTCTAATTCATTCGTATGATCCATTCTAATTCATTCGCACGATCCATTCTAATTGATTCGCACGATCCATTCTAATTCATTCGCTAGAATGTATCCATTCTAATTCATTTGTACGATCCATTCTAATTCGTTCCTACGATCCATTCTAATTCGTTCGTACGATCTATTCTAATTCGTTCGTACGATCCATTCTAATTAATTTCTATGATCCATTCTAATTTGTTTGCATGAATATACGATCCATTCTAATTCATTCGCACAAATGTATCCATTCTAATTCACTCGTACGATCCATTCTAATTCATTCGTATGATCTATTCTAATTCATTCGCACAAATATATCCATTCTAATTCATTCGTTCGATCCTTTCTAATTCATTCGCATAAATATATCCATTCTAATTCCTTCGTACGATCCATTCTAATTCATTCGCACGATCCATTCTAATTCATTCGCACAAACGTATCCATTCTAATTTATTCGTACAATCCATTCTAATTCATTCGCATGATCCATTCTAATTCATTCGTACGATCCATTCTAATTCATTTGTACGATCCATTCTAATTCATTCACACGAATGTATCCATTCTAATTTATTCGTACAATCCATTCTAATTCATTTGCACGAATGTAACCATTCTAATTCATTCGTACGATCCATTCGTACGATCCATTCAAATTCATTCGCAAGAATGTATCCATTCTAATTCATTCGCACGATCAATACTAATTCATTCGTACGATCCGTTCTAATTTATTCATACAATCCATTCTAATTCATTCGTACAATCCATTCTAATTTATTCGTACAAATGTATCCATTCTAATTCATTCGTACGATCCATTCTTATTCATTCGTACGATTCATTCTAATTCATTCGCACGATCCATTCTAATTCATTCGTACGATCCATTCTAATGCATTCGCTCAAATATATCCATTCTAATTTATTCGTACGATCCATTCTAATTCATTCGCACGATCCATTGTTATTCATTCGTACGATCCATTCTAATTCATTTGTATGATCAATTCTAATTCATTCGTACAATCCATTCTAATTCAGTCGTATGAATGTATCATACGAATGAATTAGAACGGATCATAGGAATGAATTAGAATGGATCGTGCAAATGAATTAGAATGGATACATTCGTGCAAATGAATTAGAATGGATCGTAGGAATGAATTAGAATGGATCGTACGAATGGATTAGAATGGTTACATTCGTGCGAATGAATTAGAAAGGATCGTGCGAATGAATTAAAATGGATCGTACGAATGAATAAGAATGGATCGTATGAATGAATTAGAATGGATACCATTGTGCATATGAATTAGAATGGATCGTGCGAATGAATTAGAATGGATCATAGGAATGAATTAGAATGGATCGTACGAATGAATTAGAATGGTTACATTCGTGCGAATGAATTAGAATGGATCGTACAATTAGATTAGAATGGATCGTACGAATGGATTAGAATGGATCGTACGAATGAATTAGAATGGATCGTACAAATGAATTAGAAAGGTTACATTTGTGAGAATGAATTAGAATGGATCGTACGAATGAATTAGAATGGATCATACAAATGAATTAGAAAGGTTACATTCATAAGAATGAATTAGAATGGATCATATGAACGAATTAGAATGGATCGTACGAATAAATTAGAATGGATCATAGGAATGAATTAGAATGGATCGTGCAAATGAATTAGAATGGATACATTCGTGCGAATGAATTAGAATGGATCGTAGGAATGAATTAGAATGGATCGTACGAATGAATTAGAATGGTTACATTCGTGCGAATGAATTAAAATGGATCGTACGAATGGATTTGAATGGATCATACGAATGGATTAGAATGGATCGTACGAATGAATTAGAATGGATCGTACAAATGAATTAGAAAGGTTACATTTGTGAGAATGAATTAGAATGGATCGTACGAATGAATTAAAATGGATCGTACGAATGAATTAGAATAGCTCATACGAATGAATTAGAATGAATCATACGAATGAATTAGAATGGTTACATTCGTGCGAATGAATTAGAATTGATCATACGAATGAATTAGAATGGATCGTACGAATAAATTAGAATGGATACATTCGAGCGAATAAATTAGAATGGATCGTACGAATGAATTAGAATGGATCATAGGAATGAATTAGAATGGATCGTGCAAATGAATTAGAATAGATACATTCGTGCGAATGAATTAGAATGGATGATAGGAATGAATTAGAATGGATCGTACGAATGAATTAGAATGGATCGTACGAATGACTTAGAATGGATACATTCGAGCGAATGAATTAAAATGGATCGTACGAATGAATTAGAATGGATCATAGGAATGAATTAGAATGGATCGTGCAAATGAATTAGAATGGATATATTTGTGCGAATGAATTAGAATGGATCGTAGGAATGAATTAGAATGGATCGTACGAATGGATTAGAATGGATCGTACGAATGGATTAGAATGGATCATACGAATGAATTAGAATGGATCAAACAAATAAATTAGAAAGGTTACATTCGTGAGAATGAATTAGAATGGATCGTGCGAATGAATTAGAATCGATCGTACGAATGAATTAGAATGGATCGTACGAATTAATTAGATCATACGAATGAATTAGAATGGATCATACAAATTAATTAGAATCGGTCGTACGAATGTATTAGAATGGATCATGCAAATGAATTAGAAAGGTTACATTCGTGAGAATGAATTAGAATGGATCGTACGAATGAATTAGAATGGATTATGCGAATGAATTTGAATGGATCGTACGAATGAATTAGAATGGATCGAACGAATGAATTAGAATGGAATGGATCGTATGAACGAATTAGAATGGATACATTCGAGCGAATGAATTAGAATAGATCGTAGGAATGAATTAGAATGGATCATACGAATGAATTAGAATGGATCGTGCGAATTAATTAGAATGGATTGTACGAATGAATTAGAATGGATACATTCGTGCGAATGAATTAGAATGGATCGGACGAATGAATTAGAATGGATCATACGATTCATTCTAATTCATTCAGACGATCCATTCTAATGCATTCGTACGATTCATTCTAATTCATTCGCACGATCCATTCTAATTCATTCGTACGATCCATTCTTATTCATTCATACGATCCATTCTAATTCATTCACACAATCCATTCTAATTCATTCGTATGATCCATTCTAATTCATTCATACGATCCATTCTAATTCATTCGCACAATCCATTCTAATTCATTCGTACGATCCATTCTAATTCATTCGTATGATCCATTCGAACTTATTCGGATCCATTCGTACGATCCATTCTAATCCATTCGTATGATCCATTCTAATTCATTCGTACGATCCATCCTAATTCATTCTCACAAATGTAACCATTCTAATTCATTCGTTCGATCCATTCTAATCCATTCGTACGATCCATTCTAATTTATTCGCATGAATGTAACATTTCTAATTCATTCGTACGATCCATTCTAATTCATTCATACAATCCATTATAATTCATTCGCACAAATGTATCAATTCTAATTAATTCGTACGATCCATACGATCCATTCTAATTCATTCGTATGATCCATTCTTATTCATTCACACGATCCAGTCTAATTGATTCGCACGATCCATTCTAATTCATTCGCACGAATGTATCCATTCTAATTCATTAGTACGATCTATTCCAAATCATTAATATGATCCATTCTAATTCATTCGTACGATCCATTCTAATTCATATGCACAAAGGTATCCATTCTAATTCATTCGTACGATCCATTCAAATTTATTCGCATGATCCATTCTAATTCATTCGTACAATCCATTCTAATTCACCTCCCAAATGTAACCTTTCTAATTTATTCGTACGATCCAGTCTAATTCATTCGTACGATCCATTCTAATTGATACGCATGAATGTATCGTACGAATGAATTAGAATGGATCGTACAAATGAATTAGAAAGGTTACATTTGTGAGAAAGAATTAGAATGGATCGTACGAATGAATGAGAATGGATCGTACGAATGAATTAGAATGGATCGTATGAATGAATTAGAATGGATCATATGAATGAATTAGAATGGTTACATTCGAACGAATGAATTAGAATGGATCGTACGAATGGATTAGAATGCATTGTACGAATGAATTAGAATATATACATTTGTGCGAATGAATTAGATTGCATCGTACGAATGAATTAGAATGGATCATACGAATAAATTAGAATGGATACATTCGAGCGAATGAATTAGAATGGATCGTACGAATGAATTAGAATGGATCATAGGAATGAATTAGAATGGATCGTGCAAATGAATTAGAATGGATACATTCGTGCGAATGAATTAGAATGGATCGTAGGAATGAATTAGAATGGATCGTACGAATGCATTAGAATGGATACATTCGTGCGAATGAATTAGAATGGATCATACGAATGAATTAGAATGGATCGTGTGAATGAATTAGAATGGATCATACGAATGAATTAGAATGGATCGTGTGAATGAATTACAATGGATCGTACGAATGAATTAGAATGGATACATTTGTGCGAATGAATTAGAATGCATCGTACGAATGAATTAGAATGGATCGTATGAATGAATTAGAATCAATACATTCGAGCGAATGAATTAGAATGGATCGTACGAATGAATTAGAATAGATCATAAGAATGAATTAGAATGGATCGTGCAAATGAATTAGAATGGATCGTACGAATGAATTAGAATGGATCGTACGAATGAATTAGAATGGATCGTACGAAGGGATTAGAACGCATTGTACGAATGAATTAGAATGGATCGTACGAATGAATTTGAATGAATTGCACGAATTGAATTAGAATGGATCATACGAATGAATTAGAATGGATCGTGCGAATGAATTAGAATTGATCATATGAATGAATTGAATGGATCGTACGAATGAATTAGAATGGATCGTGCGAATGAATTTGAATGGATCGTATGAATAAATTAGAATGGATCATACGAATGAATTAAAATGGATACATTTGTGCGAATGAATTAGAATGGATCATACGATCTAATTAGAATGGATCGTACGAATGAATTAGAATGGATCGTACGAATGAATTAGAATGGATCGTACGAAAAAATTAGAATGGATTGTACGAATAAATTAGAATAGATCGTGCGAATGAATTAGAATGGATCGTACGAAAGAATTAGAATGGATCGTACGAATAAATTAGAATAGATCATACGAATGAATTAGAATCGATCGTGCGAATGAATTAGAATGGATCGTACGAATGAATTAGAATGGATCGTGCGAATGAATTAGAATGAATTGTACGAATGAATTAGAATAGATCGTGCGAATAAATTAGAATGGATCATACAAATGAATTAGAATAGATATATTCATGCGACTGAATTAGAATGGATCGTACGAATGTATTAGAATGGATCGTACGAATGAATTAGAATGGATACATTCGAGCGAATGAATTAGAATGGATCGTGCGATTAATTAGATTGGATCGTGCAAATGAATTAAAATGGATCGTACTAATGGATTGGAATGGATCATACGAATGAATTAGAATGGATCATACAAATGAATTAGAAAGGAATTAAAATGGATCGTACGAATGAATTAGAATGGATCGTGCGAATGAATTAGAATTGAATATACGAATGAATTAGAATGGATTGTACGAATGAATTAGAAGGGATATATACATTCATGCGAATGAATTAAAATGGATCATGCAAATGAATTAGAATGGATATATTTGATTATACGATCCATTCTAATTCATTCGGTGGATCCATTCTAATTCATTCGTACGATCCATTCTAATTCATTCGCACGATCCATTCTAATTCATTCGTGCGATCCATTCAAATTCATTCGTACGAATGAATTAGAATAGATCTATTCTAAAATTAGTTAGAATGGATCCTTCGAATGAATTAGAATCGATCGTACGAATGAATTAGAATGGATTGTGCGAATGAATTAGAATGGATCATATGAATGAATAAGAATGGATCGTACGAATGAATTAGAATGGATCATGCGAATGAATTAGAATGAATCGTACAAATGCATTAGAATGGATCGTACGAATGAATTAGAATGAATCGTACGATCCATTCTAATTCTTTCGTCCGATCCATTCTAATTCATTTGTACGATCCATTATAATTCATTAGCACGAATGTATCCATTCTGATTCATTCGTACGATCCATTCTAATTCATTCATATGATCAATTCTTATGTTGTACGAATGAATTAGAATGGATACATTCGAGCGAATGAATTAGAATAGATCGTAGGAATGAATTAGAATAGATCATACGAATGAATTAGAAATGGATCGTGCGAATGAATTAGAATGGATTGTACGAATGAATTAGAATGAATTCATTCGTGCGAATGAATTAGAATGGATACATTCGTGCGAATGAATTAGAATGGATGGGACGAATGAATTAGAATGGATCGTACGATTCATTCTATTTCATTTGTACGATCCATTCTAATGTATTCGTACGATTCATTATAATTCATTCGCACGATCCATTCTAATTCATTCGTACGATCCATTCTTATTCATTCATACGATTCATTCTAATTCATTCGTACGATCCATTCTAATTCATTCGTACGATCCATTCTAACTCATTCGGTGGATCCGTTCTAATTCATTCATACGATCCATTCTAATTCATTCGCACGATCCATTCTAATTCATTCGTATAATCCATTCAAATTTATTCGTATGATGCAATCTAATTCATTCGCACAAATGTATCTATTCTAATTCATTCGTACAATGTGTTCTAATCCATTCGCACAAATGTATCCATTCTAATTCATTCGTACGATCCATTCTAATCCATTCGTACGATCCATTCTAATTCATTCGTACGAATGTAACAATTCTAATTCATTCGTACGATACATTCTAATTCATTCCTACGATCCATTCTAATTCATTCGTACGATCTAATTCATTCGTACGATCCATTCTAATTCATTCATACGATCGATTCTAATTCATTCACATGATCCATTCTAATTCATTCGTACGAATGGATTAGAATGCATTGTACGAATGAATTAGAATAGATACATTTGTGCGATGAATTAGAATTTGAATTACATTCGATCGTACGAATTAATTAGAATGGATACATTCGTGCGAATGAATTAGAATGGATTGTATGAATGAATTAGAATGGATCGTACGAATGAATTAGAATGGTTACATTCGTGCGAATGAATTAGAATGGATCGTACGAATGGATTAGAATGGATCGAACGAATGAATTAGAATGGATCGTACAAATGAATTAGAAAGGTTATATTTGTGAGAATGAATTAGAATGGATCGTACGAATGAATTAGAATGGATCGTACGAATGGATTAGAATGGATCGTACGAATGGATTAGAATGGATCGTACAAATGAATTAGAATGGATTATACGAATGAATTAGAATGGATCGTACGAATGAATTAGAATGGATACATTCGTGCGAATGAATTAGAATGGATTGTACGAATGAATTAGAATGGATCATAGGAATGAATTAGAATGGATCGTCCAAATGAATTAGAATGGATACATTATTGCGAATGAATTAGAATGGATTGTAGGAATGAATTAGAATGGATCATACGAATGAATTATAATGGTTACATTCGTGCGAATGAATTAGAATGGATCGTACGAATGGATTAGAAAGGATCGTACGAATGGATTAGAATGGATCGTACGAATGAATTAGAATGGATCGTACGGATGAATTAGAATGGATCGTACGAATGGATTAGAGTAGATCGTACGAATGAATTAGAATAGATCGTACGAATGAATTAGAATGGATCGTATGAATGAACTGGAATGGATCTAGCAAATGAATTAGAATGGATTGTACGAATGAATTAGAATGGATACATTTGTGCGAATGAATTAGAATGGATCGTGCGAATAAATTAGAATGGATCGTGCGAATGAATTAGAATGGATATATTTATGCGAATGAATTAGAATGGATCGAACGAGTGAATTAGAATGGATACATTTGTGCAAATGAATTAGAATGGATCGTACGAATGAATTATAATGGATACATTTGTGCGAATGAATTTGAATGGATCGTACGAATGAATTAGAATGGATCGTACGAATGAATTAGATTATACGAACGAATTAGAAAGGATCGTACGAATGAATTAGAATGGATACATTCGTGCAAATGAATTAGAATGGATCGTAGGAATGAATTAGAATGGATCATACGAATGAATTAGAATGGTTACATTCGTGCGAATGATTTAGAATGGATCGTACGAATGGTTTAGAATGGATCGTACGAATAGATTAGAATGGATCGTACAAATGAATTAGAAAGGTTACATTTGTGAGAATGAATTAGAATGAATCGTACGAATGAATTAGAATGGATCGTACAAATGGATTAGAATGGATCGTACGAATGTATTAGAATGGATCGTACGAATGAATTAGAAAGGTTACATTCGTGAGAATGAATTAGAATGGATCGTACGAATGAATTAGAATGGATCCTACGAACGAATTAAAATGGATCGTACGAATGAATTAGAATGGATCATATGAACGAATTAGAATGGATCGTACGAATGAATTAGAATGGATACATTCGTATGATCCATTCTAATTCATTCGTACGATCGATTCTTATTCATTCGTACGATCCATTCAAATTCTTTCGCATGATGCATTCTAATTTATTCGTACGATCCGTACGATCCATTCTAATTCATTCGTACGATCGATTCTAATTCATTCGCACGATCCATTCTAATTCATTTGTACGATCCATTCTAATTCATTTGTATGATCCATTCTAATTCATTCGTACGATCCATTCTAATTCATTCTCACAAATGTAACCTTTCTAATTCATTTGTACGATCCATTCTAATTCATTCGTACGATCCATTCTAATGCATTTGTACGATCCATTCTAAACCATTCGTACGATCCATTCTTATTCATTCGCAAGAATATAACCATTCTAATTCATTCGTACGATCCATTCTAATTCATTCCTACGATCCATTCTATTTCATTCTAATTCATTTGCACGATCCATTCTATTTCATTCCTATGATCTATTCTAATTCATTCGTACGATCCATTCTAATTCATTCGCACGAATGTATCCATTCTAATTCATTCGTACGATCCATTCTAATTCATTCGCACAAATGTATCCATTCTAATTCATTCGTACGATCCTTTCTAATTCATTAGCACAAATGTATCCATTCTAATTCATTCGTTCGATCCATTCTAACTTATTCGCATAAATATATCCAATATAATTCATTCGTACGATCCATTCTAATTCATTCACACGATCCATTCTAATTCATTCGCACAAAAATATCCATTCTAATTCATTTGTACAATCCATTCTAATTCATTCGCATGATCCATTCTAATTCATTCGTACGACCTATTCTAATTCATTCGTACGATCCATACTAATCCATTCGTACGATCCATTCTAATCCATTCGTACGATCCATTCTAATTTATTTGTACGAACCATTCTAATTCATTCTCACAAATGTAAACTTTCTAATTCATTTGTATGATCCATTCTAATCTATTCGTACGATCCATTCTAATTCATTCGCACAATCCATTCAAATTCATTCGCACGATCCATTCTAATTCATTCGTACGATCCATTCTAATTCATTCGCACAAATGTATCCATTCTAATTCATTCGTACGATCCATTCTAATTCATTCGTATGATCCATTCTACCTCATTCGACAAATGTATCCATTCTAATTTATTCGTACGATCCATTCTAATCCATTCGTACGATCCATTCTAATCCATTCGTACGATCCATTCTAATTCATTCGTACGATCCATTCTAATTCATTCAAACGATCTATTCTAATTCATTCGCATGATCAATTCTAATTCATTCGCACGATCCATTCTAATTCATTCATACGATTTATTCTAATTCATTCGTTCGATCCATTCTAATTCATTCGCATGATCCATTCAAATTAATTCGCATGATCCATTCTAATTCGTTCATACGATCCATTCTAATTCGTTCGTATGATTCATTCTAATCCATTCGTACGATCCATTCAAATTCATTCGCACGAATGTAACCTTTCTAATTCATTTGTACGATCCATTCTAATTCATTCGTACAATCCATTCTAATTCATTCGCACGAATGTAACCATTCTAATTCATTCGTACGATCCATTCTAATCCATTCGTACGATCCATTCTAATTCATTCGTACGATCCATTCTAATTCATTCTCACAAATGTAACCTTTCTAATTCATTTGTACGATCCATTCTAATTCTTCGTACGATCCATTCTAATCCATTCGTACGATCCATTCTAATTCATTCGTACGATCCATTCTAATCCATTCGTACGATCCATTCTAATCCATTCTAATTCATTCGTACGATCCATTCTAATCCATTCGTATGATCCATTCTAATTCATTCGTACGATCCATTCTAATCCATTCGTATGATCCATTCTAATTCATTCTCACAAACGTAACCTTTCTAATTCATTTGTACGATCCATTCTAATTCATTCGTACGATCCATTCTAATTCATTCGTATGATCCATTCTAATTCATTCGCACGAATGTATCCATTCTAATGCATTCGTACGATCCATTCTAATTTATTCGCACGATCCATTCATTCATTTGAATGATCCATTCTAATTCATTCGTACGATCCATTCTAATTCATTCTCACAAATGTATCCATTTAATTCATTCGCATGATCCATTCTAATTCATTCGTATGAATGAATTACAATGGATCGTACGAATGAATTAGAATGAATCATACGAATGAATTTGAATGGATTGTAGGAATGATGTAGAATGGATCATACGAATGAATTAGAATGGTTATATTCGTGCGAATGAACTAGAATGGATCGTACGAATGGATTAGAATGTATCATACGAATGAATTAGAATGGATCGTACGAGCGAATTAGAATGGATACATTCGTGCGAATGAATTAGAATGGATCGTAGGAATGAATTAGAATGGATCGTACGAATGAATTAGAATGGATCGTGCGACTGAATTAGAATGAATCGTACGAATGCATTAGAATGGATCGTACGAATGAATTAGAATAGATCGTAGGAATGAATTAGAATGAATCGTAGGAATGAATTAGAATGGATCGTACGAATGAATTAGAATGGTTACATTCGTGCGAATGAATTAGAATGGATTGTACGAATGAATTAGAATGGATCGTACGAATGAATTAGAATGGATCATGCGATTGAATGAATGGATCGTGCGAATGAATTAGAATGGATCGTACGAATGCATTAGAATGGATACATTCGTGCGAATGAATTAGAATGGATCGTACAAATGAATTAGAATGGATCGTACGTAGGAATGAATTAGAATGGATTGTGCGAATGAATTAGAATGGATTGTACGAATGAATTAGAATGGATACATACAAATGAATTAAAAATGTTAATTTCGTGAGAATAAATTAGAATGGATCGTAGGAATGAATTAGAATGGATCATACGAATGATTTAGAATGATTACATTCGAGCGAATGAATTAGAATGGATCGTGCGAATGAATTAGAATGGATCATGCGATTGAATGAATGGATTGTGCGAATGAATTAGAATGGATCGTACGAATGCATTAGAATGGATACATTCGTGCGAATGAATTAGAATGGATCATACGAATGAATTAGAATGGATCGTACGTAGGAATGAATTAGAATGGATTGTGCGAATGAATTAGAATGGATTGTACGAATGAATTAGAATGGATACATACAAATGAATTAGAAATGTTACATTCGTGAGAATAAATTAGAATGGATCGTAGGAATGAATTAGAATGGATCGTACGAATGATTTAGAATGATTACATTCGAGCGAATGAATTAGAATGGATCGTACAAATGAATTAGAATGGATCGTGCAAATGAATTAGAATGGATCGTACGAATGAATTAGAATGGATCGTGCGAATGAATTAGAATGGATCGTACGAATGAATTAGAATGGATCGTACAAATGAATTAGAAAGGTTACATTTGTGAGAATGAATTAGAATGGATCGTACAATTCAATCTAATTCATTTGTACGATCCATTCAAATTCATTCGCACGATCCATTCTAATTCATTCGCACGATCCATTCTAATTCATTCGTACGATCCATTCTAATTCATTCCTACGATCCATTCTAATTCTTTCGCACGAATGTATCCATTCTAATGCATTCGTACGATTTATTCTAATTCATTCGTACGATCCATTCTAATTCATTCGTCCGATCCATTCTAATTCATTCGTCCGATCCATTCTAATTCATTCGCACGAATGTATCCATTCTAATTCATTTTACAATCCATTCTAATTCATTTGCACGATCCATTCTAATTCATTCGTATGATCCATTCTAATTCATTCCTATGATCTATTCTAATTTATTCACTTGAATATATCCATTCTAATTCATTCGTTTGATCCATTCTAATTCATTTGTACGATCCATTCTAATTCATTCGTATGATCCATTCTAACTCATTCGTACGATCCATTCTAATTCATTCTCACGAATGTAACCTTTCTAATTCATTCGTACGATCCATTCTGATCCATTCGTACAATCCATTCTAATCCATTCGTACGATCCATTCTAATCCATTCGTACGATCCATTCTAATTCATTCGTACGATCCATTCTAATTCATTCTCACAAATGTAACCTTTCTAATTCATTTGTATAATCCATTCTAATTCATTCGTACGATCCATTCTAATCCATTCGTACGATCCATTCTAATTCCTTCGTACGATACATTCGAGCGATCCATTCTAATTCATTTGCACGATCCATTCTAATTCATTCCTATGATCCAATCTAATTCATTCGTAAATCCATTCTAATTCATTCGCTCGAATGTATCCATTCTAATTCATTCGTACGATCTATTCTAATTCGTTCGTACGATCCATTCTAATTCGTTCGTACGATCCATTCTAATTTATTCGTACGATCTATTCTAATTCATTCGTACGATCCATTCTAATCCATTCGTATGATCAATTCTAATTCAATTGCACGATCCATTCTAATTCATTCTCACGAATGTAACCTTTCTAATTAATTTGTATGATCCATGCTAATTCATTCGTATGATCCATTCTAATCCATTCGTACAATCCATTCTAATTCAATTCGTGCAATCCATTCAAATTCATTCGCACAAATGTATCCATTCTAATTCATTCGTATGATCCATTCTAATTCTTTCGCACGAATGTATCCATTCTAATGCATTTGTACGATCCATTCTAATTCATTCGCACGATCCATTCTAATTCATTCGTATGATCAATTCTAATTCATTCACACGATCCATTCTAATTCATTCGTACGATCTAATTCATTCGTACGATCCATTCTAGTTCATTCGTATGATCGATTCTAATTCATTCGCACGATCCATTCTAATTCATTTGCATGAATGTATCCATTCTAATTTATTCGTACGATCCAGTCTAATTCATTCGTACGATCCATTCTAATTCATTCGTACGAAAATATCCATTCTAATTCATTCGTATGGTCCTTTCTAATTCAGTCGCACGATCCATTCTAATTCTTTCATATGATCCATTCTAATACATTCGCACGAATGTATCCATTCTAGTTCATTCGTACGCTCCATTCTAATTCATTCCTACGCTCCATTCTTATTCATCGCACAAATGTATCCATTCTAATTTATTCGTACGATCCATTCAAATTCAATTGTATAATCCATTCTAATTCATTCGCACGATAAATTCTAATTCATTCGTTCGATCCATTCTAATTCATTCGCACGAATGTATCCATTCTAATTCATTCGTACGATCCATTCTAATTCATTCGCATGATCCATTCTAACTCATTCCGTGGATCCATTCTAATTCATTCGTACGATCCATTCTAATTTATTCGCACGATCCATTCTAATTTATTCGTACGATCCATTCTAATTCATTCGTACGATCTATTCTAATTCATTCGCATGATCCATTCTAATTCATTCGTATGATCCATTCTAATTCATTCATACAATCCATTCTAATTCATTCGTACGATCAATTCTAATTCATTCGCACGAATGTATCTATTCTAATTCATTTGCACGATCCATTCTAATTCATTCCTATGATCCATTCTAATTTATTTCGTATGATCCATTCTAATTCATTCCTATGATCCATTCTTATTCATTCATACGATCCATTCTAATTCATTCGTATGAATGAATTAGAATGGATCGTGTGAATAAATTAGAATGGATTGTATGAATGAATTAGAATGGATCGTACGAATGAATAAGAATGGATCGTATGAATCAATTCTAATGGATCGTACGAATGAATTAGAATGGATCGTGCGAATGAATTAGAATGGATCGTACGAATAATTTAGAATGGATCGTACGAATGAATTAGAATGGATATATTCGTGCGAATGAATTAGAATGGATCGTGCGAATGAATTAGAATGGATCATACGAATGAATTAGAATGGATACATTTGTGACAATGAATTAGAATGGATCATACGATCCATTCTAATTCATTCCGCTCGAATGTATCCATTCTAATTCATTCGTTCGATCCATTCTAATTCATTCGTACAATCCATTCTACTTCATTCGTATGATCCATTCTAATTCATTCGCACGATCCATTCTAATTCATTCGTACGATCGATCCATTCTAATTTATTCGCACGATCAATTCTAATTCATTCGCACGAATGTATCCATTCTAATTCATTCGTACGATCCATTCTAATTCATTCGTACGATCCATTCTAATTCATTCTCACGAATGTATCCATTCTAATTCATTCGTTCGATCTATTCTAATTCATTCGCACAAATGTATCCATTCTAATTCATTCGTACAATCCATTCTAATTCATTCGCATGATCCATTCTAATTCATTCGTACGATCCATTCTAATCCATTCGTATGATCCATTCTAATTCGCTCGTATGATCCATTCTAATTCGTAGGAATGAATTAGAATGGATCGTACGAATGAATTAGAATGGATCGTACGAATGAATTAGAATGGATCGTGCGAATGAATTAGAATTGATCATACGAATGAATTAGAATGGATTGTACGAATGAATTAGAATGGATACATTTGTGCGAATGAATTAGAATAGATCGTGCGAATGAATTAGAATGAATTGTACGAATGAATTAGAATGGATACATTCGTACGAATGAATTAGAATGGATCGTACGAATGAATTAGAATGGATCATGCGAATGAATTTGAATGGATTGTACGAATGAATTAGAATGGATCGAACGAATGAATTTGAATGGATCATGCGAATGAATAAGAATAGATCGTAGGAACGAATTAGAATGGATAATACGAATGAATTAGAATGGATCATGCGAATGAATTAGAATGGATCGTACGAATGAATTAGAATGGATCGTACAAATGAATTAGAATGGATCATGCGAATGAATTTGAATGGATCGTATGAATGAATTAGAATGGATCGAACGAATGAATGAGAATGGATACATTCGAGCGAATAAATTAGAATAGATCGTAGGAATGAATTAGAATGGATCATACGAATGAATTAGAATGGGTCGTGCGAATGAATTAGAATGGATCGAACGAATGAATTAGAATGGATACATTCGAGCGAATGAATTATAATAGATCGTACGAATGAATTAGAATGGATCGTACGAATGATTTAGAATGGATCGTACGAATGGATTAGAATGGATCGTACGAATAAATTAGAATGAATCGTACGAATGAATTAGAATGAATCGTACAAATGAATTAGAAAGGTTACATTTGTGAGAATGAATTATAATGATCGTACGAATGGATTAGAATGGATCGTACGAATGGATTAGAATGGATCGTACGAATGGATTAGAATGGATCGTACGAATGAAATAGAATGGATCATACAAATGAATTAGAAAGGTTACATTCGCGAGAATGAATTACAATGGATCGTACAAATGAATTAGAATGGATCATGCGAATGAATTTGAATGGATCGTACGAATGAATTAGAATGGATCGTACGAATGAATTAGAATAGATCGTACGAATGGATTAGAATGGATCGTATGAATGGATTAGAATGGATATATTCGTGCGAATGAATTAGAATGGATCGAACGAATGAATTAGACTGGATCGTACGAATAAATTAGAATGGATACATTCGTGCGAATGAATTAGAATGGATCGTAGGAACGAATTAGAAGAGATCATACGAATAAATAGAATGGATCGTGCGAATGAATTAGATGGATTGTACGAATTTATTAGAATGGATACATTCGTGCGAATGAATTAGAATGTATCATTTGAAAGAATTAGAATGGATCGTGCGAATGAATTAGAAAGGATCATACGAATGAATTAGAATGGATATATTCGTGCGAATGAATTAGAATGGATCATACGAATGAATTAGACTGGATTATACGAATAAATTAGAATGGATACATTCGTGCGAATGAATTAGAATGGATCGTACGAATGAATTAGAATTGATCGAATGAATGAATTAGAATGGATCGTGCAAATGAATTAGAATGGATACATTCGTGCGAATGAATTAGAATGGATCGTACGAATGAATTAGAATGGATCATGCGTATGAATTAGAATGGATATATTTGTGAGAATGAATTAGAATGGATCGTACGAATGAATTAGAATGGATCGTATGAACGAATTAGAATGGATCGTACAAATGAATTAGAATGGATACATTCGAGCGAATGAATTAGAATAGATCGTACGAATGGATTAGAATGGATCGTACGAATGGATTAGAATGGATCGTACGAATGGATTAGAACACATTGTACGAATGAATTAGAATAGATACATTTGTTCGAATAAATTAGATTGCATTGTACGAATGAATTTAAATGGATCGGACGAATGAATTAGAATGGATCATGTGAATGAATTAGAATAGATCGTACGAATGAATTAGAATGGATACATTCGAGCGATCCATTCTAATTCATTTGTATGATCCATTCTAATTCATTCGTACGATCCATTCTAATTCTTTCGTACAATCCATTCTAATTCATTCGCACAATCCATTCTAATTAATTCGTATGATCCATTCTAATTCATTCGTACGATCCATTCTAATTAATTCGCACGATCCATTCTAATTCATTCGCACAATCCGTTCTAATTCATTCGTACAATCCATTCTAATTCATTCGCACGAATGTATCCATTCTAATTCATTCGCACGAATGTATCCATTCTAATTCATTCGTACGATCCATTCTAATTCATTCGCACGATCCATTCTAATTCATTCCTACGATCTTTTCTAATTCATTCGCTCGAATGAATTAGAATGGATCATACGAATGAATTAGAATGGATCGTACGAATGGATTAGAATGGATCGTACGAATGGATCGTGAGAATGAATTAGAATGGATCGTATGAATGAATTAGAATGGATCGTATGAATGAATTAGAATGGATACATTCATGCGAATGAATTAGAATGGATTGTGCGAATAAATTAGAACGGATTGTGCGAATGAATTAGAATGGATCGTACGAATGAATTAGAATGGATCATACGAATGAATTAGAATGGATCGTACGAATGAATTAGAATGGATCGTGTGAATGAATTAGAATGGATCGTACGAATGAATTAGAATGGATGGTACGAATGAATTAGAATGGATCGTACAAATGAATTAGAATGGATCGTTCGAATGTATCATACGAATGAATTAGAATGGATCATGCGAATGGATTAGAATGGATCATTCTAATTCATTCGTACAATCCATTCTAATTCATTCGCACGATCTATTCTAATTCATTCGCACAAATGTATCCATTCTAATTCATTCGTACAATCCATTCTAATTCATTCGTATGATCAATTCTAATTCATTCGCACGATCCATTCTAATTCATTCGTACGATCCATTCTAATTCATTCGCACGAATTTAACCATTCTAATTCATTCGTACGATCCATTCTAATTCATTCCTACGAATTAGAATGGATCATACGAACGAATTAGAATGGATCATACGAATGGATTAGAAAGGATCGTACGAATGAATTAGAATGGATCATGCGAATGAATTAGAATGGATTGTACGAATGAATTAGTATGGATACATTTGTGCGAATGAATTAGAATGGATCGAACGAATGAATTAGAATGGATACATTCGAGCGAATGAATTAGAATGGATCGTACGAATGAATTAGAATGGATAATAGCAATGAATTAGAAAGGTTACATTCGTGAGAATGAATTAGAATGGATCGTCCGAATGAATTAGAAAGGATCATGCGAATGAATTAGAATGAATCGTACGAATGGATTAGAATGGATTGTACGACTGGATTAGAACGCATTATACGAATGAATTAGAATAGATACATTTGTGAGAATGAATTAGATTGCATCGTACGAATGAATTTGAATGGATTGTACGAATAAATTAGAATGAATCGTACGAATGAATTAGAATGGATTATGCGAATGAATTAGAATAGATCGTACGAATGAATTCGGATGGATCGTGCGAACGAATTAGAATGGATCGTATGAATGAATTATAATGGATACATTCGAGCGAATGAATTAGAATGGATCGTACGAATGAATAAGAATGGATCATAGGAATGAATTAGAATGGATCGTGCAAATGAATTAGAATGGATACATTCGTGCGAATGAATTAGAATGGATCGTAGGAATGAATTAGAATGGATCGTACGAATGAATTAGAATGCTTACATTCGTGCGAATGAATTAGAATGGATCATACAAATGGATTAGAATGTATCGTACGAATGGATTAGAATGGATCGTACGAATGGATTAGAATGGATCATACGAATGAATTAGAATGGATCATACAAATGAATTAGAAAGGTTACATTCTTGACAATGAATTAGAATGGATCGTACGAATGAATTAGAATGGATCATGCGAATGAATTTCAATGGATCGTACGACTGAATTAGAATGGATCGAACGAATGAATTAGAATGGATACATTCGAGCGAATGAATTAGAATAGATCGTAGGAATGAATTAGAATGGATCATACGAAATAATTAGAATGGATTGTACGAATGAATTAGAATTGATTATACGAATAAATTAGAATGGATCGTATGAATGAACTAGAATGGATCGTACGAATGAATTAGAATGGATCATATGAATCAATTAGAATGGTTACATTCGTGCGAATGAATTAGAATGGATCATACAAATGGATTAGAATGTATCGTACGAATGGATTAGAATGGATGGTACGAATGGATTAGAATGGATCATATGAATTAATTAGAATGGATCATACAAATGAATTAGAAAGGTTACATTCATGACAATGAATTAGAATGGATCATACGAATGAATTAGAATTGATCATGCGAATGAATTTCAATGGATCGTACAAATGAATTAGAATGGATCGAACGAATGAATTAGAATGGATACATTCGAGCGAATGAATTAGAATAGATCGTAGGAATGAATTAGAATGGATCATACGAAATAATTAGAATGGATCGTGCGAATGAATTCGAATGGATTGTACGAATGGATAAGAATAGATACATTCGTGCGAGAATGAATCGTACGATCCATTCTAATTCATTCGTCTGATCCATTCTAATTCATTCGCACGAATGTATCTATTCTAATTCAATCGTACTATCCTTTTTAATTCATTCGTATGATCCATTTTAATTCATTCTCACGAATGTAACCTTTCTAATTCATTTGTACGATCCATTCTAATTAGAAAGGTTACATTCGAGTGAATGAATTAGAATAGATCGTAGGAATGAATTAGAATGGATAAAAGGAATGAATTAGAATTGATCGTACGAATGAATTAGAATGGATCGTGCGAATGAATTAGAATGGATCGTGCAAATGAATTAGAATGGATACATTCGTGCGAATGAATTAGAATGGATCGTAGGAATGAATTAGAATGGATCGTACGAATGAATTAGAATGGTTATATTCGTGCGAATGAATTAGAATGGATCGTACGTACGAATGAATTAGAATGGATCGTACGAATGAATTAGAATGGATCGTACGAATGGATTAGAATGGATCGTACGAATGGATTAGAATGGATCGCACGAATGAATTAGAATGGATCGAACAAATGAATTAGAATGGATACATTCGAGCGAATGAATTAGAATAGATTATAGGAATGAATTAGAATGGATCATACGAATGAATTAGAATGGATCGTGCGAATGAATTAGAATGGATTGTACGAATGAATTAGAATGGATACATTCGTGCGAATGAATTAGAATGGATCGGACGAATGAATTAGAATGGATCGTATAAATGAATTAGAATGGATCGTGCGAATGAATTAGAATGAATCGTACGAATGCATTAGAATGGATCATACGAATGAATTAGAATGAATCGTACGAATGAATTAGAACGGATCGTGCGAATGAATTAGAATGGATCGTACGAATGAATTAGAATGGATACATTTGGGCGAATGAGTTAGAATGGATCATACGAATGAATTAGAATGGATCGTGCAAATGAATTAGAATGGATCGTGCGAATGAATTAGAATGGATTGTACGAATGAATTAGAATGGATACATTCGAGTGAATGAATTAGAATAGATCGTATCAATGAATTAGAATGGATCATACGAATGAATTAGAATGGATCGTGCGAATGAATTAGAATGGATTGTACGAATGAATTAGAATGGATACATTCGAGCGAATGAATTAGAATAGATCGTAGGAATGAATTAGAATGGATCGTACGAATGAATTAGAATGGGTCGTGCGAATGAATTAGAATGGATTGTATGAATGATTAGAATGGATACATTTGTGAGAATGAATTAGAATGTATTGTGCGAATGAATTAGAATGGATCGTACGAATGAATTGGAATGGATTGTGCGAATGAATTAGAATGGATTGTATGAATGAATAAGAATGGAACGTACAAATGAATTAGAATGGATCGTGCGAATGAATTAGAATGAATCGTACGAATGCATTAGAATGGATCGTACGAATGAATTAGAATGAATCGTACGATCCATTATAATTCATTCGTCCGATCTATTCTAATTCATTCGCACGAATGTATCCATTCTAATTCATTCGTACAATCAATTCTAATTCATTCGCACGATCCATTCTAATTCATTCGTATGATCCATTCTAATTTATTCCTACGATCTATTCTAATTCATTCGCTCAAATGTATCCATTCTAATTCATTCGTACAATCCATTCTAATTCATTCGCACGATCCATTCTAGTTCATTCGTATGATCCATTCTAATTCATTCGTACGATCCATTCTAATTCATTCGTATGATCCATTCTAACTCATTCGCACAAATGTATCCATTCTAATTCATTCGTACGATCCATTCTAATTCATTCGCACGATCCATTCTAATTCATTCATACGATCCATTCTTATTCATTCGTACGATCCATTCTAATTCATTCGCACGATCCATTCTAATTCATTCGTACGATCCATTCTAATTCATTCGCACGAATGTAACCATTCTAATTCATTCGTATGATCCATTCTAATTCATTCCTACGATCCATTCTAATTCATTCGCACGAATGTATCCATTCTAATTCATTTGCACGATCCATTCTAATTCATACCTATGATCCATACTAATTCATTCGTACGATCCATTCTAATTCATTCGCTCGAATGTATCCATTCTAATTCATTCGTACGGTCCATTCTAATTCGTTCATACGATCCATTCTAATTCGTTCATACGATCCATTCTAATTCGTTCGTATGATCCATTCTAATTCATTCGCACGATCTATTCTAATTCATTCGTACGATCCATTCTAATCCATTCGTATGATCAATTCTAATTCATTCGCACGATCCATTCTAATTCATTCTCACGAATGTAACCTTTCTAATTCATTTGTATGATCCATTCTAATGCATTCGTACGATTCATTCTAATTCATTCGCACGATCCATTCTAATTCATTCGAACAATCCATTCTAATTCATTCGTCCGATCCATTCTAATTCATTCGCACGAATGTATCCATTCTAATTCATTCGTACATTCCATTCTAATTCATTCGCAGTATCCATTCTAATTTATTCGTACGATCCATTCTAATTCATTCTCACGAATGTAACCATTCTAATTTATTCGTACGATCCATTCAAATTCATTCGTACGATCCATTCTAATTCAGTCGTATGAATGTATCCAGTCTAATTCATTCGTACAATCCATTCTAATTCATTCGCACGATCCATTCTAATTCATTCGAATGATCCATTCTAATTCATTCCTACGATCTATTCTAATTCTTTCGCTCGAATGTATCCATTCTAATTCATTCGCACGATCCATTCTAATTCATTTGTACGATCCATTCTAATTCATTCGTACAATCCATTCTAATTCATTCGTATGATCCATTCTAATTCATTCCTATGATCTATTCTAATTCATTCGCTCGAATGTATCCATTCTAATTCATTCATTCGATCCATTCTAATTCATTCGTACGATCCATTCAAATTCATTCGCATGATCCATTCTAATTCATTCGTACGATCCATTCTAATTCATTTTCAAGAATGTAACCTTTCTAATTCATTTGTATGATCCATTCTAATTCATTCGTACGATACATTTGTGCGAATGAATTAGAATGGATCATAGGAATGAATTAGAATGTATCGTGCGAATGAATAAGAATGGATCGTGTGAATGAATTAGAATGGATCGTGCGAATGAATTAGAATGGATCGTGCGAACGAATTAGAATGGATCGTACGAATGAACTAGAATGGATCGTATGATCCATTCTAATTCATAGGAATGAATTAGAATGGATCGTACGAATGAATTAGAATGGTTACATTCGTGCGAATGAATTAGAATGGATCGTACGAATGAATTAGAATAGATCGTGCGAATGAATTAGAATTGATCATACAAATGAATTAGAATGGTTTGTACGAATGAATTAGAATGGATACATTTGTGCGAATAAATTAGAATAGATCGTGCAAATGAATTAGAATGGATTGTACGAATGAATTAGAATGGATACATTCGTACGAATGAATTAGAATGGATCGTACGAATGAATTAGAATGGATCATGCGAATGAATTTGAATGGAATGTACGAATTAATTTGAATGGATCGAACGAATGAATTTGAATGGATCATGCGAATGAATAACAATAGATCGTAGGAATGAATTAGAATGGATAATACGAATGAATTAGAATGGATCATGCGAATGAATTAGAAAGGATCGTACGAATGAATTAGAATGTATATATTCGTGCGAATGAATTAGAATGGATCGTACGAATGAATTAGACTAGATCGTACGAATAAATTAGAATGGATACATTCGTGCGAATGAATTAGAATGGATCGTACGAATGAATTAGAATGGATCGAATGAATGAATTAGAATGGATCGTGCAAATGAA
Source organism: Chamaelirium japonicum (assembly GCA_947650365.1). Classification (NCBI taxonomy): domain Eukaryota; kingdom Viridiplantae; phylum Streptophyta; class Magnoliopsida; order Liliales; family Melanthiaceae; genus Chamaelirium; species Chamaelirium japonicum. The sequence goes on along the minus strand of CANTAL010000070.1, from coordinate 626,565 downwards.
TTAGAATGGATACATTCGTGCGAATGAATTAGAATGGATCGTATGAATGAATTAGAATGGATCATGTGAATGAATTAGAATGGATACATTTGTGAGAATGAATTAGAATGACTCATACGAATGAATTAGAATGGATCATACGAATGAATTAGAATGGATCGTGCAAATGAATTAGAATGGATCGTGCGAATGAATTAGAATGGATTGTACGAATGAATTAGAATGGATACATTCGAGTGAATGAATTAGAATAGATCGTATGAATGAATTAGAATGGATCATACGAATGAATTAGAATGGATCGTGCGAATGAATTAGAATGGATTGTAAAAATGAATTAGAATGGATACATTCGAGCGAATGAATTAGAATAGATCGTAGGAATGAATTAGAATGGATCGTACGAATGAATTAGAATGGGTCGTGCGAATGAATTAGAATGGATTGTATGAATGATTAGAATGGATACATTTGTGAGAATGAATTAGAATGTATTGTGCGAATGAATTAGAATGGATCGTACGAATGAATTAGAATGGATTGTGCGAATGAATTAGAATGGATTGTATGAATGAATAAGAATGGAACGTACAAATGAATTAGAATGGATCGTGCGAATGAATTAGAATGAATCGTACGAATGCATTAGAATGGATCGTACGAATGAATTAGAATGAATCGTACGATCCATTATAATTCATTCGTCCGATCTATTCTAATTCATTCGCACGAATGTATCCATTCTAATTCATTCGTACAATCAATTCTAATTCATTCGCACGATCCATTCTAATTCATTCGTATGATCCATTCTAATTTATTCCTACGATCTATTCTAATTCATTCGCTCAAATGTATCCATTCTAATTCATTCGTACAATCCATTCTAATTCATTCGCACGATCCATTCTAGTTCATTCGTATGATCCATTCTAATTCATTCGTACGATCCATTCTAATTCATTCGTATGATCCATTCTAACTCATTCGCACAAATGTATCCATTATAATTCATTCGTACGATCCATTCTAATTCATTCGCACGATCCATTCTAATTCATTCATACGATCCATTCTTATTCATTCGTACGATCCATTCTAATTCATTCGCACGATCCATTCTAATTCATTCGTACGATCCATTCTAATTCATTCGCACGAATGTAACCATTCTAATTCATTCGTATGATCCATTCTAATTCATTCCTACGATCCATTCTAATTCATTCGCACGAATGTATCCATTCTAATTCATTTGCACGATCCATTCTAATTCATACCTATGATCCATACTAATTCATTCGTACGATCCATTCTAATTCATTCGCTCGAATGTATCCATTCTAATTCATTCGTACGGTCCATTCTAATTCGTTCATACGATCCATTCTAATTCGTTCATACGATCCATTCTAATTCGTTCGTATGATCTATTCTAATTCATTCGCACGATCTATTCTAATTCATTCGTACGATCCATTCTAATCCATTCGTATGATCAATTCTAATTCATTCGCACGATCCATTCTAATTCATTCTCACGAATGTAACCTTTCTAATTCATTTGTATGATCCATTCTAATGCATTCGTACGATTCATTCTAATTCATTCGCACGATCCATTCTAATTCATTCGAACAATCCATTCTAATTCATTCGTCCGATCCATTCTAATTCATTCGCACGAATGTATCCATTCTAATTCATTCGTACATTCCATTCTAATTCATTCGCAGTATCCATTCTAATTTATTCGTACGATCCATTCTAATTCATTCTCACGAATGTAACCATTCTAATTTATTCGTACGATCCATTCAAATTCATTCGTACGATCCATTCTAATTCAGTCGTATGAATGTATCCAGTCTAATTCATTCGTACAATCCATTCTAATTCATTCGCACGATCCATTCTAATTCATTCGAATGATCCATTCTAATTCATTCCTACGATCTATTCTAATTCTTTCGCTCGAATGTATCCATTCTAATTCATTCGCACGATCCATTCTAATTCATTTGTACGATCCATTCTAATTCATTCGTATAATCCATTCTAATTCATTCGTATGATCCATTCTAAGTCATTCCTATGATCTACTCTAATTCATTCGCTCGAATGTATCCATTCTAATTCATTCATTCGATCCATTCTAATTCATTCGTACGATCCATTCAAATTCATTCGCATGATCCATTCTAATTCATTCGTACGATCCATTCTAATTCATTTTCAAGAATGTAACCTTTCTAATTCATTTGTATGATCCATTCTAATTCATTCGTACGATACATTTGTGCGAATGAATTAGAATGGATCATAGGAATGAATTAGAATGTATCGTGCGAATGAATAAGAATGGATCATGTGAATGAATTAGAATGGATCGTGCGAATGAATTAGATTGGATCGTGCGAACGAATTAGAATGGATCGTACGAATGAACTAGAATGGATCGTATGATCCATTCTAATTCATAGGAATGAATTAGAATGGATCGTACGAATGAATTAGAATGGTTACATTCGTGCGAATGAATTAGAATGGATCGTACGAATGAATTAGAATAGATCGTGCGAATGAATTAGAATTGATCATACAAATGAATTAGAATGGTTTGTACGAATGAATTAGAATGGATACATTTGTGCGAATAAATTAGAATAGATCGTGCAAATGAATTAGAATGGATTGTACGAATGAATTAGAATGGATACATTCATACGAATGAATTAGAATGGATCGTACGAATGAATTAGAATGGATCATGCGAATGAATTTGAATGGAATGTACGAATTAATTTGAATGGATCGAACGAATGAATTTGAATGGATCATGCGAATGAATAACAATAGATCGTAGGAATGAATTAGAATGGATAATACGAATGAATTAGAATGGATCATGCGAATGAATTAGAAAGGATCGTACGAATGAATTAGAATGTATATATTCGTGCGAATGAATTAGAATGGATCGTACGAATGAATTAGACTAGATCGTACGAATAAATTAGAATGGATACATTCGTGCGAATGAATTAGAATGGATCGTACGAATGAATTAGAATGGATCGAATGAATGAATTAGAATGGATCGTGCAAATGAATTAGAATGGTTACATTCGTGCGAATGAATTAGAATGGATCGTATGAATGAATTAGAATGGATCATGTGAATGAATTAGAATGGATACATTTGTGAGAATGAATTAGAATGACTCATACGAATGAATTAGAATGGATCGTATGAATGAATTAGAATGGATCGTACGAATGAATTAGAATGGATACATTCGAGCGAATGAATTAGAATGGATCGTACGAATGGATTAGAATGGATCGTACGAATGGATTAGAAGGCATTGTACGAATGAATTAGAATAGATATATTTGTGCGAATGAATTAGATTGTATCGTACGAATGAATTTGAATGGATCGGACGAATGAATTAGAATGGATCGTACGAATGAATTAGAATGGATCAGGCGAATGAATTAGAATTGATCGTACGAATGAATTAGAATGGATACATTCGAGCGATCCACTCTAATTCATTTGTACGATCCATTCTAATTCATTCGTACAATCCATTCTAATTCATTCGTACAATCCATTCTAATTCATTCGCACGATCCATTCTAATTCATTCGTATGATCTATTCTAATTCATTCGTACGATCCATTCTAATTCATTCGCACGATCCATTCTAATTCATTCGCACAATCCATTCTAATTCATTCTCACGAATGTATCCATTCTAATTCATTCGTACGATCTATTCTAATTCATTCGCACGATCCATTCTAATTCATTCCTACGATCTATTCTAATTCATTCCCTCGAATGAATTAGAATGGATCATACAAATGAATTAGAATGGATCGTACGAATGGATTAGATTGGATCGTACAAATGGATCATGCGAATGAATTAGAATGGATCATACGAATGAATTAGAATGGATCGTACGAATGAATTAGAATGGATACATTCGTGCGAATGAATTAGAATGGATTGTGCGAATGAATTAGAACGGATTGTGCGAATGAATTAGAATGGATCGTACGAATGAATTAGAATGGATCAGACGAATGAATTAGAATGGATCGTACGAATGAATTAGAATGGATCGTGTGAATGAATTAGAATGTATTGTACGAATAAATTAGAATGGATCGTACGAATGAATAAGAATGGATCGTACGAATCAATTCTAATGGATCGTACGAATGAATTAGAATGGATCGTGCGAATGAATTAGAATGGATCGTACGAATGAATTAGAATGGATCGTACGAATGAATTAGAATGGATCGTGCGAATGAATTAGAATGGATCATACGAATGAATTAGAATGGATACATTTGTGAGAATGAATTAGAATAGATCGTACGATCCATTCTAATTCATTCCGCTCGAATGTATCCATTCTAATTCATTCGTTCGATCCATTCTAATTCATTCGTACAATCCATTCTACTTCATTCGTACGATCCAGTCTGATTCATTCGCACGATCCATTCTAATTCATTCGTACGATCGATCCATTCTAATTTATTCGCACGATCAATTCTAATTCATTCGCACGAATGTATCCATTCTAATTCATTCGTACGATCCATTCTAATTCATTCGCACGAATGTATCCATTCTAATTCATTCGTTCGATCCATTCTAATTCATTCGCACAAATGTATCCATTCTAATTCATTCGTACAATCCATTCTAATTCATTCGCATGATCCATTCTAATTCATTCGTACGATCCATTCTAATCCATTCGTATGATCCATTCTAATTCGTTTGTATGATCCATTCTAATTCGGAGGAATTAATTAGAATGGATCGTACGAATGAATTAGATTGGTTATATTCGTGCGAATGAATTAGAATGGATCGTACGAATAAATTAGAATGGATAGTGCGAATGAATTAGAATTGATCATACGAATGAATTAGAATGGATTGTACGAATGAATTAGAATGGATACATTTGTGCGAATGAATTAGAATAGATCATGCGAATGAATTAGAATGGATTGTACGAATGAATTAGAATGGATACATTCGTACGAATGAATTAGAATGGATCATACGAATGAATTAGAATGGATCATGCCAATGAATTTGAATGGATTGTACGAATGAATTAGAATGGATCGAACGAATGAATTTGAATGGATCATGCGAATGAATAAGAGTAGATCGTAGGAATGAATTAGAATGGATAATACGAATGAATTAGAATGGATCGTGCGAATGAATTAGAATGTATCGTACGAATGAATTCGAATGGATCGTACGAATGAATTAGAATGGATCATCTGAATGAATTTGAATGGATCGTATGAATGAATTAGAATGGATCGAACGAATGAATGAGAATGGATACATTCGAGCGAATGAATTAGAATAGATCGTAGGAATGAATTAGAATGGATCATACGAATGAATTAGAATGGGTCGTGCGAATGAATTAGAATGGATCGAACGAATGAATTAGAATGGATACATTCGAGCGAATGAATTAGAATAGATCGTAGGAATGAATTAGAATGGATCGTACGAATGACTTAGAATGGATCGTACGAATGGATTAGAATGGATCGTACGAATGAATTAAAATGAATCGTACGAATGAATTAGAATGAATCGTACAAATGAATTATAAAGGTTACATTTGTGAGAATAAATTAGAATGGATCGTACGAATGGATTAGAATGGATCGTACGAATGGATTAGAATGGATCATACGAATGGATTAGAATGGATAGTACGAATGAATTAGAATGGATCATACAAATGAATTAGAAAGGTTACATTAAAGAGAATGAATTACAATGGATCGTACAAATGAATTAGAATGGATCATGCGAATGAATTTGAATGGATCATACGAATGAATTAGAATAGATCGTACGAATAAATTAGAATGGATCGTACGAATGGATTAGAATGGATATATTCGTGCGAATGAATTAGAATGGATCGTACGAATGAATTAGACTGGATCGTACGAATAAATTAGAATGGATACATTCGTGCGAATGAATTAGAATGGATCGTAGGAATGAATTAGAAGGGATCATACGAATAAATAGAATGGATCGTGCGAATGAATTAGAATGGATTGTACGAATGAATTAGAATGGTTACATTCGTGCGAATGAATTAGAATGGATCATTTGAAAGAATTAGAATGGATCGTGCGAATGAATTAGAAAGGATCATACGAATGAATTAGACTGGATATATTCGTGCGAATGAATTAGAATGGATCGTACGAATGAATTAGACTAGATTATACGAATAAATTAGAATGGATACATTCGTGCGAATGAATTAGAATGGATCGTACGAATGAATTAGAATGGATCGAATGAATGAATTAGAATGGATCGTGCACATGAATTAGAATGGATACATTCGTACGAATGAATTAGAATGGATCGTACGAATGAATTAGAATGGATCATGCGTATGAATTAGAATGGATATATTTGTGAGAAGGAATTAGAATGGATCATACGAATGAATTAGAATGGATCGTATGAACGAATTAGAATGGATCATACGAATGAATTAGAATGGATACATTCGAGCGAATGAATCAGAATAGATCGTACGAATGGATTAGAATGGATCGTTCGAATGGATTAGAATGGATCGTACGAATGGATTAGAACGCATTGTACGAATGAATTAGAATAGATACATTTGTGCGAATGAATTAGATTGCATCGTACGAATGAATTTGAATGGATCGGACGAATGAATTAGAATGGATCGTACGAATGAATTAGAATAGATCATGTGAATGAATTAGAATAGATCGTACGAATGAATTAGAATGGATACATTCGAGCGAGCCATTCTAATTCATTTGTACGATCCATTCTAATTCATTCGTACGATCCATTCTAATTCATTCGTACAATCCATTCTAATTCATTCGCACAATCCATTCTAATTAATTCGTATGATCCATTCTAATTTATTCGCACGAATGTATCTATTCTAATTCATTCGTATAATCCATTCTAATTCATTCGCACGATCCATTCTAATTCATTCCTACGATCTATTCTAATTCATTCGCTCGAATGAATTAGAATGGATCATACGAATGGATTAGAATGGATCGTACGAATGGATCGTGCAAATGAATTAGAATGGATCGTACGAATGAATTAGAATGGATCATATGAATGAATTAGAATGGATACATTCGTGCAAAAGAATTAGAATGGATTGTGCGAATAAATTAGAACGGATTGTGCGAATGAATTAGAATGGATCGTACGAATGAATTAGAATGGATCATACGAATGAATTAGAATCGATCGTACGAATGAGTTAGAATGGATCGTGTGAATGAATTAGAATGGATTGTACGAATGAATTAGAATGGATCGTACGAATGAATTAGAATGGATCATACAAATGAATTAGAATGGATCGTTCGAATGTATCATTCGAATGAATTAGAATGGATCATGCGAATGGATTAGAATGGATCATTCTAATTCATTCGTACAATCCATTCTAATTCATTCGCACGATCTATTCTAATTCATTCGCACAAATGTATCCATTCTAATTCATTCATACAATCCATTCTAATTCATTCGTATGATCAATTCTAATTCATTCGCACGATCCATTCTAATTCATTCGTACGATCCATTCTAATTCATTCGCACGAATGTAACCATTCTAATTCATTCGTACGATCCATTCTAATTCATTCCTACGAATTAGAATGGATCATACGAACGAATTAGAATGGATCATACGAATGGATTAGAATGGATCGTACGAATGAATTAGAATGGATCATGCGAATGAATTAGAATGGATTGTACGAATGAATTAGAATGGATACATTTGTGTGAATGAATTAGAATGGATCGAACGAATGAATTAGAATGGATACATTCGAGCGAATGAATTAGAATGGATCGTACGAATGAATTAGAATGGATCATAGGAATGAATTAGAAAGGTTACATTCGTGAGAATGAATTAGAATGGATCGTCCGAATGAATTAGATTGGATCATGCGAATGAATTAGAATGAATCGTACGAATGGATTAGAATGGATTGTACGAATGGATTAGAACGCATTGTATGAATGAATTAGAATAGATACATTTGTGCAAATGAATTAGATTGCATCGTACGAATGAATTTGAATGGATTGTATGAATAAATTAAAATGGATCGTACGAATAAATTAGAATGGATTATGCGAATGAATTAGAATAGATCATACGAATGAATTTTAATAGATCGTGCGAACGAATTAGAATGGATCGTACGAATGAATTAGAATGGATACATTCGAGTGAATGAATTAGAATGGATCGTACAAATAATTAGAATGGATCATAGGAATGAATTAGAATGGATCGTGCAAATGAATTAGAATGGATACATTCGTGCGAATGAATTAGAATGGATCATAGGAATGAATTAGAATGGATCGTACAAATGAATTAGAATGGTTACATTCGTGCGAATAAATTAGAATGGATCATACGAATGAATTAGAATGGATCGTGCGAATGAATTAGAATTAATCATACGATCCATTCTAATTCATTCGTATGATCCATTCTAATTCATTCGCACGAATGTAACTATTCTAATTCATTCGTACGATCCATTCTAATTCATTCCTACGATCCATTCTAATTCATTCGCATGAATGTATCCATTCTAATTCATTTGCACGATCCATTCTAATTCATTCCTATGATCCATTCTAATTCATTCGTACGATCCATTCTAATTCATTCACTCGAATGTATCCAATCTAATACATTTGTACGATCCATTCTAATTCGTTCATACGATCCATTCTAATTCATTCGTACGATCCATTCTAATTCGTTTGTACGATCCATTCTAATTTATTCGCACGATCTATTCTAATTCATTCGTACGATCCATTCTAATCCATTCGTATGATCAATTCTAATTCATTCGCACGATCCATTCTAATTTATTCTCATGAATGTAACCTTTCTAATTCATTTGTATGATCCATTCTAATTCATTCGTACGATCCATTCTAATCCATTCGTACGATCCATTCTAATCCATTCGTATGATCCATTCTAATCCATTCGTACGATCCATTCTAATTTATTAGTATGATCCATTCTAATTCATTCGTTCGATCCATTCTAATTCATTCGTACGATCCATTCTAATTCATTCATACGATCTATTCTAATTTATTCGCACGAATGTATCCATTCTAATTCATTCGCACAATCCAATCTAATTCAAACGTACGATCCATTCTATTTCATTCACATGATGTATTCTAATTCATTCGTACGATCCATTCCAATTCATTTGTACGAATGAATTAGAATTGATCATACGAATAAATTATAATGGATCGTACGAATGAATTAGAATGGATCGTACGAATGAATTAGAATGGATCATATGAATGAATTAGAATGATCATACGAATGAATTAGAATGGATCGTACGAATGAATTAGAATGGATACATTCGTGCGAATGAATTAGAATGGATCGTACGAATGAATTAAACTGGATCGTACGAATAATTTAGAATGGATACATTCATACGAATGAATTATAATGGATCGTACGAACGAATTAGAATGGATCGTACGAATGAATTAGAATGGATCATACGAATGGATTAGAATGGATCGTACGAATGTATTACAATGGATACATTCGTGCGAATGAATTAGAATGGATCGTAGGAATGAATTAGAATGGATCGTACGAATGAATTAGAATGGATACATTCGAGCGAATGAATTAGAATAGATCGTAGTAATGAATTAGAATGGATCATACGAATGAATTAGAATGGATCGTACGAATGGATTAGAATGGATCGTATGAATGAATTATAATGGATACATTCGAGCGAATGAATTAGAATGGATCGTATGAATGAATTAGAATGGTTACATTCGTGCGAATGAATTAGAATGGATCGTACGAATGAATTAGAATGGATCGTACGAATGAATTAGAATGGATACATTCGAGTGAATGAATTAGAATAGATCGTAGGAATGAATTAGAATGGATCATACGAATGAATTAGAATGGATCGTGCGAATGGATTAGAATGGATTGTATGAAAGAATTAGAATGGATCGTATGAATGAATTAGAATGGTTACATAGGAATGAATTAGAATGGATCGTACGAATGGATTAGAATGGATCATACGAATGGATTAGAATGGATCGTACGAATGGATTAGAATGGATCGTACGAATGGATTAGAATGGATCGTGTGAATGAATTAGAATGGATCGTGCTAATGAATTAGAATGAATCGTACGAATGCGTTAGAATGGATCGTACGAATGAATTAGAATGAATCGTACGATCCATTCTAATTCATTCGTCCGATCCATTCTAATTCATTCGCACGAATGTATCCATTCTAATTCATTCGTACAATCCATTCTAATTCATTCGCACGATCCATTCTAATTCATTCGTATGATCCATTCTAATTCATTCCTACGATCTATTCTAATTCATTCGCTCGAATGTATCCATTCTAATTCATTCGTACGATCCATTCTAATTCATTCGTACGATCCATTCTAATCCATTCGTATGATCCATTCTAATTCATTCGTACGATCCATTCTAATTCATTCGTACGATCTATTCTAATTCATTCGTACTATCCATTCTAATTCATTCGCACGATCCATTCTAATTCATTTGTACTATTGTATCCATTCTAATTCATTCGCACGATCCATTCTAATTCATTCGTATGATCTATTCTAATTCATTCGTATTATCCATTCTAATTCATTTGTACGATCCATTCTAATTCATTCGCACAAACGTATCTATTCTAATTCATTCGTACATTCATGCGAATGAATTAGAATGGATCATATGAATGAGTAAGAATGGATCGTATTAATGAATTAGAATGGATTGCATGAATGAATTAGAATGGATCATAAGAATGAATTGGAATGGATCGTACGAATAAATTAGAATGCATCGTACGAATGGATTAGAATGGATCGTACGAATGGATTAGAATGGATCGTACGATTGAATTAGAATGGATCCTACAAATGAATTAGAAAGGTTACATTCGTGAGAATAAATTAGAATGGATATTTTTGAACGAATAAATTAGAATGGATCATACGAATGAATTAGAATGGATCGTACGAATGAATTAGAATGGATCGTGAGAATGAATTAGAATGGATCATGCGAATGAATTAGAATAGATATATTCGTGCGAATGAATTAGAATGGATCGTGCGAATGAATTAGAAGATTGTACGAATGAATTAGAATGGATACATTCGTGCGAATGAATTAGAATAGATCATACGACTGAATTAGAATGGATCGTACGAATGAATTAGAATGGATCATGCGAATGAATTTGAATGGATCGTACGAGTGAATTAGAATGGATCGAACGAATGAATTAGAATGGATACATTCGAGTGAATGAATTAGAATACATTGTAGGAATGAATTAGAATGGATCATACGAATGAATTAGAATGGATCGTACGAATGAATTGGAATGGATCGTACGAATGAATTAGAATGGATACATTCATGCAAATGAATTAGAATGGATCGTAGAAATGAATTAGAATGGATCATACGAATAAATTAGAATGGATCATACGAATGAATTAGAACGGATCGTGCGAACGAATTAGAATGGATCGTATGAACCAACTTGAATGGATCGTACGAATGAATTAGAATGGATACATTCGAGCGAATGAATTAGAATGGATCGTACGATGCAATCTAATAAATTCGCACGATCCATTCTAATTCGTTCGTATGATCCAGTCTAATTCATTCGCACCATCTATTCTAATTCAATCCTACGATCCATTCTAATCCATTCGTATGATCAATTCTAATTCATTTGCACGATCCATTCTAATTCATTCTCACGAGTGTAACCTTTCTAATTCATTTGTATGATCCATTGTAATTCATTCGTACGATCCATTCTAATCCATTCGTACAATCCATTCTAATCCATTCGTAAGATCCATTCTAATCCATTCGTACGATCCATTCTAATTCATTCGTACGATCCATTCTAATTCATTCGCTCGAATGTATCCATTCTAATTCATTCGTACGATCCATTCTAATCCATTCGTACGATCCATTCTAAACCATTCCTACGATCCATTCTAATTCATTCGCATGAATGTAACCATTCTAATTCATTCATACGATCTATTCTAATTCATTCCTACGATCCATTCTAATTCATTCGTATGATCAATTCTAATTAATTCGCACGATCCATTCTAATTCATTCGTACGATCCATTCTAATTCATTCGCACGAATGCAACCATTCTAATTCATTCGTACGATCCATTCTAATTCATTCACATGATACATTCTAATTCATTCGCACAAATGTAACCATTCTAATTCATTCGGTGGATCCATTCTAATTCATTCGTACGATCCATTCTAATTCATTCTCACGAATGTAACCTTTCTAATTCATTTGTATGATCCATTCTAATTCATTCGTACGATCCATTCTAATCCATTCGTACGATCCATTCTAATCCATTCGTATGATCCATTCTAATCCATTCGTACGATCCATTCTAATCCATTCGTACGATCTATTCTAATTCATTCGCACGATCCATTCTAATTCATTCGTACGATCCATTCTAATTCATTCGCACGATCCATTCTAATTCATTTGTACGAATGTATCCATTCTAATTCATTCACACGATCCATTCTAATTCATTCGCACGATCCATTCTAATTCATTCGTATGATCCATTCTAATTCATTTGTACGATCCATTCTAGTTCATTCGCACAAATGTATCCATTCTAATTCATTCGTACATTCATGCGAATTAATTAGAATGGATCGAACGAATGAATCGTGCGAATGGATTAGAATGGATCGAACGAATGAATTAGAATGGATACATTTGTGCGAATTAATTAGAATGGATCGTACGAATGAATTAGAATGGATCGTACGAATGCATTAGAATGGATCGTACGAATGAATTAGAATGGATCATATGAACGAATTAGAATGGATCATACGAATGGATTAGAATGGATATATTCGTGCGAATGAATTAGAATGGATCGTACGAATGAATTAGACTGGATCGTACGAATAAATTAGAATAGATACATTCGTGTGAATGAATTTGAATAGATCGTATGAATGGATTAGAATGGATCATACAAATGAATTAGAATGGATCGTGCGAATGAATTAGAATGGATTGTACGAATGAATTAGAAAGGATATATTCGTGCGAATGAATTAGAATGGATCATATGAAAGAATTAGAATGGATCATACAAATGAATTGGAATGGATCGTACGATTCATTCTAATTCATTCGTACGATCCATTCTAATGCATTCGTACGATTCATTCAAATTCATTCGTATGATCCATTCTAATTAATTCGCACAAATGTATCTATTCTAATTCATTCGTTCGATCCATTCTAATTCATTCGTACAATCCATTCTAATTCATTCGCACGATCCATTCTAGTTCATTCGTACGATCCATTCTAATTCATTCTCACAAATGTAACCTTTCTAATTCATTTGTACGATCCATTCTAATTCATTCGTACGATCCATTCTAATTCATTCGTACAATGCATTCTAATCCATTCGTACGATCCATTCTAATTCATTCGTATGATCAATTCTAATTCATTCGCACGATCCATTCTAATTCATTCGTACGAACCATTCTAATTCATTCGCACGAATGTAACCATTCTAATTCATTCGTACGATCCATTCTAATTCATTCCTACGATCCATTCTAATTCATTCGCACGAATGTATCCATTCTAATTCATTTGCACGATCCATTCTAATTCATTCCTACGATCCATTCTAATTTATTTATACGATCCATTCTAATTCTTTCGCTCGAATGTATCCATTCTAATTCATTCGTACGATCCATTCTAATTCGTTCGTACGATCCATTCTAATTCATTCGCACGATCCATTCTAATTCATTCGCACGATCCATTCTAATTCATTCGCACGATCCATTCTAATTCATTCTCATGAATGTAACCTTTCTAATTCATTTGTATGATCCATTCTAATTCATTCGTACGATCCATTCTAATTCATTCGTACGATCCATTCTAATTTATTTGCACGATCCATTCTAATTCATTCCTATGATCCATTCTAATTCATTCGTACGATCCATTCTAATTCATTCGCACGAATGTATCCATTCTAATGCATTCGTACGATTCATTCTAATTCATTCGCACGATCCATTAATTCATTCGTACGATCCATTCTAATTCATTCGTCCGATCCATTCTAATTTATTCGCACGAATGTATCCATTCTAATTCATTCGTACAATCCATTCTAATTTATTCGCTTTATCTATTCTAATTCATTCGTATGATCTATTCTAATTTATTCCTACGATCTATTCTAATTTATTCACTCGAATGTATCCATTCTAATTCATTCGTTCGATCCATTCTAATTCATTCGTACGATCCATTCAAACTCATTCGCATGATCCATTCTAATTCATTCGTACGATCCATTCTAATTCATTCGCACGATCCATTCTAATTCATTCGTACGATCCATTCTAATTCATTCGCACGATCCATTCTAATTCATTCGCACAAATGTATCCATTCTAATTCATTCGTACGATCCATTCTAATTCATTCGTACGATCCATTCTAATTAATTCACACAAATGTATCCATTCTAATTCATTCATTCGATCCATTCTAATTCATTCGTACGATCCATTCTAATTCATTCGTACGATCCATTCTAATTCTTCGTACAATCCATTCTAATTCATTCGTACGATGCAATCTAATTCATTCGCACAAATGTATCTATTCTAATTCATTCGTACAATGCGTTCTAATCCATTCATACGATCCATTCTAATCCATTTGTACGATCCATTCTAATTCATTCGCACGAATACAACCATTCTAATTCATTCATATGATCCATTCTAATTCATTCGTACGATCCATTCTAATTCATTCGTATGATCCATTCTAATTCATTCGTACGATCCATTCTAAATCATTTGCATGAATGTATCCATTCTAATTTATTCATACGATCCAGTCTAATTCATTCATACGATCCATTCTAATTCTTTTGTACGATCCATTCTAATTCATTCGTATGATCAATTCTAATTCATTCGCACGATCCATTCTAATTCATTCGCTCGAATGTATCCATTCTAATTCATTCGTACGATTCATTCTAATTCATTCGCACGATCCATTATAATCCATTCGTACGATCCATTCTAATCCATTCGTACGATCCATTCTAATCCATTCGTATGATCCATTCTAATTCATTCGCTCGAATGTATCCATTCTAATTCATTCGTACGATCCATTCTAATTCGTTTATACGGTCCATTCTAATTCGTTCGTACGATCCATTCTAAAATGTGTTAGATTGGATCATACAAATGAATTAGAATGGATCGTACGAATGAATTAGAATGGATTGTGCGAATGAATTAGAATGGATCGTGCGAATGAATTAGAATGGATCGGACGAATGAATTAGAATGGTTCGTACGATTCATTCTAATTCATTCGTACGATCCATTCTAATGCATTCGTACGATTCATTCTAATTCATTCGCATGATCCATTCTAATTCATTCGTACGATCCATTCTTATTTATTCATACGATCCATTCTAATTCATTCGCATAATCCATTCTAATTCATTCGTACGATCCATTCTAATTCATTCGTAGGATCCATTCTAACTCATTTTAGAATGGATCGTACGAACGAATTAGAATGGATCGTATGAACGAATTAGAATGGATCGTACGAATGAATTAGAATGGAAACTTTCGAGCGAATGAATTAGAATGGATCGTACGAATCAATTAGAATGGATCATACGAATGGATTAGAATGGATAGTATGAATGGATTAGAATGGATCGTACGAATGAATTAGAACGGATCATACAAATGAATTAGAAAGGTTACATTCGTGAGAATGAATTAGAATGGATCGTACGAATGAATTAGAATGGATCGTACGAATGAATTAGAATGGATACATTCGAGCGAATGAATTAGAATGGATCGAACGAATGAATTAGAATGGATCATAGGAATGAATTAGAATGGATCGTGCAAATGAATTAGAATGGATCGTATGAATGAATAAAAATGGATCGTACGAATGAATTAGAATGGATACATTTGTGGGAATGAATAAGAATGGATCGTGCGAATGAATTAGAATGGATCGTACGATTGAATTAGAATGGATATATTTATGCGAATGAATTAGAATGAATCGTACTAATTCTTTAGAATGGATCGTACGAATGAATTAGAATAGCTCATACGAATGAATTAGAATGAATCGTACGAATGAATTAGAATACATTGTACGAATCCATTCTAATCCATTCGTACGATCCATTTAAATTCATTCGTACGATCCATTCTAATTCATTCGTACAATCCATTCAAATTCATTCGTACGATGCAATCTAATTCATTCTCACAAATGTAATTATTCTAATTCATTCGTACAATGTGTTCTAATCCATTCGTACGATCCATTCAAATCCATTCGTTTGATCTATTCTAATTCATTCTCTTGAATGTAACCATTCTAATTAATTCATATAATCCATTCTAATTCATTTGTACGATCCATTCTAATTCATTCGCACGAATATATCCATTCTAGTTCATTCGTACGATCCTTTCTAATTCATTCGCACGATCCATTCTAATTCTTTCATATGATCCATTCTAATTCATTTGCACGAATGTATCCATTCTAGTTTATTCGTTTGCTCCATTCTAATTCATTTGTACGCTCCATTCTTATTCATCGCACAAATGTATCCATTCTAATTTATTCGTACGATCCATTCAAATTCAATCGTATGGTCCATTATAATTCATTCGCACAAATGTATCCATTTTAATTCATTCGTACGATCCATTCTAATTTATTCATACGATCCATTCTAATTCATTCGCATAATCCATTCTAATTCATTCGTACGATCCATTCTAATTCATTCCCATGAATATATCTATTCTAATTCATTCGTATGATCCATTCTAATTTATTCGCACGATCTATTCTAATTCATTCATACGATCCATTCTAATTCATTCGTACGATCCATTCTAATTCATTCGCACGAATGTATCATACGAATGAATTAGAATGGATCATGCGAATGAATTAAAATGGATCGTACGAATGAATTAGAATGGATCGTACAAATTAATTAGAAAGGTTATATTTGTGAGAATGAATTAGAATGGATCGTATGAATGAATTAGAATGGATCGTACGAATGGATTAGAATGGATCGTACGAATGAATTAGAATGTATCATACAAATGAATTAGAAAGGTTACATTCGTGAGAATGAATTAGAATGGATCGTACGAATGAAGTAGAATAGATCATGCGAATGAATTTGAATGGATCGTACGAATGAATTAGAATGGATCGAACGAATGAATTAGAATGGATACATTCAAGCGAATGAATTAGAATAGATCGTAGCAAAGAATTAGAATGGATCATACGAATGAATTAGAATGGATCATGCGAATGAATTAGAATGGATTGTACGAATGAATTAGAATGGATACATTCGTGCGAATGAATTAGAATGGATTGGACGAATGAATTAGAATGGATCGTACGATTCATTCTAATTCATTCGTACGATCCATTCTAATGCATTCGTACGATTCATGTACGATTCATTCTAATTCATTCGTACGATCCATTCTAATGCATTCGTACGATTCATTCTAATTCATTCGCACGATCCATTCTAATTCATTCGTATGATCTATTCTATTTTATTTGCATGAATATACGATCCATTCTAATTTATTCCCAAGAATGTATCCATTCTAATTCATTCGTACAATCCATTCTAATTTATTCGTACAAATGTATCCATTCTAATTCATTCGTACGATCCATTCTAATTCATTCGTACGATTCATTCTAATTCATTCGCACGATCCATTCTAATTCATTCGTTCGATCCATTCTAATTCATTCTCACAAATGTAACCTTTCTAATACATTCTAATTCATTCGTACGATCCATTCTAATTTATTCTCACAAATGTAACCTTTCTAATTCATTTGTACGATCCATTCTAAGTCATTCGTACGATTCATTCTAATCCATTTGTACGATCCATTCTAATCCATTTGTACGATCCATTCTAATTCATTCACACGAATGTAACCATTCTAATTCATTCGTACGATCCATTCTAATTCATTCCTATGATCCATTCTAATTCAATCGCACGAATGTATCCATTCTAATTCATTTGCACGATCCATTCTAATTCATTCCTATGATCTATTCAAATTCATTCGTACGATCCATTCTAATTCATTCGCTCGAATGTATCCATTCTAATTCATTCGTACGATCCATTCTAATTCGTTCGTACGATCCATTCTAATTCGTTCGTATGATCCATTCTAATTCATTCGCACAATCCATTCTAATTCATTCGCACGATCCATTCTAATTCATTCTCACGAATGTAACCTTTCTAATTCATTTGTATGATCCATTCTAATTCATTCGTACGATCCATTCTAATCCATTCGTACTATCCATTCTAATTTATTTGCACGATCCATTCTAATTCATTCCTATGATCCATTCTAATTCATTCGTACGATCCATTCTAATTCATTCGCTCGAATGTATCCATTCTAATTCATTCGTACGATCCATTCTAATTCATTCGTACGATCCATTCTAATTCATTCTCACGAATGTAACATTTCTAATTCATTTGTATGTATCCATTCTAATTCATTCGTACGATCCATTCTAATTCATTCGCACGATCCATTCTAATTCATTCGTACGATCCATTCTAATTCATTCGCACGATCAATTCTAATTCACTTGTACGATCCATTCTAATTCATTCGCACGAATACATCCATTCTAATGCATTAGTACGATTCATTCTAATTCATTCGCACGATCCATTCTAATTCATTCGTACGATCCATTCTAATTCATTCGTCCGATCCATTCTAATTCATTCACACGAATGTATCCATTCTAATTCATTCGTACAATCCATTCTAATTCATTCGCACGATCCATTCTAATTCATTCATATGATCTATTCTAATTCATTCCTACGATCTATTCTAATTTATTCGCTCGAATGTATCCATTCTAATTCATTCGTTCGATCCATTCTAATTCATTCGTACGATCCATTCAAATTCATTCTCCTGATCCATTCTAATTCATTCGTACGATCCATTCTAATTCATTCGCACGATCCATTCTAATTCATTCGTATGATCCATTCTAATTCATTCGCACTATCCATTTAATTCATTAGCACAAATGTATCCATTCTAATTCATTCGTACGATCCATTCTAATTCATTCGTACAAATGTATCCATTCTAATTCATTCGTACGATCCATTCTAATTCATTCGTACGATCCATTCAAATTCATTCGTATAATCCATTCAAATTCATTCGTATGATGCAATCTAATTCACTCGCACAAATGTATCTATTCTAATTCATTCATATGATCCATTCTAATTCATTCGTACGATCCATTCTAATTCATTCGTATGATCTATTCTAATTCATTCGTATGATCCATTCTAATTCATTTGCATGAATGCATCCATTCTAATTTATTCGTATGATCCAGTCTAATTCATTCGTACGATCCATTATAATTCATTCGCACGAATATATCCATTCTAATTCATTCGTACGATCCTTTCTAAATTCATTTGCACGATCCATTCTAATTCTTTCAAATGATCCATTCTAATTCATTCGCACGAATGTATCCATTCTAGTTCATTCGTACGCTCCATTCTAATCCATTCGTACGCTCCATTCTTATTCATCGCACAAATGTATCCATTCTAATTCATTTGTATGATCCATTCTAATTTATTCGTATGATCCATTCTAATTCATTCGTACGATCCATTATAATTCATTCGCTCGAATATATCCATTCTAATTCATTCGTACGATTCATTCTAATTCATTCGCACGATCCATTATAATCCATTCGTACGATCCATTCTAATCCATTCGTACGATCCATTCTAATCCATTCGTACGATCCATTCTAATTCATTCGCTCGAATGTATCCATTCTAATTCATTCGAACGATCCATTCTAATTCATTCATACGGTCCATTCTAATTTGTTCATACGATCCATTCTAAAATGAGTTAGAATGGATCATACGAATGAATTAGAATGGATCGTACGAATAAATTAGAATGGATTGTGCGAATGAATTAGAATGGATCGTGCGAATGAATTAGAATGGATCGGACGAATGAATTAGAATGGTTCGTACGATTTATTCTAATTCATTCGTATGATCCATTCTAATGCATTCGTACGATTCATTCTAATTCATTCACACGATCCATTCTAATTCATTCGTACGATCCATTCTTATTCATTCATACGATCCATTCTAATTCATTCGCACAATCCATTCTAATTCATTCGTACGATCCATTCTAATTCATTCGTATGATCCATTCTAACTCATTTTAGAATGGATCGTACGAACGAATTAGAATGGATTATATGAACGAATTAGAATGGATCATACGAATGAATTAGAATGGAAACATTCGAGCGAATGAATTAGAATGGATCGTACGAATGAATTAGAATGGATCGTACGAATGGATTAGAATGGATCGTACGAACGAATTAGAATGGATCATACAAATGAATTAGAAAGGTTACATTCGTGAGAATGAATTAGAATGGATCGTACGAATGAATTAGAATGGATCGTGCGAATGAATTAGAATGGATACCTTCGAGCGAATGAATTAGAATGGATCGTACGAATGAATTAGAATGGATCATAGGAATGAATTAGAATGGATCGTGCAAATGAATTAGAATGGATCGTATGAATGAATAAGAATGGATCGTACGAATGAATTAGAATGGATACATTTGTGCGAATGAATTAGAATGGATCGTGCGAATGAATTAGAATGGATCGTACGAATGATTTAGAATGGATATATTTATGCGAATGAATTAGAATGAATCGTACTAATTCATTAGAATGGATCGTACGAATGAATTCGAATAGCTCATACGAATGAATTAGTATGAATCGTACGAATGAATTAGAATGCATTGTACGAATCCATTCTAATGCATTCGTACGATCCATTCAAATTCATTCGTACGATCCATTCTAATTCATTCGTACAATCCATTCAAATTCATTCGTACGATGCAATCTAATTCATTTCGCACAAATGTATCTATTCTAATTCATTCGTACAATGTGTTCTAATCCATTCGTACGATCCATTCTAATCCATTCGTACGATCCATTCTAATTCATTCGCACGAATGTAACCATTCTAATTCATTCATATAATCCATTCTAATTCAATCGTACGATCCATTCTAATTCATTCGTATGATCCATTCTAATTCATTCATACGATCCATTCTAATTCATTTGCATGAACGTATCCATTCTAATTTATTCGTACGATCCAGTCTAATTCATTCGTACGATCCATTCTAATTCATTCGCACGAATATATCCATTCTAATTCATTCGTACGATCCTTACTAATTCATTCGCACGATCCATTCTAATTCTTTCATGTGATCCATTCTAATTCACTTGCACAAATTTATCCATTCTAGTTCATTCGTAAGCTCCATTCTAATTCATTCGTACGCTCCATTCTTATTCATCGCACAAATGTATCCATTCTAATTTATTCGTACGATCCATTCAAATTCAATTGTATGATCCATTCTAATTCATTCGCACAAATGTATCCATTTTAATTCATTCGTACGATCCATTCTAATTTATTCATACGATCCATTCTAATTCAATCGCACGATCCATTCTAATTCATTCGTACGATCCATTCAAATTCATTCGCATGAATATATCTATTCTAATTCATTCGTATGATCCTTTCTAATTCATTCGTACGATCCATTCTAATTCATTCGTACGATCCATTCTAATTCATTCGCACGAATGTATCATACAAATGAATTAGAATGGATCATGCGAATGAATTAAAATGGATCGTACGAATGAATTAGAATGGATCGTACAAATGAATTAGAAAGGTTATATTTGTGAGAATGAATTAGAATGGATCGTACGAATGAATTAGAATGGATCGTACGAATGGATTAGAATGGATCGTGCGAATGAATTAGAATGGATCATACAAATGAATTAGAACGGGTATATTTGTGAGAATGAATTAGAATGGATCGTACGAACGAATTAGAATGGATCATGCGAATGAATTTGAATGGATCGTACGAATGAATTAGAATGGATCGAACGAATGAATTAGAATGGATACATTCAAGCGAATGAATTAGAATAGATCGTAGGAATGAATTAGAATGGATCATACGAATGAATTAGAATGGATCGTGCGAATGAATTAGAATGGATTGTACGAATGAATTAGAATGGATACATTCGTGCGAATGAATTAGAATGGATCGGACGAATGAATTAGAATGGATCGTACGATTCATTCTAATTCATTCGTACGATCCATTCTAATGCATTCGTACGATTCATTCTAATTTATTCGCACGATCCATTCTAATTCATTCGTATGATCCATTGTAATTTATTTGCACGAATATACGATCGATTCTAATTTATTCGCAAGAATGTATCCATTCTAATTCATTCGTATAATCCATTCTAATTTATTCTATACAAATGTATCCATTCTAATTCATTCGTACGATCCATTCTAATTCATTCGTACGATTCATTTGTACGATTCATTCTAATTCATTCGCACGATCTATTCTAATTCATTCGTACGATCCATTCTAATTCATTCTCACAAATATAACCTTTCTAATTAATTTGTACGATCCATTCTAATTCATTCGTACGATCCATTCTAATCCATTCGTATGATCCAGTCTAGTTCATTCCTACGATCCATTCTAATTCATTCGCATGAATGTATCCATTCTAATTCATTTGCACGATCCATTCTAATTCATTCCTATGATCCATTCTAATTCATTCGTATGAAACATTCATACGACTGAATTAGAATGGATTGTACGAATGAGTTAGAATTGATCATACGAATGAATTAGAATGGATCGTACGAATGTATTAGAATGGATCGTGCGAATGTATTAGAATGGATCATACGAATGAATTAGAATGGATATATTTAAACGAATAAATTAGAATGGATCATACGAATGAATTAGAATGGATCATACGAATAAATTAGAATGGATCGTGCGAATGGATTAGAATGGATATACGAATGAATTAGAATGGATCCACCGAATGAGTTAGAATGGATTATACGAATGAATTAGAATGGATCGTACGAATGAATTAGAATGGATCGTATGAATGAATTAGAATGGATCGTATGAATAAATGAGAATGGATCGTATGAATGAATTAGAATGGATCGTGCGAATGAATTAGAATGAATCGTACGAATGAATTAAAATGGATCGTACGAATGAATTAGAATGGATCGTACAAATGAATTAGAATGGATACATTCATGTGAATGAATTAGAATGGATCGTACAAATAAATTAGAATTGATCGTACGAACGAATTAGAATGGATCGTTTGAATGAATTAGAATAGATCGTACGAATGAATTAGAATGGATACATTCATGTGAATGAATTAGAATGAATCGTACAAATAAATTAGAATTGATCGTACGAACGAATTAGAATGGATCGTATGAATGAATTAGAATAGATCGTACGAATGAATTAGAATGGTTACATTTGTGAGAATGAATTAGAATGGATCGTACGAATGAATTAGAATGGATCGTACGAATGGATTAGAATGGATCGTACGAATGAATTAGAATGGATCGTACAAATGAATTAGAAAGGTTACATTTGTGAGAATGAATTAGAATGGATCGTACGAATGGATTAGAATGGATCGTACGAATGGATTAGAATGGATCGCACGAATGGATTAGAATCGATACATTTGTGCGAATGAATTAGAATAGATCGTACAAATAAATTAGAATGGATCGTACCAATGAATTAGAATGGATCGTACGAATAAATTATAATGGATCGTGCGAATGAATTAGAATGGATTGTACGAATGAATTAGAATGGATCTACCGAATAAGTTAGAATGGATCATGCGAATGAATTAGAATGGATCGTACGAATGAATTAGAATTGATCGTGCGAATGAATTATAATTGATCGTGCGAATGAATTAGAATGGATCGTGCGAATGAATTAGAATGGATCATACGATTGAATTTGAATGGATCATACGAATAAATTAGAATGGATACATTTGTGTGATGAATAAGAATGGAGCGTACGAATGAATTAGAATGGAGCGTACGAATAAACTAGAATGGATACATTCATGCGAATGAATTAGAATGGATCATATGAAAGAATTAGAATGGATACATTCAAGCGAATGAATTAGAATGGATCGTACGAATGAATTAGAATGTATCATAGGAATGAATTAGAATAGATCGTGCAAAAGAATTAGAATGGATTGTACAAATGAATTAGAATGGATACATTCGTACGAATACATTAGAATGGATCGGACGGATGAATTAGAATGGATCGTATGATTCATTCTAATTCATTCGTACGATCCATTCTAATGCATTCGTACGATTCATTATAATTCATTCGCACGATCCATTCTAATTCATTCGTACGATCCATTCTTATTCATTCATACGATCCATTCTAATTCATTCGCACAATCCATTCTAATTCATTCGCACAAATATATCCATTGTAATTCATTCGTACAATCCATTCTAATTCATTTGCACGATCCATTCTAATTCATTCCTATGATCCATTCTAATTCATTCGTACGATCCATTCTAATTCATTCGCTCGAATGTATCTATTCTAATTCTTTCATATGATCCATTCTAATTCATTCGCACGAATGTATCCATTCTAGTTCATTCGTACGCTCCATTCTAATTCATTCGTACACTCCATTCTTATTCATCGCACAAATGTATCCATTCTAATTTATTCGTACGATCCATTCAAATTCAATCGTATGATCCATTCTAATTCATTCGCACGATCAATTCTAATTCATTCGTCCGATCCATTCAAGTTCATTCGCATGAATATATCCATTCTAATTCATTCGTACGATCCATTCTAATTCATTCGCATGATCCATTCTAACTCATTCGGTGGATCCATTCTAATTCATTCGTACGATCCATTCTAATTCATTCGCACGATCCATTCTAATTTATTCGTACGATCCATTCTAATTCATTCGTACGATCGATTCTAATTCATTCGTATGATCCATTCTAATTCATTCGAATATATCCATTCTAATTCATTCTCACAAATGTAACCTTTCTAATTCATTTGTATGTATCCATTCTAATTCATTCGTGCGAATGAATCCATTCTAATTCATTCGTCCGATCCATTATAATCCATTCGTACGATAAATTCTAATTCATTCGCACGAATGTAACCATTCTAATTCATTCGTACGATCTATTCTAATTCATTCCTACGATCCATTCTAATTCATTCACATGAATGTATCCATTCTAATTCATTTGCACGACCCATTCTAATTCATTCATATGATCCATTCTAATTCATTCGCACAATTCGTTCTAATTCATTCGCACAATCCATTTTAATTCATTTGCACGAATGTATCCTTTCTAATTCATTCGTACGATCCATTCTAATTCATTCGTACGATCCATTCTAATTCATTCGCATGATCCATTCTAATCCATTCGTACGATCCATTCTAATTCATTCATACGATCCATTCTAATTCGTTCGTACGATCCATTCTAATTCATTCGTACGATCTATTCTAATTCATTCGCATGATCCATTCGTACGATCCATTCTAATCCATTCGTACGATCCATTCTAATTCGTTCGTACGATCCATTCTAATTCGTTCATACGATCCATTCTAATTCATTCGCACAATCCATTCTAATCCATTCGTACGAATGGATCCATTCTAATTCATTTGCACGATCCAGGATACATTCGTGCGAATGAATTAGAATGGATCGTACGAATGAATTAGAATGGATCGTGCGAATGAATTAGAATGAATCGTACGAATGAATTAGAATGGATCGTACGAATGAATTAGAATGGATCATGCGAATGAATTTAAATGGATCGTACGAATGAATTAGAATGGATCGAACGAATGAATTAGAATGGATCGTGCGAATGAATTAGAATGGATCGTACGAATGAATTAGAATGGATCATACGAATGATTTAAAATGGATCATACAAATAAATTAGAATGGATCGTGCGAATGAATTAGAATGGATCGTACGAACGAATTAGAATAGATCGTACGAACGAATTAGAATGGATCGTATGAACGAATTAGAATGGATCATACGAAAGAATTAGAATGGATACATTCGAGCGAATGAATTAGAATGGATCGTACGAATGAATTAGAATGGATCATAGGAATGAATTAGAATGGATCGTGCAAATGAATTAGAATGGATACATTCGTGCGAATGAATTAGAATGGATCGTAGGAATAAATTAGAATGGATCGTACGAATGAATTAAAATGGTTACATTCGTGCGAATGAATTAGAATGGATAGAACGAATAGATTAGAATGGATCATAGGAATGAATTAGAATGGATCGTACGAATGAATTAGAATGGATCGTACAAATGAATTAGAAAGGTTACATTTGTGAGAATGAATTAGAATGGATCGTACGATTGATTCTAATTCATTCGTACGATCCATTCAAATTCATTCGCACGATCCATTCTAATTCATTCGTAGATCCATTTTAATTCATTCCTATGATCCATTCTAATTCATTCGCACGAATGTATCCATTCAAATTTATTTGCACGATCCATTCTAATTCATTCCTATGATCCATTCTAATTCATTCGTACGATCCATTCTAATTCATTCGCTCGAATGTATCCATTCTAATTCATTCGTACGATCCATTCTAATTCGTTCATACGATCCATTCTAATTCGTTCGTACGATTCATTCTAATTCGTTCGTACGATCCATTCTAATTCATTCGCACGATCCATTCTAATTCATTTGTACGATCCATTTTAATTCATTCGCATGATCCATTCTAATTCATTCGTATGATACATTTGTCCGAATGAATTAGAATGGATCGTATGAATGAATTAGAATGGATCATAGGAATGAATTAGAATGGATCGTGCGAATGAATTAGAATGGATCGTACGAATGAATTAGAATGGAATGTGCGATTGAATTAGAATGGATCGTATGAATGAATTAGAATGGTTACATTCGTGCGAATGAATTAGAATGGATCGTATGAATGGTTTAGAATGGATCGTACGAATGGATTAGAATGGATCGTACGAATGAATTATAATGGATACATTCGAGCGAATGAATTAGAATGGATCGTTCGAATGGATTAGAATGGATCGTACGAATGGATTAGAATGGATCGTACGAATGAATTAGAATGGATCATACAAGTGAATTAGGAAGGACACATTCGTGAGAACAATTAGAATGGATCGTATGAATGAATTAGAATGGATCGTACAAATGAATTAGAATCGATACATTCGTGCGAATGAATTAGAATGGATCGGACGAATGAATTAGAATTGATCGTGCGAATGAATTAGAATGGATCATACGATTGAATTTGAATGGATAGTATGAATAAATTTCTAATTCAGTCGTATGAATGTATCCATTTTAATTCATTCGTACGATCCATTCTAATTCGTACGATCCATTCTAATCCATTCGTACGATCCATTCTAATCCATTCGTACGATCCATTCTAATTCATTCGTACAAATGTATCCATTCTAATTCATTCGTATGATCCATTCTAATTCATTCCTACTATCCATTCTAATTCATTCTCACGAATGTATCCATTCTAATTCATTTGCACGATCCATTCTAATTCATTCCTATGATCCATTCTAATTCATTCGTACGATCCATTCTAATTCATTCGCTCGATCCATTCTAATTCATTCGTAAGATCTATTCTAATTCATTCGTACGATTCATTCTAACTCATTTCTACGATCTAATTCATTCGTATGATCCAGTCTAATCCATTCATGCGATCCATTCTAATTCATTCGTACGAATGTATCCGCTCTAATTCATTCGTACAATCCATTCTAATCCATTCGTACGATCCATTCTAATTCATTCGCACGAATGTAACCATTCTAATTCATTCATATGATCTATTCTAATCCATTCGTACGATCAATTCTAATTCATTCGCACGATCTATTCTAATTCATTTGTATGTATCCATTCTAATTCATTCGCTCGAATGTATCCATTCTAATTCATTCTCACGAATGTAACCTTTCTAATTCATTTGTATGATCCATTCTAATTAATTCATACGATCCATTCTAATTAATTCGTATGATCTATTCTAATTCATTCGTACGATCCATTCTAATTCATTTGAACGAATGTAACCATTCTAATTCATTCGTACGATTCATTCTAATTCAATCGTATGAGCTATTCTGATTCATTCGCACGATCCATTCTAATTCATTCGTATGATCCATTCTAATCCATTCGAACGATCCATTCTAATTCATTCGTACGATCCATTCTAATTCATTCTCACAAATGTAACCATTCTAATTCATTCGTACAATGTGTTCTAATCCATTCGTATGATCCATTCTAATTCATTCGTATGATCCATTCTAATTTATTCGTTCAAATATATCCATTCTAATTCATTTGCACGATCCATTCTAATTCATTCGCATGAATGTATGTATCCATTCTAATTCATTCGTACGATCCATTCTAATTCATTTGTATGATCAATTCTAATTCATTCGCACGATCCATTCTAATTTATTCGTACGATCCATTCTAATTCCTTTGTAATTCATTTGTATGATCCATTCTAATTTATTCGTACGATCCATTCTAATCCATTTGTATGATCTATTCTAATTCATTTGCACGATCCATTCTAATTCATCGCACGATCCATTCTAATTCATTCGCTCGAATGTATCCATTCTAATTCATTTGTACGATCCATTCTAATGCATTCGTACGATCCATTTTAATTCATTCGCATGAATATATCTATTCTAGTTCATTCGTATGATCCATTCTAATTCATTCCAATGTATCCATTCTAATTCATTCGTACGATTCATTCTAATTCATTTGCACGATCCATTCTAATTCATTCGTACAAATGTATCCATTTTAATTCATTTGTACCATCCATTCTAATTTATTCGCACGATCCATTCTAATTCATTCGTATGATCCTTTCTAATTCATTCCTACGATCTATTCTAATTCATTCGCTTGAATGTATCCATTCTAATTCATTCGTACGATCCATTCTAATTCATTCGCACGAATGTATCCATTCTAATTCATTCCTATGATCCATTCGTACGATCCATTCGAATTCATTCATACGATTTATTCTAATTCATTCGCACGAATGTATCCATTCTAATTCATTCATACGATCCATTCTAATTCATTCGCACGATCCTTTCTAATCCATTCGTACGAATTATAATTCATTCGTGCAAAAGAATTAGAATGGATCGTAGGAATGAATTAGAACGATCCATTCTAATTTATTCGTACGATCCATTCTAATTCATTCGTACGATCCATTCTAATTCATTCGCTCGAATGTATCCATTCTAATTCATTTGCATGATCCATTCTAATTCATTCGTACGATCCATTCTAATTCATTCGCACGAATGTATCCATTCTAATGCATTCGTACGATTCATTCTAATTCATTCGCACGATCCATTCTAATTCATTCGTACGATCCATTCTAATTCATTCGTACGATCCATTCTAATTCATTCTCACAAATGTAACCTTTCTAATTCATTTGTACGATCCATTCTAATTCATTTGTACGATCCATTCTAATCCATTCGTACGATCCATTCTAATCCATTTGTACAATCCATTCTAATTCATTCGCACGAATGTAACCATTCTAATTCATTCGTACGATCCATTCTAATTCATTCCTACGATCCATTCTAATTCATTCGCAAATTAGAATGGATCGTACGAAAGAATTAGAATGGATCGTACGAATGAATTAGAATGGATACATTCGTACGAATAAATTAGAATGGATCGTACGAATGAATTAGAATGGATCGTGCGAATGAATTAGAATGGATCGTACGAATGAATTAGAATGGATACATACAAATGAATTAGAAAGGTTACATTCGTGAGAATGAATTAGAATGGATCGTACGAATGAATTAGAATGGATCTTACGAATGAAGTAGAATGGATACATTCGAGCGAATGAATTAGAATGGATCGTACGAATGAATTAGAATGGATCATAGGAATGAATTAGAATGGATCGTGCAAATGAATTAGAATGGATACATTCGTGCAAATGAATTAGAATGGATCGTAGGAATGAATTAGAATGGATCGTACGAATGAATTAGAATGGATACATTCGAGCGAATGAATTAGAATGGATCGTACGAAAGAATTAGAATGGATCATAGGAATGAATTAGAATGTATCGTGCAAATGAATTAGAATGGATATATTCATGCAAATGAATTAGAATGGATCGTAGGAATGAATTAGAATGGATCGTACGAATGAATTAGAATGGTTCGTACGAATGCTTTAGAATGGATACATTTGTGCGATCGAATTAGAATGGATCGTGCGAATGAATTAGAATGGATCGTACGAATGAATTAGAATGGATACATTTGTGCGAATGAATTAGAATGGATCGTACGAATGAATTAGAATGAATCATACAAACTAATTAGAATGGATCATACAAATGAATTAGAATGGATCGTACGAATGAATTAGAATGGATCGTGCGAATGAATTAGAATGGATCGTGCAAATGAATTAGAATGGATACATTCGTGCGAATGAATTAGAATGGATCGTAGGAATGAATTAGAATGGATACATCCATTCTAATTCATTCGTACGATCCATTCTAATTCATTCGCACGATCCATTCAAATTCATTCGTACGATCCATTCTAATTCATTCGCACGATCCATTCTAATTCATTCGTACGATCCATTCTAATTCATTCGCACGAATGTAACCATTCTAATTCATTCGTACGATCCATTCTAATTCATTCCTACGATCCATTCTAATTCATTCGCACGAATGTATCCATTCTAATCCATTTGCACGATCCATTCTAATTCAATCCTACAATCCATTCTAATTCATTCGCACGAATGTATCCATTCTAATTCATTCGTACGATCTATTCTATTTCATTCGTACGATTCATTCTAATTCATTCGTACGATCCATTCTAATTCAATCGCACGATCCATTCTAATTCGTTCGTACGATCCATTCTAATTCATTTGTACGAATGAATTAGAATGTATCATACGACTGAATTAGAATGGATTTTGCGAATGAATTAGAATTGATCATACAAATAAATTAGAATGGATACATTCATGCGAATGAATTAGAATAGATCGTATGAATGAATTAGAATGGATCGTACGAATGGATCGTATGAATGAATGAATGAATGAATTCGTATGATCCATTTTAATTCATATGATCGTACGAACGGATCGTACGAATGAATGAATGAATTAGAATGGATCGTACGAATGGATCGTACGAATGAATGAATTCGTATGATCCATTTTAATTCATTCGCACGATCCATTCTAATTTATTTGTACGATCCATTCTAATTCATTCGTACGATCTATTCTAATTCATTCGTATGATCTATTCTAGTTCATTCGCACGAATGTATCCATTCTTGTTCATTCGTACGCTCCTTTCTAATTCATTCGTACGCTCCATTCTTATTCATCGAACAAATGTATCCATTCTAATTCATTCGTATGATCCATTCTAATTCATTCGTACGATCCATTCTAATTCATTCCTACGATCCATTCTAATTCATTCGCACGAATGTATCCATTCTAATCCATTTGCACGATCCATTCTAATTCATTCCTATGATCCATTCTAATTTATTCGTACGATCCATTCTAATTCATTCGCTCGAATGTATCCATTCTAATTCATTCCTACGATCCATTCTAATTCGTTCATACGATCCAATCTAATTCATTCGTACGACCCTTTTTAATTCATTCGTACGATCCATTCTAATTCATTCGCATGAATATATCTATTCTAATCCATTCGTATGATCCATTCTAATTCATTCGTTCGATCCATTCTAATTCATTCGCATAAATATATCCATTCTAATTCATTCGTACGATCCATTCTAATTCATTCGCACGATCCATTCTAATTCATTCGCACAAATGTATCCATTCTAATTCATTCGTACAATCCATTCTAATTCATTCGCATGATCCATTCTAATTCATTCGTACGATCCATTCTAATTCATTCGTACGATCCGTTCTAATTCATTCGTACGATCCATTCTAATCCATTCGTACGATCCATTCTAATTCATTCGTACGATCCAATCTAATTCATTCTCACAAATGTAACCTTTCTAATTCATTTGTACGATCCATTCTAATTCATTCGTACGATCCATTCTAATCCATTCGTACGATCCATTCTAATCCATTCGTACGATCCATTCTAATTAATTCGCACGAATGTAACCATTCTAATTCATTCGTACGATCCATTCTAATTCATTCCTACGATCCATTCTAATTAATTCGCACGAATGTATCCATTCTAATTCATTCGTACGATCCATTCTATTTCATTCGTAGGATTCATTCTAATTTATTCGCACGATACATTCAAATTCATTCGCACGATCCATTCTAATTCATTCGTACGATCCATTCTAATTCATTCATACGATCTATTCTAATTCATTCGCTCAATCCAATCTAATTCAAACGCACGATCCATTCTAATTCATTCACATGATGTATTCTAATTCATTCGTATGATCCATTCTAATTCATTCGTATGATTCATTCTAATTCATTCGTTAGATCCATTCTAATTCATTCGCACAAATGTATCCATTCTAATTCATTCGCACGATCCATTCTAAATCATTCGTACGATCCATTCTAATTCATTCGCACAAATGTAACCTTTCTAATTCATTTGTACGAACCATTCTAATTCATTCGTACCATCCATTCTAATTCATTCGCACGAATGTAACCATTCTAATTCATTCCTACGATCCATTCTAATTCATTCCTATGATCCATTCAAATTCATTCGCACGATCCATTCTAATTCATTCGCTCGAATGTATCCATTCTAATTCATTCGTACGATCCATTCTAATTCGTTCTCACGAATGTAACCTTTCTAGATCATTTGTATGTATCCATTCTAATTCATTCGTACGATCCATTCTAATTCATTCGCACGATTCATTCTAATTCATTCGTACGATCCATTCTAATTCATTCGTATGATCAATTCTAATTCATTCGCACGATCCATTCTAATTCATTCGTACGATCCATTCTAATTCATTCGCACGAATGTATCCATTCTAATTCATTCGCACGAATGTATCCACTCTAATTCATTCGTACAATCCATTCTAATTCATTCGCACGATCCATTCTAATTCATTCGTATGATCCATTCTAATTCATTCCTATGATCTATTCAAATTCATTCGCTCGAATGTATCTATTCTAATTCATTCGTTCGATCCATTCTAATTCATTCGTACGATCCATTCAAATTCATCCATATGATCCATTCTAATTCATTCTAATCCATTCGTACGATCAATTCTAATTCATTCATACGATCCATTCTAATTCATTCGCATGAATGTATCCATTCTAATTCATTCGTATGATCCATTCAAATTCAATCGTATGATCCATTCTAATTCATTTGTACGATCTAATTCATTCGTATGATCGATTCTAATTCGTTTGCACGATCCATTCTAATTCATTCGTACGATCCATTCTAATTCATTCGCACAATCCATTCTAATTCATTCGTACGATCCATTCTAATTCATTCGCTCGAATGTATCCATTCTAATTCATTCGTATGATCCATTCTAATTCGTTCATACGATCAATTCTATTGCATTCGTACGATTCATTCTAATTCATTCGCACGATCCATTCTAATTCATTCGTACGATCCATTCTAATTCATTCGCTCGAATGTATCCATTCTAATTCATTCTTACGATCCATTCTAATTCATTCGCTCGAATGTATCCATTCTAATTCATTCATATGATCCATTCTAATTCATTCGCTCGAATGTATCCATTCTAATTAGAATGGATTGTACGAATGAATTAGAATGGATACATTCGTGTGAATGAATTAGAATGGATCGAACGAATGAATTAGAATGGATACATTCGAGCGAATGAATTAGAATAGATCGTACGAATGGATTAGAACGCATTGTACGAATGAGTTAGAATGGATCGTACGAATTAGTTAGAATGGATCGTACGAATGAATTAGAATGGATCGTGCGAATGAATTAGAATGGATCGTACAAATGAATTAGAATGGATACATTTGTGCGAATGAATTAGAATGGATCGTACGAATGAAATAGAATGGATCGTACGAAAGAATTAGAATGGATCGTACGAATGAATTACAAAGGTTACATTTGTGAGAATGAATTAGAATGGGTCGTACGAATTTATTAGAATGGATCGTACGAATGGACTAGAATGGATCGTACGAATGAATTAGAATGGATACATTCGAGCGAATGAATTAGAATGGATCGTAGGAATGAATTAGAATGGATCATACGAATGAATTAGAATGGATCATACGAATGATTTAGAATGGATATATTTGTGCGAATGAATCTGAATGGATTGTATGAATGAATTAGAATGGATCGTGCGAATGAATTAGAATCGATCGTACGAATGGATTAGAATGGATCGTTCGAATGAATTAGAATGGATCGTACGAATGAATTAGAATGGATCGTACAAATAAATTAGAATGGAAACATTCGTGTGAATGAATTAGAATAGATCGTACGAATGAATTAGAATGGATCTTGCAAATGAATTAGAATGGATCGTGCGAATGAATTAAAATGGATCAAATGAATGAATTAGAATGGATCGTACGAATGAATTAGAATGGATTGTGCGAATGAATTAGAATGGATCGTATGAATGAATTAGAATGGATCATACGAATGAATTAGAATGGATCGTGCGAATGAATTAGAATGGATCATACGAATAAATTAGAATGGATACATTTGTGCGAATGAATTAGAATGGATCGTACGAAAGAATTAGAATGGATCGTACGAACGAATTAGAATGGATCGTATGAACGAATTAGAATGGATCGTACGAACGAATTAGAATGGATACTTTTGTACGATCCATTCTAATTCATTCGCACGAACCATTCTAATTCATTCGTACGATCAATTCTAATTCATTCGTACGATCGATTCTAATTCATTCGCACGATCCATTCTAATTCATTCGTACGATCCATTCTAATTCATTTGTACGATCCATTCTAATTCATTCGTACGAATGAATTAGAATGGATCATACGATTGAATTTGAGTGGATTATACGAATGAATTAGAATGGATACATTTGTGCGAATTAATTAGAATGGATCATACGAATGAATTAGAATGGATCGTACGAATGAATTAGAATGGATAGTGCGAATGAATTAGAATGGATCGTACGAATGAATTAGAATGGATACTTTCGTGCGAATGAATTAGAATGGATCGTACGAATGAATTAGAATAGATCGTACAAATGAATTAGAATGGATCGTGCGAATGAATTAGAATTGATCAAACGAATGAATTAGAATGGATCGTACGAATGAATTAGAATGGATCGTGCGAATGAATTAGAATCGATCGTACGAATGAATTAGAATGGATCGTACGAATGAATTAGATCGTACGAATGAATTAGAATGGATCGTACGAATGAATTAAAATAGATACATTCATATGACTGATTAAAATAGATTGTACGAATGAATTAGAATGGATCGTATGAATGAATTAGAATGGATCGTACGAATGAATTAGAATGGATCGTGCGAATGAATTAGAATGGATCGTACGAATGAATTAGAATGGATATATTTGAACGAATGGATTGTACGAATGGATTAGAATGGATTGTACGAATAAATTAGAATGGATCATACAAATAAATTAGAAAGGTTACATTCGTGAGAATGAATCAGAATGGATCGTACGAATGAATTAGAATGGATCATGCGAATGAATTTGAATGGATCGTATGAATGAATTAGAATGGATCGAACGAATAAATTAGAATGGATACATTCGAGCGAATGAATTAGAATAGATCGTAGAAATGAATTAGAATGGATCATACGAATGAATTAGAATGGATCGTGCGAATGAATTAGAACGGATTATACGAATAAATTAGAATGGATACATTCGTGTGAATGAATTAGAATGGATCGGATGAATGAATTAGAATGGATCATACGATTCATTCTAATTCATTCGTATGATCCATTCTAATGCATTCGTACGATTCATTCTAATTCATTCGCACGATCCATTCTAATTCATTCGTATGATCCATTCTAATTTATTTGCATTAGAATGGATCATACGAATGGTTTAGAATGGATCGTACGAATGGATTAGAATGGATCGTACGAATGGATTAGAATGGATCGTACGAATGAATTAGAATGGACCATACAAATGAATTAGAAAGGTTACATTCGTGAGAATGAATTAGAATGGATCGTACGAATGAATTAGAATGGATCATGCGAATGAATTTGAATGGATCGTACGAATGAATTAGAATGGATCGAACGAATGAATTAGAATGGATGCATTCGAGCGAATGAATTAGAATAGATCGTAGGAATGAATTAGAATGGATCATACGAATGAATTAGAATGGATCATGCAAATGAATTAGAATGGATTGTACGAATGAATTAGAATGGATACATTCATGCGAATGAATTAGAATGGATCGGATGAATGAATTAGAATAGATCGTACGAATGAATTAAAATGGATCGTGCAAATGAATTAGAATGAATCGTACGAATGCATTAGAATGGATACATTCGTGCGAATGAATTAGAATGGATCGTACGAATGAATTAGAATGGATCGTGCGAATGAATTAGAATGGATCGTCCAAATGAATTAGAATGGATCGTGCGAATGAATTAGAATGGATCGTACGAATGAATTAGAATGGATACATACAAATGAATTAGAAAGGTTACATTCGTGAGAATGAATTAGAATGGATCGTACGAATGAATTAGAATGGATCGTACGAATGAATTAGAATGGATACATTCGAGCGAATGAATTAGAATGGATCATACGAATGAATTAGAATGGATCATAGGAATGAATTAGAATGGATCATGCAAATGAATTAGAATGGATACATTCGTGCGAATGAATTAGAATAGATCGTAGGAATGAATTAGAATGGATCGTACGAATGAATTAGAATAGTTACATTCGTGCGAATGAATTAGAATGGATCATATGAACGAATTAGAATGGATCGTATGAATTAGAATGGATACATTTGTGCGAATGAATTAGAATGGATCGTACGAATGAATTAGAATGGATCGTACAAATGGATTAGAATAGATCGTGCAAATGAATTAGAATGGATTGTACGAATGTATCCATTCTAATCCATTCGTACGAATGGATTAGAATGGATCGTACGAATGAATTAGATTGGATCGTGCGAATAAATTAGAATGGATCGTATGAATAAATTAGAATGGATCGTACGAATGAATTAAAATGGATACATTTGTGCGAATGAATTAGAATGGATCATACGATTGAATTAGAATGGATCGTACGAATGAATTAGAATGGATCATGCGAATGAATTTGAATGGATCGTACGAATGAATTAGAATGGATCGAACGAATGAATTAGAATGGGTACATTCGAGCGAATGAATTAGAATAGATCGTAGGAATGAATTATATAGATCATACGAATGAATTAGAATGGATCGTGCGAATGAATTAGAATGAATCGTACGAATGCATTAGAATGGATACATTCATGCGAATGAATTAGAATGGATCGTACTAATGGATTAGAATGGATCGTGCGATTGAATTAGAATAGATCGTAGGAATGAATTAGAATGGATCATACGAATGAATTAGAATGGATCGTGCGAACGAATTAGAATAGATCGTACGAACGAATTAGAATTGATCGTATGAACGAATTAGAATGGATCGTACGAATGAATTAGAATGGATACATTCGAGCGAATGAATTAGAATGGATCGTGCGATTCATTCTAATTCATTCGTACGATCCATTCTAATGCATTCGTACGATTCATTCTAATTCATTCGCACGATCCATTCTAATTCATTCATATGATCCATTCTAATTTATTTGGATCGTATGAATGAATTAGAATGGATACATTCGAGCGAATGAATTAGAATGGATCGTACGAATGAATTAGAATAGATCGTGCGAATGAATTAGAATGGATCGTACGAACGAATTAGAATGGATCGTACAAACGAATTAGAATGGATCGTATGAACGAATTAGAATGGATCGTACCAATGAATTAGAATGGATACATTCGAGCGAATGAATTAGAATGGATCATACGAATGAATTAGAATGGATCATAGGAATGAATTAGAATGGATCGTGCAAAGGAATTAGAATGGATACATTCGTGCGAATGAATTAGAATGGATCGCAGGAATGAATTAGAATGGATCGTACGAATGAATTAGAATGGTTACATTCGTGCGAATAAATTAGAATGGATCGTACGTAAGAATGAATTAGAATGGATCGTACGAATGAATTAAAATGGATACATTCATACGATTGAATTAGAATGGATCCTGCGAATTAATTAGAATGGATCGTACGAATGAATTTGAATGGATACATTTGTGCGAATGAATCTTAATGGATTGTATGAACGAATTACAATGGATCATACGAATGGATTAGAATGGATCATACGAATGAATTAGAATGGATCATACAAATTAATTAGAAAGGTTAAATTCGTGAGAATAAATTAGAATGGATCGTACGAATGAATTAGAATGGATCATGCAAATAAATTTGAATGGATCGTACGAATGAATTAGATTGGATCGTGCAAATGAATTAGAATGGATCGTACGAATGAATTAGAATGGATACATTTGTGCGAATGAGTTAGAATGGGTCATACGAATGAATTAGAAAGGATCATACGAATGAATTAGAATGGATCGTACGAATGGATTTGAATGGATCGTACAAATGGATTAGAATGGATCGTACGATCCATTCTAATTCATTAGCACGATCCGTTCTAATTCATTCGTACGATCTATTCTAATTCATTCGCACGAATGTAACCATTCTAATTCATTCGTACGATCCATTCTAATTCATTCCTATGATCCATTCTAATCCATTCGTACGATCCATTCTAATTCATTCGCACGAATGTATCCATTCTAATTCATTTGTACGATCTATACTAATTCATTCGTATGATCCATTCTAATTCATTCGTACGATCCATTCTAATTCATTCGCACAAATGTATCCATTCTAATTCATTCGTACAATCCATTCTAATTCATTCGCACGATCCATTCTAATTCATTCGCACGATCCATTCTAATTCATTCGTACGATCCATTCTAATTTATTCGCACGAATGTATCCATTCTAATGCATTCGTACGATCCATTCTAATTCATTCGTACGATCGATTCTAATCCATTCATACGATCCATTCTAATTCATTCATACGATCCATTCTAATTCATTCTCACAAATGTAACCTTTCTAATTCATTTGTACGATCCATTCTAATTCATTCCTACGATCCATTCTAATCCAGTCGTACGATCCATTCTAATTCATTCGCACAAATGTATCGTTCGAATGAATTAGAATGTATCGTATGAATGAATTAGAATGGGTACATTCGTGCGAATGAATTAGAATGGATCATGCGAATGAATTAGAATGGATCGTACGAATGAATTAGAATGGATACATTTGTGCGAATGAATTAGAATGGATCGTACGAATGAAATATAATGGATCGTACGAAAGAATTAGAATGGATCGTACGAATGAATTACAAAGGTTACATTTGTGA
The DNA here is from genome assembly GCA_947650365.1 of Chamaelirium japonicum. NCBI lineage: Eukaryota > Viridiplantae > Streptophyta > Magnoliopsida > Liliales > Melanthiaceae > Chamaelirium > Chamaelirium japonicum. The sequence goes on along the minus strand of CANTAL010000070.1, from coordinate 586,131 downwards.
GAATGAATTAGAATGGATCGTACGAATTTATTAGAATGGATCGTACGAATGGACTAGAATGGATCGTACGAATGAATTAGAATGGATACATTCGAGCGAATGAATTAGAATGGATCGTAGGAATGAATTAGAATGGATCGTACGAATGAATTAGAATGGATCATACGAATGATTTAGATTGGATACATTTGTGCGAATGAATCTGAATGGATTGTATGAATGAATTAGAATGGATCGTGCGAATGAATTAGAATCGATCGTACGAATGGATTAGAATGGATCGTTCGAATGAATTAGAATGGATCGTACGAATGGATTAGAACGTATTGTACGAATGAATTAGAATGGATCGTACAAATGAATTAGAATGGAAACATTCGTGCGAATGAATTAGAATGGATCGTACGAATGAATTAGAATGGATCTTGCAAATGAATTAGAATGGATCGTGCGAATGAATTAAAATGGATCAAATGAATGAATTAGAATGGATCGTACGAATGAATTAGAATGGATTGTGCGAATGAATTAGAATGGATCGTATGAATGAATTAGAATGGATCATACGAATGAATTAGAATGGATCGTGCGAATGAATTAGAATGGATCATACGAATAAATTAGAATGGTTACATTTGTGCGAATGAATTAGAATGGATCGTACGAACGAATTAGAATGGATCGTACGAACGAATTAGAATGGATCGTATGAACGAATTAGAATGGATCGTACGAACGAATTAGAATGGATACTTTCGTACGATCCATTCTTATTCATTCGCACGAACCATTCTAATTCATTCGTACGATCAATTCTAATTCATTCGTACGATCGATTCTAATTCATTCGCACGATCCATTCTAATTCATTCGTACGATCCATTCTAATTCATTCGTATGATCCATTCTAATTTATTCGTTCAAATATATCCATTCTAATTCATTCGTACGATCCATTCTAATTCATTCTCACGAATGTATCCATTCTAATTCATTTGCACGATCCATTCTAATTCATTCGTACGATCCATTCTAATTCATTCGCACAATCCATTCTAATTTATTCGTACGATCCATTCTAATTCATTTGCACGAATTTATCCATTCTAATTCATTCGTACGATCCATTCTAATTCATTCGTATGATCCATTCTAATTCAATCGTACGATCAATTCTAATTCATTTGTATGATCCATTTTTATCCATTCTAATTCATTCGTACGATCCATTCTAATTCATTTGTACGATCCATTCTAATTCATTCGTATGAATGAATTAGAATGGATCATACGATTGAATTTGAGTGGATCGTACGAATGAATTAGAATGGATACATTTGTGCGAATTAATTAGAATGGATCGTACGAATGAATTAGAATGGATCGTACGAATGAATTAGAATGGATAGTGCGAATGAATTAGAATGGATCGTACGAATGAATTAGAATGGATACTTTCGTGCGAATGAATTAGAATGGATCGTACGAATGAATTAGAATAGATCGTACAAATAAATTAGAATGGATCGTGCGAATGAATTAGAATTGATCAAACGAATGAATTAGAATGGATCGTACGAATGAATTAGAATGGATCGTGCGAATGAATTAGAATCAATCGTACGAATGAATTAGAATGGATCGTACAAATGAATTAGATCGTACGAATGAATTAGAATGGATCGTACGAATGAATTAAAATGGATACATTTATATGACTGATTAGAATAGATTGTACGAATGAATTAGAATGGATCGTACGAATGAATTAGAATGGATCGTGCGAATGAATTAGAATGGATCGTACGAATGAATTAGAATGGATATATTTGAACGAATGGATTGTACGAATAGATTAGAATGGATTGTACGAATAAATTAGAATGGATCATACAAATGAATTAGAAAGGTTACATTCGTGAGAATGAATTAGAATGGATCGTACGAATGAATTAGAATGGATCATGCAAATGAATTTGAATGGATCGTACGAATGAATTAGAATGGATCGAACGAATAAATTAGAATGGATACATTCGAGCGAATGAATTAGAATAGATCGTAGAAATGAATTAGAATGGATCATACGAATGAATTAGAATGGATCGTGCGAATGAATTAGAACGGATTGTACGAATAAATTAGAATGGATACATTCGTGTGAATGAATTAGAATGGATCGGACGAATGAATTAGAATGGATCATACGATTCAATCTAATTCATTCGTATGATCCTTTCTAATGCATTCGTACGATTCATTCTAATTCATTTGCACGATCCATTCTAATTCATTCGTATGATCCATTCTAATTTATTTGCATTAGAATGGATCATACGAATGGATTAGAATGGATCGTACGAATGGATTAGAATGGATCGCACGAATGGATTAGAATGGATCGTACGAATGAATAAGAATGGATCATACAAATGAATTAGAATGAATTGTACGAATGCATTAGAATGGATATATTCGTGCGAATGAATTAGAATGGATCGTACGAATGAATTAGAATGGATCGTGCGAATGAATTAGAATGGATCGTCCAAATGAATTAGAATGGATCGTGCGAATGAATTAGAATGGATCGTACGAATGAATTAGAATGGATACATACAAATGAATTAGAAAGGTTACATTCGTGAGAATGAATTAGAATAGATCGTACGAATGAATTAGAATAGATCGTACGAATCAATTAGAATGGATACATTCGAACGAATGAATTAGAATGGATCATACGAATGAATTAGAATGGATCATAGGAATGAATTAGAATGGATCATGCAAATGAATTAGAATGGATACATTCGTGCGAATGAATTAGAATAGATCGTAGGAATGAATTAGAATGGATCGTACGAATGAATTAGAATAGTTACATTCGTGCGAATGAATTAGAATGGATCATATGAACGAATTAGAAAGGATCGTATGAATTAGAATGGATACATTTGTGCGAATGAATTAGAATGGATACATTTGTGCGAATGAATTAGAATGGATACATTTGTGCGAATGAATTAGAATGGATCGTACGAATGGATTAGAATAGATCGTGCAAATGAATTAGAATGGATTGTACAAATGTATCCATTCTAATCCATTCGTACGAATGGATTAGAATGGATCGTACGAATGAATTAGATTGGATCGTGCGAATAAATTAGAATGGATCGTATGAATAAATTAGAATGGATCGTACGAATGAATTAAAATGGATACATTTGTGCGAATGAATTAGAATGGATCATACGATTGAATTAGAATGGATCATACGAATGAATTAGAATGGATCATGCGAATGAATTTGAATGGATCGTACGAATGAATTAGAATGGATCGAACGAATGAATTAGAATGGATACATTCAAGCGAATGAATTAGAATAGATCGTAGGAATGAATTAGAATGGATCATACGAATGAATTAGATTGGATCGTGCGAATGAATTAGAATGAATCGTACGAATGCATTAGAATGGATACATTCATGCGAATGAATTAGAATGGATCGTACTAATGGATTAGAATGGATCGTGCGAATGAATTAGAATAGATCGTAGGAATGAATTAGAATGGATCATACGAATGAATTAGAATGGATCGTGCGAACGAATTAGAATAGATCGTACGAACGAATTAGAATTGATCGTATGAACGAATTAGAATGGATCGTACGAATGAATTAGAATGGATACATTCGAGCGAATGAATTAGAATGGATCGTACGATTCATTCTAATTCATTCGTACGATCCATTCTAATGCATTCGTACGATTCATTCTAATTCATTCGCACGATCCATTCTAATTCATTCATATGATCCTTTCTAATTTATTTGGATCGTACGAATGAATTAGAATGGATACATTCGAGCGAATGAATTAGAATGGATCGTACGAATGAATTAGAATAGATCGTGCGAATGAATTAGAATGGATCGTACGAACGAATTAGAATGGATCGTACAAACGAATTAGAATGGATCGTATGAACGAATTAGAATGGATCGTACGAATGAATTAGAATGGATACATTCGAGCGAATGAATTAGAATGGATCGTACGAATGAATTAGAATGGATCATAGGAATGAATTAGAATGGATCGTGCAAAGGAATTAGAATGGATACATTCGTGTGAATGAATTAGAATGGATCGCAGGAATGAATTAGAATGGATCGTATGAATGAATTAGAATGGTTACATTCGTGCGAATAAATTAGAATGGATCGTACGTAAGAATGAATTAGAATGGATCATACGAATGAATTAGAATGGATCGTGCGAATGGATTAGAATGGATCGTACGAATTAGAATGGATCGTACGAATGAATTAAAATGGATACATTCATACGATTGAATTAGAATGGATCCTGCGAATTAATTAGAATGGATCGTACGAATGAATTTGAATGGATACATTTGTGCGAATGAATCTGAATGGATTGTATGAACGAATTACAATGGATCGTACGAATGGATTAGAATGGATCATACGAATGAATTAGAATGGATCATACAAATGAATTAGAAAGGTTAAATTCGTGAGAACAAATTTGAATAGATCGTACGAATGAATTAGAATGGATCATGCGAATAAATTTGAATGGATCGTACGAATGAATTAGAATGGATCGTGCGAATGAATTAGAATGGATCGTACGAATGAATTAGAATGGATACATTTGTGCGAATGAGTTAGAATGGGTCATACGAATGAATTAGAATGGATCATACGAATGAATTAGAATGGATCGTACGAATGGATTTGAATGGATCGTACAAATGGATTAGAATGGATCGTACGATCCATTCTAATTCATTAGCACGATCCATTCTAATTCATTCGTATGATCCATTCTAATTCATTCGCACGAATGTAACCATTCTAATTCATTCGTACGATCCATTCTAATTCATTCCTACAATCTTGTACGATCCATTCTAATTTATTCGTACGATCCATTCTAATTCATTCCTATGATCCATTCTAATCCATTCGTACGATCCATTCTAATTCATTCGCACGAATGTATCCATTCTAATTCATTTGTACGATCCATTCTAATTCATTCGTACGATCCATTCTAATTCATTCGTACGATCCATTCTAATTCATTCGCACAAATGTATCCATTCTAATTCATTCGTACAATCCATTCTAATTCATTCACACGATCCATTCTAATTCATTCGTACGATCCATTCTAATTCATTCGCACGATCCATTCTAATTCATTCGTACGATCCATTCTAATTTATTCGCACGAATGTATCCATTCTAATGCATTCGTACGATCCATTCTAATTCATTCGTACGATCCATTCTAATCCATTCATACGATCCATTCTAATTCATTCATACGATCCATTCTAATTCATTCTCACAAATGTAACCTTTCTAATTCATTTGTACGATCCATTCTAATTCATTCCTACGATCCATTCTAATCCATTCGTACGATCCATTCTAATTCATTCGCACAAATGTATCATGCGAATGAATTAGAATGTATCGTATGAATGAATTAGAATGGATACATTCATGCGAATGAATTAGAATGGATCATGCGAATGAATTAGAATGGATCGTGCGAATGAATTAGAATGGATCGTACGAATGACTTAGAATGGATCGTACGAATGGATTAGAATGGATCGTACGAATGAATTAGAATGGATCGTACAAATCAATTAGAAGGGTTACATTTTGTGACCATTCTAATTCATTCTGCACGATCCATTCTAATTCATTCTCACAAATGTAACCATTCTAATTCATTCCTACGATCCATTCTAATCCATTCGCACGATCCATTCTAATTCATTCGCACAAATGTATCATGCGAATGAATTAGAATATATCGTATGAATGAATTAGAATGGATACATTCGTGCGAATGAATTAGAATGGATCATGCGAATGAATTAGAATGGATCGTGCGAATGAATTAGAATGGATCGTACGAATGACTTAGAATGGATCGTACGAATGAATTAGAATGGATCGTACGAATGACTTAGAATGGATCGTACGAATGAATTAGAATGGATCCTACGAATGAATTAGAATGGACCATAGGAATGAATTAGAATGGATCGTGCAAATGAATTAGAATGGATACATTCGTGCGAATGAATTAGAATGGATCGTAGGAATGAATTAGAATGGATCGTACGAATGAATTAGAATGGTTACATTCGTGCGAATGAATTAGAATGGATACATTCGTGCGAATGAATTAGAATAGATCGGACGAATGAATTAGAATGGATCGTACGATTCATTCTAATTCGTTCGTACGATCCATTCTAATGCATTCGTATGATCCATTCTAACTCATTCGGTGGATCCATTCTAATTCATTCGTACGATCCATTCTAATTCATTCGCACTATCCATTCTAATTCATTCGCACGATCCATTCTAATTCATTCGTACGATCCATTCTAATTCATTCGCACGAATGTATCCATTCTAATTCATTTGTACGATCCATTCTAATTCATTCGTACAATGCGTTTTAATCCATTTGTACGATCCATTCTAATTCATTCCTATGATCCATTCTAATTCAATTGTACGATCAATTCTAATTCATTCACTCGAATGTATCCATTCTAATTCATTCGTACGATCCATTCTAATTCGTTCATACGATCTATTCTAATTCGTTCGTACGATCCATTCTAATTCATTCGCACGATCCATTCTAATCCATTCGTACGATCCATTCTAATTCATTCTAATCCATTCGTGCGTTCCGTTCTAATTCATTCGTACGATCCATTCTATTCCATTCGTATGATCCATTCTAATTCATTCGTACGATCCATTCTAATTCATTCTCACGAATGTAACCTTTCAAATTCATTTGTATGATCCATTCTAATTCATTCGTACGATCCATTCTAATCCATTCGTACGATCCATTCTAATCCATTCGTACGATCCATTCTAATTCATTCGTACGATCCATTCTAATTCATTCGCTCAAATGTACCCATTCTAATTCATTCGTACGATCCATTCTAATTCGTTCATACAATCTATTCTAATTCGTTCGTACGATCCATTCTAATTCATTCGTACGATCCATTCTAATTCAATCGTACGATCCATACGATCCATTCTAATTCATTCGCTTGAATGTATCCATTCTAATTCATTCGTACGATCCATTCTAATTCGTTTGTACGATCCATTCTAATTCGTTCGTACGATCCATTCTAATTCATTCGTAGGATCCATTCTAATTCATTCGTACGATCCATTCTAATTCATTTGTACGAATGAATTAGAATGGATCGTACGAATAGATTAGAATGGATCGTACAAATGAATTAGAATGGATCGTGCAAATGAATTAGAATGGATACATTCGTGTGAATGAATTAGAATGGATCATACGAATGGATTAGAATGGATCGTACGAATGGATTTGAATGGATCGTACGAATGAATTAGAATGGATCAAACAAATGAATTAGAAAAGTTACATCCGTGAGAATGAATTAGAATGGATTGTACGAATGAATTAGAATGGATCATGCGAATGAATTTGAATGGATCGTACGAATGGATTAGAATGGATCGAACGAATGAATTAGAATGGATATATTCATGCGAATGAATTAGAATGGATCGTACGAATGAATTAGAATGGATCGTACAAATAAATTAGAAAGGTTACATTTGTGCGAATGAATTAGAATGAGGTAGAATGGATGATACGAATGAATTAGAACGGATCATACGAATGAATTAGAATGGATCGTGCGAATGAATTAGAATAGATCATACGAATGAATTAGAATGGATCGTACGAATGAATTAGAATGGATCGTGCGAATGAATTAGAATGTATCGTACGAACGAATTAGAATGGATCGTATGAACGAATTACAATGGATCGTACGAATGAATTAGAATGGATACATTCGAGCGAATGAATTAGAATGGATCATATGGATCGTACGAATGAATTAGAATGGATCGTACGAATGGATTAGAATGGATCGTACGAACGAATTAGAATGGATCGTATGAATGAATTAGAATGGATCGTACAAATGAATTAGAATGGATACATTCGAGCGAATGAATTAGAATGGATCGTACGAATGAATTAGAATGGATCATACAAATAAATTAGAAAGATTATATTCGTGAGAATGAATTAGAATGGATCGTACGAATGAATTAGAATGGATCGTGCAAATGAATTAGAATGGATACATTCATGCGAATGAATTAGAATGGATCGTAGGAATGAATTAGAATGGATCATACGAATGAATTAGAATGGATACATCCGTGAGAATGAATTAGAAAGGATCGTACGAATGGATTAGAATGGATCGTACGAATGGATTAGAATGGATCGTACGAATGAATTAGAATGGATCGTACAAATGAATTAGAAAGGTTACATTTTTGAGAATGAATTAGAATCGTATGAATGAATTAGAATGGATCATACGAATGGATTAGAATGGATCGTACGAATGGATTAGAATGGATCGTACGAACGGATTAGAATGGATCGTACGAATGAATTAGAATGGATCATACAAATGAATTAGAAAGGTTACATTCGTGAGAATGAATTAGAATGGATCGTACAAATGAATTAGAATGGATCATGCGAATGAATTTGAATGGATCATACGAATGAATTAGAATGGATCGAACGAATGAATTAGAATGGATACATTCATGCGAATGAATTAGAATGGATCGTAAGAATGAATTAAAATGGATCGTACGAATGAATTAGAATGGTTACATTTGTGCGAATAAATTAGAATGAATCGTACGTAGGAATGAATTAGAATGGATCGTACGAATGAATTAGAATGGATCGTACGAATGGATTAGAATGGATCATGCGAATGAATTAGAATGGATCGTATGAATAAATAAGAATGGGTCGTACGAATGAATTAAAATGGATACATTTGTGCGAATGAATTAGAATGGATCATACGATCTAATTAGAATGGATCGTAAGAATGAATTAGAATGGATCGTATGAATAAATAAGAATGGATCGTACGAATGAATTAGAATGGATCGTGCGAATGAATTAGAATGAATCGTACGAATGCATTATAATGGATCGTACGAATGAATTAGAATGAATCATACGATCCATTCAAATTCATTCATCCGATCCATTCTAATTCATTCGCACGAATATATCCATTCTAATTCATTCGCACGATCTATTATAATTCATTCACACAATCCATTCTAAATCATTCGTCCGATCCATTCTAATTCATTGGCACGAATGTATCCATTCTAATTCATTCGCACGATCCATTCTAATCCATTCATATGATCCATTCTAATTCATTCGTACGATCCATTCTAATCGTTTGTACAATCCATTCTAATTCGTTCGTACGATCCATTCTAATTCATTCGCACGAATGGATGGTGCGAATGAATTAGAATGGATCGTACGAATGAATTAGAATGTATCATGCGAATGAATTAGAATGAATCGTACGAATGCATTCTAATTCATTCGTACGATCCATTCTAATTCATTCTCACGAATGTAACCTTTCGAATTCATTTGTATGATCCATTCTAATTCATTCGTACGATCCATTCTAATCCATTCGTATGATCCATTCTAATTCATCGCACGATCTATTCTAATTCATTCGCTCGAATGTATCCATTCTAATTCATTTGAATGAATTAGAATGGATCGTACGAATGAATTAGAACGGATCGTGCGAATGAATTAGAACGGATCGTGCGAATGAATTAGAATCGATCATACGAATGAATTTGAATGGATCGTACGAATGAATTAGAATGAATCGTACGATCCATTCTAATTCATTCGCACGAATATATCCAATCTAATTCATTCGTACAATCCATTCTAATTCATTCGCACGATCCATTCTAATTCATTTGTATGATCCATTCTAATTCATTCCTACGATCTATTCAAATTCATTCGCTCGAATGTATCCATTCAAATTCATTCGTACGATCCATTCCAATGCATTCGTAAGATTCATTCTAATTCATTCGCACGATCCATTCAAATTCATTCGTACGATCCATTCTAATTCATTCGCATGATCCATTCTAATCCATTCGTACGATCCATTCTAATCCATTCGTAAGCTCGAATGTATCCATTCTAATTCATTCGTACGATCCATTCTAATTCATTCGCACGATCCATTCTAATTCATTCGTACGATCCATTCTATTTCATTCGCACGATCCATTCTAATTCATTCGTACGATCCATTCTAATTCATTCGTATGATCTATTCTAATTCATTCGTACGATCCATTCTAATTCGTTCATACGATCCATTCTAATTCATTCGCACAAATGTATCCATCCTAAATCATTCGTACGATCTGTTCTAATTCATTCGCACGATCCATTATAATTCATTCGTACGATCCATTCTAATTCATTCGCACGATCCATTCTAATTCATTCGTACAAATGGATCCATTATAATTCATTCGCACGATCCATTCTAATTCCTTCCTACGATCCATTCTAATTCATTCGCATGATCCATTCTAATTCATTCGTACGATCCATTCTAATTCATTCGTCCGATCCATTCTAATTCATTCGTCCGATCCATTCTAATTCATTCGCACGAATGTATTAGAATGGATCAAATTCATTCGCTCGAATGTAACCTTTCTAATAGAATGGATCGTACAAATGAATTAGAAAGGTTACATTCAAGCGAATGAATTTGAATGGATCGTACGAATGAATTAGAATGGATCGAACGAATGAATTAGAATGGATACATTCGAGCGAATAAATTAGAATAGATCGTAGGAATGAATTATAATGGATTATACGAATGAATTAGAATGGATACATTCGTGCAAATGAATTAGAATGGATCGTAGGAATGAATTAGAATGGATCGTATGATCCATTCTAATCCATTCGTACGATCCATTCTAATTCATTCGTACGATCCATTCTAATTCATTCTCACAAATGTAACCTTTCTAATTCATTTGTACGATCCATTCTAATACATTCGTACGATTCATTCTAATTCATTCGCACGATCTATTCTAATTCATTCGTACGATTCATTCTAATTCATTCGTACGATTCATTCTAATTCATTCGTACGATTCATTCTAATTCATTCGTACGATTTATTCTAATTCATTTGTACGATCCATTCTAATTCATTCGCACGATCCATTCTAATTCATTCACACGATCCATTCTAATTCATTCGCTCGAATGTATCCATTCTAATTCATTCATACGATCCATTCTAATCCATTCATACGATCCATTCTAATTCATTCGCATGAATGTAACCTTTCTAATTCATTCGTACGATCTATTCTAATTCGTTCCTACGATCCATTCTAATTCATTCGCACGAATGTATCCATTCTAATTTATTCGTACGATCCATTCTTATTCATTCGCACGATCCATTCTAATTCATTCTCACAAATGTAACCTTTCTATTTCATTTGTACGATCTATTCTAATTCATTCGCACGATCCATTCTAATTCATTCGCACGAATATATTTATTCTAATTCATTCGTACGATCCATTCTAATTCATTTGTATGATCCATTCTAATTCATTCGTACGATCCATTCTAATTCGTTCATATGATCCATTCTAATTCATTCGTACGATCCATTCTAATTCATTCCTATGATCCATTCTAATTCATTCGCACGATCCATTCTAATTCATTCGTACGATCCATTCTAATTCATTCGTATGATCAATTGTAATTCATTCGTACAATCCATTCTAATTCAGTCGTATGAATGTATCATACGAATGAATTAGAATGGATCATAGGAATGAATTAGAATGGATACATTCGTGCGAATGAATTAGAATGGATACATTCGTGCGAATGAATTAGAATGGATACATTTATTCGCAAGAATGTATCCATTCTGATTCATTCGTACAATCCATTCTAATTTATTCGTACAAATGTATCCATTCTAATTCATTCGTATGATCCATTCTAATTTATTCGTACGATTCATTCTAATTCACTCGCACGATCCATTCTAATTCATTCGTACGATCCATTCTAATTCATTCGCACGAATGTATCCATTCTAATTAATTCGTACAATCCATTCTAATTCATTCGCACGATCCATTCTAATTCATTCGTATGATCCATTCTAATTCATTCCTACGATCTATTCTAATTCATTTGCTCGAATGTATCCATTCTAATTCATTCGTTCGATCCATTCTAATTCATTCGTACGATCCATTCAAATTCATTCGCATGATCCATTCTAATTCATTCGTACGATCCATTCTAATTCATTCTCACGAATGTAACCTTTCTAATTCATTTGTATGATCCATTCTAATTCATTCGTACGATCCATTCTAATCAATTCGTATGATCCATTCTAATCCATTCGTACGATCCATTCTAATCTATTCGTCTGATCCATTCTAATGCATTCGTGCGAATGAATTAGAATGGATCATACAAATGAATTAGAATGGATTGTACGAATGAATTAGAATGGATACATTCGTGCGAATGAATTAGAATGGATCGTACGAATGAATTAAACTGGATCGTATGAATAATTTAGAATGGATACATTCATACGAATGAATTATAATGGATCGTACGAACGAATTAGAATGGATCGTACGAATGAATTAGAATGGATCGTACGAATGGATTAGAATGGATCGTACGAATGGATTACAATGGATACATTCGTGCGAATGAATTAGAATGGATCATAGGAATGAATTAGAATGGATCGTACGAATGAATTAGAATGGATCGTACGAATGAATTACAATGGATACATTCGAGCGAATGAATTAGAATAGATCGTAGGAATGAATTAGAATGGATCATACGAATGAATTAGAATAGATTGTACGAATGGATTAGAATGGATCGTACAAATGAATTAGAATGGATACATTCGAGCGAATGAATTAGAATGGATCGTACGAATGAATTAGAATGGTTACATTCGTGCGAATGAATTAGAATGGATCGTATGAATGAATTAGAATGGATCGTACGAATGAATTAGAATGGATACATTCGAGTGAATGAATTAGAATAGATCATAGGAATGAATTAGAATGGATCATACGAATGAATTAGAATAGATCGTGCGAATGGATTAGAATGGATTGTATGAAAGAATTAGAATGGATCGTACGAATGAATTAGAATGGTTACATAGGAATGAATTAGAATGGATCGTACGAATGGATTAGAATGGATCGTACGAATGGATTAGAATGGATCGTACGAATGGATTAGAATAGATCGTGCGAATGAATTAGAATGGATCGTGCTAATGAATTAGAATGAATCGTACGAATGCATTAGAATGGATCGTATGAATGAATTAGAATGAATCGTACGATCCATTCTAATTCAGTCGTCCGATCCATTCTAATTCATTCGCACGAATGTATCCATTCTAATTTATTCGTACAATCCATTCTAATTCATTCGCACGATCCAATCTAATTCATTCGTATGATCCATTCTAATTCATTCCTACGATCTATTCTAATTCATTCGCTCGAATGTATCCATTCTAATTCATTCATACGATCCATTCTAATTCATTCGTACGATCCATTCTAATCCATTCGTATGATCCATTCTAATTCATTCGTACGATCCATTCTAATTCATTCGTATGATCCATTCTAATTCATTCGCACGATCCATTCTAATTCATTTGTACGATTGTATCCATTCTAATTCATTCGCACGATGCATTCTAATTCATTCGCACGATCCGTTCTAATTCATTCGTATGATCCATTCTAAGTCATTTGTACGATCCATTCTAATTCATTCGCACGAACGTATCTATTCTAATTCATTCGTACATTCATGCGAATGAATTAGAATGGATCGTATGAATGAGTTAGAATGGATCGTATGAATGAATTAGAATGGATTGCATGAATGAATTAGAATGGATCATATGAATGAATTGGAATGAATCATACGAATAAATTAGAATGCATCGTACGAATGGATTAGAATGGATCGTACGAATGGATTAGATTGGATCGTACGAATGAATTAGAATGGATCCTACAAATGACTTAGAAAGGTTACATTCGTGAGAATGAATTAGAATGGATATATTTGAACGAATAAATTAGAATGGATCATACGAATGAATTAGAATGGATCGTACGAATGAATTAGAATGGATCGTGAGAATGAATTAGAATGGATTGTGCGAATGAATTAGAATGGATATATTCGTGCGAATGAATTAGAATGGATCGTGCGAATGAATTAGAAGATTGTACGAATGAATTAGAATGGATACATTCGTGCGAATGAATTAGAATAGATCATACGATTGAATTAGAATGGATCGTACAAATGAATTAGAATGGATCATGCGAATGAATTTGAATGGATCGTACGAGTGAATTAGAATGGATCGAACGAATGAATTAGAATGGATACATTCGAGTGAATGAATTAGAATACATCGTAGGAATGAATTAGAATAGATCATACGAATGAATTAGAATGGATCGTACGAATGAATTGGAATGGATCGTACGAATGAATTAGAATGGATACATTCATGCAAATGAATTAGAATGGATCATAGGAATGAATTAGAATGGATTATACGAATGAATTAGAATGGATCATACGAATGAGTTAGAATGGATCGTGCGAACGAATTAGAATGGATCGTATGAACGAATTAGAATGGATCGTACGAATGAATTAGAATGGATACATTCGAGCGAATGAATTAGAATGGATCGTATGATGCAATCTAATAAATTCGCACGATCCATTCTAATTCGTTCGTACGATCCAGTCTAATTCATTCGCACGATCTATTCTAATTCAATCGTACGATCCATTCTAATCCATTCGTATGATCAATTCTAATTCATTCGCACGATCCATTCTAATTCATTTTTACGAATGTAACCTTTCTAATTCATTTGTATGATCCATTGTAATTCATTCGTACGATCCATTCTAATCCATTCGTACGATCCATTCTAATCCATTCGTAAGATCCATTCTAATCCATTCGTACGATCCATTCTAATTCATTCGTACGATCCATTCTAATTCATTCGCTCGAATGTATCCATTCTAATTCATTCGTACGATCCATTCTAATCCATTCGTACGATCCATTCTAAACCATTCATACGATCCATTCTAATTCATTCGCATGAATGTAACCATTCTAATTCATTCATACGATCTATTCTAATTCATTCCTACGATCCATTCTAATTCATTCGTATGATCAATTCTAATTCATTCGCACGATCCATTCTAATTCATTCGTACGATCCATTCTAATTCATTCGCACGAATGCAACCATTCTAATTCATTCGTACGATCCATTCTAATTCATTCGCATGATACATTCTAATTCATTCGCACAAATGTAACCATTCTAATTCATTCGGTGGATCCATTCTAATTCATTCGTACGATCCATTCTAATTCATTCTCACGAATGTAACCTTTCTAATTCATTTGTATGATCCATTCTAATTTATTCGTACGATCCATTCTAATCCATTCGTACGATCCATTCTAATCCATTCGTACGATCCATTCTAATCCATTCGTACGATCCATTCTAATTCATTCGTACGATCCATTCTAATTCATTCGCACGATCCATTCTAATTCATTTGTACGAATGTATCCATTCTAATTCATTCGCACGATCCATTCTAATTCATTCGCACGATCCATTCTAATTCATTCGTATGATCCATTCTAATTCATTTGTACGATCCATTCTAGTTCATTTGCACAAATGTATCCATTCTAATTCATTCGTACATTCATGCGAATGAATTAGAATGGATCGAACGAATGAATCGTGCGAATGGATTAGAATGGATCGAACGAATGAATTAGAATGGATACATTTGTGCAAATTAATTAGAATGGATCGTACGAATGAATTAGAATGGATCGTACGAATGCATTAGAATGGATCGTACGAATGAATTAGAATGGATCGTATGAACGAATTAGAATGGATCATACGAATGGATTAGAATGGATATATTCGTGCGAATGAATTAGAATGGATCGTACGAATGAATTAGACTGGATCGTACGAATAAATTAGAATAGATACATTCGTGTGAATGAATTAGAATAGATCGTAGGAATGGATTAGAATGGATCATACGAATGATTTAGAATGGATCGTGCGAATGAATTAGAATGGATTACACGAATGAATTAGAATGGATATATTCGTGCGAATGAATTAGAATGGATCAAATGAAAGAATTAGAATGGATCATACAAATGAATTGGAATGGATCGTACGATTCATTCTAATTCATTCGTACGATCCATTCTAATGCAATCGTACGATTCATTCAAATTCATTCGTATGATCCATTCTAATTAATTCGCACAAATGTATCTATTCTAATTCATTCGTTCGATCCATTCTAATTCATTCGTACAATCCATTCTAATTCATTTGCACGATCCATTCTAATTCATTCGTACGATCCATTCTAATTCATTCGTACAATGCGTTCTAATCCATTCGTACGATCCATTCTAATTCATTCGTATGATCAATTCTAATTCATTCGCACGATCCATTCTAATTCATTCGTACAAACCATTCTAATTCATTCGCACGAATGTAACCATTCTAATTCATTCGTATGATCCATTCGAATTCATTCCTATGATCCATTCTAATTCATTCGCATGAATATATCCATTCTAATTCATTTGCACGATCCATTCTAATTCATTCCTATGATCCATTCTAATTCATTAGTACGATCCATTCTAATTCTTTCGCTCGAAAGTATCCATTCTAATTCATTCGTACGATCCATTCTAATTCGTTCATAAGATCCATTCTAATTCGATCATACGATCCATTCTAATTCGTTCGTACGATCCATTCTAATTCATTCGCACGATCCATTCTAATTCATTCGCACGATCCATTCTAATTCATTCTCATGAATGTAACCTTTCTAATTCATTTGTATGATCCATTCTAATTCATTCGTACGATCCATTCTAATTCATTCGTACGATCCATTCTAATTTATTTGCATGATCCATTCTAATTCATTCCTATGATCCATTCTAATTTATTTGTACGATCCATTCTAATCCATTCGCTCGAATGTATCCATTCTAATTCATTCGTAGGATCCATTCTAATTCATTCGTACGATCCATTCTAATTCATTCTCACGAATGTAACATTTCTAATTCATTTGTATGTATCCATTCTAGTTCATTCGTACGATCCATTCTAATTCATTCGCACGATCCATTCTAATTCACTCGTACGATCCATTCAAATTCATTCGCACGATCCATTCTAAATTATTCGTACGATCCATTCTAATTCATTCGCACGAATGTATCCATTCTAATGCATTCGTACGATTCATTCTAATTCATTCGCACGATCCATTTTAATTTATTCGTACGATCCATTCTAATTCATTCGTCCGATCCATTCAAATTTATTCGCACGAATGTATCCATTCTAATTCCTTTGTACAATCCATTCTAATTTATTCGCTTGATCTATTCTAATTCATTCGTATGATCTATTCTAATTTATTCCTACGATCTATTCTAATTTATTCGCTCGAATGTATCCATTCTAATTCATTCGTTCGATCCATTCTAATTCATTCGTACGATCCATTCAAACTCATTCGCATGATCCATTCTAATTTATTCGTACGATCCATTCTAATTCATTCGCACGATCCATTCTAATTCATTCGTACGATCCATTCTAATTCATTCGCACGATCCATTCTAATTCATTCGCACAAATGTATCCATTCTAATTCATTCGTATGATCCATTCTAATTCATTCGTACGATCCATTCTAATTCATTCGCACAAATGTATCCATTCAAATTCATTCGTACGATCCATTCTAATTCATTCGTACGATCCATTCTAATTCATTCATACGATCCATTCTAATTCATTCGTACAATCCATTCTAATTCATTCGTACGATGCAATCTAATTCATTCACACAAATGTATCTATTCTAATTCATTCGTACAATACGTTCTAATCCATTCATACGATCCATTCTAATCCATTCGTACGATCTATTCTAATTCATTCACACGAATGCAACCATTCTAATTCATTCATATGATCCATTCTAATTCATTCGTACGATCCATTCTAATTCATTCGTATGATCCATTCTAATTCATTCGTACGATCCATTCTAAGTCATTTGCATGAATGTATCCATTCTAATTTATTCATACGATCCAGTCTAATTCATTCGTACGATCCATTCTAATTCATTCGTACGATTCATTCTAATTCATTCGCACGAATGTTTCCATTCTAATTCATTCGTACGATTCATTCTAATTCATTCGCACGATCCATTATAATCCATTCGTACGATCCATTCTAATCCATTCGTACGATCCATTCTAATCCATTCGTACGATCCATTCTAATTCATTCGCTCGAATGTATCCATTCTAATTCATTCGTACGATCCATTCTAATTCGTTCATACGGTCCATTCTAATTCGTTCGTACGATCCATTCTAAAATGTGTTAGAATGGATCATACGAATGAATTAGAATGGATCGTACGAATGAATTAGAATGGATTGTGCGAATGAATTAGAATGGATCGTGCGAATGAATTAGAATGGATCGGACGAATGAATTAGAATGGTTGGTACGATTCATTCTAATTCATTCGTACGATCCATTCTAATGCATTCGTACGATTCATTCTAATTCATTCGCATGATCCATTCTAATTCATTCGTACGATCCATTCTTATTTATTCATACGATCCATTCTAATTCATTCCCACAATCCATTCTAATTCATTCGTACGATCCATTTTAATTCATTCGTATGATCCACTCTAACTCATTTTAGAATGGATCGTACGAACGAATTAGAATGGATCGTATGAACGAATTAGAATGGATCGTACGAATGAATTAGAATGGAAACATTCGAGCGAATGAATTAGAATGGATCGTACGAATGAATTAGAATGGATCATACGAATGGATTAGAATGGATAGTACGAATGGATTAGAATGGATCGTACGAATGAATTAGAATGGATCATACAAATGAATTAGAAAGGTTACATTCGTGAGAATGAATTAGAATGGATCGTACGAATGAATTAGAATGGATACATTCGAGCGAATGAATTAGAATGGATCGAACGAATGAATTAGAATGGATCATAGGAATGAATTAGAATGGATCGTGCAAATGAATTAGAATGGATCGTATGAATGAATAAGAATGGATTGTACGAATGAATTAGAACGGATACATTTGTGCGAATGAATTAGAATGGATCGTGCGAATGAATTAGAATGGATCGTACGAATGAATTAGAATGGATATATTTATGCGAATGAATTAGAATGAATCGTACTAATTCATTAGAATGGATCGTACGAATAAATTAGAATAGCTCATACGAATGAATTAGAATGAATCGTACGAATGAATTAGAATGCATTGTACGAATCCATTCTAATCCATTCGTAAGATCCGTTTAAATTCATTCGTACGATCCATTCTAATTCATTCGTACAATCCATTCAAATTCATTCGTACGATGCAATCTAATTCATTCGCATAAATGTATCTATTCTAATTCATTCGTACAATGTGTTCTAATCCATTCGTACGATCCATTCTAATCCATTCGTATGATCCATTCTAATTCATTCTCACGAATGTAACCATTCTAATTAATTCATATAATCCATTCTAATTTATTTGTATGATCTATTCTATTTCATTCGTATGATCCATTCTAATTCATTCGTACGATCCATTCTAATTCATTTGCATGAATGTATCCATTCTACTTTATTCGTACGATCCAGTCTAATTCATTCGTACGATCCATTCTAATTCATTCACACGAATATATCCATTCTAATTCATTCGTACGATCCTTTCTAATTCATTCGCACGATCCATTCTAATTCTTTCATATGATCCATTCTAATTCATTTGCATGAATGTATCCATTCTAGTTCATTCGTACGCTCCATTCTAATTCATTTGTACTCTCCATTCATATTCATCGCACAAATGTATCCATTCTAATTTATTCGTACGATCCATTCAAATTCAATCGTATGATCCATTCTAATTCATTCGCACAAATGTATCCATTTTAATTCATTCGTACGATCCATTCTAATTTATTCATACGATCCATTCTAATTCATTCGCATAATCCATTCTAATTCATTCGTACGATCCATTCTAATTCATTCGCATGAATATATCTATTCTAATTCATTCGTATGATCCATTCTAATTTATTCGCACGATTTATTCTAATTCATTCGTACGATCCATTCTAATTCATTCGTACGATCCATTCTAATTCATTTGCACGAATGTATCATACGAATGAATTAGAATGGATCATGTGAATGAATTAAAATGGATCGTACGAATGAATTAGAATGGATCGTACAAATTAATTAGAAAGGTTATATTTGTGGGAATGAATTAGAATGGATCGTATGAATGAATTAGAATGGATCGTACGAATGGATTAGAATGGATCATACGAATGAATTAGAATGTATCATACAAATGAATTAGAAAGGTTACATTCGTGAGAATGAATTAGAATGGATCGTACGAATGAATTAGAATAGATCATGCGAATGAATTAGAATGGATCGTACGAATGAATTAAAATGGATCAAACGAATGAATTAGAATGGATACATTCAAGCGAATGAATTAGAATAGATCGTAGCAATGAATTAGAATGGATCATACGAATGAATTAGAATGGATCGTGCGAATGAATTAGAATGGATTGTACGAATGAATTAGAATGGATACATTCGTGCGAATGAATTAGAATGGATTGGACGAATGAATTAGAATGGATCGTACGATTCATTCTAATTCATTCGTACGATCCATTCTAATGCATTCGTATGATCTATTCTAATTTATTTGCACGAATATACGATCCATTCTAATTTATTCGCAAGAATGTATCCATTCTAATTCATTCGTACAATCCATTCTAATTTATTCGTACAAATGTATCCATTCTAATTCATTCGTATGATCCATTCTAATTCATTCGTACGATTCATTCTAATTCATTCGCACGATCCATTCTAATTCATTCGTTCGATCCATTCTAATTCATTCTCACAAATATAACCTTTCTAATCCATTCGTACGATCCATTCTAATTCATTCGTACGATCCTTTCTAATTTATTCTCACAAATGTAACCTTTCTAATTCATTTGTACGATCCATTCTAAGTCATTCGTACGATTCATTCTAATCCATTTGTACGATCCATTCTAATCCATTCGTACGATCCATTCTAATTCATTCCTATGATCCATTCTAATTCATTCGCACGAATGTATCCATTCTAATTCATTTGCACGATCCATTCTAATTCATTCCTACGATCTATTCTAATTTATTCGTACGATCCATTCTAATTCATTCGCTCGAATGTATCCATTCTAATTCATTCGTACGATCCATTCTAATTCGTTCATAAGATCCATTCTAATTCGTTCATACGATCTATTCTAATTCGTTCGTACGATCCATTCTAATTCATTCGCACAATCCATTCTAATTCATTCGCACGATCCATTCTAATTCATTCTCACGAATGTAACCTTTCTAATTCATTTGTATGATCCATTCAAATTCATTCGTACGATCCATTCTAATCCATTCGTACTATCCATTCTAATTTATTTGCACGATCCATTCTAATTCATTCCTATGATCCATTCTAATTCATTCGTACGATCCATTCTAATTCATTCGCTCGAATGTATCCATTCTAATTTATTCGCACGATCCATTCTAATTCATTCGTACGATCCATTCTAATTCATTCGCACGATCCATTCTAATTCACTTGTACGATCCATTCTAATTCATTCGCACGAATGTATCCATTCTATTGCATTAGTACGATTCATTCTAATTCATTCGCATGATCCATTCTAATTCATTCGTATGATCCATTCTAATTCATTAGTCCGATCCATTCTAATTTATTCGCACGAATGTATCCATTCTAATTCATTCGTACAATCCATTCTAATTCATTCGCACGATCCATTCTAATTCATTCGTATGATCTATTCTAATTCATTCCTACGATCTATTCTAATTTATTCGCTCGAATGTATCCATTCTAATTCATTCGTTCGATCCATTCTAATTCATTCGTATGATTCATTCAAATTCATTCTCCTGATCCATTTTAATTCATTCGTACGATCCATTCTAATTCATTCGCACGATCCATTCTAATTCATTCGTATGATCCATTCTAATTCATTTGCACTATCCATTCTAATTCATTAGCACAAATGTATCCATTCTAATTCATTCGTACGATCCATTCTAATTCATTCGTACGATCCATTCTAATTCATTCGTACAAATGTATCTATTCTAATTCATTCGTACGATCCATTCTAATTCATTCGTACGATCCATTCAAATTCATTCGTATAATCCATTCAAATTCATTCGTATGATGCAATCTAATTCACTCGCACAAATGTATCTATTCTAATTCATTCGTACAATGCATTCTAATCCATTCGTACGATCCATTCTAATCCATTCGTACGATGCATTCTAATTCATTCACACGATTGTAACCATTCTAATTCATTCATATGATCCATTCTAATTCATTCGTACGATCCATTCTAATTCATTCGTATGATCCATTCTAATTCATTCGTATGATCCATTCTAATTCATTTGCATGAAGGCATCCATTCTAATTTATTCGTACGATCCAGTCTAATTCATTCGTACGATCCATTCTAATTCATTCGCACGAATATATCCCTTCTAATTCATTCGTACGATCCTTTCTAATTCATTCGCACGATCCATTCTAATTCTTTCATATGATCCATTCTAATTCATTCGCACGAATGTATCCATTCTTGTTCATTCGTACGCTCCATTCTAATTCATTCGTACGCTCCATTCTTATTCATCGCACAAATGTATCCATTCTAATTCATTTGTATGATCCATTCTAATTCATTCGTATGATCCATTCTAATTCATTCGTACGATCCATTCTAATTCATTCGCTCGAATATATCTATTCTAATTCATTCGTACGATTCATTCTAATTCATTCGTACGATTTATTCTAATTCATTCGCACGATCCATTCTAATTCATTCGTATGATCCATTCTAATTCATTCTCACAAATGTAACCTTTCTAATCTATTCGTACGATCCATTCTAATTCATTCGTACGATCCATTCTAATTCATTCTCATAAATGTAACCTTTCAAATTCATTTGTACGATCCATTCTAATTCATTCGTACGATCCATTCGAATCCATTCGTACGATCCATTCTAATCTATTCGTATGATCCATTCTAATTCATTCGCACGAATGTAACCATTCTAATTCATTCGTACGATCCATTCTAATTCATTCCTACGATCCATTCTAATTCATTTGCACGAATGTATCCATTCTAATTCATTTGCACGATCCATTCTAATTCATTCTTGTGATCCATTCTAATTCATTCGTATGAAACATTCATACGACTGAATTAGAATGGATTGTACGAATGAATTAGAATTGCTCATACGAATGAATTAGATTGGATCGTACGAATGTATTAGAATGGATCGTGCGAATGAATTAGAATGGATCATACGAATGAATTAGAATGGATATATTTAAACGAATAAATTAGAATGGATCATACGAATGAATTAGAATGGATCGTACGAATAAATTAGAATGGATCGTGCGAATGGATTAGAATGGATCGTACAAATGAATTAGAATGGATCCACCGAATGAGTTAGAATGGATCATACGAATGAATTAGAATGGATCGTACGAATAAATTAGAATGGATCGTATGAATGAATTAGAATGGATCGTATGAATGAATAAGAATGGATCGTATGAATGAATTAGAATGGATCATGCGAATGAATTAGAATGAATCGTACGAATGAATTAGAATGGATCGTACGAATGAATTAGAATGGATCATACGAATGAATTAGAATGGATACATTCATGTGAATGAATTAGAATGGATCGTACAAATGAATTAGAATTGATCATACGAACGAATTAGAATGGATCGTACGAATGAATTAGAATGGATCGTACAAATGAATTAGAATGGTTACATTTGTGAGAATAAATTAGAATGGATCGTACGAATGAATTAGAATGGATCGTACGAATGGATTAGAATGGATCGTACGAATGGATTAGAATGGATCGTACGAATGAATTAGAATGGATCGTGCAAATGAATTAGAAAGGTTACATTTGTGAGAATGAATTAGAATGGATCGTACGAATGAATTAGAATGGATCGTACGAATGGATTAGAATGGATCGTACGAATGGATTAGAATGGATCGTACGAATGGATTAGAATCGATACATTTGTGCGAATGAATTAGAATAGATCGTACAAATAAATTAGAATGGATCGTACGAATGAATTAGAATGGATCGTATGAATAAATTAGAATGGATCGTGCGAATTAATTAGAATGGATCGTACAAATGAATTAGAATGGATCGTACAAATTAATTAGAAAGGTTATATTTGTGAGAATGAATTAGAATGGATCGTATGAATGAATTAGAATGGATCGTACGAATGGATTAGAATGGATCGTACGAATGAATTAGAATGTATCATACAAATGAATTAGAAAGGTTACATTCGTGAGAATGAATTAGAATGGATCGTACGAATGAATTACAATAGATCATGCGAATGAATTTGAATGGATCGTACGAATGAATTAAAATGGATCAAACGAATGAATTAGAATGGATACATTCAAGCAAATGAATTAGAATAGATCGTAGCAATGAATTAGAATGGATCATACGAATGAATTAGAATGGATCGTGCGAATGAATTAGAATGGATTGTACGAATGAATTAGAATGGATACATTCGTGCGAATGAATTAGAATGGATTGGACGAATGAATTAGAATGGATCGTACGATTCATTCTAATTCATTCGTATGATCCATTCTAATGCATTCGTATGATCTATTCTAATTTATTTGCACAAATATACGATCCATTTTAATTTATTCGCAAGAATGTATCAATTCTAATTCATTCGTACAATCCATTCTAATTTATTCGTACAAATGTATCCATTCTAATTAATTCATACGATCCATTCTAATTCATTCGTACGATTCATTCTAATTCATTCGCACAATCCATTCTAATTCATTCGTTCGATCCATTCTAATTCATTCTCACAAATGTAACCTTTCTAATCCATTCTTACGATCCATTCTAATTCATTCGTACGATCCATTCTAATTTATTCTCACAAATGTAACCTTTCTAATTCATTTGTACGATCCATTCTAAGTCATTCGTACGATTCATTCTAATCCATTTGTACGATCCATTCTAATCCATTCGTACGATCCATTCTAATTCATTCGCACGAATGTAACTATTCTAATTCATTCGTACGATCCATTCTAATTCATTCCTATGATCCATTCTAATTCATTCGCACGAATGTATCCATTCTAATTTATTTGCACGATCCATTCTAATTCATTCCTATGATCTATTCTAATTCATTCGTACGATCCATTCTAATTCATTCGCTCGAATGTATCCATTCTAATTCATTTGTACGATCCATTCTAATTCGTTCATAAGATCTATTCTAATTCGTTCGTACGATCCATTCTAATTCGTTCGTACGATCCATTCTAATTCATTCGCACAATCCATTCTAATTCATTCGCACGATCCATTCTAATTCATTCTCACGAATGTAACCTTTCTAATTCATTTGTATGATCCATTCTAATTCATTCGTACGATCCATTCTAATTCATTCGTACTATCCATTCTAATTTATTTGCACGATCCATTCTAATTCATTCCTATGATCCATTCTAATTCATTCGTACGATCCATTCTAATTCATTCGCTCGAATGTATCCATTCAAATTCATTCGTACGATCCATTCTAATTCATTCGTACGATCCATTCTAATTCATTCTCACGAATGTAACATTTCTAATTCATTTGTATGTATCCATTCTAATTCATTCGTACGATCCATTCTAATTCATTCGCACAATCCTTTCTAATTCATTCGTACGATCCATTCTAATTCATTCGCACGATCCATTCTAATTCACTTGTACGATCCATTCTAATTCATTCGCACGAATGTATCCATTCTATTGCATTAGTACGATTCATTCTAATTCATTCGCACGATCCATTTTAATTCATTCGTACGATCCATTCTAATTCATTAGTCCGATCCATTCTAATTCATTCGCACGAATGTATCCATTCTAATTCATTCGTCCAATCCATTATAATTCATTCGCACGATCCATTCTAATTCATTCGTATGATCTATTCTAATTCATTCCTACGATCTATTCTAATTTATTCGCTCGAATGTATCCATTCTAATTCATTCGTTCGATCCATTCTAATTCATTCGTACGATCCATTCAAATTCATTCTCCTGATCCGTTCTAATTCATTCGTACGATCCATTCTAATTCATTCGCACGATCCATTCTAATTCATTCGTATGATCCATTCTAATTCATTCGCACTATCCATTCTAATTCATTAGCACAAATGTATCCATTCTAATTCATTCGTACGATCCATTCTAATTCATTCGTACGATCCATTCTAATTCATTCGTACAAATGTATCCATTCTAATTCATTCGTACGATCCATTCTAATTCATTCGTACGATCCATTCAAATTCATTCGTATAATCCATTCAAATTCATTCGTATGGTGCAATCTAATTCACTCGCACAAATGTATTTATTCTAATTCATTCGTACAATGCATTCTAATCCATTCGTACGATCCATTCTAATCCATTCGTACGATCCATTCTAATTCATTCACACGATTGTAACCATTCTAATTCATTCATATGATCCATTCTAATTCATTCGTACGATCCATTCTAATTCATTCGTATGATCCATTCTAATTCATTCGTATGATCCATTCTAATTCATTTGCATGAATGCATCCATTCTAATTTATTCGTACGATCCAGTCTAATTCATTCGTACGATCTATTCTAATTCATTCGCACGAATATATCCATTATAATTCATTCGTACGATCCTTTCTAATTCATTCGCACGATCCATTCTAATTCTTTCATATGATCCATTCTAGTTCATTCGCACGAATGTATCCATTCTAGTTCATTCGTACGCTCCATTCTAATTCATTCGTACGCTTCATTCTTATTCATCGCACAAATGTATCTATTCTAATTCATTTGTATGATCCATTCTAATTCATTCGTATGATCCATTCTAATTCATTCGTACGATCCATTCTAATTCATTCGCTCGAATATATCCATTCTAATTCATTCGTACGATTCATTCTAATTCATTCGCACGATCCATTATAATCCATTCGTACGATCCATTCTAATCCATTCGTACGATCCATTCTAATCCATTCGTACGATCCATTCTAATTCATTCGCTCGAATGTATCCATTCTAATTCATTCGAACGATCCATTCTAATTCGTTCATACGGTCCATTCTAATTCGTTCGTATGATCCATTCTAAAATGAGTTAGAATGGATTATACGAATAAATTAGAATGGATCGTACGAATAAATTAGAATGGATTGTGCGAATGAATTAGAATGGATCGTGCGAATGAATTAGAATGGATCGGATGAATGAATTAGAATGGTTCATACGATTCATTCTAATTCATTCGTATGATCCATTCTAATGCATTCGTACGGTTCATTCTAATTCATTCACACGATCCATTCTAATTCATTCGTACGATCCATTCTTATTCATTCATACGATCCATTCTAATTCATTCGCACAATCCATTCTAATTCATTCGTACGATCTATTCTAATTCATTCGTATGATCCATTCTAACTCATTTTAGAATGGATCGTACGAACGAATTAGAATGGATCGTATGAACGAATTAGAATGGATCGTACGAATGAATTAGAATGGAAACATTCGAGCGAATAAATTAGAATGGATCGTACGAATGAATTAGAATGGATCGTACGAATGGATTAGAATGGATAGTACGAATGGATTAGAATGGATCGTATGAACGAATTAGAATAGATCATATAAATGAATTAGAAAGGTTACATTCGTGAGAATGAATTAGAATGGATCGTACGAATGAATTAGAATGGATCGTGCGAATGAATTAGAATGGATACTTTCGAGCGAATGAATTAGAATGGATCGTACGAATGAATTAGAATGGATCATAGGAATGAATTAGAATGGATAGTGCAAATGAATTAGAATGGATCGTATGAATGAATAAGAATGGATCGTACGAATGAATTAGAATGGATACATTTGTGCGAATGAATTAGAATGGATCGTGCGAATGAATTAGAATGGATCGTACGAATGATTTAGAATGGATATATTTATGCGAATGAATTAGAATTAATCGTACTAATTCATTAGAATGGATCGTACGAATGAATTAGAATAGATCATACGAATGAATTAGTATGAATCGTACGAATGAATTAGAATGCATTGTACAAGTCCATTCTAATACATTCGTACGATCCATTCAAATTCATTCGTATGATCCATTCTAATTCATTCGTACAATCCATTCAAATTCATTCGTACGATGCAATCTAATTCATTTCGCACAAATGTATCGATTCTAATTCATTCGTACAATGTGTTCTAATCCATTCGTATGATCCATTCTAATCCATTCGTACGATCCATTCTAATTCATTCGCACGAATGTAACCATTCTAATTCATTCATATAATCCATTCTAATTCAATCGTACGATCCATTCTAATTCATTCGTATGATCCATTCTAATTCATTCATACGATCCATTCTAATTCATTTGCATGAATGTATCCATTCTAATTTATTCGTACGATCCAGTCTAATTCATTCGTACGATCCATTCTAATTCATTCGCACAAATATATCCATTCTAATTCATTCGTACGATCCTTACTAATTTATTCGCACGATCCATTCTAATTCTTTCATGTGATCCATTCTAATTCACTTGCACGAATGTATCCATTCTAGTTCATTCGTAAGCTCCATTCTAATTCATTTGTACGCTCCATTCTTATTCATCGCACAAATGTATCCATTCTAATTTATTCGTACGATCCATTCAAATTCAATTGTATGATCCATTCTAATTCGTTCGCACAAGTGTATCCATTTTAATTCATTCGTACGATCCATTCTAATTTATTTATACGATCCATTCTAATTCAATTGCATGATCCATTCTAATTCATTCGTACGATCCATTCTAATTCATTCGCATGAATATATCTATTCTAATTCATTCGTATGATCCTTTCTAATTTATTCGCACGATCTATTCTAATTCATTCGTACGATCCATTCTAATTCATTCGTACGATCCATTCTAATTCATTCGCACGAATGTATCATACGAATGAATTAGAATGGATCATGCGAATGAATTAAAATGGATCGTACGAATGAATTAGAATGGATCGTACAAATGAATTAGAAAGGTTATATTTGTGAGAATGAATTAGAATGGATCATACGAATGAATTAGAATGGATCGTACGAATGGATTAGAATGGATCATACGAATGAATTAGAATGGATCATACAAATGAATTAGAAAGGTTATATTTGTTAGAATGAATTAGAATGGATCGTACGAACGAATTAGAATGGATCATGCGAATGAATTTGAATGGATCGTACGAATGAATTAGAATGGATCGAATGAATGAATTAGAATGGATACATTCAAGCGAATGAATTAGAATAGATCGTAGGAATGACTTAGAATGGATAATACGAATGAATTAGAATGGATCGTGCGAATGAATTAGAATGGATTGTACGAATGAATTAGAATGGATACATTCGTACGAATGAATTAGAATGGATCGGACGAATGAATTAGAATGGATCGTACGATTCATTCTAATTCATTCGTACGATCCATTCTAATGCATTCGTACGATTCATTCTAATTCATTCGCACGATCCATTCTAATTCATTCGTATGATCCATTCTAATTTATTTGCACGAATATACGATCGATTCTAATTTATTCGCAAGAATGTATCCATTCTAATTCATTCGTATAATCCATTCTAATTTATTCGTACAAATGTATCTATTCTAATTCATTCGTACAATCTATTCTAATTCATTCGTATGATTCATTCTAATTCATTCGTACGATTTATTCTAATTCATTCGCATGATCCATTCTAATTGATTCGTATGATCCATTCTAATTCATTCTCACAAATGTAACCTTTCTAATCCATTCGTACGATCCATTCTAATTCATTCGTACGATCCATTCTAATTCATTCTCACAAATGTAACCTTTCTAATTCATTTGTACGATCCATTCTAATTCATTCGTACGATCCATTCTAATCCATTCGTACGATCCATTCTAATCCATTCGTACGATCCATTCTAATTCATTCGCACGAATGTAACCATTCTAATTCATTCGTACGATCCATTCTAATTCATTCCTACGATCCATTCTAATTCATTCGCACGAATGTATCCATTCTAATTCATTTGTACGATCCATTCTAATTCATTCCTGTGATCCATTCTAATTCATTCGTATGAAACATTTATACGACTGAATTAGAATGGATTGTACGAATGAATTAGAATTGATCATACGAATGAATTAGAATGGATCATACGAATGTATTAGAATGGATCGTGCGAATGAATTAGAATGGATCATACGAATGAATTAGAATGGATATATTTAAACGAATAAATTAGAATGGATCATACGAATGAATTAGAATGGATCGTACGAATAAATTAGAATGGATCGTGCGAATGGATTAGAATGGATCGTACGAATGAATTAGAATGGATCCACCGAATGAGTTAGAATGGATCGTACGAATGAATTAGAATGGATCGTACGAATGAATTAGAATGGATCGTATGAATGAATTAGAATGGATCGTATGAATGAATAAGAATGGATCGTATGAATGAATTAGAATGGATCGTGCGAATGAATTAGAATGAATCGTACGAATGAATTAGAATGGATCGCACGAATGAATTAGAATGGATCGTATGAATGAATTAGAATGGATACATACATGTGAATGAATTAGAATGGATCGTACAAATGAATTAGAATTGATCGTACGAACGAATTAGAATGGATCGTACGAATGAATTAGAATGGATCGTACGAATGAATTAGAATGGTTACATTTGTGAGAATGAATTAGAATGGATCGTACGAATGAATTAGAATGGATCGTATGAATGGATTAGAATGGATCGTACGAATGGATTAGAATAGATCGTACGAATGAATTAAAATGGATCGTACAAATGAATTAGAAAGGTTACATTTGTGAGAATGAATTAGAATGGATCGTACGAATGAATTAGAATGGATCGTTCGAATGGATTAGAATGGATCGTACGAATGGATTAGAATCGATACATTTGTGCGAATGAATTAGAAAAGATCGTACAAATAAATTAGAATGGATCGTACGAATGAATTAGAATGGATCGTACGAATAAATTAGAATGGATCGTGCGAATGAATTAGAATGGATCGTACGAATAAATTAGAATGGATCCACCGAATAAGTTAGAATGGATCATGCGAATGAATTAGAATTGATCGTACGAATGAATTAGAATTGATCGTGCGAATGAATTAGAATGGATCGTGCGAATGAATTAGAATGGATCATACGATTGAATTTGAATGGATCATACGAATAAATTAGAATGGATACATTTGTGTGATGAATAAGAATACAGCGTACGAATGAATTAGAATGGAGCGTACGAATGAACTAGAATGGATACATTCGTGCGAATGAATTAGAATGGATCATATGAAAGAATTAGAATGGATACATTCGAGCGAATGAATTAGAATGGATCGTACGAATGAATTAGAATGGATCATAGGAATGAATTAGAATAGATCGTGCAAATGAATTAGAATGGATTGTACGAATGAATTAGAATGGATACATTCGTACGAATAAATTAGAATGGATCGGACGGATGAATTAGAATGGATCGTACGATTCCTTCTAATTCATTCGTACGATCCATTCTAATGCATTCGTACGATTCATTCTAATTCATTCGCACGATCCATTCTAATTCATTCGTACGATCCATTCTTATTCATTCATACGATCCATTCTAATTCATTCGCCCGATCCATTCTAATTTATTCGCACAAATATATCCATTCTAATTCATTCGTACAATCCATTCTAATTCATTTGCACGATCCATTCTAATTCATTCCTATGATCCATTCTAATTCATTCGTACGATCCATTCTAATTCATTCGCTCGAATGTATCTATTCTAATTCTTTCATATGATCCATTCTAATTCATTCGCACGAATATATCCAATTTAGTTCATTCGTACGCTCCATTCTAATTCATTCGTACACTCCATTCTTATTCATCGCACAAATGTATCCATTCTAATTTATTCGTACGATCCATTCAAATTCAATCGTATGATCCATTCTAATTCATTCGCACGATCAATTCTAATTCATTCGTCCGATCCATTCTAGTTCATTCGCACGAATGTATCCATTCTAATTCATTCGAATGATCCATTCTAATTCATTCGCATGATCCGTTCTAACTCATTCGGTGGATCCATTCTAATTCATTCGTACGATCCATTCTAATTCATTCGCACGATCCATTCTAATTTATTCGTACGATCCATTCTAATTCATTCGTACGATCGATTCTAATTCATTCGTATGATCCATTCTAATTCATTCGAATGTTTCCATTCTAATTCATTCTCACGAATGTAACCTTTCTAATTCATTTGTATGTATCCATTCTAATTCATTCGTGCGAATGAATCCATTCTAATTCATTCGTCCGATCCATTATAATCCATTCGTACGATAAATTCTAATTCATTCGCACGAATGTAACCATTCTAATTCATTCGTACGATCTATTCTAATTCATTCCTACGATCCATTCTAATTCATTCACATGAATGTATCCATTCTAATTCATTTGCACGATCCATTCTAATTCATTCATATGATCCATTCTAATTCATTCGCACAATTCGTTCTAATTCATTCGCACAATCCATTCTAATTCATTTGCACGAATGTATCCTTTCTAATTCATTCGTACGATCCATTCTAATTCATTCGTACGATCCATTCTAATTCATTTGCATGATCCATTCGAAGGATCCATTCTAATCCATTCGTACGATCCATTCTAATTCATTCATACGATCCATTCTAATTCGTTCATACGATCCATTCTAATTCGTTCGTACGATCCATTCTAATTCATTCGCACGATCCATTCTAATCCATTCGTACGAATGGATCTATTCTAATTCATTTGCACGATCCAGGATACATTCGTGCGAATGAATTAGAATGGATCGTACGAATGAATTAGAATGGATCGTGCAAATGAATTAGAATGAATCGTACGAATGAATTAGAATGGATCGTACGAATGAATTAGAATGGATCATCCGAATGAATTTAAATGGATCGTACGAATGAATTAGAATGGATCGAACGAATGAATTAGAATGGATCGTGCGAATGAATTAGAATGGATACATTCATGCGAATGAATTAGAATGGATCATACGAATGATTTAAAATGGATCGTACAAATGAATTAGAATGGATCGTGCGAATGAATTAGAATGGATCGTACGAACGAATTAGAATAGATCGTACGAACGAATTAGAATTGATCGTATGAACGAATTAGAATGGATCATACGAAAGAATTAGAATGGATACATTCGAGCAAATGAATTAGAATGGATCGTATGAATGAATTAGATTGGATCATAGGAATGAATTAGAATGGATCGTGCAAATGAATTAGAATGGATACATTCGTCCGAATGAATTAGAATGGATCATAGGAATAAATTAGAATAGATCATACGAATGAATTAAAATGATTACATTCGTGCGAATAAATTAGAATGGATCGTACGAATAGATTAGAATGGATCATAGGAATGAATTAGAATGGATCGTACGAATGAATTAGAATGGATCGTACAAATGAATTAGAAAGGTTACATTTGTGAGAATGAATTAGAATGGATCGTACGATTCATTCTAATTCATTCGTACGATCCATTCAAATTCATTCGCACGATCCATTCTAATTCATTCGTATGATTCATTCTAATTCATTCGTAGATCCATTCTAATTCATTTTTATGATCCATTCTATTTTATTCGCACGAATGTATCCATTCTAATTTATTTGCACGATCCATTCTAATTCATTCCTATGATCCATTCTAATTCATTCGTACAATCCATTCTAATTCATTCGCTCGAATGTATCCATTCTAATTCATTCGTACGATCCATTCTAATTCGTTCATACGATCCATTCTAATTCGTTCGTACGATTCATTCTAATTCGTTCGTATGATCCATTCTAATTCATTCGCACGATCCATTCTAATTCATTTGTACGATCCATTTTAATTCATTCGCATGATCCATTCTAATTCATTCGTATGATACATTTGTCCGAATGAATTAGAATGGATCGTATGAATGAATTAGAATGGATCATAGGAATGAATTAGAATGGATCGTGCGAATGAATTAGAATGGATCGTAGGAATGAATTAGAATGGATTGTGCGATTGAATTAGAATCGATCGTTTGAATGAATTAGAATGGTTACATTCGTGCGAATGAATTAGAATGGATCGTACGAATGGTTTAGAATGGATCGTACGAATGGATTAGAATGGATCGTAAGAATGAATTAGAATGGATACATTCGAGCAAATGAGTTAGAATGGATCGTACGAATGGATTAGAATGGATCGTACGAATGGATTAGAATGGATCGTACGAATGAATTAGAATGGATCATACAAATGAATTTGAAAGGTTACATTCGTGAGAATGAATTAGAATGGATCGTATGAATGAATTAGAATGGATCGTACAAATGAATTAGAATCGATACATTCGTGCGAATGAATTAGAATGGATCGGACGAATGAATTAGAATTGATCGTGCGAATGAATTAGAATGGATCATACGATTGAATTAGAATGGATCGTGCGAATGAATTAGAATGGATCGTGCGAATGAATTAGAATTGATCGTGCGAATGAATTAGAATGGATCGTGCGAATAAATTTCTAATTCAGTCGTATGAATGTATCCATTTTAATTCATTCGTACGATCCATTCTAATCCATTCGTACGATCCATTCTAATCCATTCGTACGATCCATTCTAATCCATTCGTACGATCCATTCTAATTCATTCGTACAAATGTATCCATTCTAATTCATTCGTATGATCCATTCTAATTCATTCCTACGATCCATTCTAACTCATTCGCACGAATGTATCCATTCTAATTCATTTGCACGATCCATTCTAATTCATTCCTATGATCCATTCTAATTCATTCGTACGATCCATTCTAATTCATTCGCTCGATCCATTCTAGTTCATTCGTACGATCCATTCTAATTCATTCGTACGATTCATTCTAACTCATTTCTACGATCTAATTCATTCGTATGATCCAGTCTAATCCATTCGTACGATCCATTCTAATTCATTCGTACGAATGTATCCGTTCTAATCCATTCGTACGATCCATTCTAATCCATTCGTACGATCCATTCTAATTCATTCGCATGAATGCAACCATTCTAATTCATTCATATGATCTATTCTAATCCATTCGTACGATCAATTCTAATTCATTCGCACGATCTATTCTAATTCATTTGTATGTATCCATTCTAATTCATTCACTCGAATATATCCATTCTAATTTATTCTCACGAATGTAACCTTTCTAATTCATTTGTATGATCCATTCTAATTAATTCATACGATCCATTCTAATTAATTCGTATGATCCATTCTAATTCATTCGTACGATCCATTCTAATTCATTCGAACGAATGTAACCATTCTAATTCATTTGTACGATTCATTCTAATTCATTCATATGAGCTTTTCTGATTCATTCGTACGATCCATTCTAATTCATTCGTATGATCCATTCTAATCCATTCGAACGATCCATTCTAATTCATTCGTACGATCCATTTTAATTCATTCTCACAAATGTAACCATTCTAATTCATTCATACAATGTGTTCTAATCCATTCGTATGATCCATTCTAATTCATTCGTATGATCCATTCTAATTTATTCGTTCAAATATATCCATTCTAATTAATTTGCACGATCCATTCTAATTCATTCGCATGAATGTATGTATCCATTCTAATTCATTCGTACGATCCATTCTAATTCATTCGAATGATCAATTCTAATTCATTCGCACGATCCATTCTAATTCATTCGTACGATCCATTCTAATTCCTTTCTAATTCATTTGTATGATCCATTCTAATTCATTCGTATGATCCATTCTAATCCATTTGTATGATCTATTCTAATTCATTTGTACGATCCATTCTAATTCATCGCATGATCCATTCTAATTCATTCGCTCGAATGTATCCATTCTAATTCATTTGTACGATCCATTCTAATGCATTCATACGATCCATTTTAATTCATTCGCATGAATATATCTATTCTAGTCCATTCGTATGATCTATTCTAATTCATTCCAATGTATCCATTCTAATTCATTCGTACGATTCATTCTAATTCATTCGCACGATCCATTCTAATTCATTCGTACAAATGTATCCATTTTAATTCATTTGTACAATCCATTATAATTCATTCGCACGATCCATTCTAATTCATTCGTATGATCCTTTCTAATTCATTCGTATGATCCTTTCTAATTCATTCCTACGATCTATTCTAATTCATTCGGTCGAATGTATCCATTCTAATTCATTCATACGATCCATTCTAATTCATTCGCACGAATGTATCTATTCTAATTCATTCCTATGATCCATTCGTATGATCCATTCTAATTCATTCATACGATCTATTCTAATTCATTCGCACGAATGTATCCATTCTAATTCATTCATACGATCCATTCTAATTCATTCGCACGATCCATTCTAATCCATTCGTACAAATTATAATTCATTCATGCGAATGAATTAGAATGGATCGTAGGAATGAATTAGAACGATCCATTCTAATTTATTCGTACGATCCATTCTAATTTATTCGTACGATCCATTGTAATTCATTCGCTCGAATGTATCCATTCTAATTCATTCGCATGATCCATTCTAATTCATTCGTACGATCCATTCTAATTCATTCGCATGAATGTATCCATTCTAATGCATTCGTACGATTCATTCTAATTCATTCACATAATCCATTCTAATTCATTCGTACGATCCATTCTAATTCATTCGTACGATCCATTCTAATTCATTCTCACAAATGTAACCTTTCTAATTCATTTGTACGATCCATTCTAATTCATTCGTACGATCCATTCTAATCCATTCGTACGCTCCATTCTAATCCATTTGTACGATCCATTCTAATTCATTCGCACGAATGTAACCATTCTAATTCATTCGTACGTTCCATTCTAATTCATTCGCATGATACATTCTAATTCATTCGACAAATGTAACCATTCTAATTCATTCGGTGGATCCATTCTAATTCATTCGTACGATCCATTCTAATTCATTCGCGCGAATGTAACCATTCTAATTCATTCGTACGATCCATTCTAATTCATTCCTACGAATGAGTTAGAATGGATCATACAAATGAATTAGAATGGATCGTACAAATGAATTAGAATGGATCAAACGAATGAATTAGAATGGATACATTCGAGCGAATGAATTAGAATAGATCATAGGAATGAATTAGAATGGATCATACGAATGAATTAGAATGGATTGTACGAATGAATTAGAATGGATACATTCGTGCGAATGAATTAGAATGGATCGTACGAATGAATTAGAATGGATACATTCGTACGAATAAATTAGAATGGATCGTACGAATGAATTAGAATGGATCGTGCGAATGAATTAGAATGGATCGTACGAATGAATTAGAATGGATACATACAAATGAATTAGAAAGGTTACATTCGTGAGAATGAATTAGAATGGATCGTACGAATGAATTAGAATGGATCTTACGAATGAATTAGAATGGATACATTCGAGCGAATGAATTAGAATGGATCGTACGAATGAATTAGAATGGATCATAGGAATGAATTAGAATGGATCGTGCAAATGAATTAGAATGGATACATTCATGCGAATGAATTAGAATGGATCGTAGGAATGAATTAGAATGGATCGTACGAATGAATTAGAATGGATACATACGAGCGAATGAATTAGAATGGATCGTACGAAAGAATTAGAATGGATCATTCGTACGATCCATTCTAATTCATTCGCACGATCCATTCTAATTCATTCGCATGATCCATTCTAATTCATTCGTCCGATCCAATCTAATTCATTCGCACGAATGTAACCATTCTAATTCATTCGTACGATCCATTCTAATTCATTCCTACGATCCATTCTAATTCATTCGCACGAATGTATCCATTCTAATTCATTTGCACGATCCATTCTAATTCATTCCTACAATCCATTCTAATTCATTCGCACGAATGTATCCATTCTAATTCATTCGTACGATCTATTCTAATTCATTCGTACGATTCATTCTAATTCATTCGTACGATCCATTCTAATTCAATCGCACGATCCAATCTAATTCGTTCGTACGATCCATTCTAATTCATTTGTACAAATGAATTAGAATGTATCATACGACTGAATTAGAATGGATTTTACGAATGAATTAGAATTGATCATCCAAATAAATTAGAATGGATACATTCGTGCGAATGAATTAGAATAGATCGTATGAATGAATTAGAATGGATCGTATGAATGAATGAATGAATGAATTCGTATGATCCATTTTAATTCATATGATCGTACAAATGGATCGTACGAATGAATGAATGAATTAGAATGGATCGTACGAATGGATCGTATGAATGAATGAATTCGTATGATCCATTTTAATTCATTCGCACGATCCATTCTAATTTATTTGTACGATCCATTCTAATTCATGCGTACGATTTATTCTAATTCATTCGTATGATCTATTCTAATTCATTCGTACGAATGTATCCATTCTTGTTCATTCGTAAGCTCCATTCTAATTCATTCGTACGCTCCATTCTTATTCATCGCACAAATGTATCCATTCTAATTCATTCGTACGATCCATTCTAATTCATTCGTACGATCCATTCTAATTCATTCCTACGATCCATTCTAATTCATTCGCACGAATGTATCCATTCTAATCCATTTGCACGATCCATTCTAATTCATTCCTATGATCCATTCTAATTCATTCGTACGATCCAATCTAATTCATTCGTACGATCCATTCTAATTCGTT
Organism: Chamaelirium japonicum; assembly: GCA_947650365.1. Lineage (NCBI taxonomy): Eukaryota > Viridiplantae > Streptophyta > Magnoliopsida > Liliales > Melanthiaceae > Chamaelirium > Chamaelirium japonicum. The sequence continues at coordinate 546,448 of CANTAL010000070.1, read as the reverse complement.
CATACGATCCAATCTAATTCATTCGTACGATCCATTTTAATTCATTTGTACGATCCATTCTAATTCATTCGAATGAATATATCTATTCTAATTCATTCGTATGATCCATTCTAATTCATTCGTTTGATCCATTCTAATTCATTCGCATAAATATATCCATTCTAATTCATTCGTACGATCCATTCTAATTCATTCGCACGATCCATTCTAATTCATTCGCACAAATGTATCCATTCTAATTCATTCGTACAATCCATTATAATTCATTCGCATGATCCATTCTAATTCATTCGTACGATCCATTCTAATTCATTCATACGATCCGTTCTAATTCATTCGTTCGATCCATTCTAATCCATTCGTACGATCCATTCTAATTCATTCGTACGATCCATTCTAATTCATTCTCACAAATGTAACCTTTCTAATTCATTTGTACGATCCATTCTAATCCATTCATACGATCCATTCTAATCCATTCGTACGATCCATTCTAATCCATTCGTACGATCCATTCTAATTAATTCGCACGAATGTAACCATTCTAATTCATTCGTACGATCCATTCTTATTCATTCCTACGATCCATTCTAATTCATTCACACGAATGTATCCATTCTAATTCATTTGCACGATCCATTCTAATTCATTCCTATGATCCATTCTAATTCATTCGTACAATCCATTCTAATTCATTCGCACGAATGTTTCCATTCTAATTCATTCGTACGATCCATTCTAATTCATTCCTACGATCTATTCTAATTCATTCACTCGAATGTATCCATTCTAATTCATTTGTTCGATCCATTCTAATTCATTCATACGATCCATTCTAATCCATTCGTACGATCCATTCTAATTCATTCGTACGATCCATTCTAATTCATTCTCACAAATGTAACCTTTCTAATTCATTTGTACGATCCATTCTAATTCATTTGTACGATCCATTCTAATCCATTCGTACGATCCATTCTAATTCATTCGTACGATCCATTCTAATTCATTCGCATAAATGTAACCTTTCTAATTCATTTGTACGATCCATTCTAATGCATTCGTACGATCCATTCTAATTCTTTCGCACAAATGTAACCATTCTAATTCATTCGTACGATCCATTCTAATTCATTCCTACGATCCATTCTAATTCAGTCGTACGATCCATTCTAATTCATTCGCACAAATGTAACATTTCTCATTCATTTGTACGATCCATTCTAATTCATTCGTACGGTCCATTCTAATTCATTCCTATGATCCATTCTAATTCATTCGCACGATCCATTCTAATTCATTCGCTCGAATGTATCCATTCTAATTCATTCGTACGATCCATTCTAATTCATTCGTACGATCCATTCTAATTCATTCTCATAAATGTTACCTTTCTAATTCATTTGTATGTATCCATTCTAATTCATTCGTACAATCCATTCTAATTTATTCGCACGATCCATTCTAATTCATTCGTATGATCCTTTCTAATTCATTCGTACGATCCATTCTAATTCATTCGCACGATCCATTCTAATTCATTTGTACGAATGTATCCATTCTAATGCATTCGTACGATTCATTCTAATTCATTCGCATGATCCATTCTAATTCAATCGTCCGATCCATTCTAATTCATTCGCACGAATGTACCCATTCTAATTCATTCGTACAATCCATTCTAATTCATTCGCACGATCCATTCTAATTCATTCGTATGATCCATTCTAATTCATTCCTATGATCTATTCTAATTCATTCGCTCAAATGTATCCATTCTAATTCATTCGTTCGATCCATTCTAATTCATTCGTACAATCCATTCAAATTCATTCGCATGATCCATTCTAATTCATTCGTACGATCCATTCTAATTCATTCTCACGAATGTAACCATTCTATTTCATTTGTATGATCCATTCTAATTCATTCGTACGATCTATTCTAATCCATACGTACGATCCATTCTAATCCATTCGTACGATCCATTCTAATTCACTCGTACGATACATTCTAATTCATTCGTATAAATGTATCCATTCTAATTTATTCGTACGATCCAGTCTAATTCATTCGTACGATCCATTCTAATTCATTCGCTCGAATGTATCCATTCTAATTCATTCGTACGATCCATTCTAATTTATTCGTAGGATCCATTCTAATTCATTCGCACGATCCATTCAAATTCATTCGCACGATCCATTCTAATTCATTCGTACGATCCATTCTAATTCATTCATATGATCTATTCTAATTCATTCGCTCAATCCAATCTAATTCAAACGTACGATCCATTCTAATTCATTCACATGATGTATTCTAATTCATTCGTATGATCCATTCTAATTCATTCGTATGATTCATTCTAATTCATTCGTACGATCCATTCTAATTCATTCGCACAAATGTATCCATTCTAATTCATTCGCACGATCCATTCTAATTCATTCGTACGATCCATTCTAATTCATTCGCACAAATGTAACCTTTCTAATTCATTTGTACAAACCATTCTAATTCATTCGTACGATCCATTCTAATTCATTCGCATGAATGTAACCATTCTAATTCATTCGTACGATCCATTCTAATTCATTCCTACGATCCATTCAAATTCATTCGCACGATCCATTCTAATTCATTCGCTCGAATGTATCCATTCTAATTCATTCATACGATCCATTCTAATTCATTCGTAGGATCCATTCAAATTCATTCGCACGATCCATTCAAATTCATTCGCACGATCCATTCTAATTCATTCGAACGATCCATTCTAATTCATTCATACGATCTATTCTAATTCATTCGCTCAATCCAATCTAATTCAAACGCACGATCCATTCTAATTCATTCACATGATGTATTCTAATTCATTCGTATCATCCATTCTAATTCATTCGTATGATTCATTCTAATTTATTCGTACGATCCATTCTAATTCATTCGCACAAATGTATCCATTCTAATTCATTCGCACGATCCATTCTAATTCATTCGTACGATCCATTCTAATTCATTCGCACAAATGTAACCTTTCTAATTCATTTGTACGAACCATTCTAATTCATTCGTACGATCCATTCTAATTCATTCGCACGAATGTAACCATTCTAATTCATTCCTACGATCCATTCTAATTCATTCCTACGATCCATTCAAATTCATTCGCATGATCCATTCTAATTCATTCGCTCGAATGTATGCATTCTAATTCATTCGTACGATCCATTCTAATTCATTCGTATGATCCATTCTAATTCATTCTCACGAATGTAACCTTTCTAAATCATTTGTATGTATCCATTCTAATTCATTCGTACGATCCATTCTAATTCATTCGTACGATCCATTCTAATTCATTCGTACGATCCATTCTAATTCATTCGTATGATCAATTCTAATTCATTCGCACGATCCATTCTAATTCATTCGTACGATACATTCTAATTCATTCGTATGAATGTATCCATTCTAATTCATTCGTCTGATCCATTCTAATTCATTCGCACAAATGTATCCATTCTAATTCATTCGTACAATCCATTCTAATTCATTCGCACGATCCATTCTAATTCATTCGTATGATCCATTCTAATTCATTCCTATGATCTATTCAAATTCATTCGCTCGAATGTATCCATTCTAATTCATTCGTTCGATCCATTCTAATTCATTCGTACGATCCATTCAAATTCATCCATATGATCCATTCTAATTCTTTCTAATCCATTCGTATGATCAATTCTAATTCATTCATACGATCCATTCTAATTCATTCGCATGAATGTATCCATTTTAATTCATTCGTACGATCCATTCAAATTCAAAAGTATGATCCATTCTAATTCATTTGTACGATCTAATTCATTCGTATGATCGATTCTAATTCATTTGCACGATCCATTCTAATTTATTCATACGATCCATTCTAATTCATTCGCACGATCCATTCTAATTCATTCGTACGATCCATTCTAATTCATTCGCTCGAATGTATCCATTCTAATTCATTCATACGATCCATTCTAATTCGTTCATACGATCAATTCTAATGCATTCGTACGATTCATTCTAATTCATTCGCACGATCCATTCTAATTCATTCGTACGATCCATTCTAATTCATTCGCTCGAATGTATCCATTCTAATTCATTCGTACGATCCATTCTAATTCATTCGCTCGAATGTATCCATTCTAATTAGAATGGATTGTACGAATGAATTAGAGTGGATACATTCGTGTGAATGAATTAGAATGGATCGAACGAATGAATTAGAATGGATACATTCGAGCGAATGAATTAGAATAGATCGTACGAATGGATTAGAACGCATTGTACGAATGAGTTAGAATGGATCGTACGAATGAGTTAGAATGGATCGTACGAATGAATTAGAATGGATCATGCGAATGAATTAGAATGGATCGTACGAATGAATTAGAATGGATACATTTGTGCGAATGAATTAGAATGGATCGTACGAATGAAATAGAATGGATCGTACGAAAGAATTAGAATGGATCGTACGAATGAATTACAAAGGTTACATTTGTGAGAATGAATTAGAATGGATCGTATGAATTTATTAGAATGGATCGTACGAATGGACTAGAATGGATCATACGAATGAATTAGAATGGATACATTCGAGCGAATGAATTAGAATGGATCGTAGGATTGAATTAGAATGGATCGTACGAATGAATTAGAATGGATCATACGTATGATTTAGAATGGATACATTTGTGCGAATGAATCTGAATGGATTGTATGAATGAATTAGAATGGATCGTGCGAATGAATTAGAATCGATCGTACGAATGGATTAGAATGGATCGTTCGAATGAATTAGAATGGATCGTACGAATGGATTAGAACGTATTGTACGAATGAATTAGAATGGATCGTACAAATGAATTCGAATGGATACATTCGTGCGAATGAATTAGAATGGATCGTACGAATGAATTAGAATGGATCTTGCAAATGAATTAGAATGGATCGTGCGAATGAATTAAAATGGATCAAATGAATGAATTAGAATGGATCGTACGAATGAATTAGAATGGATTATGCGAATGAATTAGAATGGATCGTATGAATGAATTAGAATGGATCATACGAATGAATTAGAATGGATCGTGCGAATAAATTATAATGGATCATACGAATGAATTAGAAAGGATACATTTGTGCGAATGAATTAGAATGGATCGTACGAACGAATTAGAATGGATCGTACGAACGAATTAGAATGGATCGTATGAACGAATTAGAATGGATCGTACGAATGAATTAGAATGGATACTTTCGTACGATCCATTCTAATTCATTCGCACGAACCATTCTCATTCATTCGTACGATCAATTCTAATTCATTCGTACGATCGATTCTAATTCATTCGCACGATCCATTCTAATTCATTCGTACGATCCATTCTAATTCATTCGTATGATCCATTCTAATTTATTCGTTCAAATATATCCATTCTAATTCATTCGTACGATCCATTCTAATTCATTCTCACGAATATATCCATTCTAATTCATTCCTATGATCCATTCTAATTCATTCGTACGATCCATTCTAATTCATTCGCACGATCCATTCTAATTTATTCCTACGATCCATTCTAATTCATTTGCACGAATTTATCCATTCTAATTCATTCGTACGATCCATTCTAATTCATTCGTACGATCCATTCTAATTCATTCGTACGATCTATTCTAATTCATTCGTATGATCCATTTTTATCCATTCTAATTCATTCGTACGATCCATTCTAATTCATTTGTACGATCCATTCTAATTCATTCGTACGAATGAATTAGAATGGATCATACGTTTGAATTAAAGTGGATCGTACGAATGAATTAGAATGGATACATTTGTGCGAATTAATTAGAATGGATCGTATGAATGAATTAGAATGGATCGTACGAATGAATTAGAATCGATCGTACGAATGAATTAGAATGGATAGTGCGAATGAATTAGAATGGATCGTACGAATGAATTAGAATGGATACTTTCGTGCGAATGAATTAGAATGGATCGTACGAATGAATTAGAATAGATTGTACAAATGAATTAGAATGGATCGTGCGAATGAATTAGAATTGATCAAACAAATGAATTAGAATGGATTGTACGAATGAATTAGAATGGATCGTGCGAATGAATTAGAATCGATCGTACGAATGAATTAGAATGGATCGTACGAATGAATTAGATCGTACGAATGAATTAGAATGGATCGTACGAATGAATTAAAATGGATACATTCATATGACTGAATTAGAATAGATTGTACGAAAGAATTAGAATGGATCTTACGAATCAATTAGAATGGATCGTACGAATGAATTAGAATGGATCGTGCGAATGAATTAGAATAGATCATACGAATGAATTAGAATGGATATATTTGAACGAATGGATTATACGAATGGATTAGAATGGATCGTTCGAATAAATTAGAATGGATCATACAAATGAATTAGAAATGTTACATTCGTGAGACTGAATTAGAATGGATCGTAAGAATAAATTAGAATGGATCATGCGAATGAATTTGAATGGATCGTACGAATGAATTAGAATGGATCGAACGAATAAATTAGAATGGATACATTCGAGCGAATGAATTAGAATAGATCGTAGAAATGAATTAGAATGGATCATACGAATGAATTAGAATGGATCGTGCGAATGAATTAGAACGGATTGTACGAATGAATTAGAATGGATACATTCGTGTGAATGAATTAGAATGGATCGGACGAATGAATTAGAATAGATCATACGATTCATTCTAATTCATTCGTATGATCCATTCTAATGCATTCGTACGATTCATTCTAATTCATTCGCACGATCCATTCTAATTCATTTTTATGATCCATTCTAATTTATTTGCATGAATATACGATCTATTCTAATTTATTCGCAAGAATGTATCCATTCTAATTCATTCGTACAATCCATTCTAATTTATTTGTACAAATGTATCCATTCTAATTCATTGATACAATCCATTCTAATTCAATCGTACGATTCATTCTAATTCATTCGTACGATCCATTCTAATTCATTCGTACGATCCATTCTAATTCATTCGCACGAATGTATCTATTCTAATTCATTCGTACAATCCATTCTAATTCATTCGCACGATCCATTCTAATTCATTCGTATGATCCATTCTAATTCATTCCTACGATCTATTCTAATTCATTCGCTCGAATGTATCCATTCTAATTCATTCGTTCGATCCATTCTAATTCATTCGTATGATCCATTCAAATTCATTTGTACGATCCATTCTAATGGATCGTACGAATGAATTAGAATGGTTACATTCGTGCGAATGAAATAGAATAGATCGTACGAATGAATTAGAACGGATCGTACGAATAAATTAGAATGGATCGTGCGAATGAATTAGAATGGATCATACGAATGAATTAGAATGGATCCACCAAATGAGTTAGAATGGATACATGCGTACAAATGAATTAGAATGGATCGTACGAATGAATTAGAATGGATCGTACGAATGAATTAGATTGATTCATGCAAATGAATTAGAATGAATCATGCAAATGAATTAGAATGGATACATTCGTGCGAATGAATTAGAATGGATTGTAGGAATGAATTAGAATGGATTGTACGAATGAATTAGAATGGTTACATTCGTGCGAATGAATTAGAATGGATCGTACGAATGAATTAGAATGGATCATGCGAATGAGTTTGAATGGATCGTACGAATGAATTAGAATGGATCGTACGATCCATTCTAATTCATTCGCACAAATGTATCCATTCTAATTCATTCATATGATCCATTCTAATTCATTCGCACGATCTATTCTAATTCATTCGCACGAATATATCCATTCTAATTCATTCGTACGATCCATTCTAATTCATTCGTACGATCCATTCTAATTCATTCGCACGATCCATTCTAATTCAATCGTATGATCCATTCTAATTGATTCGTACGATTCATTCTAATTCATTCGTACGATCTATTCTAATTCATTCGTATGATCCATTCAAACTCATTCATACGATCCATTCTAATTCATTCGTACGATCCATTCTAATTCATTTGTACGATCCATTCTAATTCATTCGCACAAATGTATGCATTTTAATTCATTCGTACGATCCATTCTAATTTATTCATATAATCCATTCTAATTCATTCGCACGATCCATTCTAATTCATTCGTACTATCCATTCTAATTCATTCGTTCGAATGTAACCATTCTAATTCATTCGTACGATCCGTTCTAATTTGCGAATTTATTCCTACGATCTATTCTAATTCATTCGTACGTACGATTCATTCTAATTCATTCGTACGATCCATTCTAATTCATTCGTACGATCTATTCTAATTCATTCGCACGAATGTAACCATTCTAATTCATTCGTATGATTCATTCTAATTCTTTCGTATGATCCATTCAAACTCATTCATACGATCCATTTTAATTCATTCGTGTGATCCATTCAAATTCATTTGTACGATCCATTCTAATTCATTCGCACAAATGTATCCATTTTAATTCATTCGTACGATCCATTATAATATATTCGCACGATCCATTCTAATTCATTCGTACGATCTATTCTAATTCATTCGCACGAATGTATCCATTCTAATTCATTCGTACGATCCATTCTAATTCATTCGTACGATCCATTCTAATTCATTCGCATGAATGTATCCATTCTAATTCATTCGTACGAATGGATTAAAACGCATTGTACGAATGAATTAGAATGGATTGAACGAATGAATTAGAATGGATACATTCGTGCAAATGAATTAGAATGGATCGTACGAATAAATTAGAATGGATCGTGCGAATGAATTAGAATGGATTATATGAATATATTAGAATGGATCGTACGAATGACTTAAAATGGATACATTTGTGCGAATGAATTAGAATGGATCATACAAATGAATTAGAATGGATCGTACGAATGAATTAGAATGGATCGTATGAATGAGTTTGAATGGATCATACGAATGAGTTAGAATGAATTGTACGAATGAATTAGAATGGTTACATTCGTGCGAATGGATTAGAATAGATCGTACGAATGAATTAGAATGGATCGTACGAATGAATTAGAATGGATCGTGCGAATGATTTAGAATGGATCGTACGAATGAAATAGAATGGATCGTACGAATAAATTAGAATGGATATATTCGTGCGAATGAATTAGAATGGATCATGTGAATGAATTAGAATATATCATACGAATGAATTAGAATGGATACATTTGTGAGAATGAATTAGAATGGATCGTACGATCCATTCTAATTCATTCGTACGATCCATTCAAATTCATTCGCATGATCCATTCTAATTCATTCGTACGATACATTCTAATTCATTCGCACGAATGTAACTATTCTAATTCATTCGTACGATCCATTCTAATTCATTCCTACGATCCATTCTAATTCATTCGCACTAATGTATCCATTCTAATTCATTTGCACGATCCATTCTAATTCATTCCTATGATCCATTCTAATTCATTCGTTCGATCCATTCTAATTCATTCGCTCGAATGTATCCATTCTAATTCATTCGTACGATCCATTCTAATTCGTTCGTACGATCCATTCTAATTCATTCTCACGAATATAACCTTTCTAAATCATTTGTATGATCCATTCTAATCCATTCGTATGATCTATTCTAATCCATTTGTACGATCCATTCTAATCCATTTGTACGATCCTTTCTAATCCATTCGTACGATCCATTCTAATTCATTCGTACGATCTATTCTAATTCATTCTCACAAATGTAACCTTTCTAATTCATTTGTACGATCTATTCTAATTCATTCGCCCGATCCATTCTAATTCATTCGCACGAATATATCCATTCTAATTCATTCGTACGATCCATTCTAATTTATTTGTACGATCCATTCTAATTCATTCGTACGATCCATTCTAATTCGTTCATACGATCCATTCTAATTCATTCGTACGATCCATTCTAATTCATTCCTATGATCCATTCTAATTCATTCGCACGATCCATTCTAATTCATTTGTACGATCCATTCTAATTCATTCGTATGATCAATTCTAATTCATTCGTACAATCCATTCTAATTCAGTCGTATGAATGTATCATACGAACGAATTAGAATGGATCATAGGAATGAATTAGAATGGATCGTGCAAATGAATTAGAATGGATACATTCGTGCGAATGAATTAGAATGGATCGTAGGAATGAATTAAAATGGATCGTACGAATGAATTAGAATGGTTACATTCGTGTGAATGAATTAGAATGGATCGTACGAATGGATTAGAATGGATCGTACGAATGGATTAGAATGGATCATACGAATGAATTAGAATGGATCGTACAAATGAATTAGAAAGGTTACATTTGTGAGAATGAATTAGAATGGATCGTACGAATGGATTAGAATGGTTCGTACGAATGGATAAGAATAGATCGTACGAATGGATTAGAATGGATCGTCCGAATGGATTAGAATGGATCGTACGAATGAATTAGAATGGATCATACAAATGAATTAGAAAGGTTACATTCGTGAGAATGAATTAGAATGGATCGTACAAATGAATTAGAATGGATCGTACGAATGAATTAGAATGGATACATTCGAGCGAATGAATTAGAATGGATCGTACGAATCAATTAGAATGGATCATAGGAATGAATTAGAATGGATCGTTCAAATGAATTAGAATGGATATATTCGTGCGAATCAATTAGAATGGATCGTAGGAATGAATTAGAATGGATCGTACGAATGAATTAGAATGGTTACATTCGAGCGAATGAATTAGAATGGATCGTACTAATGAATTAGAATGGATCGTGCGAATGAATTAGAATGGATCGTACGAATGAATTAGAATGGATACATTCGAGCGAATGAATTAGAATAGATCGTAGGAATGAATTAGAATGGATCGTGCGAATTAATTAGAATGGATCGTGCGAATGAATTAGAATGGATTGTACGAATGAATTAGAATGGATCAAACGAATGAATTAGAATGGATACATTTGTACGAATAAATTAGAATGGATTGTACGAATGAATTAGAATGGATACATTATTGCAAATAAATTAGAATGGATTGTATAGTTGTGCAAATAAATTATAATGGATCATACAAATGATTTAGAATGGATCGTGCGAATGAATTAGAATGAACCGTACAAATGCATTAGAATGGTTCGTACGAATGAATTAGAATGAATCATACGATCCATTCTAATTCATTTGTATGATCCATTCTAATTCATTCACACAATCCATTCTAATTCATTCGTACGATCCATTCTAATTCATTCGTATGATCAATTCTAATTCATTCGTACAATCCATTCTAATTCATTTGTATGATCCATTCTAATCCATTCGTACAATCCATTCTAATTCATTCGTATGATACATTCATGTGAATGAATTAGAATGGATCTACGAATAAATTAGAATGGATACATTCGTATGAATGAATTTGAATGGATCGTACAAATGAATTAGAATGGATCGTACGAATGAATTAGAATGGATCTTGCAAATGAATTAGAATGGATTGTACGAATGAATTAGAATGGATACATTTGTGCGAATGAATTAGAATGGATCGTGCGAATGAATTAGAATGGATCGTACGAATGGATTAGAATAGATTACGAATGAATTAGAATGGATCATACAAATGAATTAGAATGGATCGTACAAATGAATTAGAATGGATACATTCATGCAAATGAATTAGAATGGATACATACATTCATGCGAAGAATTTGAATGGATCGTACGAATGAATTAGAATGGATCGAATGAATGAATTAGAATGGATACATTCGAGGGAATGAATTAGAATAGATCGTAGGAATGAATTAGAATGGATCATATGAATGAATTAGAATGGGTCGTGCGAATGAATTAGAATGGATTGTACGAATGAATTAGAATGGATACATTCGTGTGAATGAATTAGAATGGATCGGACGAATGAATTAGAATGGATCGTACGATCCATTCTAATTCATTTGTATGATCCATTCTAATTCATTCGTACGATCCATTCTAATCCATTCGTACGATCCATTCTAATCCATTTGTACGATCCATTCTAATTCATTTGTGCGATGCATTCTAATTCATTCTCACAAATGAAACCTTTTTAATTCATTTGTACGATCCATTCTAATTCATTTGTACGATCCATTCTAATTCATTCGTACGATCCATTCTAATCCATTCGTACGATCCATTCTAATTCATTCGCATGAATGTAACCATTCTAATTCATTCTTACGATCCATTCTAATTCATTCCTACGATCCATTCTAATTCATTCGCACGAATGTATCCATTCTAATTCATTTGCACGATCCATTCTAATTCATTCCTATGATCTATTCTAATTCATTCCTATGATACATTCATACGACAGAATTAGAATGGATTATACGAATGAATTAGAATTGATCATAAGAATGAATTAGAATGGATCGTATGAATGAATTAGAATGGATCGTGCGAATGAATTAGAATGGATCGTACGAAATAATTAAAATGGATATATTTGAACGAATAAATTAGAATGGATCGTACGAACGAATTAGAATGGATCGTACGAATGCATTAGAATGGATCGTACGAATGAATTAGAATGGATACATTCGAGCGAATGAATTAGAATGGATCGTGCGATGAAATAGAATGGATCATACAAATGAATTAGAATGGATTCTAATCCATTCGTACGATCCATTCTAATCTATTCTAATTCATTCGCACAAATGTATCCATTCTAATTCATTCTCACGAATGTAATCTTTCTAATTCATTTGTATGATCCATTCTAATGCATTTGTACAATCCATTCTAATCCATTCGTACGATCCATTCTAATCCATTCATTCGTACGAATGAATTAGAATAGTTACATTCGTGCGAATGAATTAGAATAGATCGTACGAATGAATTAGAATGGATCGTACGAATGAATTAGAATGGATCGTGCGAATGAATTTGAATGGATCGTGCGAATGAATTAGAATGGATCCTACGAATGAATTAGAATGGATCGTACGAATGAATTAGAATGGATACATTCGAGCGAATGAATTAGAATGGATCGTACGAATGAATTAGACTGGATCGTACGAATAAATTAGAATGGATACATTCATACGAATGAATTAGAATGTATCGTACGAGTGAATTAGAATGGATCGTACGAATGAATTAGAATGGATCGTACGAATGAATTAGAATGGTTACATTCGTGCGAATGAATTAGAATAGATCGTACGAATGAATTAGAATGGATCGTACGAATGGATTAGAATGGATCGTATGAATGAATTAGAATGGATCGCACAAATGAATTAGAAAGGTTACATTTGGGAGAATGAATTAGAATGGATCGTACGAATGAAATAGAATGGATCGTACGAATGGATTAAAATGGATACATTCGAGCGAATGAATTAGAATGGATACATTCGTGCGAATGAATTAGAATGGATCAGACGAATGAATTAGAATGGATCGTACGAATGAATTAGAATGGATCGTGCGAATGAATTAGAATGGATCATACGAATGAATTAGAATGGATCGTGCGAATGAATTAGAATGAATCATACGAATGCATTAGAATGTATCATACGAATGAATTAGAATGAATCGTACGATCCATTCAAATTCATTCGTCCGATCCATTCTAAATCATTCGCACGAATGTATCCATTCTAATTCATTCATACAATCCATTCTAATTCATTCGCACGATCCATTCTAATTCATTCGCACAAATTAGAATGGATGGTACGAATGAATTAAAATGGATTGTGCGAACGAATTAGAACGGATTGTGCGAATGAATTTGAATGGATCATATGAATGAATTAGAATGGATCGTGCAAATAAATTAGAATGGATACATTCGTGCAAATGAATTAGAATGGATCGTACGAATGAATTAGACTGGATCGTACAAATAAATTAGAATGGATACATTCATACGAATGAATTAGAATGGATCGTACGAATGAATTAGAATGGATCGTACGAATGGATTAGAATGGATCGTACGAATGAATTAGAATGGATACATTTATGCGAATGGATTAGAACGCATTGTACGAATGAATTAGAATAGATACATTTGTGCAAATGAATTAGATTGGATCGTACGAATGAATTTGAATGGATTGTATGAATGAATTAGAATGGATCGTACGAATGAATTAGAATGGATCATGCGAATGAATTAGAATAGATCGTACGATTGAATTAGAATGGATTGTACAAATAAATTACAATGGATCGTGCGAATGAATTAGAATGGATCATACGAATGAATTAGAATGGATCGGACGAATGAATTAGAATGGATCGTACGATTCATTCTAATTCATTCATACGATCCATTCTAATGCATTCGTACGATTCATTCTAATTCATTCGCACGATCCATTCTAATTCATTCGTATGATCCATTCTAATTTATTTGCACGAATATATGATCCATTCTAATTTATTCGCAAGAATGTATCCATTCTAATTCATTCGTACAATCCATTCTAATTTATTCGTACAAATGTATCCATTCTAATTCATTCGTACGATCCATTCTAATTCATTCGTACGATTCATTCTAATTAATTCGCACGATCCATTCTAATTCATTTGTACGATCCATTCTAAGTCATTCGTACGAATGTAACCATTCTAATTCATTCGTACGATCCATTCTAATTCATTCCTACGATCCATTCTAATTCATTCGTACGATCCATTCTAATTCATTCGTACGAATGAATTAGAATGGATCGTACAAATGAATTAGAAATGTTACATTTGTGAGAATGAGTTAGAATGGATCGTACGAATGGATTAGAATGGATCGTACGAATGGATTAGATTGGATTGTACGAATGAATTATAATGGATCATACAAATGAATTAGAAAGGTTACATTCGTGAGAATGAATTAGAATTGATCGTACGAATTAATTAAAATGGATCATGCGATTGAATTTGAATGGATCGTACGAATGAATTAGAATGGATCGAACGAATGAATTAGAATGGATACATTCGATCGAATGAATTAGAATAGATCGTAGAAATGAATTAGAATGGGTCATACGAATGAATTAGAATGAATCGTGTGAATGATCTAGAATGGATTGTACGAATGAATTAGAATGGATACATTTATGCAAATGAATTAGAATGGATCGTACGAATGAATTAGAATGGATCATACGAATGAATTAGAATGGATCGTACGAATGGATTAGAATGGATTGTACGAATGGATTAGAACGCATTGTACGAATGAATTAGATTAGATATATTTGTGCGAATGAATTAGATTGCAACGTACGAATTTGAATGGATCGGACGAATGAATTAGAATGGATCGTACGAATGAATTAGAATGGATCAAAGGAAAGAATTAGAATGGATCGTGCAACTGAATTAGAATGGATACATTCGTGCGAATAAATTAGAATGGATCGTGGGAATGAATTAGAATGGATCGTACGAATGAATTAGAATAGATATATTTGAACGAATAAATTAGAATGGATCATACAAATGAATTAGAATAGATTGTAGGAATGAATTAGAATGGATCGTGCGAATGAATTAGATTGCATCAAACGATCCATTCTAATTCATTCGCTCGAATGTATCCATTCTAATTCATTCATACGATCCATTCTAATTCGTTCATACGATCCATTCTAATTCGTTCGCATGATCCATTCTAATTCATTCGTACGATCTATTCTAATTTATTCGCATGATCCATTCTTATTCATTCGTACGATCCATTCTAATTCATTCGTACAATCCCTTCAAATTCATTCGTACGATGCAATCTAATTCATTCGCACAAATGTATCTATTTCAATTCATTCGTACAATGCGTTCTAATCCATTCGTACGATCCATTCTAATCCATTCATATGATCCATTCTAATTCATTCGCACGAATGTAACCATTCTAATTCATTCGTTCGATCCATTCTAATTCATTCGTACGATCCATTCTAATTCATTTGCACGATCCATTCTAATTCATTCCTATGATCCATTCTAATTCATTCGTACGATCCATTCTAATTCATTTGCTCGAATATATCCATTCTAATTCATTCGTACAATCCATTCTAATTCATTCGTACGATTCATTCTAATTCATTCGCACAAATGTATCCATTCTAATTCATTCGTACGATCCATTCTAATTCATTCGTACGATCCATTCTAATTCATTCGCACAAATGTATCCATTCTAATTCATTTGTTCGATCCATTCTAATTTATTCGCATAAATATATCCATTCCTCGATCCATTCTAATTCATTCGCACGAATGTATCCATTCTAATTCATTCGTACAATCCATTCGAATTCATTCGCAGGATCCATTCTAATTCATTCGTATGATCCATTCTAATTCATTCCTACGATCTATTCTAATTCATTCGCTAGAATATATCCATTCTAATTCATTCGTTCGATCCATTCTAATTCATTCGTACGATCCATTCAAATTCATTTGCAAGATCCATTCTAATTCATTTGTACGATCCATTCTAATTCATTCTCACGAATGTAACCTTTCTAATTCATTTGTATGATCCATTCTAATTCATTCGTACGATCCATTCTATTCAATCGTATGATCCTTTCTAATTCATTCGCACGATCAATTCTAATTCATTCGTCCGATCCATTCTAATTCATTCGCACGAATGTATCCATTCTAATTCATTCGTACGTTCCATTCTAATTCATTCGTATGATTCATTCTAACTCATTCGGTGGATCTATTATAATTCATTCGTAAGATCCATTCTAATTCATTCGTACGATCTATTCTAATTTATTCGCATGATCCATTCTAATTCATTCCTACGATCTATTCTAATTCATTCATACAATCCATTCAAATTCATTCGTACAATGCAATCTAATTCATTCGCACAAATGTATCTATTCTAATTCATTCGTACAATGCGTTCTAATCCATTCGTACGATCCATTCTAATTCATTCGTATGATCAATTCTAATTCATTCGCACGATCCATTCTAATTCATTCGTACGATCCATTCTAATTCATTCGCACTAATGTAACCATTCTAATTCATTTGTACGATCCATTCTAATTCATTCGTACAATCCATTCTAATTCATTCGTACGATCCATTCTAATTCATTCGCACGAATGTATCCATTCTAATTCATTCTAATTCATTCGTACGATCCATTCTAATGCATTCATACGATTCTTTCTAATTCATTCGCACGATCCATTCTAATTCATTCGTACGATCCATTCTAATTCATTCTCACGAAGGTAACCTTTCTAATTCATTTGTATGATCCATTCTAATTCATTCGCACGATCCATTCTAATTCATTCGTACGATCCATTCTAATTCATTCCTATGATCCATTCTAATTCATTCATATGATCCATTCTAATTTATTCGCACGATCCATTCTAATTCATTCGCACGATCCATTCTAATTTATTCGTACGATCCATTCTAATTCATTCGCACGAATGTATCCATTCTAATTCATTCGTACGATCCATTCTAATGCATTCGTATGATTCATTCTAATTCATTTG
This sequence comes from Chamaelirium japonicum, assembly GCA_947650365.1. Classification (NCBI taxonomy): domain Eukaryota; kingdom Viridiplantae; phylum Streptophyta; class Magnoliopsida; order Liliales; family Melanthiaceae; genus Chamaelirium; species Chamaelirium japonicum. Next base: position 528,708 of record CANTAL010000070.1, on the reverse strand, counting down.
CATAAATATATCCATTCTAATTCATTCGTACGATCCATTCTAATTCATTCGCACGATCCATTCTCATTCATTCGCACAAATGTATCCATTCTAATTCAATCGTACAATCCATTCTAATGCATTCGTACGATTCATTCTAATTCATTCGCACGATCATTCGCACGATCCATTCTAATTCATTCGTACGATCCATTCTAATTCATTCTCACGAATGTAACCTTTCTAATTCATTTGTATGATTCATTCTAATTCATTTGTATGATCCATTCTAATCCATTCGTACGATCCATTCTAATCCATTCGTACGATCCATTCTAATTCATTCGCACAAATATATCCATTTCTAATTCATTCGTACGATCCATTCTTATTCATTCGCACGATCTATTCTAATTCTTTCGTACGATCCATTCTAATTCATTCGCACGATCCATTCTAATACATTCGTACGATCCATTCTAATTCATTCGTATAATCTATTCAAATTTATTCGTACGATGCAATCTAATTCATTCGCACAAATGTATCTATTCTAATTCATTCGTATAATACGTTCTAATCAATTCGTACGATCCATTCTAATCCATTCGTACGATCCATTCTAATTCATTCGCACGAATGTGACCATTCTAATTCATTCATATGATCCATTCTAATTCATTCGTACGATCCATTCTAATTAATTCGTATGATCCATTCTAATTCATTCGTACGATCCATTTTAATTCATTCGCACAGTCCAATCTAATTCAAATATACGATCCATTCTAATTCATTCACATGATGTATTCTAATTCATTCGAACGATCCATTCCAATTCATTTGTACGATCCATTTTAATTCATTTGTATGATCCATTCTAATGCATTCGTACGATTCATTCTAATTCATTCGCACGATCCATTCTAATTCATTCGTACGATCCATTCTGATTCATTCGTACGATCCATTCTAATTCATTCGCACTAATGTAACCATTCTAATTCATTCGTACGATCCATTCTAATTCATTTGTACAATCCATTCTATTTCATTCGTACGATCCATTCTAATTCATTCGCACGAATGTATCCATTCTAATTCATTCTAATTCATTCGTACAATCCATTCTAATGCATTCGTACGGTTTATTCTAATTCATTCGCACGATCCATTCTAATTCATTCGTACGATCCATTCTAATTCATTCTCACGAATGTAACCTTTCTAATTCATTTGTATGATCCATTCGAATTCATTCGTACGATCCATTCTAATTCATTCCAATGATCCATTCTAATTCATTCATACGACCCATTCTAATTCATTCGCACGATCCATTCTAATTCATTCGCACGATCCATTCTAATTTATTCGTACGATCCATTCTAATTCATTTGCACGAATGTATCCATTCTAATTCATTCGTACGATCCATTCTAATGCATTTGTACGATTCATTCTAATTCATTCGTATAAATATATCCATTCTAATTCATTCGTACGATCCATTCTAATTCATTCGCACGATCCATTCTAATTCATTCGCACAAATGTATCCATTCTAATTCATTCGTACGATCCATTCTAATGCATTCGTACGATTCATTCGAATTCATTCGCACGATCATTCACACGATCCATTCTAATTCATTCTTACGATCCATTCAAATTCATTCGGACGATCCATTCTAATTCATTCTCACGAATGTAACCTTTCTAATTCATTTGTATGATCCAGTCTAATTCATTCGTACGATCCATTCTAATCCTTTCGTACGATCCATTCTATCCATTCATGCGATCCATTCTAATTCATTCGCACAAATGTATCCATTCTAATTCATTCGTACGATCCATTCTTTTTCATTCGCATAATCCATTCTAATTCATTCGTACGATCCAGTCTAATTCATTCGCACGATCCATTCTAATTCATTTGTACGATCCATTCTAATTCATTTGTACAATCCATTCAAATTCATTCGTACGATGCAATCTAATTCATTCGCACAAATGTATCTATTCTAATTCATTCGTACAATGCGTTCTAATCCATTCGTACGATCCATTCTAATCCATTCGGACGATCCATTCTAATTCATTCGCACGAATGTAACCATTCTAATTCATTCCTATGATCCATTCTAATTCATTCGTACGATCCATTCTAATTCATTCGTATGATCCATTCTGATTCATTCGTATGATCCATTCTAATTCATTTGCATGAATATATCCATTTTAATTTATTCGTACGATCCATTCTAATTCATTCGCACGAATATATCCATTCTAATTCATTCGTACGATCCTTTCTAATTTATTTGCACGATCCATTCTAATTCATTCCTATGATCCATTCTAATTTATTCATACAATCCATTCTAATTCATTCGTGCGATCCATTCTAATTCATTCGCACGAATGTATCCATTCTAATTCATTCGCTCAAATGTATCCATTCAAATTCATTCATACGATCCATTCTAATTCGTTCGTACGATCCATTCTAATTCATTCGTACGATTCATTCTAATTCATTCGTACGATCCATTCTAATGCATTCGTACGATTCATTCTAATTCATTCACACGATCCATTCTAATTCATTCGTACGATCCATTCTTATTCATTCGTCCGATCCATTCTAATTCATTCGTACGATCTATTCAAATTCATTCGTACAATCCATTCTAATTCATTCACACGATCCATTCTAATTCATTCGTATGATCCATTCTAATTCATTCGCACAATCCAATCTAATTCAAACGTACGATCCATTCTAATTCATTCACATGATGTATTCTAATTCATTTGTACGATCCATTCCAATTCATTTGTACGATCCATTTTAATTCATTTATATGATCCATTCTAATGCATTCGTACGATTCAGTCTAATTCATTCGCACGATCCATTCTAATTCATTCGTACGATCCATTCTAATTCATTCGTACGATCGATTCTAATTCATTCGCACTAATGTAACCATTCTAATTCATTCGAACGATCCATTCTAATTCATTCGTACAATCCATTCTAATTCACTCGTACGATCCATTCTAATGCATTCGTACGATTCATTCTAATTCATTCGCAAGATCCATTCTAATTCATTCGTACGATCCAATCTAATTCATTCTCACGAATGTAACCTTTCTAATTAATTTGTATGATCCATTCTAATTCATTCATACGATCCATTCTAATTCAATCGTACGATCCATTCTAATTCATTCCTATGATCCATTCTAATTCATTCATACGATACATTCTAATTCATTCGCACGATCCATTCTAATTCATTCGCACGATCCATTCTAATCCATTCGTACGATCCATTCTAATTCATTCGGACGAATGTAACCATTCTAATTCATTCATATGACCCATTCTAATTCATTCGTACGATCCATTCTAATTCATTCGTATGATCCATTCTAATTCATTCGTACGATCCATTCTAATTCATTTGCTTGAATGTATCCATTCTAATTTATTCGTACGATCCAGTCTAATTCATTCGTACGATCCATTCTAATTCATTCGCACGAATATATCCATTATAATTCATTCATACGATCCTTTCTAATTTATTTGCATGATCCATTCTAATTCATTCCTATGATCCATTCTAATTTATTCATATAATCCATTCTAATTCATTCGTACGATCCATTCTAATTCATTCGCAAGAATGTATCCATTCTAATTCATTCGCTCGAATGTATCCATTCGATTTCATTAGTACGATCCATTCTAATTCGTTCATACGATCCTTTCTAATTCATTCGTACGATTCATTCTAATTCATTTGTACGATCAATTCTAATGCATTCGTACGATTCATTCTAATTCATTCACACAATCCATTCTAATTCATTCGTACGATCCATTCTTATTCATTCGTCCGATCCATTCTAATTCATTCATACGATCTATCCAAATTCATTTGTACGATCCATTCTAATTCATTTGCACGATCCATTCTAATTCATTCGTATGATCCATTCTAATTCATTCGCACAATCAAATCTAATTCAAACGTACGATCCATTCTAATTCATTCACATGATGTATTCTAAAGCATTCGTACGATCCGTTCCAATTCATTTGTACGATCCATTTTAATTCATTTGTATGATCCATTCTAATGCATTCGTACGATTCATTCTAATTCATTCGCACGATCCATTCTAATTCATTCGTACGATCCATTCTAATTCATTCGTACGATCCATTCAAATTCATTCGCATGATCAATTCTAATTCATTCGTACGATCCATTCTAATTCATTCTCACGAATGTAACCTTTCTAATTCATTTGTATGATCCATTCTAATTCATTCGTACGATCCGTTCTATTCCATTCATACGATCCATTGTAATTCATTCATACAATCCATTCAGATTTATTCGCATAAATGTATCCATTCAAATTCATTCGTACGATCCATTCTAATTAATTCGCATGATCCATTCTAATTCAGTCGTATGAATGTATCCATTTTAATTCATTCGTACGATCCATTCTAATTCGTACGATCCATTCTAATCCATTCGTACGATCCATTCTAATCCATTCGTACGATCCATTCTAATTCATTCGCACGAATGTAACCATTCTAATTCATTCGTACGATCCATTCTAATTTATTCCTATGATCCATTCTAATTCATTCGTACGATCCATTCTAATTCATTCGTACGATCCATTCTAATTCGTTCGTACGATCCATTCTAATTCGTTCGTACGATCCATTCTAATTCGTTCGTACGATCCATTCTAATCCATACGTACGATCCATTCTAGTCCATTCGTACGATCCATTCTAATTCATTCCCACAAATGTAACCTTTCTAATTCATTTGTACGATCCATTCTAATCCATTCGTACGATCCATTCTAATCCATTCATACGATCCATTCTAATCCATTCGTACGATCCATTCTAATTCATTCGCACGAATGTAACCATTCTAATTCATTCCTACGATCCATTCTAATTCATTCCTACAATCCATTCTAATTCATTCGCACGAATGTATCCATTCTAATTCATTTACACGATCCATTCTAATTCAATCCTATGATCCATTCTAATTCATTCGTACGATCCATTCAAATTCATTCATACGATCCATTCTAATTCATCCCATGATCCATTCGTACGATCCATTCTAATCCATTTGTACGATCCATTCTAATTCATTCCTATGATCCATTCTAATTCGTTCGTACGATCCATTCTAATTCGTTCGTACGATCCATTCTAATTCATTCGCACGATCCATTCTAATTCATTCGCACGATCCATTCTAATTCATTCGTACGATCCATTCTAATTCATTCGTATGATCCATTATAACTCATTCACACAAATGTATCAATTCTGATTCATTCGTACGATCCATTCTAATTCATTCGCACGATCCATTCTAATTCATTCGTACGATCTATTCTAATTCATTCGTACGATCCATTCTAATTCATTTGCACAAATATATCTATTCTAATTCATTCGTACGATCCATTCTAATCCATTCGTACGATCCATTCTAATCCATTCGTACGATCCATTCTAATTCATTCGTATGATCCATTCTAATTCATTCGTTCAAATATATCCATTCTAATTCATTCCTACGATCCATTCTAATTCATTCGCACGAATGTATCCATTCTAATTCATTTGCACGTTCCATTCTAATTCATTCCTATGATCCATTCTAATTCATTCGTATGATCCATTCTAATTCATTCGCTCGAATGTATCCATTCTAATTCATTCGTACGATCCATTCTAATTCGTTTCTACGATCCATTCTAATTCGTTCGTACGATCCATTCTAATTCGTTCGTACGATCCATTCTAATTCATTCGCACAATTCATTCTAATTCATTCGCACAATCCATTCTAATTCATTCTCACGAATCTAACCTTTCTAATTCATTTGTATGATCCATTCTAATTCATTCGTACGATCCATTCTAATCCATTCGTACGATCCATTCTAATTCATTTGCACGATCCATTCTAATTCATTCCTATGATCCATTCTAATTCATTCGTACGATCCATTCTAATTCATTCGCTCGAATGTATCCATTCTAATTCATTCGTACGATCCATTCTAATTCATTCGTACGATCCATTCTAATTCATTCTCACGAATGTAACCTTTCTAATTCATTTGTATGTATCCATTCTAATTCATTCGTACGATCCATTCTAATTCATTCGCACGATCCATTCTAATTCATTCGTACGATCCATTCTAATTCATTCGCACAATCCATTCTAATTCATTCGTAAGATCCATTCTAATTCGTTCGTCCGATCCATTCTAATTCATTCGCACGAATGTATCCATTCTAATTCATTCGTACAATCCATTCTAATTCATTCGTATGATCCATTCTAATTCATTCCTATGATCTATTCTAATTCATTCGCTCGAATGTATCCATTCTAATTCATTTGTTCGATCCATTCTAATTCATTTGTACGATCCATTCTAATTCATTCGTATGATCCATTCTAACTCATTCGTAGGAATGAATTAGAATGGATCGTACGAATGAATTAGAATGGTTACATTCGTGCGAATGAATTAGAATGGATCGTACGAATGGATTAGAATGGATCGTACGAATGGATTAGAACGGATCGTAGGAATGAATTAGAATGAATCGTACAAATGAATTAGAAAAGTTACATTTGTGAGAATGAATTAGAATGGATCGTACGAATGGATTAGAATGGATCGTACGAATGGATTAGAATGGATCGTACGAATGAATTAGAATAGACCATACAAATGAATTAGAAAGGTTACATTCGTGAGAATGAATTAGAATGGATCGTGCGAATGAATTAGAATTGATCATACGAATGAATTAGAGTGGATCATACGAATGAATAAGAATGGATCGTATGAATGAATTAGAATGGATACATTCGAGCGAACGAATTAGAATAGATCGTAGGAATGAATTAGACTGGATCATACAAATGAATTAGAATGGATCATATGAATGAATTAGAATGGATCGTACGAATTAATTTGAATAGATACATTCGTGCGAATGAATTAGAATGAGTCGTATGAATGAATTAGAATGGATCATATGAATAAAGTAGAATGAATCGTATGAATGAATTAGAATGGATCGTTCGAATGAATTAGAATGGATACATTTGTAGGAATAAATTAGAATGGATTGTACGAATGAATTAGAAAGGATACATTCTTGCGAATAAATTAGAATGGATCGTATATTCGTGCAAATAAATTAGAATGGATCATACGAATAAATTAGAATGGATCGTGTGAATGAATTAGAATGAATCGTACGAATGCATTAGAATGGATCGTACGAATGAATTAGAATGAATCGTACGATCCATTCTAATTCATTAGTCCGATCCATTCTAATTCATTCGCACGAATGAATCCATACTAATTCATTCGTACAATCCATTCTAATTCATTCGTACGATCCATTCTTATTCATTCATACGATCCATTCTAATTCATTCGTACGATCCATTCTAATTCATTCATACGATCCATTCTAATTCATTCGCACGAATGTATCCATTCTAATTAATTCGTACGATCCATTCTAATTCATTCATACGATCCATTCTAATTCATTCGTATGATCCATTCTAATTCATTCCTATGATCTATTCTAATTCATTCGCTCGAATGTATCCATTCTAATTCATTCATACGATCCATTCTTATTCATTCGTACAATCCATTCTAATTCATTCGTATGATCAATTCTACTTTATTCGCACTATCCATTCTAATTCATTCTCACGAATGTAACCTTTCTAATTCATTTGTATGAACCATTCTAATTCATTCGTACGATCCATTCTAATCCATTCGTACGATCCATTCTAATCCATTCGTACGATCCATTCTAATTCATTCTCACAAATGTGACCTTTCTAATTCATTTGTACGATCCATTCTAATTCATTCGTACGATCCATTCTAATTCATTCGTATGATCCATTCTAATTCATTCGTTCGATCCATTCTAATTCATTCGCACGAATATATCCATTCTAATTCATTCGTACGATCCATTCTAATTCGTTCATACGATCAATTCTAATTCGTTTGTATGATCCATTCTAATTCGTTCGCATGAATATATCTATTCTAATTCATTCGTATGATCTATTCAAATTCATTCGTACGATCCATTCTAATTCATTCGTACAATCCATTCAAATTCATTCGTACGATGCAATCTAATTCATTCGCACAAATGTATGTATTCTAATTCATTCGTACAATGCGTTCTAATCCATTCGTACGATCCATTCTAATCTATTCGTACGATCCATTCTAATTCATTCGCACGAATGTAACCATTCTAATTTATTCATTTGATCAATTCTAATTCATTCGTATGATCCATTCTAATTCATTCATATGATCCATTCTAATTCATTCATATGATCCATTCTAACTCATTCGTAGGAAGTACGATCCATTCTAATCCATTCGTACGATCCATTCTAATTCATTCGTACAATGCGTTCTAATCCATTCGTACAATTCATTCTAATTCATTCATACGATCCATTCTAATTCATTTGTACGAATGAATTAGAATGGATCATACGAATGGATTAGAATAGATCGTACGAATGAATTAGAATGGATCGTACGAATGAATTAGAATGGATACATTCGAGCGAATGAATTAGAATGGATCGTACGAATGAATTAGAATGGATACATTTGTGCGAATGAATTAGAATGGATCATTCGAATGAATTAGAAAGGATCATGCGAATGAATTTGAATGGATCGTACGAATAAATTAGAATGGATCGAACGAATGAATTAGAATGGATACATTCGAGCGAATGAATAAGAATAGATCGTAGGAATGCATTAGAATGGATTATACGAATGAATTAGAATGGATCATGCGAATGAATTAGAATGGATTGTACGAATGAATTAGAATGGATACATTCGTGCGAATGAATTAGAATGGATCGTACGAATGGATTAGAATGGATCGTACGAATGAATTAGAATGGTTACATTCATTCTAATTCATTCGTACAATCCATTCTAATTTATTCGTACAAATGTATCCATTCTAATTCATTCACACGATCCATTCTAATTCATTCGTACGATTCATTCTAATTCATTCATATGATCCATTCTAATTCATTCGTACGATCCATTCTAATTCATTCGCACGAATGTATCCATTCTAATTCATTCCTACAATCCATTCTAATTCATTCGCACGATCCATTCTAATTCATTCGTATGATCCATTCTAATTCATTCCAACGATCTATTCAAATTCATTCGCTCGAATGTATCCATTCTAATTCATTCGTTCGATCCATTCTAATTCATTCGTACGATCCATTCAAATTCATTCGCATGATCCATTCTAATTCATTCGTACGATCCAATCTAATTCATTCTCACGAATGTAACCTTTCTAATTCATTTGTATAATCCATTCTAATTCATTCGTTCGATCCATTCTAATCCATTCATACGATCCATTGTAATTTATTCATACAATCCATTCAGATTTATTCGCACAAATGTATCCATTCAAATTCATTCGTACGATCCATTATAATTAATTCGCACTATCCATTCTAATTCAGTCGTATGAATGTATCCATTTTAATTAATTTGTACGATCCATTCTAATTCATATGATCCATTCTAATCCATTCGTACGATCCATTCTAATCCATTCGTACGATCCATTCTAATTCATTCGCACGAATGTAACCATTCTAATTCATTCATACAATCCATTCTAATTCATTCCTACGATCCATTCTAATTCATTCGCACGAATGTATCCATTCTAATTCATTTGCACGATCCATTCTAATTCATTCCTATGATCCATTCTAATTCATTCGTACGATCCATTCTAATTCATTCGCTCGAATGTATCCATTCTAATTCATTCGTACGATCCATTCTAATTCATTCGTATGATCCATTGTAATTCGTTCGTACGATCCATTCTAATTCATTCGTACGATCCATTCTAATTCATTCGTATGATCAATTCTAATTCATTCGCACGATCCATTCTAATACATTCGTACGATCCATTCTAATACCTTTCTAATTCATTTGTACGATCCATTCTAATCCATTCGTACGATCCATTCTAATCCATTCGTACGATCCATTCTAATTCATTCGCACGAATGTAACCATTCTAATTCATTCGTACGATCCATTCTAATTCATTCCTACAATCCATTCTAATTCATTCGCACGAATGTATCCATTCTAATTCATTTGCACGATCCATTCTAATTCATTCCTATGATCCATTCTAATTCATTCGTACGATCCATTCTAATTCATTCGCTCGAATGTATCCATTGTAATTCATTCGTACGATTCATTCTAATTCATTCGCACGATCCTTTCTAATTCCTTCGTACGATCTATTCTTATTCATTCATACGATCCATTCTAATTCATTTGTACGAATGAATTAGAATGGATCGTACGAATGGATTAGAATGGATCGTACGAATGAATTAGATGGATCGTACGAACGAATTAGAATGGATCGTATGAACGAATTAGAATGGATCGTACGAATGAATTAGAATGGATACATTCGAGCGAATGAATTAGAATGGATCGTACGAATGAATTAGAATGGATCATAGGAATGAATTAGAATGGATTGTGCAAATGAATTAGAATGGATTAATTCATGCGAATGAATTAGAATGGATCGTCGGAATGAATTAGAATGGATCGTACGAATGAATTAGAATGGTTACATTCGTGCGAATGAATTAGAATGGATCGTACGAATGGATTAGAATGGATCGTACGAATGGATTAGAATGGATCGTACAAATGAATTAGAAAGGTTACATTTGCGAGAATGAATTAGAATGGATCGTACGAATGAATTAGAATGGATCGTATGAATGGATTAGAATGGATCGTACGAATGTATTAGAATGGATCGTACGAATGAATTAGAATGGATCATACAAATGAATTAGAAAGGTTACATTAGTGAGAAAGAATTAGAATGGATCGTACGAATGAATTAGAATGGATCAGGCAAATGAATTTGAATGGATCGTACGAATGAATTCGAATTGATCGAACGAATGAATTAGAATGGATACATTCGAGCGAATGAATTAGAATAGAACGTAGGAATGAGTTAGAATGGATCATGCGAATGAATTAGAATGGATCGTGCGAATGAATTTGAATGGATTGTATGAATGAATTAGAATGGATACATTCGTGCGAATGAATTAGAATGAATCGGACAAATGAATTAGAATGGATCGTACGATTCATTCTAATTCATTCGTACGATCCATTCTAATGCATTCGCACGATTCATTCTAATTCATTCGCACGATCTGTTCGGGGGATTTTTCGCTGGTCCGTGCGGGCTGCCTGCAAGACAAAGAAAAGAGAACGTGAGAACGGCTGGCTCCCTTAGGAGCGCAGACCCTCCGACGCTCAAGTCAGTCACGGTGGCACAACGGCGAGCTGTGGTATACCAAAGTGGTAGGGAAAAGGATTTCGAACCTCTACTATGGAGCCTGGGGGTGAGCATTTATAGCAATCGGCGACCTACCGTGCCCCGACACGTGGAGATTCTTCTAGGGCCTTCTAGACCCCCACGTTCTGGCTCGCGTGGGTCTGATAGTCCTTGGTACTCGCGCCCTGACATTCTGTCGTCAAGCCTGCCAGGCGGTTTGAGTGGGGGAGGGCATCTTTCTTGTCGCGGCCAGGTGGCCATTCTAGAATGTTCAAGTCTGGGCGGTCTCAGGGAGGAAGCAAAGGCCAGCTCGCCCGGCACTGCTCCGCCCTTTCGCCCATATTTATCAAGAGTCGGACCTCGCGGGGGCAACCTCTTCGATAAACAGGGGTCGGGGCGAGCTCCGGAGCGAGCTAAGCGAGCTCCTGAGCGAGCTTGGCGAACTCCTGAGAGAGCTTAGGCGAACTTCTGAACGAGCTTGGCGAACTCCTGAGCGAGCTTGGGAGAGCTCCTGAGAGAGCTTAGGCGAGCTCCTGAATGAGCTTAGGCGAGCTTCTGGGCAAGCTCAGGCAAGCTCCAGCGAGCTTAGGCGAGCTCCTATGAGTGCCCTTGGCCTAGGCCCCTTCAGCCCAATGTGGATCTCGCTCCCTGTCAAGGTGATTTGGTGAGCACGGGGGGGGGGGGGGGGGGGCAAACTCCAGGGCAGATTTCAGCTACCCCCATCATTACCCCCTCCTGAGGGAGCAACCAAGGAGACTTTGTCGCTTGCTCAGGAGTCTTATTGCACACGACGGTCGAATTGGGAGTTCTAGTCACTTGCGACCTCCACCTGGGGAGATGCGAGCACCAACCGTGTGCGGTCTGCGCCAAGAGCTTTGACTGCCAGTACTTCACAAACGTCGGGCGGGCCACGAGCATCAGCCACGAGCAATCTCCTTCCGATGCGAGCTTGTCACATGCGGTCAGGGTCTGCGTCGGGCGAGCTGCGAACACTTGCCGTGGGCGGTCTGTGCCGAGAGCTTTGACTGCCAGTATTTCTCAAACACTGGGCGGGCCGGGAGCGTCAGCCGCGAGCGATCTTCTTCCGGCGCGAGCTTGTCACACGCGGTCAGGGTCTGCGTCGGGCGAGCTGCGGGCACCTGCCGTGGGCGGTCTGCGCCGAGAGCTTTGACTGCCAGTACTTCACAAACGTCGGGCGGGCCACGAGCATCAGCCACGAGCGATCTCCTTCCGATGCGAGCTTGTCACATGCGGTCAGGGTCTGCGTCGGGCGAGCTGCGGGCACCTGCCGTGGGCGGTCTGCACCGAGAGCTTTGACTGCCAGTATTTCTCAAACGCTGGGCGGGCCGGGAGTGTCAGCCGCGAGCGATCTCCTTCCGGTGCGAGCTTGTCACACGCGGTCAGGGTCTGCGTCGGGCGAGTTGCGGGCACCTGCCGTGGGCGGTCTACGCCGAGAGCTTTGACTGCCAGTACTTCACAAACGTCGAGCGGGCCACGAGTATCAGCCACGAGCGATCTCCTTCCGATGCGAGCTTGTCACACGCGGTCAGGGTCTGCGTCGGGCGAGCTACGGGCACCAGCCGTGGACGATTTTGTGACTTGGGTATCGCCCCAAATCTCCAACGGTCGCTCCACCTTAAAGTATCGCCCCAAATCTCGAGAGTGATACCCCGGGCGAGGCAGCTAATTCGATTCAACCTTTTTTTACTTTAAAGTATATGCAAACGAAAAACTCGGCATGCTCGCTAAAACCCAATTAGTCTCTGAGCCCGGAAAACGAAAAGCGAACCAAAAGACTTCAACAACTTCCCTACACTCAGAGACTTAAAGCATTTTTATTTTAAAAGGAAACTAATAAGTGCTAGCTGCCCCCTGCCCGGTTAATTTCCCTCGATGATCCTGTTCGGCGGGCTCGCCCTTCGAGGGGTATGCCAACGCCAGGATGCTTCCGTTCATGGCAGGTGAATGCGAAGGATCCTGGTTAGGTTTAGAGTCCACTAGGCAGCGGACTTCCCCGGGAATCTCAAGGTCGCCACTGGCTGCCTCTGAGGATCCCGGTCTTGCTTTAAGTCCGCACGACGGCGGACTGCCCCGGGAAGCTCAAGGTCGCCCACTGGCTGCCTCTGAGGATCCCGGTCTTGCTTTAAGTCCGCACAACGGCGGACTACCCCGGGAAGCTCAAGGTCGCCCACTGGCTGCCTCTGAGGATCCCGGTCTTGCTTTAAGTCCGCACAACGGCGGACTACCCCGGGAAGGTCAAGGTCGCCCACTGGCTGCCTCTGAGGATCCCGGTCTTGCTTTAAGTCCGCACAACGACGGACTACCCCGGGAAGCTCAAGGTCGCCCACTGGCTGCCTCTGAGGATCCCGGTCTTGCTTTAAGTCCGCACAACGGCGGACTACCCCGGGAAGCTCAAGGTCGCCCACTGGCTGCCTCTGAGGATCCCGGTCTTGCTTTAAGTCCGCACAACGGCGGACTACCCCGGGAAGCTCAAGGTCGCCCACTGGCTACCTCTGAGGATCCCGGTCTTATTTTAAGTCCGCACAATGGCGGACTGCACATTATAGATCATGCGGTCTCTTTTCTGCGCCAAGCTTCCGAGCTAACTTCTTTGCTGAAACCTCCGTCGTTCGGTGAAATCCCGCTCCCCGGGTCCCGGAGGCAGGCGCCAGTTCGCTGGCCTTCCAGCGACCACCGGGGGGGGCTTTCGCGGGCTATACGGCCGGAGCTGCGGGCGGTCCGGGCGAAGGTGCCACCTGTGGCACCTCCCGCCTCCCCACGGTCTTAACGAAGAGAGGTCGCAGAGCCGGAGGAGGTCGCTGCTCGACTGCCTCTCCCTTCCGGTCTAACACCGCATCCTCGAGCCTGATGTGCTGCTGGACAAGGGCGAATAGCTCCACGATCGTGCGGGGATCCTTGATTACCAGGGCGTCATGAAGCTTGCTTCCCTCGGGGAGGGCGTTCCGGAATGCGCTCACCGTCGTGAGATCTTGGCCGACAGCGTCCTCCAGAGCGAGGTAGGCGCTTCGGAAGTGCATCGCAAAGCTTCGAAGAGTTTCGCGGTCTCCCATGGTCAAAGTGAAGAGGGACTCGATCCTCTTAGGGGGCTGTCTGTTGCAACGGTACTGCTCCAGAAACAACCTGGAGAGAGTTGGGAAGTCTGGAATGGTTCCCGACGGCAATTTATGGAGCCAATTCAATGCCGAGCCCGTCAAGCTGCTCGGGAAAGCTCGGCACAAGACGTGGTCTAGGTCCCGGAAAAACAGAAGCTTTCTGTAGGCCAAGAGATGGTCAACGGGATCCTGCGACCCGTCGAACAATACAAACTTCGGGGGGGTCCAGTGGTGCGGGAACCCTCCTTGGTGCACCTCGCTTGTGAAGGGCGAGCTACCCCCGTGGGCGGCGAGGTCCTCCAGTAGGTCTACTATCACGTTAGGTCACTGCCAGTGCCCGGGGAAAACTCCCATAGGCTGCTGCGCAGGTCCTAGGCGGCCGAGCACGCTCCCTCGAGGGAGGTTCGGATCCGCCTCGCGGCGACCCTCGGGGGCTGCCGCTCGGCGGCCTCCTCGCTGTTCGCCCGCGGATTCCTTCAGCGCGGCGGTTGGTCCGTGGGAGGCTGTGGGTGCAAATTTTGGCATGAATCCACCACGGGACCCACCGGCCATGCCTGGTGGGCCCACGAGGACTGCCGCGGGACCCCCCGGCCCTGCCTGGTGGGCCCACGAGGACTACCGCGGGACCCACCGGCCCTGCCTGGTGGGCCCCCGAAGACAACCACGGGGCCCGCAACTTTACCTGGAGGGTCCCCAGATACTGCAGCAGAAACCGCCATTCGCCACCCAGAATGCCTTTAAATAGCATAGCCTTTGAATGTAAATGGATCGAATTCTCAGTTCTAAAAACCAGAGCTCTGGGATTTTCAACTTCTGATCTACCATCTCTCTTCGATCTTCTTCTCTCTTTCGAAGAGATCAGGGAGCTTTCAGTGATACTCGGCCTGTCGAGGTCACTTCAACCTAAGTGTTAGTGAATTCGGGTTGCTCCCTATAGCACGGAGACGTAGGCTTCGGCTGAACTCCGAGATCACTTCTCTTGTGTCAAAATCTCTCTCTCTCTGATTGCTTTTCTGTTTACATATCAAAAAAGCAACAACTTCAACCAATCGATCGACCAACGAGCTTCGACATTAACTTCGACTCCAATTGACTGGTGCTGCGAAGGTCTTCGGGTCGGCACGAAGATTTTCCCCCACAGTTTGGCGCCGTCTGTGGGATTCGAGCGAGAAGCTGTGTTCTCTCTTTACTTCGACTACCAGATCAATAGCCAAACTTCCTCGCCCCCTCGGTTGATCAGACAACTGATCGGACGTCGGCAATCTCGTTGTACCCTTCGCACTCTGAATGGCGAGAACCAAATACCAGGGCCAACCAGAAGGAAGTAACACTCAACATCAACCTCGTCCTGAGACTCGTTCAATGAGTCAAAGGCTCAACTTCGGGCAGCCCCTTGCTGTCCCCGAGATGGGGGTTCACTCAGGAAGCGGAAGATCAGTCAATCGACCGATCGCCCCTCATCCTCATCAATCAATTGGGCAGACTGTCCCTGCTCCTGCTGAAGATCCTCCATCGACTTACCAGATCTCTGCAATCGATTTCCAACTACTCCAATTGGCGAAGCAAAACGCCACCCTCACTGCTGAGAGGGATGCTCTGAAGAAGGTAGCTTCCGAAGCTGGAATTGCTATTCCGATCCCCTCCGCAAGTGAGAGGGTTGATCCTCCTCGATATTCAATTTACTCCGAACAACGGAGGTCAATGGGCACTGATGCTCTCGAGAGGATTCGACGCGACCCAACTCCCTCTGCTGCTCCTTGGAAGCAGAGTGTCTGGGATCGTCTTGAAGACGAGTCCTCCCAATCTTCATCTGGTCGTAACTGCGACAAAAGAGCACCATCGAAGCTCAACCTGCCAAGGAAGCACCAAATGAAAGGCGCTCCTTCAAAGAGTAGAGTCTCCCCTTCCATTCCACTCCAACGTGGACTTGGATCGGACCTTCGACATCGACTTCGACCGGCAAACACTTCAATACCAGAGCAAGACCTTGCGATCTTGCCTCTTGACCCACCTCTAGGTCGAGGACATGGTCGTAGGGATGGGTATTCCTCTGCCGGACCTCTACATCGAAGTCTCTTCGATACCACCTTTCCAAGAGGATGGAGAACTCCTATCCTCCCCAAATTCAACTGTATCAGAGGAGATCCAAGCCTCCATATACTTGCCTTCAAGCAAGCTCTAACGCCACACGAAGAGGAAAACAACGTGCTCTGCCGCACCTTCGCGGGAAGTCTCGACGAGCCTTCACTCGACTGGTATCACAATCTCCGAGCTGGATCCATTACCCAGTTCGGTGTTTTGGCTAACCTCTTTGTGCAGCATTACCAGCTCAACCTGAAACCCGAGAAGAAGCTCGACTCTCTATATCGACTAAGGATGGGTGCAGATGAGACTCTCCGCAGCTTCACGAGGAGGTTTCGCAACGAGCATGCTGCTCTCTCTGGAAGGCATCTGGATGATGAAGCCATCATGTTGGCTTTCCAGAACGCTCTCCGCTTCGATCTACACATCTACAACGACTTCATCCGCAATCCCCCTCCTTCTCTGGGAGCTATGTTCGATCGAATTCAGAGGGAGATTGAGGTGGAAGACGATCAAGTCGCTCGAAAAGGGCGAGAAACTAAGAGAAGGCCTGCTGAAAGAGAAGCACCTAAATATGCTGCAAAGGCTCACAACACTGAAGCAGCAGCCCCTCCGGCCAACAAAAGATCAAAGAATGATGGGCGTCGATCTCCAACGAAGACCACTTTCACCGAGTGGAACATGCCAGTCGAGCAGATACTCGACCGTATTCAACACGACGAGTATCTTCGGAGGCCCAATCCTCTTCAACCAAATTCCAAATTCACAGCAGACAAAACAGTCTACTGTGAATTCCATCGAAGTCACGGCCATTCCACCGATCGGTGTTTTCGGCTGAAATTCCATCTTGAAGACTTACTACGAGAAGGCCACCTTCAAGAATTCGTCAACAATGGGCACGATCAACGTCGAACCTCTGCCAAGGGGAAAGAAGTGTGTTGGATACATCAAATCTCTTCCAACCGGCAACCAATTTCTGTGAATGCCAATGTCTTTGGCATTCATGGAACCTTGCACAATCAAGCTTTGACCGGGAAGGAAGTCGATCGGCAGGTTCGACGCATCTTCCATGTTCGATCTACTGCAAACAAAGAAGATACCTGGATCGAGAAGCCCATCGAAGGTCTGGCTTGGCCATCCATAGTCTTCAACGACACCGATCTTCAAGGAGTCCATACTCCACATCGAGACCCTCTGGTCTTGAAACTCATTATCGACGGCAGCACTGTCAACCGGATCCTCATCGACACCGGAAGCTCCATCGACATTATGTTCTCAGACTGTTTCAAACGTCTGGGACATAACTATCAAAGCCTCGACGTCGTCCCGACTGTGATCACCGGCTTCAATGGTGAACAAAGCATCACAGTGGGCGAATCCAGATTTACTATCGACCTCAGCCGAGAGACTCGAGTCTCGGTGAGGTTTGCAATCGTCGAAGGAATGTCTAGCTACAACGCCATTCTTGGGCGACCATTCCTCCATCAGATCAATGCCATCTCCTCCTCTTACCATCAACTACTCAAATTTGCAACTGGAGAAGGCATCGTCTGCATTCGAGGCGATCAGCAAGCTGGAAGATCTTGTGAAGCTGCTGCTGCTAAAACAGATCGAAAGATCAATATTGCTCCTCCAAAGCGGCCACGAGATGAAGCTGGTCCCTCTTCTAAATAGCAATCAAAGGAGATTCCGCTGATCGAACCTCCGCCAATCGAATGGGAAGCATCACCTTCAATTGAAGAAATCATCCCAATCAATATTGGCAGCGGAGATCTCCCTCAACAAACATTTATTGGTACCGGTCTTAGCAACGCAGAAGCGCAAGACATGGTATCCTTCCTCCAGTCCAATATCGACGTCTTCGCATGGTGCTTCGAAGACATGCCTGGGATCAATCCAGATGACGTTTGTCACCGACTTGCGATCAAAGAAGAGGTGAAGCCTGTCAAGCAAAAGCCTCGCACCATTCGACCAGAGCTGCAAGTTGCTGTTCAAGAAGAAATTACCAAGCTACTCGCAGCCGGATTCATCCGAGAAGTAGAGTATCCAACTTGGATCTCTAATATAGTGGCTGTTCCAAAGAAGAATGGGAAAGTCAGAGTATGCATCAACTTTACCAATCTCAACAAGGCTTGCCCCAAAGATCCTTTTCCCATGCCAAGGATAGATAGACTCGTCGACGCCACTGCTGGCCACGAGCTATTGTCTTTCATGGATGGGTATTCCGGATACAATCAAATTCCACTCCACGCTGATGATCAAGAGAAGACATGTTTTGTGACTAGCCGAGGCCTTTATTGCTACAATGTCATGCCATTCGGCCTCAAAAATGCTGGTTCCACCTATCAAAGGCTAGTCACCAAAATGTTCGAAGATCAGATCGGTCGCAACGTCGAAGTCTATGTCGATGATCTCCTCACCAAGAGTTCCGTTCGGAGCAAACATCTATCTGATCTGGCTGAAACCTTCCAAGTCCTCCGAAAGTATCGAATGAAGCTCAATCCAGCCAAGTGCGCTTTCGGAGTTCAATCTGGTAAATTCCTGGGTCATCTTGTGACCAGGAGAGGTATTGAAGCCAATCCTGATCAAATTCGAGCCATCATCGATATGCCTTCACCTACAAATCGAAAAGAAGTTCAACGTCTCACTGGAAGGTTAGCAGCACTCAATCGATTCATCTCAAAGTCCTCAGACAAGTGCAAGCCACTCTTCGACAAACTATGAAAGGCGGATACCTCCGGCTGGAGTCCAACCTGTGAAGAAGCATTTCAAAGCATCAAGAAATATCTGGTGCAAGCTCCTATCCTGACTGCTCCACTTCCAAAAGAAGACTTGTGGCTCTACCTTGCCGTGACCGATCAAGCAATCAGCGCGGTCTTAGTCAGTAGAAGAGAAGGCATCGAACATCCAGTCTACTACATCAGCCACACTCTTCTTCCGGCTGAGACTCGCTACTCAAAAACTGAGAAGGTCATCTTGGCCTTGCTCACTGCTTCGCGTCGTCTTCAACCGTACTTCGTCTCTCACCAGATTACTGTCATTTCAGAACACTCACTCAAAGATATCATTGACAAAGCTGGTCGAGCTAGTCGAATGACCAAATGGGTGATCGAAATGAGCTCCCTGGGGATTCAGTTCGAATCTCGCACTTCTATCAAAGGTCAAGCAATTGCTGATTTTCTAGCTGACTTTCCAGTTGAAGACCCCATCATTTGGGAAGAGGATGTCGACATGCGCTTGGAAGATGAGGATACTCCTCCGATCAATCCTGCAACAAAAATTGATTCAAGTCTTGAAGTTATTTCTGCAACTCCTCCATGGAAGCTTTATACTGATGGAGCATCAAGTTCGATCGGTTCGGGAACTGGGATAGTCTTAATATCCCCCGAACTCGATCATCTTCAGAAGGCCACTCTCCTTGGGTTTAATGCCACCAACAACGAAGCTGAATATGAAGCACTCATTTCCGGACTCGAAATGGCAGAATCTCTGGGGGTAGATCGAATCATCATATACAGCGACTCCCAATTGATCATAAGGCAAATCAATGGAGAGTACACAGCTCGAGAAGAAAGAATGCAACTCTACTTGGCCTTAGTACGACGTCTTCAACAACGTTTTACTAGCGCTGAATTCATTCAAATCCCCAGAGCAGAGAACCGAGAAGCAGACGCCTTAGCTAATGCTGCCTCAGTTCTTGGAGACTCACTCGGAGGAAGGCAAATACAGATCGATTATCAAGAAGTGCCCAAGACCATCCCCGATCAACAGATTCTTACTACTACAAAAGGATCTGGGGGTGGAGATCAGCTTGAAGACTGGAGAAGACCAATTTTCGACTTCTTCAAGCATGACAAAATGCCGGAACATCCAAATCAAGCCCGAAGACTTCAGAGGAAACTCCCGTGTTACATTTTGCAAGGAGAAGATCTATACTTCAAATCTCACAACGGGATGATGCTCAAGTGCCTTGGTCCTGAGCAAGCACAATCAATCCTGATTGATATCCACTCTGGAGCTTGTGGAAATCATTCAGGAGGAAGATCTCTTGAAGCCAAGACGAAGCTACAAGGGTACTACTGGCCAACAATGGCAAAGGATGCTCAACAAGTCGTTCAAAGATGCGAGCCTTGCCAACGACACGCTCGAGCTATCCATCTCCCTGCAGATGAACTTCATCAATTATCAAGTCCTTGGCCTTTCCATCAATGGGGGTTAGATTTCTTGGGTCCTTTCCCTCCAACTCCAAGCAAGAAGAAATATCTACTGCTGGCTACTGATTACTTCACCAAATGGGTTGAAGCTGTGCCCCTCTTTCGAGAGACTGACGACGAAGTGATCAAATTCATTCGGCACAACATCTTCTCAAGATTTGGCACACCTCAAGTTCTTGTTGCTGACAATGGAGCTCAATTTGACTCAGACAAATTCCGAGAGTTCTGTCTGAACAACGGTATCAAGTTATTCTATTCAACTCCAAGATATCCTCAATGCAATGGTCAAGCTGAAGCCTCAAACAGATCTATACTTGATATACTCAAGAAGAAACTCAACGACAAGAAAGGATTGTGGGAGCAAGTCCTACCTGAAGTTCTTTGGGGGTATCGCATAACTCCGAGAAGATCAACAGGGTTCTCACCCTTCCGTCTAACATATGGATCAGAAGCAATACTCCCAACAGAAAATATATCTAGTACTTTGAAGACCAAAGCTGTTGAAGAAGGAGTCAATGAAGAACTTCGGATCAATGATCTAGACTTCTCTGAAGAACTACGAGATCTAGCATCACTTCGTGTGGCCAAATATCAACAGAAGATCAAAAGAGCCTATGACAAGAAAGTCCACAAGAGACAGTTCCCAGTGGGTAGTTTAGTTCTCAGAGCAGTTTTCTACAATACCAAAGAGCACAACAGTGGAAAGCTTGCTCCCAACTGGGAAGGTCCATATATCATTGAATCAGTTGGAGGCAAAGGTTCTTACAGACTGATCACACCAGAAGGAGATAGATTGCCTCGAGCTTGGAATTCTAGACACCTCAAGTTGTTCTATCCATAATGTAAATTCTGTGATGAATAAAGCTCTCTTTCAAGTGTTCAAGTGTACAAGTGTTCTGATTTTCAATCCAAGTTCTGAAGCAGTTTCAAGTTATCCATATTCAAATTACCAGGTCTTTTAACAAGTTTGGGTGTTAGGGTTGCGACCCAACCCCTTACTAGCAAATGTTAAAAACTGACCATTTTCAAGTTACCAGGTCTTAACATGTTTGGGTGTTAGAGTTGCGACTCGACCCCTTACTAGCGAATGTTAAACTGACCTTCGAAATTCAATATCCAATTTCAATCAATTCGATATCGTCTAACAGGTTTGGGAGTTTGAGTTGCGACTCGACCCCTTACATTCAAATGTTATTCGAATTCAAATTCAATTTTCAAAGTTACAAGTTTGGGTGATTGAGTAGCGACTCAACCACTTACATTCAAGTATATGCGTATTTAACTTACGTTCAAATGTATGAATACTCAATCATGTCAAATAGCATTCCAGAACTCAACATTCAAAGACATTCAACTCAAAAGAAGTGCAAGTTTCAAATACCAAAAATATGTCTTCTATTATCATCAAAATATGTCAGATACAAGGAGCTATTACATTTCAAAAATTTACAAGTACAAACAACAAAGAAGAAGAAAAGTCTCAGGGCTTGGCCACACTCTTCGCATGCGACTTCTCCCCTTCAGATCCAGGACGAGCTTTACTCGCCACTGATGCCTTGGAGGATCGGACGCTAGCTACATGAGTCCTGAGCGCTTCTGCTGCCTTCTCTGCTGTTTCCTTGTAAACCTTGCACTCTGACAGCGCATGCTCCAGTGCCTTCTTGGAAGTCTCCTCTCTGGCAGTGAAGGCAGCGTGCTGAGTAGCAAGTTGTTGCTTCAGCTCTTGAATCTCGATGGTGCGGCCACAGGACACGTCCTCAACCTTGGAGAGTCGAGTCTTCAAGGATTCGAGCTCGTGACTCTGTGCCTCACACCGATCCTTCAGCCCCTTAATCTCCAGCTTTCCCTTGCGAAGTTCCTCAATCTTTGATTTGAGAGAGGCTTTCTTCGAAGTCAGGAGCTCTCTCAGCTCATCTCTCTCCGCGGTCAACTGATTTATTTCAGCTACAGCTTCTTTTGCTCCCGCCCTCATGGAGAGTTTGGTTGCAACATTCATAAGCGCTGAGTTCTGCAAAAGAACAAAAGAGTTGAATTATTCTGAAGAAAGATACGATTCAAATGATCGATCAAGCAGATGCACCTACCAACAGGTTAATTCTATCGAAAGCTTCATCCAAAGTGGCACTCGGAAGGTTGATGAGTTTTCTGATCGCAGCAGTGGGGCGGTTAATATCAACGTCACCCAAGTTTTTTATTGTTGGAGTCAATCCAGCAGGCGTACCTGCAATCAAAGGGAATCAAAGCGTTAGATTATTTTCGAACTTCAGAGACAAGACATTCAAAGCAAGTTAAGTTCAATTACCTGATGTTTCGACCCTCGGCTCTTTGCCCTTCCGACGATCAGAGCCACTCTGAGGAGTCGATTTCTCCTGAATCGGGGTTGGCGCTGGTTAAGGTTGAGGAGCCCCATCGCCCACTCGACTTCCCCTCTCCAAATTAGCAGGGGGTGAAGCATTCCTGGGAGGTGAGGCTCTCTCTTCTTGCGACCCACCTGGCTGGATGAGCCCGGCCACCATGGCCTCCACCTCGTTGAGCAGAGAGTGAGAGGGGGGAGGGGGTTGCTCAACCTCTACACCCCCACTCATTGTTGCTCCCTCAATGCGAAGAGCGTCGGGGGGGATTTGATCAAGAGGCATGGGGTTGCTTCCAACCCCAGCACTCTTCGATAGTTTAATTTTGA
Source organism: Chamaelirium japonicum (assembly GCA_947650365.1). Lineage (NCBI taxonomy): Eukaryota > Viridiplantae > Streptophyta > Magnoliopsida > Liliales > Melanthiaceae > Chamaelirium > Chamaelirium japonicum. Next base: position 505,065 of record CANTAL010000070.1, on the reverse strand, counting down.
AGCGCATCGGCCTCTTCAATTCGTCAAATTTGTAGGTGGGAACCACCTTTTTGCCGTCGCCTTCTGTGTCGAGAATTTCCTCCATCTGACGGGCTTTAACCTCGTCAATGGGAATAGGGATCGAGTCCTCCCCCGTTGCACCACCAGTGGGGGTGGGAGGAATTTCTTCCTCACCACCCCCATTCTCACCATCCCCACTGGAGGGGGTAGAAGACGGATCGTCCTCGCCGTCCCCGTCCTCGTCTTCGTCATTTCCACTGATGTCGTGGCTGACATTCTCTGTCTCTTCTTCTTCTTCATTCTTCTTCTTTTCTTCTTCCTCTTCGTTCTTCTTCCCTTCATCTTCATCTTCCTTAGGCTTGACGAGAGTTTTTCGCTTCTTCTTCACTGGGCCTCTTTGGAGCACCAGTTTCTCATCCATGGTAGGTAATCGGCGCCTCGCAGTGTAGATTTTCTTCTCGGCCCGAACCTTCCGGATGATCTTACCCGACTGAGGGTCCTCCTCATAGTCCGAGTATAGAACTTCGTTGTCCTCATACCTGTCTTTTGATCTGTGGAGGAGATTGGCCTTGCCATATCTCACAGGACAGTTAGAAAACTGTTTCCACGATCTGGTTCCACAGGTCAGCTCGAGGAACAAGTTATCTATGGCTCCCGCCCTCTCAGAATTCCAGGCGAAGATGCCTCCAGCGCTGTACATCTTAACTGCATCGTGCACGCTGTCTCGGGGGGTGTCGGGCACAGACATGGATGTCCAGGCGCCAGATACAGAAATAGGCCAGTCCGTGTACAACTTGTCCGAAGGAACTGTATCAGTTAACGGACGAAGCGGAGACACACCAGTCAAATTGTAGAACGGGCTGTCCTTCCTGTAATTCCATCGATAATGAAAGAAAAAATATCCAAGCTCGATCCGGGCAGGTTCACCTTCCGGGATACTGGAGTAGCATGCCCTCAAGTCTTCCTGGAAATCTGACTCCACCCGGCAGAATGCATAGATGATTCGCCAGGCGTTCCCTGTGACTTGTCCCGGGCAAAGGCCAGAAGTATTTAGCAATCTGGCAGCGAAGGGTGGCAGAGGCAGACGTAGGCCGCAGTTCATTTGGCCGATGGTCACGATGGTTCCCATGACCTTCTCGTTGCTGGCAAAGTTGGTAAAGACGGTCTTCTTGTCGATGCCGAAAGCCGTCTGGATACTAGGGAGTGAAGGCTGCGCCCCTTTCCCTTCTGTGAAGAACGAGAGCAGTGTTTGCCACTTCTTTCTTTTGGTATCTGTGAACTCACTGCCAGTATTATACATATACTCTGTCTCCTCTGTCAGAGGCATGAGCGGACCCAGAACAAACTTCACTTTGGGAATGAACTCTGGCCTTGAGGGCGCCGAAGCGAAACCTACCCCTTGGTGCCTCTTGCCCAGTTGGCCAAGTTCAGCGAGAGCAGCCTTGCCTTTGCCACGGCCCCTCGGAGGAGATTGAACCTCGACAATTTCCTTCCCCTTTCTCTTCGAGGGAGCTGTACCGGACTTCTTCGAACTGCCAGATAAAGCCATTCGACCGATCGAACGAGAACAAAAACAAGAGCAGAAAATCAAGAGAACAAGGGTCTGGACTTCGAAAAAATTTTGGAAGCGTGAGGCGAAATGACAGCCGGTGAAAACTTTTATACCCAGGGTAAAACAGGTGCGCAAATCGAGAAGACACGTGTCTTCACCATATCAAATCGCGTGTTTTTGTAGGTACACGTGGCATCCATCCGTAGCAAGCGCAAAACCAGGCGAACAGTCGCGACCAGGCGAAACGTCGGACCTACCGGTCCACATGAACCAACGGTCCATGCAAGCCACCGGTCTGGGTAAACCGGACCGCCGGTTCAAAGCAACCATCAAGCCAACCAAGGATTCAAAACAAGAAGAATCAAGCTCCATCAATGTTCAAAACTCTGCCAAAGTATCGAAGAACAAAGCAGTAAACCTTCTCTGAAGGGCAGGTTCAAAACTTTACTTCGATCAGTCCAATTCCTACTGGATCTGGCAAAAAACCAAGGTTTTTTGCCGATCACCTGAACCTTGACCGGATATTTTTCACCGATCGGACAAACATGTCCGATCGGCGAAAGTTATCTGATCGGTCAAATTTCTACTGGATCTGGCAAAAAACCAAGGTTTTTTGCCAATCACTCGAACCTTGACCGGATATTTTTCACCGATCGGACAAACATGTCCGATCGGCGAAAGTTATCTGATCGGTCATATTTCTACTGGATCTGGCAAAAAACCAAGGTTTTTTGCCGATCACTCGAACTTTGACCGGATATTTTTCACCGATCGGACAAACATGTCCGATCGGCGAAAGTTATCTGATCGGTCAAATTTCTACTGGATCTGGCAAAAAACCAAGGTTTTTTGCCGATCACTCGAACCTTGACCAGATATTTTTCACCGATCGGACAAACATGTCCGATCGGCGAAAGTTATCTGATCGGTCAAATTTCTACTGGATCTGGCAAAAAACCAAGGTTTTTTGCCGATCACTCGAACCTTGACCGGATATTTTTCACCGATCGGACAAACATGTCCGATCGGCGAAAGTTATCTGATCGGTCAAATTTCTACTGGATCTGGCAAAAAACTAAGGTTTTTTGCCGATCACTTGAACCTTGACCGGATATTTTTCACCGATCGGACAAACATGTCCGATCGGCGAAAGTTATCTGATCGGTCAAATTTCTACTGGATCTGGCAAAAAACCAAGGTTTTTTGCCAATCACTCGAACCTTGACCGGATATTTTTCACCAATCGGACAAACATGTCCGATCGGCGAAAGTTATCTGATCGGTCATATTTCTACTGGATCTGGCAAAAAACCAAGGTTTTTTGCCGATCACTCGAACTTTGACCGGATATTTTTCACCGATCGGACAAACATGTCCGATCGGCGAAAGTTATCTGATCGGTCAAATTTCTACTGGATCTGGCAAAAAACTAAGGTTTTTTGCCGATCACTCGAACCTTGACCGGATATTTTTCACCGATCGGACAAACATGTCCGATCGGCGAAAGTTATCTGATCGGTCAAATTTCTACTGGATCTGGCAAAAAACTAAGGTTTTTTGCCGATCACTCGAACCTTGACCGGATATTTTTCACCGATCGGACAAACATGTCCGATCGGCGAAAGTTATCTGATCGGTCAAATTTCTACTGGATCTGGCAAAAAACTAAGGTTTTTTGCCGATCACTCGAACCTTGACCGGATATTTTTCACCGATCGGACAAACATATCCGATCGGCGAAAGTTATCTGATCGGTCAAATTTCTACTGGATCTGGCAAAAAACTAAGGTTTTTTGTCGATCACTCGAACCTTGACCGGATATTTTTCACCGATCGGACAAACATGTCCGATCGGCGAAAGTTATCTGATCGGTCAAATTTCTACTGGATCTGGCAAAAAACCAAGGTTTTTTGCCGATTACTCGAACCTTGACCGGATATTTTTCACCGATCGGACAAACATGTCCGATCGGCGAAAGTTATCTGATCGGTCAAATTTCTACTGGATCTGGCAAAAAACCAAGGTTTTTTGCCCATCACTCGAACCTTGACCGGATATTTTTCACCGATCGGACAAACATGTCCGATCGGCGAAAGTTATCTGATCGGTCAAATTTCTACTGGATCGGTCAAAAAACCCTGTTTTTTGACCGATCACCCGATTCTTGACCGGTTGAATTTTGCCCGATCGGTCAAAATTTGACCGATCGGTCAAAAGTGACCGATCGGTCAAAATTTAACCGATCGGCCAAATTTTAGCTGATCGGTCAAAATTACTACTGGATCGGTCAAAAAACCCTGTTTTTTGACCGATCACCCGATTCTTGACCGGTTGAATTTTGACCGATCGGTCAAAATTTGACCGATCGGTCAAATTTGACCGATCGGTCCAAATTGACCGATCAGTCACTTTTTTCTCTAACATGCGACAAGTTTCTTCGTGTCCGTTTTTCAAAACAGGAAGTTGCTATTTTTTGCACCAAGTCCAAGCCAGCCAGAAAGCACTCTAGCTAACTTGGAGGGGGTAACTGTGGGTGCAAATTTTGGCATGAATCCACCACGGGACCCACCGGCCATGCCTGGTGGGCCCACGAGGACTGCCGCGGGACCCCCCGGCCCTGCCTGGTGGGCCCACGAGGACTACCGCGGGACCCACCGGCCCTGCCTGGTGGGCCCCCGAAGACAACCGCGGGGCCCGCAACTTTACCTGGAGGGTCCCCAGATACTGCAGCAGAAACCGCCATTCGCCACCCAGAATGCCTATAAATAGCATAGCCTTTGAATATAAATGGATCGAATTCTCAGTTCTAAAAACCAGAGCTCTGGGATTTTCAACTTCTGATCTACCATCTCTCTTCGATCTTCTTCTCTCTTTCGAAGAGATCAGGGAGCTTTCAGTGATACTCGGCCTGTCGAGGTCACTTCAACCTAAGTGTTAGTGAATTCGGGTTGCTCCCTATAGCACGGAGACGTAGGCTTCGGCTGAACTCCGAGATCACTTCTCTTGTGTCAAAATCTCTCTCTCTCTGATTGCTTTTCTGTTTACATATCAAAAAAGCAACAACTTCAACCAATCGATCGACCAACGATCTTCGATATTAACTTCGACTCCAATTGACTGGTGCTGCGAAGGTCTTCGGGTCGACACGAAGATTTTCCCCCACGCTCGAATCCCACAGACGGCGCCAAACTGTGGGGGAAAATCTTCGTGCCGACCCGAAGACCTTCGCAGCACCAGTCAATTGGAGTCGAAGTTAATGTCGAAGATCGTTGGTCGATCGATTGGTTGAAGTTGTTGCTTTTTTGATATGTAAACAGAAAAGCAATCAGAGAGAGAGAGATTTTGACACAAGAGAAGTGATCTCGGAGTTCAGCCGAAGCCTACGTCTCCGTGCTATAGGGAGCAACCCGAATTCACTAACACTTAGGTTGAAGTGACCTCGACAGGCCGAGTATCACTGAAAGCTCCCTGATCTCTTCGAAAGAGAGAAGAAGATCGAAGAGAGATGGTAGATCAGAAGTTGAAAATCCCAGAGCTCTGGTTTTTAGAACTGAGAATTCGATCCATTTACATTCAAAGGCTATGCTATTTATAGGCATTCTGGGTGGCGAATGGCGGTTTCTGCTGCAGTATCTGGGGACCCTCCAGGTAAAGTTGCGGGCCCCGCGGTTGTCTTCGGGGGCCCACCAGGCAGGGCCGGTGGGTCCCGCGGTAGTCCTCGTGGGCCCACCAGGCAGGGCCGGGGGGTCCCGCGGCAGTCCTCGTGGGCCCACCAGGCATGGCCGGTGGGTCCCGTGGTGGATTCATGCCAAAATTTGCACCCACAGTTAATATCTACTGGATCTGGCAAAAAACCAAGGTTTTTTGCCAATCACTCGAACCTTGACCGGATATTTTTCACCGATCGGACAAACATGTCCGATCGGCGAAAGTTATCTGATCGGTCATATTTCTACTGGATCTGGCAAAAAACCAAGGTTTTTTGCCGATCACTCGAACTTTGACCGGATATTTTTCACCGATCGGACAAACATGTCCGATCGGCGAAAGTTATCTGATCGGTCAAATTTCTACTGGATCTGGCAAAAAACCAAGGTTTTTTGCCGATCACTCGAACCTTGACCAGATATTTTTCACCGATCGGACAAACATGTCCGATCGACGAAAGTTATCTGATCGGTCAAATTTCTACTGGATCTGTCAAAAAACCAAGGTTTTTTGCCGATCACTCGAACCTTGACCGGATATTTTTCACCGATCGGACAAACATGTCCGATCGGCGAAAGTTATCTGATCGGTCAAATTTCTACTGGATCTGGCAAAAAACTAAGGTTTTTTGCCGATCACTTGAACCTTGACCGGATATTTTTCACCGATCGGACAAACATGTCCGATCGGCGAAAGTTATCTGATCGGTCAAATTTCTACTGGATCTGGCAAAAAACCAAGGTTTTTTGCCAATCACTTGAACCTTGACCGGATATTTTTCACCGATCGGACAAACATGTCCGATCGGCGAAAGTTATCTGATCGGTCATATTTCTACTGGATCTGGCAAAAAACCAAGGTTTTTTGCCGATCACTCGAACTTTGACCGGATATTTTTCACCGATCGGACAAACATGTCCGATCGGCGAAAGTTATCTGATCGGTCAAATTTCTACTGGATCTGGTAAAAAACTAAGGTTTTTTGCCGATCACTCGAACCTTGACCGGATATTTTTCACCGATCGGACAAACATGTCCGATCGGCGAAAGTTATCTGATCGGTCAAATTTCTACTGGATCTGGCAAAAAACTAAGGTTTTTTGCCGATCACTCGAACCTTGACCGGATATTTTTCACCGATCGGACAAACATGTCCGATCGGCAAAAGTTATCTGATCGGTCAAATTTCTACTGGATCTGGCAAAAAACTAAGGTTTTTTGCCGATCACTCGAACCTTGACCGGATATTTTTCACCGATCGGACAAACATGTCCGATCGGCGAAAGTTATCTGATCAGTCAAATTTCTACTGGATCTGGCAAAAAACTAAGGTTTTTTGCCGATCACTCGAACCTTGACCGGATATTTTTCACCGATCGGACAAACATGTCCGATCGGCGAAAGTTATCTGATCGGTCAAATTTCTACTGGATCTGGCAAAAAACCAAGGTTTTTTGCCGATTACTCGAACCTTGACCGGATATTTTTCACCGATCGGACAAACATGTCCGATCGGCGAAAGTTATCTGATCGGTCAAATTTCTACTGGATCTGGCAAAAAACCAAGGTTTTTTGCCGATCACTCGAACCTTGACCGGATATTTTTCACCGATCGGACAAACATGTCCGATCGGCGAAAGTTATCTGATCGGTCAAATTTCTACTGGATCGGTCAAAAAACCCTGTTTTTTGACCGATCACCCGATTCTTGACCGGTTGAATTTTGCCCGATCGGTCAAAATTTGACCGATCGGTCAAAAGTGACCGATCGGTCAAAATTTAACCGATCGGCCAAATTTCAGCTGATCGGTCAAAATTACTACTGGATCGGTCAAAAAACCCTGTTTTTTGACCGATCACCCGATTCTTGACCGGTTGAATTTTGACCGATCGGTCAAAATTTGACCGATCGGTCAAAATTTGACCGATCGGTCAAATTTGACCGATCGGTCCAAATTGACCGATCAGTCACTTTTTTCTCTAACATGCGACAAGTTTCTTCGTGTCCGTTTTTCAAAACAGGAAGTTGCTATTTTTTGCACCAAGTCCAAGCCAGCCAGATAGCACTCTAGCTAACTTGGAGGGGGTAACTGTGGGTGCAAATTTTGGCATGAATCCACCACGGGACCCACCGGCCATGCCTGGTGGGCCCACGAGGACTGCCGCGGGACCCCCCGGCCCTGCCTGGTGGGCCCACGAGGACTACCGCGGGACCCACCGGCCCTGCCTGGTGGGCCCCCGAAGACAACCGCGGGGCCCGCAACTTTACCTGGAGGGTCCCCAGATACTGCAGCAGAAACCGCCATTCGCCACCCAGAATGCCTATAAATAGCATAGCCTTTGAATGTAAATGGATCGAATTCTCAGTTCTAAAAACCAGAGCTCTGGGATTTTCAACTTCTGATCTACCATCTCTCTTCGATCTTCTTCTCTCTTTCGAAGAGATCAGGGAGCTTTCAGTGATACTCGGCCTGTCGAGGTCACTTCAACCTAAGTGTTAGTGAATTCGGGTTGCTCCCTATAGCACGGAGACGTAGGCTTCGGCTGAACTCCGAGATCACTTCTCTTGTGTCAAAATCTCTCTCTCTCTGATTGCTTTTCTGTTTACATATCAAAAAAGCAACAACTTCAACCAATCGATCGACCAACGATCTTCGACATTAACTTCGACTCCAATTGACTGGTGCTGCGAAGGTCTTCGGGTCGGCACGAAGATTTTCCCCCACAGAGGCCGTTGCCTCTCGAGCTTCGGAAGGCATAGCCACCGCGGGCTCTTTCCCACGTTGCCGATGGCGCGGGTTGTGATCCCGCTCTAGAGATCTTGCCTCCGACTCGTTAGAATCGGCGCTCCGGCTACGGCGGCGAGGGATGGTCGCCCGCGAGGTCGCCTGGTTGCTAGACCGTTGGGTCACCAGCTTCTGCAGCCTCGTAAGCGGGGTTTCTGGCACCCCGCGCACGGCCGCTCTCTCGACCGGGGGTTCCTGGCGGGAACCCTGCCGCGCCGGAACGGTCGTGGGCGGACGCGATGTTGACGCTGGTGGTCGCACCGGAGGTGCCGTATTCGCCGGCCCGGAGCGTCGGCTGGCCGTCGGAACCTGACGCAGTCGTGTCAGTTCCTCCATCATGGCCCGCTGGGTGGCCAACATCTCCAACAAGAGCTGGTCACTGAGCGGGACCTCGGGCTGAGGGGTCTCAACAGAAGGTTCACCGAGCGTAGACCTTGTGCGGGTCCTCGGTCGCCCGCGTCCCCTTGTTGCCGGAGCCATCTTTGGGGTTACGAGAGCGAACGGCACTCAACCGCGTGGCCGTGGGCGTTCTCGCAGGAACCAGTCGATGATCCCACAGACGGCGCCAAATGTTCGGGGGATTTTTCGCTGGTCCGTGCGGGCTGCCTGCAAGACAAAGAAAAGAGAACGTGAGAACGGCTGGCTCCCTTAGGAGCGCAGACCCTCCGACGCTCAAGTCAGTCACGGTGGCACAACGGCGAGCTGTGGTATACAAAAGTGGTAGGGAAAAGGATTTCGAACCTCTACTATGGAGCCTGGGGGTGAGCATTTATAGCAATCGGCGACCTACCGTTCCCCGACACGTGGAGATTCTTCTAGGGCCTTCTAGACCCCCACGTTCTGGCTCACGTGGGTCTGACAGTCCTTGGTACTCGCGCCCTGACATTCTGTCGTCAAGCCTGCCAGGCGGTTTGAGTGGGGGAGGGCATCTTTCTTGTCGCGGCCAGGTGGCCATTCTGGAATGTTCAAGTCCGGGCGGTCTCAGGGAGGAAGCAAAGGCCAGCTCGCCCGGCACTGCTCCACCCTTTTGCCCATATTTATCAAGAGTCGAACCTCGCGGGGGCAACCTCTTCGATAAACAGGGATCGGGGCGAGCTCCGGAGCGAGCTAAGCGAGCTCCTGAGCGAGCTTGGCGAACTCCTGAGAGAGCTTAGGCGAACTTCTGAACGAGCTTGGCGAACTCCTGAGCGAGCTTGGGCGAGCTCCTGAGAGAGCTTAGGCGAGCTCCTGAATAAGCTTAGGCGAGCTTCTGGGCGAGCTCAGGCGAGCTCCAGCGAGCTTAGGCGAGCTCCTATGAGTGCCCTTGGCCTAGGCCCCTTCAGCCCAATGTGGATCTCGCTCCCTGTCAAGGTGATTTGGGGAGCACGGGGGGGGGGGGGGGGGGGGGGGGGAGGGCGAACTCCAGGGCAGATTTCAGCTACCCCCAACACGATCCATTCTAATTCATTCGTATGATCCATTCTAATTTATTTGCACGAATATACGATCCATTCTAATTTATTCGCAAGAATGTATCCATTCTAATTCATTTGTACAATCTATTCTAATTTATTCGTACAAATGTATCCATTCTAATTCTTTCGTACGATCCATTCTAATTCATTCGTACGATTCATTCTAATTCATTCGCACGATCCATTCTAATTCATTTGTACGATCCATTCTAATTCATTCGCACGATTGTATCCATTCTAATTCATTCGTACAATCCATTCTAATTCATTCGCACGATCCATTCTAATTCATTCGTACGATCCATTCTAATTCTTTCAATGAATTAGAATGGATACATTCGTGCGAATGAATTAGAATGGATCGGACGAATGAATTAGAATGGATCGTATGATTCATTCTAATTCGTTCGTACGATCCATTCTAATTCATTCGTATGATCCATTCTAACTCATTCGGTGGGTCCATTCTAATTCATTCGTACGATCCATTCTAATTCATTCGCACTATCCATTCTAATTCATTCGCACGATCCATTCTAATTCATTCGTATGATCCATTCTAATTCATTCGCACGAATGTATCCATTCTAATTCATTTGTACGATCCATTCTAATTCATTTGTACAATGCGTTCTAATCCATTCGTACGATCCATTCTAATTCATTCCTATGATCCATTCTAATTCATTCGCTCGAATGTATCCATTCTAATTTATTCGTACGATCCATTCTAATTTGTTCATATGATCCATTCTAATTCGTTCGTACGAATGTATCCATTCTAATTCATTCGCACGATCCATTCTAATCCATTCGTACGATCCATTCTAATTCATTCGTACAAATGAATTAGAATGGATCGTATGAATGAATAAGAATGGATCGTACGAATGAATTAGAATGGATCGTGCGAATGAATTAGAATGAATCGTACGAATGCATTAGAATGGATACATTCGTGCGAATGAATTAGAATGGATCATACGAATGAATTAGAATGGATCATACAAATGAATTAGAAAGGTTACATTCGTGAGAATGAATTAGAATGGATCGTACGAATGAATTAGAATAGATCATGCGAATGAATTTGAATGGATCGTACGAATGAATTAGAATGGATCGAACGAATGAATTATAATGGATACATTCGAGCGAATGAATTAGAATGGATCGTATGAATGAATTAGAATCGATCGTGCGAATGAATTAGAATGGATCGTACGAATGGATTAGAATGGATCGTACGAATGGATTAGAATGGATCGTACGAATGGATTAGAATGGATCGTGGGAATGAATTAGAATGGATCGTACGAATGAATTAAAATGGATCGTGCGAATGAATTAGAATGAATCCATTCTAATTCATTCGCACGAATGTATCCATTCTAATGCATTCGTACGATCCATTCATATTCATTCATACGATCCATTCTAATTCATTCGCACAATCCATTCTAATTCATTCGTACGATCCATTCTAATTCGTTTGTATGATCCATTCTAACTCATTCGGTGGATCCATTCTAATTCATTCGTCCGATCCATTCTAATTCATTCGCACGATCCATTCTAATTTATTCATACGATCCATTCTAATTCATTCGTACGATCTATTCTAATTCATTCTCACGAATGTAACCATTCTAATTCATTCGTACGATTCATTCTAATTCATTCGTATGAGCTATTCTAATTCATTCGTACGATCCAATCTAATTCATTCATACGATCCATTGTAATTCATTCATACAATCTATTCAGATTCATTCGCACAAATGTATCCATTCAATATCATTCGTACGATCCATTCTAATTAATTCGCACGATCCATTCTAATTCAGTCATATGAATGTATCCATTTTAATTCATTCGTACGATCCATTCTAATTCATTCGTACGATCTAATTCATTCGTACAATCCATTCTAATTCATTCGTACGATCGATTCTAATTCATTCGCACTATCCATTCTAATTCATTTGTACGATCCATTCTAATTCATTCGTATGATCTATTCTAATTTATTTATTCAAATATATCCATTCTAATTCATTCGTACGATCCATTCTAATTCATTTGCACGATCCATTCTAATTCATTCGCACGAATGTATCCATTCTAAATCATTTGCACGATCCATTCTAATTCATTCGTACGATCCATTCTAATTCATTTGTACGAATGAATTAGAATGGATCGTACGAATGGATTCGATTGGATCGTATGAATGAATTAGAAAGGATCGTACGAACGAATTAGAATGGATAGTATGAACGAATTAGAATGGATCGTATGAATGAATTAGAATGGATACATTCGAGCAAATGAATTAGAATGGATCGTACGAATGAATTAGAATGGATCGTACGAATGAATTAGAATGGATCGTACGAATGAATTAGAATGGATAGTGCGAATGAATTAGAATGGATCGTACGAATGAATTAGAATGGATCGTGCGAATGAATTAGAATGGATAGTACGAATGAATTAGAATGGATCATATGAATATATCCATTCTAATTAATTCGTACGATCCATTCTAATTCATTCGTATGATCCATTCTTATTCATTTGCACGATCCAGTCTAATTGATTCGCATGATCAATTCTAATTCATTCGCACGATCCATTCTAATTTATTCGTACGATCCATTCTAATTCATTCGTGCGATCTATTCTAATTCATTCGCACGAATGTAACCATTCTAATTCATTCGTACGATTCATTATAATTCATTCGTATGAGCTATTCTAATTCATTCGTACGATCCATTCTAATTTATTCGTACGATCCATTGTAATTAATTCATACAATCCATTCAGATTCATTCGCACAAATGTATCCATTCAAATTCATTCGTACGATCCATTCTAATTAAATCGCACGATCCATTCTAATTCATTCGTACGATCCATTCTAATTCGTTCATACGATCCATTCTAATTCATTCATACGATCGATTCTAATTCATTCGTACGATCGATTCTAATTCATTCGCACGATCCATTCTAATTTATTCATACAATCTATTCAGATTCATTCGCACAAATGTATCCAATCAAATTCATTCGTACGATCCATTCTAATTCATTCGTATGATCCATTCTAATTCATTCGTACAATCCATTCCATTCGCACGATCCATTCTAATTCATTCGTACGATCCATTCTAATTTTTTCATACGATCCATTCTAATTCATTCGCTCGAATGTATCCATTCTAATTCATTCGTACGATCCATTCTAATTCATTCGTACGATCCATTCTAATCCATTCGTATAATCAATTCTAATTCATTCGCAAGATCCATTCTAATTCATTCTCACGAATGTAACCTTTCTAATTCATTTGTATGATCCATTCTAATTCATTCGTACGATCCATTCTAATCCATTCGTACGATCCATTCTAATCCATTCGTACGATCCATTCTAATTCATTCGCTCGAATGTATCCATTCTAATTCATTCGTACGATCCATTCTAATCCATTCGTACGATTCATTCTAAACCATTCGTACGATCCATTCTAATTCATTCGCATGAATGTAACCATTCTAATTCATTCATACGATCCATTCTAATTCATTCCTACTATCCATTCTAATTCATTCGTATGATCAATTCTAATTCATTCGCACGATCCGTTCTAATTCATTCGTACGATCCATTCAAATTCATTCGCACGAATGTAACCATTCTAATTCATTCGTACGATCCATTCTAATTCATTCGCATGATACATTCTAATTCATTCGCACAAATGTAACCATTCTAATTCATTCGGTGGGTCCATTCTAATTCATTCGTATGATCCATTCTAATTCATTCTCACGAATGTATACTTTCTAATTCATTTGTATGATCCATTCTAATTCATTCGTACAATCCATTCTAATCCATTCATACGATCCATTCTAATCCATTCGTACGATCCATTCTAATCCATTCGTACGATCCATTCTAATTCATTCGCTCGAATGTATCCATTCTAATTCATTCGTATGATCCATTCTAATTCATTCGTACGATCCATTCTAATCCATTCGTACGATCCATTCTAATTCATTCATACAATGCGTTCTATTCCATTCGTACGATCCATTCTAATTCATTCGTACGATCCATTCTAATTTATTTGTATGATCCATTCTAATTCATTCATACGATCCATTCTAATTCATTCGTACGATCCATTCTAATCCATTCTAATTCATTCGCTAGAATGTATCCATTCTAATTCATTCATACGATCCATTCTTATTCATTCATACGATCCATTCTAATTCATTCGCACGATCCATTCTAATACATTCGTACGATCCACTATAATTCATTCGTACGATTCATTCAAATTCATTCGCACGATCCATTCAAATTCATTCGCATGATCCATTCTAATTAATTCGCACGATCCATTCTTATTCATTCGTATGATCCATTCTAATTCATTTGTACGAATGGATCCATTCTAATTCATTAGTACGATCCATTCTTATTCATTTTTACATTCCATTCTAATTCATTCGCATGAATGTATCCATTCTAATTCATTCGCACAATCCATTTAAATCCATTCGTACGATCCATTCTAATCCATTCGTACGATCCATTCTAATCCATTCGTACGATCCATTCTAATTCATATGCACAAAGGTATCTATTATAATTCATTCGTACGATCTATTCTAATTCATTCGCTCGAATGTATCCATTCTAATTCATTCGTTAGAATGGATACATTCGTGCGAATGAATTAGAATGGATCGTACGAAAGAATTAGAATGGATCGTGCGAATGAATTAGAATTGATCATACGAATTAATTAGAATAGATCGTACGAATGAATTAGAATGGATTGTACGAATGAATTTGAATGGATACATTCGTGCGAATGAATTAGAATGGATCGTACGAATGCATTAGAATGCATTGTACGAATGAATTAGAACAGATACATTTGGGCGAATGAATTAGATTGCATCGTATGAATGAATTTGAATGGATTGTACGAATGAATTAGAATGGATATATTTGAATGTATCAATTCTAATTCGTTCGTACGATTCATTCATTCGTATGAGCTATTCTAATTCATTCGTACGATCCATTCTAATTCATTTGTACGATCCATTCTAATCCATTCGTACGATCCATTCTAATTCATTCGTACAATGCGTTCTAATCCATTCGTACGATCCATTCTAATTCATTCGTACAATCCATTCTAATTCATTTGTACGAATGGATCCATTCTAATTCATTAGTACGATCCATTCTAATTCATTCTTACATTCCATTCTAATTCATTCACACGAATGTATCCATTCTAATTCATTTGGACAATCCATTTTAATTCATTCGTACGATCCATTCTAATCCATTCGTACGATCCATTCTAATCCATTCGTTCGATCCATTCTAATTCATTTGCACGAATGTAACCATTCTAATTCATTCGTACGATCCATTCTAATTCATTCCTACGATCCATTCTAATTCATTCGCACGAATGTATCCATTCTAATTCATTTGTATGATCCATTCTAATTCATTCGTACGATCCATTCTAATTCATTCGCACAATCCATTCTAATTCATTCGTATGATCCATTCTAATTCATTCGTACGATCCATTCTAATTAATTTGCAAGAATGTATCGATTCTAATTCATTCGTACGATCCATTCCAATTCATTCGTATGATCCATTCTAATTCATTCATGCAATCCATTCTAATTCAATCATACGATCCATTCTAACTCATTCTCACAAATGTAACCTTTCTAATTCATTTGTACAATCCATTTTAATTCATTTGTACGATCTATTCTAATTCATTCGCTCGAATGTATCCATTCTAATTCATTCATACGATCCATTCTAGTTCATTCGCACGAATGTAACCATTCTAATTCATTCGTACGATCCATTTTAATTCATTCATACAATCCATTCTAATTCATTCGCACGAATGTATCCATTCTAATTCACTCGTACGATCCATTCTAATCCATTCGTACGATCCATTCTAATCCATTCGTACGATCCAATCTAATTCATTCTCTTAAATGTAACCTTTCTAATTCATTTGTACGATCCATTCTAATCCATTCCTACGATCCATTCTAATCCATTCGTACGATCCATTCTAATTCATTCGCACGAATGTAACCATTCTAATTTATTCGTACGATCCATTCAAATTCATTCCTATGATCCATTCTAATTCATTCGCACGAATGTATCCATTCTAATTCATTTGCACGATCCATTCTAATTCATTCCTATGATCCATTCTAATTCATTCGTATGATACATTCATACGACTGAATTAGAATGGATTGTACGAATGAATTAGAATGAATCGTACGAATGCATTAGAATGGATCGTACGAATGAATTAGAATGAATCGTACGAATGAATAAGAATGGTTACATTCGAGCGAATGAATTAGAATGGATCGTACGAATGAATTAGAATGGATCATACGAATGAATTAGAATGGATCGTACGAATGAATTAGAATGGATCGTGCGAATGAATTAGATTGCATCGTACGATCCATTCAAATTCATTCGTACGATGCAATCTAATTCATTCGCACAAATGTATCTATTCTAATTCATTCGTACAATGCGTTCTAGTCCACTCGTATGATCCATTCTAATCCATTCGTACGATCCATTCTAATTCATTCGTATGATCCATTCTAATTCATTCGTATGATCCATTCTAATTCATTTGCATAAATGTATCCATTCTAATTCATTCGTACGATCCATTCTAATTCATTCGCACGATCCATTCTAATTCATTCGCACGAATGTATCCATTCTAATTCATTTGCACGATCCATTCTAATTCATTCCTATGATCCATTCTAATTCATTCGTACGATCCATTCTAATTCATTCGTCCGATCCATTCAAATTCATTCGTACGATGCAATCTAATTCATTCGCGCAAATGTATCTATTATAGTTCATTCGTACGATGCGTTCTAATCCATTCGTACGATCCATTCTAATCCATTCGTACGATCTATTCTAATTCATTCGTTTGATCCATTCTAATTCATTCGGACGATCCAGTCTAATTCATTTGCATGAATGTATCCATTCTAATTCATTCGTACAATCCATTCTAATTTATTCGCACGATCCATTCTAATTCATTCGTATGATCCATTCTAATTCATTCCTACGATCTATTCTAATTCATTCGCTCGAATGTATCCATTCTAGTTCATTCGTTTGATCCATTCTAATTCATTCGTACGATCCATTCAAATTCATTCGCATGATCCATTCTAATTCATTCGTACGATCCATTCTAATTCATTCTCACGAATGTAACCTTTCTAATTAATTTGTATGATCCATTCTAATTCATTCGTATGATCCATTCTCATCCATTCGTACGATCCATTCTAATTCATTCGTACGATCCATTCTAATTCATTCTCACAAATGTTACCTTTCTAATTCATTTGTACGATCCATTCTAATTCATTCGTACGATCCATTCTAATTCATTCGTACGATCCATTCTAATTCATTTGCACAAATGTATCCATTCTAATTCATTTGTACGAATTATTCTAATTCATTCGCACGATCCATTCTAATTCAATTGTACGATCCATTCTAATTCATTCGCACGAATGTATCCATTCTAATGCATTCGTACGATCCATTCTAATTCATTCGTACGATCCATTCTAATCCATTCGTACGATCCATTCTAATTCATTCGTACGATCCATTCTAATTCATTCTCGCAAATGTAACCTTTCTAATTCATTTGTAAGATCCATTCTAATTCATTCGTACAATCCATTCTAATCCATTCGTACGATCCATTCTAATCCATTCGTACGATCCATTCTAATTCATTCGCACGAATGTAACCATTCTAATTCATTCGTACGATCCATTCTAATTCATTCCTACGATCCATTCTAATTCATTCGCACGAATGTATCCGTTCTAATTCATTTGCACGATCCATTCTAATTCATTCCAAAGATCCATTCTAATTCATTCGTACGATCCATTCTAATTCATTCGCTGGAATGTATCCATTCTAATTCATTCGTACGATCCATTCTAATTCATTCGTACGATCCATTCTAATCCATTCGTACGATCCATTCTAATTCATTCGTACAATGCATTCTAATCCATTCGTACGATCCTTTCTAATTCATTCGTATGATCCATTCTAATTCATTTGTACGAATGGATCCATTCTAATTCATTAGTACGATCCATTCTAATTCAACCTTACATTCCATTCTAATTCATTCGCACGAATGTATCCATTCTAATTCATTCGCACAATCCATTCTAATTCATTCGTACGATCCATTCTAATTCATTCGTATGATCGATTCTAACTCATTCGCATGAATGTATCATACGAATGAATTAGAATGGATCATGCGAATGAATTAAAATGGATCATACAAATGAATTAGAATGGATCGTGTGAATGAATTAGAATGGATCGTACGAACGAATTAGAATGGATCGTACGAACGAATTAGAATGGATCGTACGAATGAATTAGAATGGATACATTCGAGCGAATGAATTAGAATGGATCGTACGAATGAATTAGAATGAATCATAGGAATGAGTTAGAATGGATCGTGCAAATGAATTAGAATGGATACATTCGTGCGAATGAATTAGAATGGATCGTAAGAATGAATTAGAATGGATCGTACGAATGAATTAGAATGGTTACATTCGTGCGAATGAATTAGAATGGATCGTATGAATGGATTAGAATGGATCGTACGAATGGATTAGAATGGATCGTACGAATGAATTAGAATGGATCGTACGAATGAATTATAAAGGTTACATTTGTGAGAATGAATTAGAATGGATCATACGAATGAATTAGAATGGATCGTACGAATGCATTAGAATGGATACATTCATGCGAATGAATTAGAATGGATCGTACGAATGAATTAGAATGGATCGTGTGAATGAATTAGAATGGATTGTACGAATGAATTAGAATGGATCGTGCGAATGAATTAGAATGGATCGTACGAATGAATTAGAATGGAAACATTTGTGCGAATGAATTAGAATGGATCGTACGAATGAATTAGATTGGATCGTACGAATGAATTAGAATGGATCGTACAAATGAATTAGAAAGGTTACATTTGTGAGAATTAGTTAGAATGGATCGTACGAATGGATTAGAATGGATCGTACGAATGGATTAGAATGGATCGTACGAATGAATTATAATGGATCATACAAATGAATTAGAAAGGTTACATTCGTGAGAATGAATTAGAATGGATCGTACAAATGAATTAGAATGGATCATGCGAATGAATTTGAATGGATCGTACAAATGAATTAGAATGGATCGAACGAATGAATTAGAATGGATACAATCGAGCGAATGAATTAGAATGGATACAATCATACGAATGAATTAGAATGGATCGTGTGAATGAATTAGAATGGATTGTACGAATGAGTTAGAATGGATACATTCATGCAAATGAATTAGAATGGATCGTACCAATGAATTAGAATGGATAATACGAATGAATTTGAATGGATCGTACGAATGGATTAGAATGGATCGTACGAATGGATTAGAATGCATTGTACGAATGAATTAGAATAGATACATTTGTACGAATGAATTAGATTGCATCGTACGAATGAATTTGAATGGATCGGACGAATGAATTAGAATGGATCGTACGAATGAATTAGAATGGATCATAGGCATGAATTTGAATGGATCGTGCAACTGAATTAGAATGGATACATTCGTGCGAATGAATTAGAATGGATCGTGGGAAAGAATTAGAATGGATCATACGAATGAATTAGAATGGATATATTTGTACGAATAAATTAGAATGCATCATACGAATGTATTAGAATGGATCGTACGAATGAATTAGAATGGATCGTGCGAATGAATTAGATTGCATCGAACGATCCATTCTAATTCATTCGCTCGAATGTATCCATTCTAATTCATTCATACAATCAATTCTAATTCGTTCGCATGATCTATTCTAATTCATTCGTATGATCTATTTTATTTCATTCGCATGATCCATTCTAATTTATTCGTACGATCCATTCTAATTCATTCGTACAATCCATTCAAATTCATTCGTACGATGCAATCTAATTCATTCGCACAAATGTATCTATTCCAATTCATTCGTACAATGCGTTCTAATCCATTCGTACGATCCATTCTAATCCATTCGTACAATCCATTCTAATTCATTCGCACGAATGTAACCATTCTAATTTTTTCATTCGATCCATTCTAATTCATTCTTACGATCTATTCTAATTCATTTGCACGATCTATTCTAATTCATTCCTATGATCCATTCTAATTCATTCGTATGATCCATTCTAATTCATTCGCTCGAATGTATCCATTCTAATTCATTCGTACAATCCATTCTAATTCATTCGTTCGTATCCATTCAAATTCATTCGCACAAATGTATCCATTCTAATTCATTCGTACGATCCATTCTAATTTATTCGTACGATCCATTCTAATTAATTCGCACAAATGTATCCATTCTAATTCATTCGTTCGATCCATTCTAATTCATTCGCATAAATATATCCATTACTCGATCCATTCTAATTCATTGGCACGAATGTATCCATTCTAATTCATTCGTACAATCCATTCTAATTCATTCGCACGATCCATTCTAATTCATTCGTATGATCCATTCTAATTCATTCCTACGATCTATTCTAATTCATTCGCTCGAATGTATCCATTCTAATTCATTCGTTCGATCCATTCTAATTCATTCGTATGATCTATTCAAATTCATTCGCATGATCCATTCTAATTCATTCATACGATCCATTCTAATTCATTCTCACGAATATAACCTTTCTAATTCATTTGTATGATCCATTCTAATTCATTCGTACGATCCATTCTATTCAATCGTATAATCTATTCTAATTCATTCGCACGATCAATTCTAATTCATTCGTCCGATCCATTCTAATTCATTCGCACGAATATATCCATTCTAATTCATTCGTACGATCCATTCTAATTGATTCGCATGATTCATTCTAACTCATTCGGTGGATCCATTCTAATTCATTCGTACGATCCATTCTAATTCATTCGCACGATCCATTCTAATTTATTCGTACGATCCATTCTAATTCATTCGTACGATCTATTCTAATTCATTCGCATGATCCATTCTAATTCATTCTTACGATCCATTCTAATTCATTCATACAATCCATTCAAATTCATTCGTACGATACAATCTAATTCATTCGCACAAATGTATCTATTCTAATTCATACGTACAATGCGTTCTAATCCATTCATACGATCCATTCTAATTCATTCGTATGATCAATTCTAATTCATTCACACGATCCATTCTAATTTATTCGTACGATCTGTTTTAATTCATTCGCACGAATGTAACCATTCTAATTCATTCATACGATCCATTCTAATTCATTCGAACAATCCATTCTAATTCATTCGTACGATCCATTCTAATTCATTCGCACGAATGTATCCATTCTAATTCATTCTAATTCATTCGTACGATCCATTCTAATGCATTCGTACGATTCATTCTAATTCATTCTCATGAATGTAACCTTTCTAATTCATTTGTATGATCCATTCTAATTCATTCGTACGATCCGTTCTAATTCATTCATACGATCTATTCTAATTCATTCCTATGATCCATTCTAATTCATTCATATGATCCATTCTAATTCATTCGCACGATCCATTCTAATTCATTCACACGATCCATTCTAATTCATTCGTACGATCCATTCTAATTCATTCGCACGAATGTATCCATTCTAATTCATTCGTACGATCCATTCTGATACATTCGTATGATTCATTCTAATTCATTCGCATAAATATATCCATTCTAATTCATTCGTACGATCCATTCTAATTCATTCGCACAAATGTATCCATTCTAATTCATTTATACGATCCATTCTAATGCATTCGTACAGAATGGATCGTACGAATGAATTAGAATGGATCGTACGAATGAATTTGAATAGATCGTATGAATGAATTAGAATGGATCATAGGATTGAAATAGAATGGATCGTGCAAATGAATTAGAATGGATACATTCTTGCGAATGAATTAGAATGGATTGTAGGAATGAATTAGAATGGATCGTAGGAATGAATTAGAATGGTTACATTCGTGCGAATGAATTAGAATGGATCGTACGAATGGATTAGAATGGATCGTACGAATGGATCGTACAAAAGAATTAGAAAGGTTACATTTGTGAGAATGAATTAGAATGGATCGTACGAATGAATTAGAATGGATCGTACGAATGTATTAGAATGGATCGTACGTATGGATTAGAATGGATCGTACGAACGAATTAGAATGGATCATACGAACGAATTAGAATGGATCGTATGAACAAATTAGAATGGATCGTACGAATGAATTAGAATGGATCGTACGAATGAATTAGAATGGATCATAGGAATGAATTAGAATGGATCATACAAAAGAATTAGAATGGATACATTCGTGTGAATGAATTAGAATGGATTGTAGGAATGAATTAGAATGGATCGTACGAATGAATTAGAATGGTTACATTCGTGCGAATGAATTAGAATGGATCATGCGAATAGATTAGAATGGATCGTACGAATGGATTAGAACGTTCATTCGCACAATCCATTCTAATTCATTCATACGATCCATTCTAATTCATTCGTTTGATCTATTCTAATTCATTCGTACGATCCATTCTAATTCATTCGCACGATCCATTCTAATTCATTCGTGCGAATTAATTAGAATGGATACATTCGAGCGAATGAATTAGAATAGATCGTACGAATGAATTAGAATGGATCGTACGAATGAATTAGAATGGTTACATTCGTGCGAATGAATTAGAATTGATCGTACGAATGAATTAGAATGGATCCACCGAATGAGTTAGAATGGATCATACGAATGAATTAGAATGGATCGTACGAATGAATTAGAATGGATTGTGCGAATGAATTAGAATGGATACATTTGTGCGATGAATAAGAATGGAGCGTACGAATGAATTAGAATGGAGCGTACGAATGAACTAGAATGGATACATTCGTAGGAATGAATAAGAATGGATCGTACGAATGGATTAGAATGGTTACATTCCTTCGAATGAATTAGAATAGATCGTACGAATGAATTAGAATGGATCGTACGAATGAATTAGAATGGATCGTACGAATGCATTAGAATGGATCGTTCGAATGAATTAGAATGGATACATTCGAGCGAATGAATTAGAATGGATCGTGCGAATGAATTAGAATGGATCGTACGAATGAATTAGAATGGATCGTACGAATAGATTACAATGGATTGTGTCGAGCGAATGAATTAGAATAGATCATACGAATAGATTACAATGGATCGTACGAATAGATTACAATGGATCGTACGAATGGATTGTGTCGAGCGAATGAATTAGAATAAATCATAGTAATGAATTAGAATGGATCATACGAATGAATTAGAATGGATCGTGCGAATGAATTAGAATGGATCGTACGAATGAATTAGAATGGATCGTACGAACGAATTAGAATGGATCGTACGAACGAATTAGAATTGATCGTGCGAATGAATTAGAATGGATCGTACGAATGAATTAGAATGGATCCTACGAACGAATTAGAATGGATCATACGAACGAATTAGAATGGATCATATGAACGAATTAGAATGGATCGTACGAATGAATTAGAATGGATCATACGAATGAATTACAAAGGTTACATTTCTGAGAATGAATTAGAATGGATCGTACGAATGAATTAGAATGGATCGTACGAATGGATTAGAATGGATCGTACGTACGAATGGATTAGAATGGATCGTACGAATGGATTAGAATGGATCGTACGAATGGATTAGAATGGATCATACAAATGAATTAGAAAGGTTACATTCGTGAGAATGAATTAGAATGGATCGTACGAATGCATTAGAATGGATACATTCGTACGAATGAATTAGAATTGATCGTATGAATGAATTAGAATTGATCGTACGAATGGATTAGAATGGATCGTACGAATGAATTAGAATGGATCGTACAAATGAATTAGAAAGGTTACATTTGTGCGAACGAATTAGATTGCATCGTACGAATGAATTTGAATGGATTGTACGAATGAATTAGAATGGATCATACGAATGAATTAGAATGGATACATTCGTGAGAATGAATTAGAATGGATCGTAGGAATGAATTAGAATGGATCGTACGAATGAATTAGAATGGATAGTGCGAATGAATTAGAATGGATCGTGCGAACGAATTAGAATGGATCGTGCGAATGAATTAGAATGGATCATACAAATGAATTAGAATGGATCGTACGAATGAATTAGAATGGATCGTACGAATGAATTAGAATGGATCGTGCGAATGAATTAGAATGAATCGTACGAATGCATTAGAATGGATAGTGCGAATGAATTAGACTGGATACATTCGTACAAATGAATTAGAATGGATCGTGCGAATGAATTAGAGTGGATCGTATGAATGAATTAGAATGGATCGTATGAATGAATTAGAATGGGTATATTCGTGCGAATGAATTAGAATGGATCGTACGAATGGATTAGAATGGATCGTACGAATGAATTAGAACGCATTGTACGAATGAATTAGAATAGATACATTTGTGCGAATTAATTAGATTGCATCGTGCGAATGAATTAAAATAGATCGTACGAATGAATTAGAATGGATCGTGAGAATGAATTAGAATGGATCATACGAATGAATTACAATGGATCGTGCGAATGAATTAGAATGGATCGTACGAATGAATTAGAATGGATCCACCGAATGAGTTAGAATGGATCATACGAATGAATTAGAATGGATCATACGAATGAATTAGAATGGATTGTACGAATGAATTAGAATGGATCGTAGGAATAAATTAGAATGGATCGTGCAAATGAATTAGAATGGATACATTCATGCGAATGAATTAGAATGGATCGTAGGAAAGAATTATAATGGATCGTACGAATGAATTAGAATGGTTACATTCGTGCGAATGAATTAGAAAGGATCGTACGAATGAATTAGAATGGATATATTCGTGCGAATGAATTAGAATGGATCGTACGAATGAATTAGACTGGATCATACGAATAAATTAGAATGGATACATTCATGCGAATGAATTAGAATGGATCGTACGAATGAATTAGAATAAATCGAACGAATGAATTAGAATGGATCGTGCAAATGAATTAGAATGGATACATTCATGCGAATGAATCTGAATGGATTGTATGAATGAATTACAATGGATCGTACGAATGAATTAGAATGGATCGTACGAATGAATTAGAATAGCTCATACGAATGAATTAGAATGAATCGTACGAATGAATTAGAATGGTTACATTCGTGCGAATGAATTAGAATAGATCGTACAAATGAGTTAGAATGGATCGTACGAATAAATTAGAATGGATCGTGTGAATGAATTAGAATGGATCGTACGAATGAATTAGAATGGATCCACCGAATGAGTTAGAATGGATCATACGAATGTATTAGAATGAATCGTATGAATGAATTAGAATGGATTATGTGAATGAATTAGAATGGATCGTATGAATGAATAAGAATGGATCGTACGAATGGATTAGAATGGATCTTGCGAATGAATTAGAATTAATCGTACGAATAAATTAGAATAGATCGTGCGAACGAATTAGAATGGATCATGCGAATGAATTAGAATGGATACATTTGTACAAATGAATTAGAATGGATCGTGCAAATGAATTAGAATGGATCGTATGAACGAATTATAATAGATCGTACGAATGAATTAGAATGGATACATTCGAGCGAATGAATTAGAATGGACCGTACAAATGAATTAGAATGGATCATAGGAATGAATTAGAATGGATCATGCAAATAAATTAGAATGGATACATTCGTGCGGATGAATTTGAATGGATCGTGCAAATGAATTAGAATGGATCGTACGAATGAATTAGAATGGATACATTTGAGCGAATGAATTAGAATGGATTGTGCGAATGAATTAGAATGGATCGTACGAATGAATTAGAATGGATCGTGCGAATGAATTAGAATCGATCGTACGAGTGAATTAGAATGGATCGTACGAATGAATTAGATCGTACGAATGAATTTGCGTGGATCGTACGAATGAATTAAAATGGATACATTGATACGACTGAATTAGAATGGATCTTGCGAATTAATTAGAATGGATCATACGAATGAATTTGAATGGATACATTTGTGCGAATGAATCTGAATGGATTGTATGAATGAATTACAATGGATCGTACGAATAAATTAGAATGGATCGTACGAATGAATTAGAATGGATCGTGCGAATGAATTAGAATGGATCGTACGAATGAATTAGAATGGATCCACCGAATGAGTTAGAATGGATCGTATGAACGAATTAGAATGGATCGTACGAATAAATTAGAATGGATTGTGTGAATGAATTAGAATGGATCATATAAATGAATAAGAATGGATCGTACGAATGAATTAGAATGGATCGTGCGAATGAATTAGAATGAATCGTACGAATGCATTAGAATGGATCGTACTAATGAATTAGAATGAATCGTCCGATCCATTCTAATTCATTCGTCCAATCCATTCTAATTCATTCGTCCAATCCATTCTAATTCATTCGCACTAATGTATCCATTCTAATTCATTCGTATAATTTATTCTAATTCGTTCGCACGAACCATTCTAATTTATTCGTATGATCCATTCTAATTCATTCCTATGATCTATTCTAATTCATTCGCTCGAATGTATCCATTCTAATTCATTTGTACGATCCATTCTAATTCATTCGCACAATCCATTATAATTCATTCGCATGAATGTGTTTATTCTAATTCATTTGCACGATCCATTCTAATTCATTCCTATGATCCATTCTAATTCATTCGTACGATCCATTCTAATTAATTCGCTCGAATGTATCCATTCTAATTCATTTGTACGATCCATTCTAATTCGTTCATACGATCCATTCTAATTCATTCGCACGATCCATTCTAATTCATTTGTACGAATGTATCCATTCTAATTCATTTGCACGATCCATTCTAATGTATTCGTACGATCCATTCTAATTCATTCGTATGATCCATTCTAATTTATTCATAGGATCCATTCAAATTCATTCGCACAATCCATTCTAATTCATTCGTACGATCCATTCTAATTCATTCGTTCGATCTATTCTAATTCATTCGTACGATCCATTCTAATTCATTCGTACGATCCATTCTAATTCATTCGCACGATCCATTCTAATTCATTCGTGCGAATGAATTAGAATGGATACATTCGAGCGAATGAATTAGATAGATCGTACGAATGAATTAGAATGGATCGTACGAATAAATTAGAATGGATCGTACGAATGAATTAGAATGGATCGTACAAATGAATTAGAATGGATTGTGCGAATGAATTAGAATGGATACATTTGTGCGATGAATAAGAATGGAGCGTACGAATGAATTAGAATGGAGCGTACGAATGAACTAGAATGGATACATTCGTAGGAATGAATAAGAATGGATCGTACGAATGGATTAGAATGGTTACACTCGTGTGAATGAATTAGAATAGATCATACGAATGAATTAGAATGGATCGTACGAATGAATTAGAATGGATCGTACGAATGCATTAGAATGGATTGTACGAACGAATTAGAATGGATACATTCGAGCGAATGAATTAGAATGGATCGTGCGAATGAATTAGAATGGATCGTACGAATGAATTAGAATGGATCATACGAATGAATTAGAATAGATACATTCGTGAGAATGAATTAGAATGGATCGTAGGAATGAATTAGAATGGATCGTACGAATGAATTAGAATGGATAGTGCGAATGAATTAGAATGGATCTTGCGAATGAATTAGAATGGATCGTGCGAATGAATTAGAATGGATCGTACGAATGAATTAGAATGGATCGTGCAAATGAATTAGAATGAATCGTACGAATGCATTAGAATGGATCATGCGAATGAATTAGAATGGATACATTCGTACAAATGAATTAGAATGGATCGTGCGAATGAATTAGAGTGGATCGTACGAATGAATTAGAATGGATCATATGAATGAATTGGAATGGTTACATTCGTGCGAATGAATTAGAATGGATCGTACGAATGGATTAGAATGGATCGTACGAATGGATTAGAACGCATTGTACGAATGAATTAGAATAGATACATTTGTGCGAATTAATTAGATTGCATCGTGCAAATGAATTAAAATAGATCGTACGAATGAATTAGAATGGATCGTGCGAATGAATTAGAATGGATCATACGAATGAATTAGAATGGATCGTGCGAATGAATTAGAATGGATCGTACGAATGAATTAGAATGGATCCACCGAATGAGTTAGAATGGATCATACGAATGAATTAGAATGGATCATACGAATGAATTAGAATGGATTGTACGAATGAATTAGAATGGATCGTAGGAATAAATTAGAATGGATCGTGCAAATGAATTAAAATGGATACATTCATGCGAATGAATTAGAATGGATCGTAGGAAAGAATTATAATGGATTGTACGAATGAATTAGAATGGTTACATTCGTGCGAATGAATTAGAAAGGATCGTACGAATGAATTAGAATGTATATATTCGTGCGAATAAATTAGAATGGATCGTACGAATGAATTAGACTGGATCGTACGAATAAAATAGAATGGATACAGTCATGCGAATGAATTAGAATGGATCATACGAATGAATTAGAATAAATCGAACGAATGAATTAGAATGGATCGTGCAAATGAATTAGAATGGATACATTCGTGCGAATAAATCTGAATGGATTGTATGAATGAATTACAATGGATCGTACGAATGAATTAGAATGGATTGTACGAATGAATTAGAATAGCTCATACGAATGAATTAGAATGAATCGTACGAATGAATTAGAATGGTTACATTCGTGCGAATGAATTAGAATAGATCGTACGAATGAATTAGAATGGATCGTACGAATAAATTAGAATGGATCGTGTGAATAAATTAGAATGGATCATACGAATGAATTAAAATGGATCCACCGAATGAGTTAAAATGGATCATACGAATGAATTAGAATGAATCGTATGAATGAATTAGAATGGATTATGTGAATGAATTAGAATGGATCGTATGAATGAATAAGAATGGATCGTACGAATGAATTAGAAAGGATCTTGCGAATGAATTAGAATTAATCGTACGAATGAATTAGAATGGATCGTGTGAATGAATTAGAATGGATCGTGCGAATGAATTAGTATGGTTCGTATGAACGAATTAGAATTGATCGTACGAATGAATTAGAATGGATCGTACAAATGAATTAGAAAGGTTACATTTGTGAGAATGAATTAGAATGGATCGTACGAACGAATTAGAATGGATCGTATGAACGAATTAGAATGGATCGTACGAATGAATTAGAATGGATACATTCGAGCGAATGAATTAGAATGGATCGTACGAATGAATTAGAATGGATCATAGGAATGAATTAGAATGGATCGTGCAAATAAATTAGAATGGATATATTCGTGCGGATGAATTAGAATGGATCGTGCAAAAGAATTAGAATAGATCGTACGAATGAATTAGAATGGATACATTTGAGCGAATGAATTAGAATGGATTGTGCGAATGAATTAGAATGGATCGTACGAATGAATTAGAATGGATCGTGCGAATGAATTAGAATTGATCGTACGAATGAATTAGAATGGATCGTACGAATGAATTAGATCGTACGAATGAATTTGAATGGATCGTACGAATGAATTAAAATGGATACATTGATACGACTGAATTAGAATGGATCGTGCAAATTAATTAGAATGGATCGTACGAATGAATTTGAATGGATCGTACGAATGAATTAGAATAGCTCATACGAATGAATTAGAATGAATCGTACGAATGAATTAGAATGGTTACATTTGTGCGAATGAATCTGAATAGATTGTATGAATGAATTATAATGGATCATACGAATAAATTAGAATGGATCGTACGAATGAATTAGAATAGCTCATACGAATGAATTAGAATGAATCGTACGAATGAATTAGAATGGTTACATTCGTGCGAATGAATTAGAATAGATCGTACGAATGAATTAGAATGGATCATACGAATAAATTAGAATGGATCGTGCGAATGAATTAGAATGGATCATACGAATAAATTAGAATGGATCCACCGAATGAGTTAGAATGGATCATACGAATGAATTAGAATTGATCGTACGAATGAATTAGAATGGATTGTGCGAATGAATTAGAATGGATCATATGAATGAATAAGAATGGATCGTACGAATGAATTAGAATAGATCATGCGAATGAATTAGAATGAATCGTACGAATGCATTAGAATGGATCGTACGAATGAATAAGAATGAATCATCCGATCCATTCTAATTCATTCGTCCAATCCATTCTAATTCGTTCGCACGAATGTATCCATTCTAATTCATTCTTATAATTTATTCTAATTCATTCGCACGATCCATTCTAATTTATTCGTATGATCCATTCTAATTCATTCCTACGATCTATTCTAATTCATTCGCTCGAATGTATCCATTCTAATTCATTCGTACGATCCATTCAAATTCATTCGCACGATCCATTCTAATTCATTCGCACGAATGTGTCCATTCTAATTCATTTGCATGATCCATTCTAATTCATTCCTATGATCCATTCTAATTCATTCGTACGATCCATTCTAATTCATTCGCTCGAATGTATCCATTCTAATTTATTTGTACGATCCATTCTAATTCGTTCATATGATCCACTCTAATTCATTCGCACGATCCATTCTAATTCATTTGTATGAATGTATCCATTCTAATTCATTCGCACGATCCATTGTAATTCATTCGCACAATCCATTCTATTTCATTCGTATGATTCATTATAATTCATGCGCACGATCCATTCTAATTCATTCGTACGATCCATTCTTATTCATTCATACGATCCATTCTAATTCAATCGCACACTCCATTCTAATTCATTCGTACGATCCACTCTAATTCATTCGTATGATCCCTTCTAACGCATTTGGTGGATCCATTCTAATTCATTCGTACGATCCATTTTAATTCATTCGCACGGTCCATTCTAATTTATTCGTACGATCCATTCTAATTCATTCATACGATCTATTCTAATTCATTCGCACGAATGTAACCATTCTAATTCATTCGTACGATTCATTCTAATTCATTCGTATGAGCTATTCTAATTCATTCGTACGATCCATTCTAATTCATTCATACGATCCATTGTAATTCATTCATACAATCCATTCAGATTCATTCGCACGAATGTATCCATTCTAATTCATTTGCACGATCCATTCTAATTCATTCGTACGATCCTTTCTAATTCATTCGCACGAATGTAACCATTCTAATTCATTTGTACGATCCATTCTTATTCATTCATACGATCTATTCTAATTCATTCGCACAAATGTATCTATTCTAATTCATTCATACAATGCGTTCTAATCCATTCATACGATCCATTCTAATTCATTCGTACAATCTATTCTAATTCAGTCGTACGATCCATTCTAATTCATTCGTATGATCCATTCTAACTCATTCGGTGGATCCATTCTAATTCATTCGTATGATCCATTCTAATTCATTCGCACGATCCATTCTAATTCATTCGTACGATCCATTCTAATTCATTCGCACGATCCATTCTAATACATTCGTACGATCCATTCTAATTCATTCGCACGATGCAATCTAATTCATTCGCACAAATGTATCTATTCTAATTCATTCGTACAATGCGTTCTAATCCATTCGTACGATCCATTCTAATCCATTCGTACGATCCATTCTAATTCATTCGCAAGAATGTAACCATTCTAGTTCATTCATATGATCTATTCTAATTCATTCGTACGATCCATTCTAATTCATTCGCACGATCCATTCTAATTCATTTGTACGAATGTATGCATTCTAATTCATTCGCACGATCCATTCTAATGCATTCGTACGATCCATTCTAATTCATTCATATGATCCATTCTAATTTATTCATAGGATCCATTCAAATTCATTCGCATGATCCATTCTAATTCATTTGTACGATCCATTCTAATTCATTCGTTCGATCCATTCTAATTCATTCGTACGATCCATTCTAATTCATTCGCACGAATGTATCCATACTAATTCATTTGCACGATCCATTCTAATTCATTCCTATGATCCATTCTAATGCATTCGTACGATTCATTCTAAGTCATTCGCACGATCCATTCTAATTCATTCGTACGATTCATTCTAATTCATTCGCACGAATGTAACCTTAATTTCTAATTCATTTGTATGTATCCATTCTAATTCATTCACACGATCCATTCTAATTCATTTGTACGATCCATTTTAATTCATTCGTACGATCCATTCTAATTCATTCGATACATTTGTGCGAATGAATTAGAATGGATCGTAGGAATGAATTAGAATGGATCGTACGAATGGATTAAAATGGATACATTCATACGATCCATTCTAATTCATTCGTACGATCCATTCTAATTCATTCGCACGATCCATTCTAATTTATTTGTATGATCCATTCTAATCCATTCGTACAATCCATTCTAATCCATTCGTACGATCCATTCTAATTCTTTCGCATGATCCATTGTAATTCATTCGTATGATCCATTCTAATTCATTCGCACGATCCATTCAAATTCATTCGCACGATCCATTCTAATTTATTCATACGATCCATTATAATTCATTTGTACGATCCATTCTAATTCATTCGCACGAATGTATCCATTCTAATTCATTCGCACGATCCATTATAATTCATTCGTTCGATCCATTCTAATTCATTCGTACGATCCATTCAAATTCATTCCCATGATCCATTCTAATTCATTCGTACGATCCATTCAAATTCATTCCCATGATCCATTCTAATTCATTCGTACGATCCATTCTAATTTATTCGCACGAATGTATCCATTCTAATTAATTCGCACAAATGTAACCATTCTAATTCATTCGTACGATCCATTCTTATTCATTCATACGATCCATTCTAATTCATTTGCACGATCCATTCTAATTCATTCTCACAAATGTAACCTTTCTAATTCATTTGTACGATCCATTCTAATTCATTCGTACGATCCATTGTAATCCATTCGTACGATCCATTCTAATCCATTCGTACGATTCATTCTAATTCATTCGCACGAATGTAACCATTCTAATTCATTCATACGATCCATTCTAATTCATTCCTATGGTCCAGTCTAATTCATTCGCACGAATGTATCCATTCTAATTTATTTGCACGATCCATTCTAATTCATTCCTATGATCCATTCTAATTCATTCGTACGATCCATTCTAATTCATTCGTACAATCCATTCTAATTCATTCGCACGATCCATTCTAATTCATTCGAACGATCCATTCTAATTCATTCGCATGAATGTATCCATTCTAATGCAATCGTACGATCCATTGTAATCCATTCGTACGATCCATTCTAATCCATTCTAATTCATTCGCACTATCCATTCTAATTCGTTCATATGATCTATTCTAATTCGTTTGTACGATTCATTCTAATTCGTTCGTACGATCCATTCTAATTCATTCGCACGATCCATTCTAATTCATTCGCACGATTCATTCTAATTCATTCGCACGATCCATTCTAATTCATCTGTATGATCCATTCTAATTCATTCGCACGATCTATTCTAATTCATTCGCACGATCCATTCTGATTCATTCGTCCGATCCATTCTAATTCATTCGCACGAATGTATCCATTCTAATTCATTCGTAAGATCCATTCAAATTCATTCGCACGATCCATTCTAATCCATTCGTACGATCCATTCAAATTCATTTGCACGATCCATTCTAATTCATTTGTATGATTCATTCTAATTCATTCGTACGATCCATTCTAATTCATTCGCACGAATGTAACCATTCTAATTCATTCGTATGATTCATTCTAATTCGTTCGTACGATCCATTCTAATTCATTCGCACGATCCATTCTAATTCATTCGCACGATCTATTCTAATTCATTCGCACGATCCATTCTAATTCATTTGTTTGATCCATTCTAATTCATTCGCACGATCTACTCTAATTCATTCGCACGATCCATTCTAATTCATTCGTTCGATCCATTCTAATTCATTCGTACGATCCATTCTAATTCATTCGTACGATCCATTCTAATGCATTCGCACGATCTATTCTAATTCATTCGTACGATCCATTCTAATGCATTCGTACGATCCATTCTAATTCATTCGTATGATCCATTCTAATTTATTCATAGGATCCATTCAAATTCATTCGCATGATCCATTCTAATTCATTTGTACGATCCATTCTAATTCATTCGTTCGATCCATTCTAATTCATTCGTACGATCCATTCTAATTCATTCGCACGAATGTATCCATTCTAATTCATTTGCACGATCCATTCTAATTCATTCCTATGATCCATTCTAATGCATTCGTACGATTCATTCTAAGTCATTCGCCCGATCCATTCTAATTCATTCGTACGATTCGTTCTAATTCATTCGCACGAATGTAACCTTAATTTCTAATTCATTTGTATGTATCCATTCTAATTCATTCACACGATCCATTCTAATTCATTTGTACGATCCATTTTAATTCATTCGTACGATCCATTCTAATTCATTCGATACATTTGTGCGAATGAATTAGAATGGATCGTAGGAATGAATTAGAATGGATCGTACGAATGGATTAAAATGGATACATTCATACGATCCATTCTAATTCATTCGTACGATCCATTCTAATTCATTCGCACGATCCATTCTAATTTATTTTTATGATCCATTCTAATCCATTCGTACTATCCATTCTAATCCATTCGTACGATCCATTCTAATTCATTCGCATGATCCATTGTAATTCATTCGTATGATCCATTCTAATTCATTCGCACGATCCATTCAAATTCATTCGCACGATCCATTCTAATTTATTCATACGATCCATTATAATTCATTTGTACGATCCATTCTAATTCATTCGCACGAATGTATCCATTCTAATTCATTCGCACGATCCATTATAATTCATTCGTTCGATCCATTCTAATTCATTCGTACGATCCATTCAAATTCATTCCCATGATCCATTCTAATTCATTCGTACGATCCATTCAAATTCATTCCCATGATCCATTCTAATTCATTCGTACGATCCATTCTAATTTATTCGCACGAATGTATCCATTCTAATTCATTCGCACAAATGTAACCATTCTAATTCATTCGTACGATCCATTCTTATTCATTCATACGATCCATTCTAATTCATTTGCACGATCCATTCTAATTCATTCTCACAAATGTAACCTTTCTAATTCATTTGTACGATCCATTCTAATTCATTCGTACGATCCATTGTAATCCATTCGTACGATCCATTCTAATCCATTCGTACGATTCATTCTAATTCATTCGCACGAATGTAACCATTCTAATTCATTCATACGATCCATTCTAATTCATTCCTACGATCCAGTCTAATTCATTCACATGAATGTATCCATTCTAATTTATTTGCACGTTCCATTCTAATTCATTCCTATGATCCATTCTAATTCATTCGTACGATCCATTCTAATTCATTCGTACAATCCATTCTAATTCATTCGCACGATCCATTCTAATTCATTCGAACGATCCATTCTAATTCATTCGTATGAATGTATCCATTCTAATGCAATCGTACGATCCATTGTAATCCATTCGTACGATCCATTCTAATCCATTCTAATTCATTCGCACTATCCATTCTAATTCGTTCATATGATCCATTCTAATTCGTTTGTACGATTCATTCGAATTCGTTCGTACGATCCATTCTAATTCATTCGCACGATCCATTCTAATTCATTCGCACGATTCATTCTAATTCATTCGCACGATCCATTCTAATTCATTTGTATGATCCATTCTAATTCATTCGCACGATCTATTCTAATTCATTCGCACGATCCATTCTAATTCATTCATCCGATCCATTCTAATTCATTCGCACGAATGTATCCATTCTAATTCATTCGTAAGATCCATTCAAATTCATTCGCACGATCCATTCTAATTCATTCGTACGATCCATTCAAATTCATTTGCACGATCCATTCTAATTCATTTGTATGATTCATTCTAATTCATTCGTACGATCCATTCTAATTCATTCGCACGAATGTAACCATTCTAATTCATTCGTATGATTCATTCTAATTCGTTCGTACGATCCATTCTAATTCATTCGCACGATCCATTCTAATTCATTCGCACGATCTATTCTAATTCATTCGCACGATCCATTCTAATTCATTCGCACGATCTATTCTAATTCATTCGCACGATTCATTCTAATTCATTCGTACGATCCATTCTAATGCATTCGCACGAATGTAACTATTCTAATTCATTCGTACGATCCATTCTAATTCATTCCTACGATCCATTCTAATTCATTCGCACGAATGTAACCATTCTAATTCATTCGTACGACCCATTCTAATTCATTAGCACGATCCATTCTAATTCATTCGCACGAATGTATCCATTCTAATTCATTT
Source organism: Chamaelirium japonicum (assembly GCA_947650365.1). Taxonomy (NCBI): domain Eukaryota; kingdom Viridiplantae; phylum Streptophyta; class Magnoliopsida; order Liliales; family Melanthiaceae; genus Chamaelirium; species Chamaelirium japonicum. The sequence continues at coordinate 468,663 of CANTAL010000070.1, read as the reverse complement.
GCACGATGCATTCTAATTCATTCCTATGATCCATTCTAATTCATTCGTACGATCCATTCTAATTCATTCACACGAATGTATGCATTCTAATTCATTCGTACGATCCATTCTAATTCATTTGTACGATCCATTCAAATTTATTCGCATGATCCATTCTAATTCATTCGTACGATCCATTCTAATTCATTCTCACGAATATAACCTTTCTAATTCATTTGTATGATCCATTCTAATTCATTCGCATGATCTATTCTAATTCATTCGCACGATCCATTCTAATTCATTCGTCCGATCCATTCTAATTCATTCACACGAATGTATCTATTCTAATACATTCGTACGATCCATTCAAATTCATTCACACGATCCACGCTAATTCATTCGTATGATTCATTCTAATTCATCCGTACGATCCATTCTAATTTATTCGCACGAATGTAACCATTCTAATTCATTCACACGAATGTATCCGTTCTAATTCATTCATACGATCCATTCTAATTCATTCGTATGATCAAATCTAATTCATTCGCACGATCCATTCTAATTTATTCGTACGATCCATTCTAATTCATTCGTATGATCAATTCTAATTCATTCGCACGATCCATTCTAATTCATTCGTATGATCCATTCTAATTCAATTCGTGCAATCCATTCAAATCCATTCGCACGATCCATTCTAATTCATTCGTATGATCTAGTCTAATTCATTCCTATGATCCATTTGAATTCATTCGTTCGAATGTATCCATTCTAATTCATTTGTACGATCCATTCTAATTCGTTTGCACGATTCATTCTAATTCATTCCTTTGATCCATTCTAATTCATTCGTACGATCCATCCTAATTCATTCGCTCGAATGTATCCATTCTAATTCATTCGTACGATCTATTCTAATTCATTTGCATGAATGTATCCGTTCTAATTCATTCGTACGATCCATTCTAATTCATTCGCACAATCCAATCTAATTCAAACGTACAATATATTCATGCGAATGAATTAGAATGGATCGTACGAATGAATTAGAATGGATCATGCGAATGAATTAGAATGGATCATAGGAATGAATTAGAATGGATCGTACGAATGAATTAGAATGGTTACATTCGTTCGAATGAATTAGAATGGATCGTACGAATGAATTAGAATGGATCGTACTAATGAATTAGAATTGATCATACGAATGAATTAGAATGGATCGGACGAATGAATTAGAATGGATTATACGAATGAATTAGAATGGATCATACGAATAAATTAGAATGGATCGTGCGAATGAATTAGAATTGATCATACGAATGAATTAGAATGGATTGGACAAATGAATTAGAATGGATACATTTGTACGAATGAATTAGAATGGATCCACCGAATGAGTTAGAATGGATCATACGAATGAATTAGAATGGATCGTACGAATGAATTAGAATGGATTGTGCGAATGAATCTGAATGGATTGTATGAATGAATTACAATGGATCATACAAATGAATTAGAATGGATCGTACAAATGAATTAGAATGGATCGTACGACGATCCATTCTAATTCATTTGCATGAATGTATCCATTCTAATTCATTCGTACGATGCATTCTAATTCATTCGTACTATCCATTCTAATTCATTCGTTCGATCCATTCTAATTCATTCGCACGAATGTATCCATTCTTATTCATTAATACGATCCATTCTAATTCATTCGCACAATCCATTCTAATTCATTCGTACGATCCATTCTAATTCATTCGTATGATCCATTCTAACTCATTTTAGAATGGATCGTACGAACGAATTAGAATGGATCGTATGAACGAATTAGAATGGATCGTATGAATGAATTAGAATGGATACATTTGAGCGAATGAATTAGAATGGACCATGCGAATGAATTAGAATGGATAGTACGAATGAATTAGAATGGATCGTACGGATGAATTAGAATGGATACATTCATGCAAATGAATTAGAATGGATCGTACGAATGAATTAGAATGGATCATACGAATGAATTAGAATGGATCGTACGAATGCCTTTCTAATTCATTTGTACGATCCATTCTAATTCATTCGTACGATCCATTCTAATCCATTCGTACGATCCATTCTAATCCATTCGTACGATCCATTCTAATTCATTCGTACAATCCATTCTTATTCATTCAAACGATCCATTCTAATTCATTCGTACGATCCATTCTAACTCATTCCTATGATCCATTCTAATTCATTCGTACGATCCATTCTAATTCATTCTCATGAATGTAACCTTTCTAATTCATTTGTATGATCCTTTCTAGTTCATTCGTACGATCCATTCTAATCCATTCGTACGATCCATTCTAATCCATTCGTACGATCCATTCTAATTCATTCTCACAAATGTAACCTTTCTAATTCATTTGTACGATCCATTCTAATTCATTCGTACGATTCGTTCTAATTCATTCGTACGATCCATTCAAATTCATTCGTACGATCCATTGTAATTCATTCATACAATCCATTCAGATTCATTCGCACAATCCATTCTAATTCATTCATACGATCCATTCTAATTCATTCGTATGATCCATTCTAACTCATTCGGTGGATCCATTCTAATTCATTCGTACGATCCATTCTAATTCATTCGTACAATCCATTCTAATTCATTCATACGATCCATTCTAATTCATTCGCACAATCCATTCTAATTCATTCGTACGATCCATTCTAATTCATTCGTACGATCCATTCTAACTCATTTGGTGGATCCATTCTAATTCATTCGTACAATCCATTCTAATTTATTCGCATAAATATATCCATTCTAATTCATTCGTACGATCCATTCTAATTCTTTCATATGATCCATTCTAATTCATTCGCACGATCCATTCTAATTCGTTCATACGATCCATTCTAATTCGTTCGTATGATCCATTCTAATTCATTCGTACGATCCATTCTAATCCATTCGTACGATCCATTCTAATTCATTCATACAAATGTATCTATTCTAATTCATTCGTACAATGCATTCTAATCCATTCGTACGATCCATTCTAATCCATTCGTATAATCCATTCTAATTCTTTCGTATGATCCATTCTAATTCATTCGTACGATCCATTCTAATTCATTTGCATGAATGTATCCATTCTAATTTATTCGTACGATCCATTCTAATTCATTCCTACGATCCATTCTAATTCATTCGCATAAATATAACCATTCTAATTCATTCGTACGATCCATTCTAATTCATTCCTACGATCCATTCTAATTCATTCGTACGATCCGCACTAATGTAACCATTCTAATTCATTCGTACGATTCATTCTAATTCATTCCTACGATCCATTCTAATTCATTCGCACGAATCTATCCATTCTAATTCATTTGCACGATCTATTCTAATTCATTCCTATGATCCATTCTAATTCATTCGTAGAATCCATTCTAATTCATTCGTACGATCCATTCTAATTCATTCGTACGAATGTATCCATTCTAATCGTACAATCCATTCTAATTCATTCCTACGATCCATTCTAATTTATTCCTATGATCCATTCTAATTCAGTCGTATGAATGTATCCATTTTAATTCATTCGTATGATCCATTTTAATTCATTCGCACAATCCATTTTAATTCATTCATACAATCCATTCTAATTTATTCATACGATCCATTCTAATTCATTCGCACGATCCATTCTAATTCATTCATACGATCAATTCTAATTCATTCCTACGATCCATTCTAATTCATTCATACAAATGTATCCATTCTAATTCATTCGTACGATCCATTCTAATTCATTCGTACGATCTATTCTAATTCATTCGCACGAATGTATCCATTCTAATTCATTCGTACGATTCATTCTAATTCATTCGTATGAGCTATTTTAATTCAATCGTACGATCCATTCTAATTCATTCGTACGATCCGTTGTAATTCATTCATACAATCCATTCAGATTCTTTCGCACAAATGTATCCATTCAAATTCATTCGTACGATCCATTCTAATTAATTCGCACGATCCATTCTAATTCAGTCGTATGAATGTATCCATTTTAATTCATTCGTATGATCCATTCTAATCCATTCGTACGATCCATTCTAATTCATTCGCACGAATGTAACCATTCTAGTTCATTCATATGATCCATTCTAATTCATTCCTATGATCCATTCTAATTTATTCGTACGATCCATTCTAATTCATTCGCTCGAATGTATCCATTCTAATTCATTCGTACGATTCATTCTAATTCATTCGTACGATCCATTCTAATTCATTTGTATGATCCATTCTAATTCATCGTACGATCCATTCTAATTCATTCGCTCGAATGTATCCATTCTAATTCATTCGTACGATCCATTCTAATGCATTCGTACGATCCATTCTTATTCATTCATACGATCCATTCTAATTCGTTCGTACGATCCATTAGAATGGATTGCATGAATGAATTAGAATGGATCATATGAATGAATTAGAATGGATCGTACGAATGAATTAGAATGGATTGTACGAATGAATTAGAATGGATACATTCGTGCGAATGAATTAGAATGGATCGTACGAATGAAATAGAATGGATCGTACGATTCATTCTAATTCATTCGTACGATCCATTCTAATGCATTCGCACGATCCATTCTAATTCATTCGCACGAATGTATCCATTCTAATTCATTTGCATGATCCATTTTAATTCATTCGTACGATCCATTCTAATCCATTCGTACGATCCATTCTAATTCATTGGTACAAATGAATTAGAATGGATCGTACGAATGAATTAGAATGGATCGTACGAATGAATTAGAATGGATCGTACGAACGAATTAGAATGGATCGTATGAACGAATTAGAATGTATCGTACGAAGGAATTAGAATGGATACATTCTGGCGAATGAATTAGAATGGATCGTACGAATGAATTAGAATGGATCGTACGAATGAATTAGAATGGATCATACGAATGAATTAGAATACATCATGTGAATGAATTAGAATGGATCGTACGTTTGAATTAGATTGCATTGTGCGAATGAATTAGAATGGATACATTCGTGCGAATACATTGGAATAGATTGTATGAATGAATTAGAATGGATCGTACGAATGAATAAGAATGGATCATACGAATAAATTAGAATGGATATATTTGAGCGAATGAATTAGAATGAATTGTACCAATAAATTAGAATGGATCATAGGAATGAATTAGAATAGATCGTGCAAATGAATTAGAATGGATACATTCGTGCGAATGAATTAGAATGGATCGTAGGAATGAATTAGAATGGATCGTACGAATGAATTAGAATGGTTACATTTGTGCGAATGAATTAGAATGGATCGTACGAATGAATTAGAATGGATCATACGAATGAATTAGAATGGATCATGCGAATGAATTTGAATGGATCGTATGAATAAATTTGAATGGATTGTACGAACGAATTAGAATGGATCGTATGAATGAATTAGAATGGATCGTACGAATGGATTAGAATGGATCATACGAATGGATCATGCGAAGGAATTAGAATAGATCGTACGAATGAATTAGACTGGATCGTACGAATGAATTAGAATAGATACATTCGAGCGAAGGAATTAGAATGGATCGTACGAATGAATTAGAATGAATCGTACGAATGAATTAGAATGGATCATACGAATGAATTGGAATGGATACATTTGTACGAACAAAATAGAATGGATTGTACGAATGTATCTACGAATGAATTAGAATGGTTACATTTGTACGAATGAATTAGAATGGATACATTTGTACGAATGAATTAGAATAAATTAGAATGGATACATTTGTACGAATGAATTAGAATGGATCGTACGAATGAATTAGAATGGATCGTACGAATGAATTAGAATGGATAGTGCGAATGAATTAGAATGGATCGTACGAATGAATTAGAATGGATTGTACGAATGAATTAGAATAAATCATGCGAATGAATTAGAATGGATCGTACGAAAGAATTAGAATGGATCGTACGAATGAATTAGAATGGATCATACGAATGAATTAGAATCGATCGTGCGAATGAATTAGAATGGATCGTACGAATGAATTAGAATAGATACATTTGCGCGATGAATCAGAATGGAGCGTACGAATGAATTAGAGTTGAGCGTACGAATAAACTAGAATGGATACATTCATGCGAATGAATTAGAATGGATCATATGAAAGAATTAGATTGGATTGTGCGAATGAATTAGAATGGACCGTGCGAATGAATTAGAATGGATCGTATGAACGAATTAGAATGGATCGTACGAACGAATTAGAATGGATCATATGAACGAATTAGAATGGATCGTACGAATGAATTAGAATGGACACATTCGGACGATCCATTCTAATTCATTCGTACGATCCATTCTTATTCATTTGTACGATCCATTCAAATTCATTCGCATGATCCATTCTAATTCATTCATACGATCCATTCTAATTCATTCTCACGAATGTAACCTTTCTAATTCATTTGTATGATCCATTCTAATTCATTCGTACGATCCATTCTAATCCATTCGTACGATCCATTCTAATCTATTCATACGATCCATTCTAATCCATTCGTACGATCCATTCTAATTCGTTCTCACAAATGTAACCTTTCTAATTCATTTGTACGATCCATTCTAATTCATTCGTACGATCCATTCTAATTTATTCGTATGATCCATTCTAATTCATTCGTACGATCCATTATAATTCATCGCACGAATCCGTTCTAATTCATTCGCACGAATGAATTAGAATGGATACATTCGTGCAAATGAATTAGAACGGATTCGTGCGATGAATTAGAATGGATTCATTCGTGCGAATGAATTAGAATGGATCGTGCGAATGAATTAGAATGGATCGTACGAATGAATTAGAATGGATATATTTGAATGAATAAATTAGAATGGATCGTACGAATGAATTAGAATGGATACATTTGTGCGAATTAATTAGAATGGATCATACAAATAAATTAGAATGGATCGTGCGATTGAATTAGAATGGATCGTACGAATGAACTAAAATGGATCCACCGAATGAGTTAGAATGGATCATACGAATGAATTAGAATGGATCGTACGAAAGAATTTGAATGGATCGTTCGATTGAATTAGAATAGATCGTACGAATGGATTAGAATGGATCGTAAGAATGAATTAGAATGGATCATACAAATGAATTAGAAAGGTTACATTCGTGAGAATGAATTAGAATGGATCGTACGAATGAATTAGAATGGATCATGCGAATGAATTTGAATGGATAGTACGAATGAATTAGAATGGATCGTACGATCCATTCTAATTCATTCTCACAAATGTATCCATTCTAATTCATTCGTATGATCCATTCTAATTCATTCGCATGATCCATTCTAATTCATTCGCACGAATATATCCATTCTAATTCATTCGTACGATCTATTCTAATTCATTCGTACGATCCATTCTAATTCATTCGCACGATCCATTCTAATTCATTCGTACGATCCATTCTAATTCATTCGTACGATCTATTCTAATTCATTCGCACGAATGTAACCATTCTAATTCATTCGTACGATTCATTCTAATTCATTCGTATCAGCTATTCTAATTCATTCGTACGATCCATTCTAATTCATTCATACGATCCATTGTAATTCATTCATATAATCCATTCAGATTCATTCGCACAAATGTATCCATTCAAATTCATTCGTACGATCATTTCTAATTAATTCGCACGATCCATTCTAATTCATTCTCACGAATGTAACCTTTCTAATTCATTTGTACGATCCATTCTAATTCATTCATACGATCCATTCTAATCCATTCGTACGATCCATTCTAATTCATTCATACGATCCATTCTAATTCATTCTCACAAATATAACCTTTCTAATTCATTTGTACGATCCATTCTAATTCATTCGTACGATCCATTCTAATCCATTCGTATGATCCATTCTAATCCATTCGTACGATCCATTCTAATTCATTCGCATGATGGTAACTATTCTAATTCATTCGTACGATCCATTCTAAATCATTCCTACGATCCATTCGAATTCATTCGCACGAATGTATCCATTCTAATTCATTTGCACGATCCATTCTAATTCATTCCTATGATCCATTCTAATTCATTCGTACGATCCATTCTAATTCATTCACTCGAATTTATCCATTCTAATTCATTCGTACGATTCATTCTAATTATTCTTACGATCCATTCTAATGCATTCGTACGATTCATTCTAATTCATTCACACGAATGAATTAGAATGGATCGTGCGAATAACTTAGAATGGATCGTACGAATGAATTAGAATGGATCATGCGAATGAATTAGAATGGATCGTACGAATGAGTTAGAATGGATCGTACGAATGAATTAGAATGGATACATTTGTGCGAATGAGTTAGAATGGATCGTACGAATGAATTAGAATGGATACATTTGTGCGAATGAGTTAGAATGGATCATAATAATGAATTAGAATGGATCGTATGAATAAATTAGAATGGATCATACGAATGAATTAGAATGGATCGTGCGAATGAATTAGAATGGATTGTACGAATGAATTAGAACGGATACGTTCGAGCGAATGAAATAGAATAGATCGTAGGAATGAATTAGAATGGATCATATGAATGAATTAGAATGGATCGTGCGAATGAATTAGAATGGATCGTGCGAATAAATTAGAATGGATTGTACGAATGAATTAGAATGGATACATTCGTGCGAATGAATTAGAATGAATCGGACGAATGAATTAGAATGGATCGTACGATTCATTCTAATTCATTCGTACGATCCATTCTAATGCATTCGTACGATTCATTCTAATTCATTCTCACGATCCTTTCTAATTCATTCGTACGATCTATTCTTATTTATTCATACGATCCATTCTAATTCATTCGCACAATCCATTCTAATTCATTTGTACGATCCATTCTAATTCATTCGTATGATCCATTCTAACTCATTCGGTGGATACATTCTAATTCATTCGTACGATCCATTCAATTTCATTCGCACGATCCATTCAAATTTATTCGTACGATCCATTCTAGTTCATTCGTACGATCTATTCAAATTCATTCACACGAATGTAACCATTCTAATTTATCCGTACGATTCATTCTAATTCATTCGTATAAGCTATTCTAATTCATTCGTACGATCCATTCTAATTCATTCGTACGATCCATTATAATTCATTCATACAATCCATTCAGATTCATTCGGACAAATGTATCCATTCAAATTCATTCGTACGATCCATTCTAATTAATTCGCACGATCCATTATAATTCAGTCGTATGAATGTATCCATCTTAATTCATTCGTACGATCCATTCTAATTCATTCGTGCGATCTAATTCATTCATATGATCCATTCTAATTCATTCGTACGATCGATTCTAATTTATTCGCACGATCCATTCTAATTCATTCGTACGATCCATTCTAATTCATTCGTATGATCCATTCTAATTTATTCGTTCAAATATATCCATTCTAATTCATTCGTACGATCCATTCTAATTCATTCGCACGATCCATTCTAATTCATTCGCACGAATGTATCCATTCTAATTCATTTGCACGATCCATTCATTCCTATGATCCATTCTAATTCATTCGTACGATCCATTCGAATTCATTCGTACGATCCATTCTAATTCATTCGTATGATCCATTCTAATTCATTCGTATGATCTATTCTAATTCATTCACACAATCCATTCTAATTCATTCGCACGAATGTAGCCATTCTAATTCATTCGTGCGATGAATAAGAATGGATCGTGCAAATGAATTAGAATGGATCATAGGAATGAATTAGAATGGATCGTGCAAATGAATTAGAATGGATACATTTGTGCGAATGAATTAGAATGGATCGTAGGAATTAATTAGAATGGATCATACGAATGAATTAGAATGGTTACATTATAATTCATTCGTACGCTCCATTGTTATTCATCGCACAAATGTATCCATTCTAATTCATTTGTACGATCCATTCTAATTCATTCGTACGATCCATGCTAATTCATTCCTATGATCCATTCTAATTCATTCGTACGATCCATTCTAATTCATTCGCTCGAATGTATCCAGTCTAATTCATTCGTACTATCTATTCTAATTCGTTCATACGATCCATTCTAATTCGTTCGCACGATCCATTCTAATTCATTCGTACGATCTATTCTAATTCATTCGCCTGATCCATTCTAATTCATTCCTATGATCCATTCAAATTCATTTGCACGATCCATTATTATTCATCGCACGAATGAATTAGAATGGATACATTCGTGCGAATGAATTAGAATGGATTGTGTGAATGAATTAGAATGGATCATGCAAATAAATTAGAATGGATCATAGGAATGAATTAGAATGGATCATAGGAATGAATTAGAATGGATCGTACGAATGAATTAGAATGGATCATGCGAATGAATTAGAATGAATCGTAGGAATGGATTAGAATGGATCGTACGAATGGATTAGAACGCATTGTACGAATGAATTGGAATAGATACATTTGTGCGAATGAATTAGATTGCATCGTACGAATGAATTTGAATAGATTGTACGAATGAATTAGAATGGATTGTACGAATGAACTAGAATGGATCATGCGAATGAATTAGAATAGATCGTACGAATGAATTAGAATGGATCGTGTGAACGAATTAGAATGGATCGTATGAACGAATTAGAATGGATCGTACGAATGAATTAGAATGGATACATTCGAGCGAATGAATCAGAATGGATCGTACGAATGAATCCATTCTAATTCGTTCTGATTCATTCACACAATCCATTCTAATTCATTCGCACGAATGTATCCATTCTAATTCATTCGTGCGATGAATAAGAATGGATCGTGCAAATGAATTAGAATGGATCATAGAAATGAATTAGAATGGATCGTGCAAATGAATTAGAATGGATATATTCCTGCGAATGAATTAGAATGGATCTTAGGAATGAATTAGAATGGATCGTACGAATGAATTAGAATGGTTACATTCTAATTCACTCGTACGCTCCATTCTTATTCATCGCACAAATGTATCCATTCTAATTCAATTGTATGGTCCATTCTAATTCATTCATACGATCCATTCTAATTCATTCCTATGATCCATTCTAATTCATTCGTACGATCCATTCTAATTCATTCGCTCGAATGTATCCATTCTAATTCTTTCGTACGATCCATTCTAATTCGTTCATACGATCCATTCTAATTCGTTCGCATGATCCATTCTAATTCATTCGTACGATCTATTCTAATTCATTCACATGATCCATTCTAATTCATTCGTACGATCCATTTTAATTCATTCGAATAATCCATTCAAATTCATTCGTACGATGCAATCTAATTCATTCGCACAAATGTATCTATTCTAATTCATTCGTACAATGCGTTCTAATCCATTCGTACGATCCATTCTAATCCATTCGTACGATTCATTCTAATTCATTCGCATGATAAGTTCTAATTCATTCGTACGATCCATTCTAATTCATTCGTACAATCCATTCTAATCCATTCGTATGATCAATTCTAATTCATTCGCACGATCCATTCTAATTCATTCTCACGAATGTAACCTTTCTAATTCATTTGTATGATCCATTCTAATCCATTCGTACGATCCATTCTCATCCATTCGTACGATCCATTCTAATCCATTCGTACGATCCATTCTAATTCATTCGCTCGAATGTATCCATTCTATTTTATTCGTACGATCCATTCTAATCCATTCGTACGATCCATTCTAAACCATTCGTACGATCCATTCTAAATCATTCGCACGAATGTAACCATTCTAATTCATTCATACGATCCATTCTAATTCATTCGCACAATCCATTCTAATTCATTCCTACGATCCATTCTAATCCATTCGTACGATCCATTCTAATTCATTCGTACGATCTATTCTAATTCATTCTCATAAATGTAACCTTTCTAATTCATTTGTACGATCCATTCTAATTCATTCGTACGATCCATTCAACTCCATTCATACGATCCATTCTAATCCATTCGTACGATCCATTCTAATTCATTCGCACGAATGTAACCATTCTAATTCATTCATACGATCCATTCTAATTCATTCCTACGATCCATTCTAATTCATTCGCACGAATGTATCGATTCTAATTCATTTGCACGATCCATTCTAATTCATTCCTATGATCCATTCTAATTCATTCGTACGATCCATTCTAATTCATTCGCTCGAATGTATCCATTCTAATTCATTCGTACGATCCATTCTAATTCGTTCATACGATCCATTCTAATTCGTTCGTATGATCCATTCTAATTCATTCGTACGATCCATTATAATTCATTCATACGATCCATTCTAATTCATTCGCACGATCCATTCTAATTCATTCGCACAAATGTATCCATTCTAATTCATTCAAATGATCCATTCTAATTCATTCGTACGATCCATTCTAATTCATTTGCACAAATGTAACCTTTCTAATTCATTTGTATGATCCATTCTAATTCATTCGTACGATCCATTCTAATCCATTCGTACGATCCATTCTAATCTATTCGTACGATCCATTCTAATCCATTCGTACGATCCATTCTAATCCATTCGTACGATCCATTCTAATTCATTCGCACTATCCATTCTAATTCATTCGTACGATCCATTCTAATTCATTCGTATGATCCATAATATTTCATTCGTATGATCCATTCTAATTCATTCGTACGATCCATTCTAATTCATTCGTACGATCTATTCTAATTCATTCGCATGATCCATTCTAATTCATTTGTATGATCCATTCTTATTCATTCATACGATCTATTCTAATTCATTCGCACGATCCATTCTAATTCATTCGCACGATCCATTCTAATTCATTCGTACGATCCATTCTAATTCATTTGTACGAATGCATTAGAATGGATCGTATGAATAAATTAGAATGGATCGTACGAAAGAATTAGAATGGATCGTATGAATGAATTAGAATGGATCGTACGAATGAATTAGAATGGATACATTCGTGCGAATGAATTAGAATGGATTGTACGAATGAATTAGATTGGATCGTACGAATAAATTAGAATGGATACATTCGTGTGAATGAATTAGAATGGATTGTGCGAATGAATTAGAACGGATTGTGCGAATGAATTAGAATGGATCGTGCGAATGAATTAGAATGGATCATACGAATGAATTAGAATGGATCATAGGAATGAATTAGAATGGATCGTGCAAATGAATTAGAATGGATCGTACGAATGAATTAGAATGGATCGTACGATCCATTCTAATTCATTCTCACAAATGTATCCATTCTAATTCATTCATATGATCCATTCTAATTCATTCGCACGATCCATTCTAATTCATTCGCATGAATATATCCATTCTAATTCATTCGTACGATCTATTCTAATTCATTCATACGATCCATTCTAATTTTTTCGTATGATCCATTCTAATTCGTTCGTACGATCCATTCTAATTCATTCGCACGATCCATTCTAATTCATTTGTACGATCCATTGTAATTCATTCGTATGATCCATTCTAATTCATTCGTACAATGCGTTCTAATTCATTCGCTCGAACGTATCCATTCTAATGCATTCGTACGATTCATTCTAATTCATTCGCACGATCCATTCTAGTTCATTCGTACAATCCATTCTTATACATTCATACGATCCATTCTAATTCATTCGCACAATCCATTCTAATTCATTCATACGAATTAGAATGGATCGTATGAACGAATTAGAATGGATCGTACGAATGCATTAGAATGGATACATTCGAGCGAATGAATTAGAATGGATCGTACGAATGAATTAGAATGGATCGTACAAATGGATTAGAATGGATCGTACGAATGAATTAGAATGGATCGAATGAATGAATTAGAATGGATACATTCGAGCAAATGAATTAGAATAGATCGTAGGAATGAATTAGAATGGATCGCGCGAATGAATTAGAAAGGATCGTACGAATGAATTAGTATGGATATATTTGTGCGAATGAATTAGAATGGATCGTACGAATGGATTAGAATGGATCGTACGAATGGATTAGAATGGATAGTACGAATGGATTAGAATGGATCATACAAATGAATTAGAAAGGTTACATTCGTGAGAATGAATTAGAATGGATCGTACGAATGAATTAGAATGGATCATGCAAATGAATTTGAATGGATTGTACTAATGAATTAGAATGGATCGAACGAATGAATTAGAATGGATACATTCGAGCGAATGAATTAGAATAGATCGTAGGAATGAATTTGAATGGATCATACGAATGAATTAGAATGGATCATGCGAATGAATTAGAATGGATTGTACGGATGAATTAGAATGGATACATTCGTGCGAATGAATTAGAATGGATCGTATGAATGAATTAGAATGGATCGTGCGAATGAAATAGAATAGATCGTAGGAATGAATTAGAATGGATCATACGAATGAATTAGAATGGATCGTACGAACGAATTAGAATGGATCGTACGAACGAATTAGAATGGATCATACGAATGAATTAGAATGGATCGTACGAATGAATTAGAATGGATACATTCGTGCGAATGAATTAGAATGTATCATATGAATGAATTAGACTGGATCGTACGAATAAATTAGAATGGATACATTCATACGAATGAATTAGAATGGATCGTACGAATGAATTAGAATGGATCGTATGAATGGATTAAAATGGATCATACGAATGGATTAGAATGGATCGTACGAATGAATTAGAAAGATTACATTCGTGAGAATGAATTAGAATGGATCGTACGAATGAATTAGAATGGATTATGCGAATGAATTTGAATGGATTGTACGAATGAATTAGAATGGATCGAACGAATGAATTAGAATGGATACATTCATGCAAATGAATTGAATGGATCGT
The DNA here is from genome assembly GCA_947650365.1 of Chamaelirium japonicum. Classification (NCBI taxonomy): domain Eukaryota; kingdom Viridiplantae; phylum Streptophyta; class Magnoliopsida; order Liliales; family Melanthiaceae; genus Chamaelirium; species Chamaelirium japonicum. The sequence goes on along the minus strand of CANTAL010000070.1, from coordinate 453,616 downwards.
ACGAATGAATTAGAATGGATCATACGAATGAATTAGAATGGATCGTACGAATGGATTAGAATGGATCGTACGAATGGATTAGAACGCATTGTACGAATGAATTAGAATAGATACATTTGTACGAATGAATTAGAATAGATCGTATGAATGGATTAGAATGGATCGTGCAAATGAATTAGAATGGATACATTTGTGCGAATGAATTAGAATGGATCATAGGAATAAATTAGAATGGATCGTACGAATGAATAAGAATGGATCATGCGAATGAAATTGAATGGATCGTACGAATGAATTTGAATGGATCGAACGAATGAAATAGAATGGATCGTGCGAATGAATTAGAATGGATACATTCGTGCGAATGAATTAGAAAGGATCGTACAAATAAATTAGAATGGATCGTACGAATGAATTAGAATGGATCGTAGGAATGAATTAGAATGGATCGTACGAATGAATTAGAATGGTTACATTCGTGCGAATGAATTAGAATAGATCGTACGAATGGGTTAGAATGGATCATACGAATGGATTAGAATGGATCGTACGAATGAATTAGAATGGATCATACAAATGAATTAGAAAGGTTACATTTGTGAGAATGAATTAGAATGGATCGTACGAATGAATTAGAATGGATCGTACGAATGAATTAGAATGGATCGTACAAATGAATTAGAAAGGTTACATTTGTGAGAATGAATTAGAATGGATCGTACGAATGAATTAGAATGAATCGTACGAATGGATTAGAATGGATCGTACGAATGAATTAGAATCGATCGTACGAATGCATTAGAATGGATACATTCATGTGAATGAATTAGAATTGATCGTACGAATGAATTAGAATGGATTGTGCGAATGAATTAGAATGGATCGTAGGAATGAATTAGAATGGATCGTGCGAATGAATTAGAATGGATCATACGAATGAATTAGAATGGATACATTTGTGCGAATGAATTAGAATGGATCGTACGAATGAATTAGAATAGATCGTACGAATAAAATAGAATGGATCATACGAATGAATTAGAATGGATCGTACAAATGAATTAGAATGGATACATTTGTGCGATGAATAAGAATGGAGCGTAAGAATGAATTAGAATGGAGCGTATGAATGAACTAGAATGGATACATTCGTGCGAATGAATTAGAATGGATCATATGAAAGAATTAGAATGGATCGTGCGAATGAATTAGAAAGGATCTTACGAATGAATTAGAATGGATATATTCATGCGAATGAATTAGAATGGATCGTACGAATGAATTAGATTGGATCGTACGAATAAATTAGAATGGATACATTCATGCAAATGAATAAGAATGGATCGTACTAATGAATTAGAATGGATCATACGAATGAATTAGAATGGATCGTACGAATGAATTAGAATGGATCATATGAATGAATTAGAATGGTTACATTCGTGCGAATGAATTAGAATGGATCGTACGAATGGATTAGAATGGATCGTATGAATGGATTAGAATGGATCGTATGAATGAATTAGAATGGATACATTCATGCGAATGAATTAGAATGGATCATACGAATGAATTAGAATGGATTGTGCGAATGAATTAGAATTGATCATACTAATGAATTAGAATGGATCGTACGAATGAATTAGAATGGATACATTCGTGCGAATGAATTAGAATGGATCGTATGAATGAATTAGAATGGATCGTGCGAATGAATTAGAATGGATCGTACGATGCAATCTAATTCATTCTAATTCATTCGTACATTCGTACGATCCATTCTAATTCATTCGTACAATCCATTCTAATTCATTCGTACGATCCATTCTAATTCATTTGCACAAATGTATCCGTTCTAATTCATTTGTACGATCCATTCTAATTCATTCGCACGATCCATTCTAATTCATTCGTACGATCCATTCTAATTCATTCGCATGATCCATTCTAATTCATTCGTACGATCCATTTTAATTCATTCGCACGATCCATTCTAATTCATTCGTACGATCCATTCTAATCCATTCGTACGAAAGTAACCATTCTAATTCATTCGTACGATCCATTTTAATTCATTCGCATGAATGTAACCATTCTAATTCATTCGTACGATCCATTCTAATTCATTCCTACGATCCATTCTAATCCATTCTCACAAATGTAACCTTTCTAATTCATTTGTACGATCCATTCTAATTCATTCATACGATCCATTCTAATCCATTCGTACGATCCATTCTAATCCATTCGTACGATCCCTTCTAATTCATTCGCACGAATGTAACCATTCTAATTCATTCGTACGATCCATTCTAATTCATTCCTACGATCCATTCTAATTCATTCGAACGAATGTATCCATTCTAATTCATTTGCACGATCCATTCTAATTCATTCCTACGATCCATTCTAATTCATTCGTACGATCCATTCTAATTCATTCGCTCGAATGTATCCATTCTAATTCATTCGTACGATCCATTCTAATTCGTTCGTACGATCCATTCTAATTCGTTCGTACGATCCATTCTAATTCATTCGTACGATCCATTCTAATCCATTCGTACGATCCATTCTAATTCATTCGTACAAATTAATTAGAATGGATCGTATGAATAAAAAAGAATGGATCGTACGAATGAATTAGAATGGATCGTGCTAATGAATTAGAATGAATCGTACGAATGAATTAGAATGGATACATTCGTGCGAATGAATTAGAATGGATCGTACGAATGGATTAGAATGGATCGTACGAATGAATTAGAATGGATCATACAAATGAATTAGAAAGGTTACATTTATGAGAATGAATTAGAATGGATCGTACGAAGGAATTAGAATGGATCGTACGAATGAATTAGAATGGATACATTCGTGCGAATGAATTAGAATGGATCGTAGGAATGAATTAGAATGGATCGTACGAATGAATTAGAATGGTTAAATTCGTGCCAATGAATTAGAATGGATCGTGCGAATGAATTAGAATGGATCGTGCGAATGAATTAGAAAGGATCGTACGAATGAATTAGAATGGATATATTCGTGCGAATGAATTAGATTGCATCGTACGAATGAATTTGAATGGACTGTACGAATGAATTAGAATGGGTCGTACGAATGAATTAGAATGGATCATGCGAATGAATTAGAATAGATCGTACGAATGAATTAGAATGGATCGTACGAATAATTTAGAATGGATCGTGCGAATGAATTAGAATGGATCATATGAATGAATTAGAATGGATCCACCGAATGAGTTAGAATGGATCATGCGAATGAATTAGAATGGATCGTACGAATGAATTAGAATGGATACATTCGTGCGAATGAATTAGAATGGATCGGACGAATAAATTAGAATTGATCGTGCGAATGAATTAGAATGGATCATACGATTGAATTTGAATGGATCGTACGAATAAATTTGAATGGATACATTTGTGCGATGAATAATAATGGAGCGTACGAATGAACTAGAATGGAGCGTACGAATGAACTAGAATGCATACATTCGTGCAAATGAATTAGAATGGATTGCACGAATGAATTAGAATGGTTACATTCGTGCGAATGAATTAGAATGGATCATACGAATGAATTAGAATGGATCGTGCGAATGAATTAGAATGAATCGTACGAATGAATTAGAATAGTTCGTTCGAATAAATTAGAATGGATCATACGACTGAATTAGAATAGATATATTCATGCGAATGAATTAAAATGGATCGTACGAATATATTAGAATGGATCGTGCGAATGAATTAGAATGGATCGTATGAATAAATTAGAATGGATCGGACGAATGAATTAAAATGGATACATTTGTGCGAATTAGAATGGATCGTACGAATATATTAGAATTAGATCGTACGAATGAATTAGAATAGATCGTACGAATGAATTAGAATGAATCATACGAATGCATTAGAATGGATCATACGAATGGATTAGAATGGATCGTACGAATGGATTAGAATGGATCGTACGAATGGATTAGAATGGATCATACAAAATACAAATGAATTAGAAAGGTTTCATTCGTGAGAATGAATTAGAATGGATCATACGAATGAATTAGAATTGATCGTACGAATGAATTAGAATGGATACATTCGAGCGAATGAATTAGAATGGATCATACGAATGAAATAGAATGGATCATAGGAATGAATTAGAATGGATCGTGCAAATGAATGGATACATTCGTGCGAATGAATTAGAATGGATCATACGAATGAATTAGAATGGATCGTACGAATGAATTAGAATGGATTGTGCAAATGAATTAGAATGGATCGTATGAATGAATAAGAATGGATCGTACGAATGAATTAGAATGGATCATGCGAATGAATTAGAATGAATCATACGAATGCATTAGAAGGGATCGTACGAATGAATTAGAATGAATCGTACGATCCATTCTAATTCATTCGTCCGATCCATTCTAATTCATTCGCACGAATGTATCCATTCTAATTCATTCGTACAATCTATTCTAATTCATTCGCACGATCCATTCTAATTCATTCGTATGATCCATTCTAAGTCATTCCTACGATCTATTCTAATTCATTCGCTCGAATGTATCCATTCTAATTCATTCGTACGATCCATTCTTATTCATTCGTACAATCCATTCAAATTCATTCGCATGATCCATTCTAATTCATTCGTACGATCCATTCTAATTCATTCTCACGATCATTTGTACGATCAATTCTAATTCATTCGCACGAATGTATCCATTCTAATTCATTCGTATGATCCATTCTAATTCATTCGCACGATCCATTCTAATTCATTCGTACGATCCATTCTAATTCGTTCGTATGATCCATTCTAATTCATTCGCACGATCCATTCTAATTCATTCTCACGATTGTAACCTTTCTAATTCATTTGTATGATCCATTCTAATTCATTCGTACGATCCATTCTACTCCATTCGTACGATCCATTCTAATTCATTTGCACGATCCATTCTAATTCATTCCTATGATCCATTCTAATTCATTCGTACGATCCATTCTAATTCATTCGCTCAAATGTATCAATTTTAATTCATTCGTACGATCCATTCTAATTCATTCGTACAATCCATTCTAATTCATTTGTATGTATCCATTCTAATTCATTTGTACGATCCATTCTAATTCATTCATACGATCCATTCTAATTCATTCGCACGATCCATTCTAATTCATTCGAACGATCCATTCTAATTCATTCGCACAATCCATTCTAATTCATTCATACGATCAATTCTAATTCATTCACATCAATGTATCCATTCTAATGCATTCGTACGATTCATTCTAATTCATTCGCACAATCCATTCTATTTCATTCATACGATCCATTCTAATTCATTCGTCCGATCCATTCTAATTCATTCGCACGAATGTATCCATTCTAATTCATTCGTACAATCCATTCTAATTCATTCGCACGATACATTCTAATTCATTCGTATGATCCATTCTAATTCATTCCTACGATCTATTCTAATTCATTCACTCGAATGTATCCATTCTAATTCATTCGTTCGATCCATTCTAATTCATTCGTACGATCCATTCTAATTCATTCTCACGAATGTAACCTTTCTAATTCATTTGTATGATCTATTCTAATCCATTCGTACGATCCATTCTAATCCATTCGTACGATCCATTTTAATCCATTCGTACGATCCATTCTAATCCATTCGCACGATCCATTCTAATCCATTCGTACGATCCATTCTAATCCATTCGTACGATCCATTCTAATCCATTCGTACGATCCATTCTAATTCATTCTCACAAATGTAACCTTTCTAATTCATTTGTATGATCCATTCTAATTCATTCGTATGATTCATTATAATCCATTCGTACGATCCATTCTAATCCATTCGTACGATCCATTCTAATTCATTCGCACGAATGTAACCATTCTAATTCATTCGTACGATCCATTCTAATTCATTCCTATGATCTATTCTAATTCATTCGCTCGAATGTATCCATTCTAATTCATTCGTTCGATCCATTCTAATTCATTTGTACGATCCATTCAAATTCATTCGCATAATCCATTCTAATTCATTCGTACGATCCATTCTAATTTATTCTCACGAATGTAACCTTTCTAATTCATTCGTACGATCCATTCTAATTTATTTGCACGAATATACGATCCATTCTAATTCATTCGCACGAATGTAACCATTCTAATTCATTCGTACGATCTATTCTAATTCATTCCTACGATCCATTCTACTTCATTCGTACGATCCATTCTAATTCATTCGTATGATCCATTCTAATTCATTCGCACAATCCATTCTAATTCGTTCTTACGATCCATTCTAATTCGTTCGTACGATCCATTCTAATTCATTCGCACGATCCATTCTAATTCATTCGCACGAATGTATCCATTCGTTCGTACGATCCATTCTAATACATTCACACAAATGTATCCATTTTAATTTATTCGTACGACCCATTCTAATTTATTCATACGATCCATTCTAATACATTCACACAAATGTATCCATTTTAATTTATTCATACGACCCATTCTAATTTATTCATACGATCCATTCTAATTCATTCGCACGATCCATTCTAATTCATTCGTACGATCCATTCTAATTCATTCGCATGAATATATCTATTCTAATTCATTCATATGATCCATTCTAATTTATTCGCACGATCTATTCTAATTCACTCATATAATCAATTCTAATTTATTCGTACGATCCATTCTAATTCATTCGCACGAATGTATCATATGAATGAATTAGAATGGATCATGCGAATGAATTAAAATGGATCGTACAAATGAATTAGAATGGATCTTGCGAATGAATTAAATGGATCGTACGAACGAATTAGAATGGATCGTACAAACGAATTTGAATGGCTCGTATGAACGAATTAGAATGGATCGTACGAATGAATTAAAATGGATACATTCGAGAGAATGAATTAGAATGGATCGTACGAATGAATTAGAATGGATCATAGGAATGAATTAGAATAGATCGTGCAAATAAATTAGAATGGATACATTCGTGCGAATGAATTAGAATGGATCGTAGGAATGAATTAGAATGGATCATACGAATGAATTAGAATGGTTACATTCGTGCAAATGAATTAGAATGGATCGTACGAATGGATTAGAATGGATCGTACAAATGAATTAGAATGGATCGTACGAATGAATTAGAATGGATCGTACAAATGAATTAGAAAGGTTACATTTGTGAGAATGAATTAGAATGGATCGTACGAATGAATTAGAATGGATCGTACGAATGGATTAGAATAGATCGTACGAATGGATTAGAATGGATCGTACGTATGAATTAGAATGGATCATGCAAATTAATTAGAAAGGTTACATTTGTGAGAATGAATTAGAATGGATCGTACGAATGAATTAGAATGGATCGTGCGAATGAATTAGAATGGATTGTAGGAATGAATTAGAATGGATCATATGAATGAATTAGAATGGTTACATTCGTGCGAATGAATTAGAATCGATCGTACGAATAAATTAGAATGGATCGTACGAATGAATTAGAATGGATTGTACGAATGAATTAGAATGGATCATACGAATGAATTAGAAAGGATCGTACGAATGGATTAGAATGGATCGTACGAATGGATTAGAACGCATTGTACGAATGAATTAGAATAGTTACATTTGTACGAATGAATTAGAATGGATCGTATGAATAAATTAGAATGGATATATTTGAACGAATAAATTAGAATGGATCATACGAATAAATTAGAATGGATCGTACGAATGAATTAGAATGTATCGTGCGAATGAATTAGAATCGATCGTACGATCGTACGATCCATTCTAATTCGTTCATACGATCCATTCTAATTCGTTAGTATGATCCATTCTAATTCGTTCGTACGATCCATTCTAATTCATTCGTACGATCCATTCTAATTCATTCACACGATCCATTCTAATTCATTCGTATGATCCATTCTAATTCATTCTTTGATCTATTCTAATTCATTCGCTCGAATGTATCCATTCTAATTCATTCGTTCGATCCATTCTAATTCATTCGTACGATCCATTCAAATTCATTCGCATGATCCATTCTAATTCATTCGTACGATCCATTCTAATTCATTCTCACGAATGTAACCTTTCTAATTCATTTATATGATCCATTCTAATTCATTCGTACGATACATTTGTGCGAATGAATTAGAATGGATCATACGATTGAATTTGAATGGATCGTACGAATAAATTAGAATGGATACGTTTGTGCGATGAATAAGAATGGAGCGTACAAATGAATTAGAATGGAGCGTACGAATGAACTAGAATGGATACATTCGTGCGAATGAATTAGAATGGATCATATGAAAGAATTAGAATGGAACGTACGAATGAATTAGAATGGATATATTTATGCGAATGAATTAGAATGGATCGTACGAATGAATATTACTGGATCGTACGAATAAATTAGAATGGATACATTCATGCAAATGAATTTGAATGGATCGTACGAATGAATTAGAATGGAATATACGAATGAATTAGAATGGATCGTACGAATGGATTAGAATGGATCGTACGAATGGATTAGAACGCATTGTACGAATAAATTAGAATAGATACATTTGTGCGAATGAATTAGATTGCATCGTACGAATGAATTTGAATGGATCGGACGAATGAATTAGAATGGATCGTACGAATGAATCAGAATGGATCATGCGAATGAATTAGAATAGATCGTACGAATGAATTAGAATGGATCGTACAAATGAATTAGAATGAATCGTACGATCCATTCTAATTCATTCGTCCGATCCATTCTAATTCATTCACACGAATATATCCATTCTAATTCATTCGTACGATCCATTCTAATTCATTCGCACAATCCATTCTAATTCATTTGTACGAATGTATCCATTCTAATTCATTCGCACGATCCATTCTAATTCATTCGTACGATCCATTCTAATTCATTCGCATGAATGTAACCATTCTAATTCATTCGTACGATCCATTCTAATTCATTCGTACGATCCATTCTAATTCATTCCTACGATCTATTCTAATTCATTCGCTCGAATGTATCCATTCTAATTCATTCGTTCGATTCATTCTAATTCATTCGTACGATCCATTCTAATTCATTTGCATGATCCATTCTAATTCAGTCCTATGATCCAATCTAATTCATTCATACGATCCATTCTAATTCATTCGCTCGAATGTAACCATTCTAATTTATTCGTACCATCCATTGTAATTCATTCGTACGATCAATTCTAATTCATTCTCACGAATGTAACCTTTCTAATTCATTTGTATGTATCCATTCTAATTCATTCGTCCGATCCATTCTAATCCATTCATACGATCCATTCTAATTCATTCGCACGAATGTAACCATTCTAATACATTCGTACGATCCATTCAAATTTATTCCTACGATCCGTTCTAATTCATTCGCACGAATGTATCCATTCTAATTCATTTGCACGATCAATTCTAATTCATTCATATGATCCATTCTAATTCATTCGCACGATCCAGTCTAATTGATTCGCACGATCCATTCTAATTCATTCGCACGAATGTATCCATTCTAATTCATTCGTACGATTCATTCTAAGTAATATGCACAAAGGTATCCATTCTAATTCATTCGTACGATCCATTCTAATTCATTCATACGATCCATTCTAATTCATTCGTACGATCCATTCTAATTCATTCGCACGATCCGTTCTAATTCATTCGTACGATCCATTCTAATTCATTCGCACGAATGTAACCATTCTAATTCATTCGTACGATCCATTCTAATTCATTCCTACGATCCATTCTAATTCATTCGCACGAATGTATCCATTCTAATTCATTTGCACAATCCATTCTAATTCATTCCTATGATCCATTCTAATTCATTCATATGATCCATTCTAATTCATTCGTACGATTCATTCTAATTCATTCGCACGATCCATTCTAATTTATTCGTACGATCCATTCTAATTCATTCGTATGATCTATTCTAATTCATTCGCATGATCCATTCTAATTCATTTGTACGATCCATTCTAATTCATTCGTACAATCCATTCAAATTCATTCGTACGATGCAATCTAATTCATTCGCACAAATATATCTATTCTAATTGATTCGTACAATGAGTTCTAATCCAATCGTATGATCCATTCTAATCCATTCGTACGATCCATTCTAATTCATTCGCACGAATGTAACCATTCTAATTCATTCATATGATCCATTCTAATTCGTTCGTACGATCCATTCTAATTCATTCGTATGATCCATTCTAATTCATTCGTACGATCCATTCTAATTCATTTGCATGAATGTATCCATTCTAATTCATTCGCACGATCCATTCTAATTCAGTCGTATGAATGTATCCATTTTAATTCATTCGTACGATCCATTCTAATTCATTTGTACGATCTATTCTAATTCATTCGTACGATCGATTCTAATTCATTCGCACGATCCATTCTAATTTATTCGTACGATCCATTCTAATTCATTCGTATGATCCATTCTAATTTATTCGTTCAAATATATCCATTCTAATTCATTCGTACGATCCATTCTAATTCATTCGCACGATCCATTCTAATTCATTCGTACGATCCATTCTAATTCATTCGTATGATCAATTCTAATTCATTCGCATGATCCATTCTAATTCATTCGTACGATCCATTCTAATTCATTCACACGAATGTATCTATTCTAACGAATGAATTAGAATGGATACATTCGTGCAAATGAATTAGAATTGATCGGACGAATGAATTAGAATGGATCGTACGAATGAATTAGAATGGATCATATGAATGAATTAGAATAGTTACATTCGTGCGAATGAATTAGAATGGATCGTACGAATGGATTAGAATAGATCGTACGAATGGATTAGAACGCATTGTACGAATGAATTAGAATAGAAACATTTGTGCGAATGAATTAGATTGCATCGTACGAATGAATTTGAATGGATTGTACGAATGAATTAGAATGGATCGTACGAATGAATTAGAATGGATCATGCGAATGAATTAGATTGCATCGTACGAATGAATTTGAATGGATTGTACGAATGAATTAGAATGTATCGTATGAATGAATTAGAATGGATCATGCGAATGAATTTGAATAGATCGTACGAATGAATTAGAATGGATCGTGCGAACGAATTAGAATGGATCGTATGAACGAATTAGAATGGATCGTACGAATGAATTAGAATGGATACATTCGAGCGAATGAATTAGAATGGATCGTACGAATGAATTAGAATGGATCATAGGAATGAATTAGAATGGATCGTGCAAATGAATTAGAATGGATACATTCATGCGAATGAATTAGAATAGATCGTAGGAATGAATTAGAATGGATCGTACGAATGAATTAGAATGGTTACATTCGTGCGAATGAATTAGAATGGATCGTACGAATGGATTAGAAAGGATCGTACGAATGGATTAGAATGGATCGTACGAATAATTTAGAATGGATCGTACAAATGAATTAGAAAGGTTAGATTTGTGAGAATGAATTAGAATGGATCGTACGAATGGATTAGAATGGATCATACGAATGGATTAGAATGGATCGTATGAATGGATTAGAATGGATCGTACGAATGAATTAGAATGGATCATACAAATGAATTAGAAAGGTTACATTCGTGAGAATGAATTAGAATGGATCGTACGAATGAATTAGATTGGATCATGCGAATAAATTTGAATGGATCGTACGAATGAATTAGAATGGATCGAACGAATGAATTAGAATGGATACATTCGAGCGAATGAATTAGAATAGATCGTAGGAATGAATTAGAATGGATCATACGAATGAATTAGAATGGATCATGCGAATGAATTAGAATGGATTGTACGAATGAATTAGAATGGATACATTCGTGCGAATGAATTAGAATGGATCGGACGAATGAATTAGAATGGATCGTTCGAATGAATTAGAATGGATCGTGCGAATGAATTAGAATGAATCGTACGAATGCATTAGAATGGATACATTCGTGCGAATGAATTAGAATGGATCGTACGAATGAATTAGAATGGATCGTGCGAATGAATTAGAATGGATCGTACGAATGAATTAGAATGGATACATACAAATGAATTAGAAAGATTATATTCGTGAGAATGAATTAGAATGAATCGTACGGATGAATTAGAATGGATCGTACGAATGAATTAGAATGGATACATTCGAGCGAATGAATTAGAATCGATCGTACGAATGAATTAGAATGGATCATAGGAATGAATTAGAATGGATCGTGCAAATGAATTAGAATGGATCGTACGAATGGATCGTACGAATGAATTAGAATGGATCATACAAATAAATTAAAAAGGTTACATTCGTGAGAATGAATTAGAATGGATCGTGGGAATGAATTAGAATGGATCGTGCGAATGAATTAGAATGGATCGTACGAACGAATTAGAATGGATCGTACGAATGAATTAGAATGGATCATGCGAATGAATTAGAATGGATCGTACGAATGAATTAGAATGGATACATTCGTGCGAATGAATTAGATTGGATCGTACAAATGAATTAGAATTGATTGTACGAACGAATTAGAATGGATCATATGAACGAATTAGAATGGATCGTATGAATGAATTAGAATGGATACATTCGAGCTAATGAATTAGAATGGATCGTACGAATGAGTTAGAATGGATCATAGGAATGAATTAAAATGGATCATGCAAATGAATTAGAATGGATACATTCGTGCGAATGAATTAGAATGGATCGTAGGAATGAATTAGAATGGATCGTACGAATGAATTAGAATTGTTACATTCGTGCGAATGAATTAGAATGGATCGTACAAATGGATTAGAATGGATCGTACGAATGGATTAGAATGGATCGTACGAATGAATTAGAATGGATCGTACAAATGAATTAGAAAGGTTATATTTGTGAGAATGAATTTGAATGGATCGTACAAATGGATTAGAATGGATCGTACGAATGGATTCGAATGGATCGTACGAATGGATTAGAATGGATCGTACGAATGAATTAGAATGGATTATACAAATGAATTAGAAAGGTTACATTCGTGAGAATGAATTAGAATGGATCGTACGAATGAATTAGAATGGATCATGCGAATGAATTTGAATGGATCGTACGAATGAATTAGAATGGATCGAACGAATGAATTAGAATGGATACATTCGAGCGAATGAATTAGAATAGATCGTAGGAATAAATTAGAATGGATCATACGAATGAATTAGAATGGATCGTGCGAATGAATTAGAATGGATTGTACGAATGAATTAGAATAGATACATTCGTGCGAATGAATTAGAATTGATCAGAGGAATGAATTAGAATGGATCGTACGATTCATTCTAATTCATTCGTACGATCCATTCTAATGCATTCGTACGATTCATTCTAATTCATTCGCATGATCAGTTCTAATTCATTCGTATGATCCATTCTAATTTATTTGCACGAATATACGATCCATTCTAATTTATTCAAAAGAATGTATCCATTCTAATTCATTCGTACAATCCATTCTAATTTATTCATACAAATGTATCCATTCTAATTTATTCGTACGATCCATTCTAATTCATTCGTACGATTCATTCTAATTCATTCGTACGATCCATTCTAATTCATTCGTACGATCCATTATAATTCATTCGCACGAATGTATCCATTCTAATTCATTCGTACAATCCATTCTAATTCATTCGCACAATCCATTCTAATTCATTCGTATGATCCATTCTAATTCATTCCTATGATCTATTCTAATTCATTCGCTCGAATGTATCCATTCTAATTCATTCGTTCGATCGATTCTAATTCATTCGTACGATCCATTCAAATTCATTCGTATGATCCATTCTAATTCATTCGTACGATCCATTCTAATTCATTCTCACGAATGTAACCTTTCTAATTCATTTGTATGATCCATTCTAGTTCATTCGTATGATCCATTCTAATCCATTCGTACGATCCATTGTAATTCATTCATACAATCCATCCAGATTCTTTTGCACAAATGTATCCATTCAAATTCATTCGTACGATCCATTCTAATTAATTCGCACGATCCATTCTAATTCAGTCTTATGAATGTATCCATTTTAATTGATTCGTACGATCCATTCTAATTCGTACGATCCATTCTATTCCATTCGTACGATCCATTCTAATCCATTCGTACGATCCATTCTAATTCATTCGCACGAATGTAACATTCTAATTCATTCATACGATCCATTCTAATTTATTCCTACGATCCATTCTAATTCATTCGTACGATCCATTCTAATTAATTCGCTCGAATTTATCCATTCTAATTCATTCGTACGATCCATTCTAATTTATTCATACGATCCATTCTAATCCATTCATACGATCCATTCTAATTCATTTGTACAATGCGTTCTAATCCATTCTAACGATCCATTCTAATTCATTACGATCCATTCTAATTCATTTGTACGATCCATCCTAATTCATTCGCTCGAATGTATCCATTCTAATTGATTCGTACGATCCATTCTAATTCATTCGTATGATCCATTCTAACTCATTCGGTGGATCCATTCTAATTCATTCGTACGATCCATTCTAATCCATTCGTACGATCCATTCTAATTCATTCGCACGAATGTAACTATTCTAATTCATTCATATGATCGATTCTAATTCATTCGTACGTTCCATTCTAATTTATTCGTATGATCCATTCTAATTCATTCGTACGATCCATTCTAATTCATTTGCATTAATGTATCGATCCATTCTAATTCATTCGTACGATCCATTCTAATTCATTCGCACGATCCATTCTATTTCCTTCGCACACGTACGATGCAATCTAATTCATTCTAATTCATTCGCACGAATGTTTCTAATTCATTCGCACGATCCATTCTAATTCATTCATACGATCCATTCTAATTCATTCGCACGATCCATTCTTATTCATTCATACGATCCATTCTAATTCATTCGCACAATCCATTCTAATTCATTCGTACGATCCATTCTAATTCATTCGTATGATTTATTCTAACTCATTCGGTGGATCCATTCTAATTCATTCGTACGATCCATTCTAATTCATTCGTACAATTCATTCTAATTCATTCGCACGATCCATTCTAATTCATTCGTATAATTTATTCTAATTCATTCCTACGATCTATTCTAATTCATTCGCTAAAATGTATCCATTCTAATTCATTCGTACAATCCATTCTAATTCATTCGCACGATCCATTCTAATTCATTTGTATGATCCATTCTAATTCATTCCTACGATCTATTCTAATTCATTCGCTCGAATGTATCCATTCTAATTCATTCGTACAATCCATTCTAATTCATTCGTACGATCCATTCTAATTCATTCGCACAAATATATCCATTCTAATTCATTCATACGATCCATTCTAATTCGTTCGTACGATCCCTTCAAATTCATTCGTACGATCCATTCTAATTAATTCGCACGATCCATTCTAATTCAGTCTTATGAATGTATCCATTTTAATTGATTCGTACGATCGATTCTAATTCGTAGAATCCATTCTAATCCATTCGTACGATCCATTCTAATCCATTCGTACGATCCATTCTAATTCATTCGCACGAATGTAACCATTCTAATTCATTCGTACGATCCGTTCTAATTCATTCCTACGATCCATTCTAATTCATTCGCACGAATGTATCCATTCTAATTCATTTGCACGATCCATTCTAATTTATTGCTATGATCTATTCTAATTCATTCGTACGATCCATTCTAATTCATTCGCTCGAATGTATCTGTTGGGGGTAGCTGAAATCCGTCCAGGAGTTGGAGCCCTCATCCGAATAAGCTCGCCTCCTAGCTCGCCAACAGCCCGCCCCTAGCTCCCCGCGCTCGATACCAGTTCCCCCTTACCTACGGATCTCATAGACCCAAGGATTCCAAGGGATGGGGAACTCGCCCAGGAGCTCGCCCCCCCCCCCCCCCCCCCCCCCCCCCCCCGTGCTCACCAAGTCATCTTGACAGGGAGCGAGATCCACATTGGGCTGAAGGGGCCTTAGGCAAAGAGCTCGCTCAGGAGCTCGCCCAAGCTCGCTCAAGAGCTCGCCTAAACTCGTTCAGGAGCTCGCCTAAGCTCCCTCAAGAGCTCGCTCAGGAGCTCGCCTAAACTCGCCCAGGAGTTCGCCACCCCTGCTCGCCGAATCACCTTGACAGGGAGCGAGATCCACATTGGGCTGAAAGGGCCTTAGGCTAAGAGCTCGCTAAGGAGCTCGCCCAAGCTCACTTAGGAGCTCGCCCTAGCCCACTCCAGAGCTCGCCCAAGCTCGCCAAGACTCCCCTGTTTATCGAAGAGGTCGCTCCTGCGAGGTCTGACTCTTGATAGATGTGGAAGAGAAGGCGGAGCGACGGAGGTCGAGCTCGCCGTGGTTTCCCACCTGAGGTCGCCCACAATAGAGCAGCATGAAGGGTTGCCAGGTGTCAAAACCCCACTGAAGCAACGTGGATGATTGTAGTCCACGGAAGCCCGCTAGAGTCAGTTTTGAGACCTCCCAGACTTGAATATTCTAGAAGAGCCACCTGGCAGCAACAAGAAAGATGCTCTCCCCCACTCAAACCGCCTGGCAGGCTCGACGACAAAGAATATCAGAAGCGCGAGTACCAAGGACCGTCAGAGACCCACACGAGCCAGAACGTGGGGGTCTAGAAGGCGCTGAAAAGAATCTCCACGTGTCAGGCAACGGTAGGTCGCCAATGTCTATAAATGCCCACCCCCAGGCTCCAAAGTACAGGTTCGAAATCCTCATCCCTACCACTTTCGTCTACTATAGCTCGCCGTTGAGCACCCGAGACTGACTTGAGCGTCGGAGGGTCTGCGCTCCTAAGGGAGCCAGCCGTTCTTACGCTTTTTCTTTGTCTTGCAGGTACGCCGCACGGGCCAGCGAAAAATACCCCCAAACATTTGGCGCCGTCTGTGGGATCCTTTCGACTGGTTCCGGCGAGAATGCCCACGACCACGTAGTGGAACGCCGGGGGCTCTCGTAACCCAAAGATGGCTCCGTCGATGAGGGGACGCAGGCGACCGAGGACCCGTGCGAGGTCCGCACGCAGCGAACCTCCTACTGAGACCCCTTAGCCCCCTGTCCCTCTCAGCGACCAGCTCCTGCTGGAGGTATTGGCCACTCAGCGAGCGATGTTGGAGGAACTGACGCGACTGCGTCAGGTTCCGGCGGCCAGCCAACGGTCCGGGCCGACGAAGACGGCATCTCCGGTGCGACCACCAGCTTCAACATCGCGCCCGCCCACGACCATTCCGGCTCGACAGGTTTCCCACCGGGAACCCCCGGTCGAGAGAGCGACCGTGCGCGGGGTGCCGGAAACCCCGCTTACGAGATTGCAAAGGCTGGTGACCCAGCGGTCAAGCAACAAGGCGACCTCACAAGCAACCATTCCCCGACGTCGCGACAGAAGCGCCGATTCAGAGGAATCTGAGGTGAGATCTCTGGAGAGAGACCGCGACCCGCATCATCGGCGACGGGGGAGGGAGCCCGTGGTGGCTTTGCCGCATGGAGCTCACGAGGCAACTGCTTCTCATCGACCCGCTATCGTACCAAAAGAGCCCATAGATCGATGACGAGAAGGTCGCTCTGCAGGAACCCCCTCAGATCGCCATGGGGGAGGGCCCCGAGGGAGCGTGCATGACCGCGTAGGACCTGCGCAGCCGCCTCTGGGAATTATCCCCGGGCACTGGCAGCGACTTAACGCGCCTGTAGACCTGCTGGAGGACCTCGCCGCCCACGGAGGTAGCTCGCCCTTCACGAGTGAGGTGCACCAAGGAGGTTTCCCCCACCATTGGACCCCGCCCAAGTTCGTACTGTTCGATGGATCACAAGATCCAGTCGACCACCTCTTGGCTTACCGGAAGCTGTTATTCTTCCGAGACCAAGATCATGTTTTGTGCCGGGCTTTCCCGAGTAGCTTGACGGGCTCGGCGCTAAACTGGTTCCATAAATTACCATCGGGCACCATTCTGGACTTCCCGACCCTCTCCAGATTGTTTCTGGAGCAGTACCGCTGCAACAGGTAACCCCCTAAGAGGATTGAGTCCCTTTTCACCTTGGCTATGGGAGCCCACGAAACCCTCCGAAGTTTCGAGACGTGTTTTCGAAGTGCCTACCTCGCTCTGGAGGACGCAGTCGGTCAAGATCGCACGACGGTGAGCGCTTTCCGGAATGCACTCCCCGAGGGAAGCAAACTTCACGACGCGCTGGTGATCAAAGATCCCCGCACGATGGTCGAGCTCTTCGCCCTTGTCCAGTAATACATCAAACTCGAAGATGCGGTGTTAGACCGAAAGGGTAAGGTAGTCGAGCAGCGACCTCCTCCGGCCCTGCGACCTCTCGTCGTTAAAGCCGTGGAGAGGCGGGAGGCGCCACCGGCGGTACCTTTGCCCGGACCGCCCGCAGCTCTTGCCGTACAGCCCGCTGAAGACCCCACGGTGGTCGCTGGAAGGCCGGCGAACTGGCGCCTGCCTCCGGGACCCGGGGAGCGGGATTTCACCGTGCTAACCCACTCGCCAGGGCAAGTCTTTTACCAAATCCGGAATTAACCTTATTTTCAGTATCCACCCCCCCTGCAGGTCGGGGAGCCCGGCTCAACCGACAATACAAGGCGGTGTGCCTTTCATCGCAGTCCTGGGCATCACACCAACAGATGCCGGGCTCTGAAGAACCACTTGGAGGACTTGGTCACCCAAGGCCATTTGGATCAGTTCATTTCGCCCCCAAGGAGATTCGAGGTGGTACCGGTGCGAGCTCCTCGAGAGGGAGATCGCCCAGGGCCTACTGAGCCCGCTCTGCCTCCACCCCCACCGGGAGGGCCGGCGGTCTGTCACACCATCAGCGGGCGCCTGAACGGTTCGAGATCCAGCAACGAGGTTTGTCGGCAAGTTAGAGAGATGGAGCGGGCTCAGAAGGTATTCTCTGTTTCTCTAACCCCTGTATTGCTCTAAACGCCAAGGGTGGAAGCTCGAGACTTTATCTGGTTCTCGGAGGAGGACATGGCTGGGGTGGTTACCCCCCACAATGATCCCCTTGTCATACGCCTTATGATGGCGAACATCGAAGTAAGGCGGGTCCTGGTTGACCCAGGAAGTGCCGTAGACATTCTGTTCTTATCGGCCTTCCAGCGAATGGGATTGAGACAAATTGATTTGTCTCCCTCGACGGGCACGCTCAGCGGTTTCACTGGCGAGGTCGCTAAGGTGGCAAGAGAGATAACCCTCACCGTAACGACGGGCCCGGAGGTACGGCAAGTCCGCTTCGCGGTGGTGGATGGGCAGTCCGCTTTCAATGCCATCCTAGGGCGACCTTGGTTGAGGCAGATGAAAGCGGTGTCCTCGCCTAATCACCAGGACCTCAAGTTTCCCACCAACGGAGGGGTCGTGGTAATTCGAGCAGACCAGGTCGCTACTACCAGGTGCGAGCACGATGTCTTTCACCTTACAGATGTGGAGGTCACAGAGGCCAAGAGGCCCGCGCCCTCCTAGCAATTAGCGTCCACCTCGAGCGGGCTCCTCCAAAGCCCGATAGAGGTCTCCTCGCTTAAATCCCTTACTTCACCCCCGGGTGGGAACGGTGTGGATTTTAAGCTCGAGGAGAAAGGTCGCCTGACGGGATCCCAGAGAGGAAGTTTTCCCATTGCCGAGCCGCTGCAAGAAGTCAACATCGGTAGCGAGGGCAGACTGAAGATCGTCCATCTCGGGACCTCGCTAACCAAAGGCGAGGTCCTGGCCCTAACCGACGTACTCAGGGAATACCGTGACGTGTTCGCCTGGAGCTTCGCGGACATGCCAGGGATTGACCCGGAGGTCGCCTGTCATCGTCTGCACACCATGAAAGAATTCCCGTCGGTTAAGCAAAAAGCTCGGCACATACCTGCTGCTAAGTCCATTGCAGTGGCGGCGGAGATAGACAAGCTAGAGCGAGCTGGCTTCATACGCGAGGCGCACTTCCCCGAGTGGATCTCCAATATCGTGGCAGTACCCAAGAAGAGTGGAGCGGTCAGAGTGTTCATCGATTTCTTTGACCTTAATAAAGCATGCCTGAATGACGGATTCCCCCTTCCACGGATAGGCGCGCTGGTCGATGTAGCTGTCGGGTTTTGGGCCTTATCTTTTATGGATGGATATTCGGGGTATAACCAGATACCTCTCCACGTCGAAGATCAGGAAAAGACCGCCTTCTATTCTGGGGCGGGCTACCAGAAGCTTTTCTGCTATCGGGTTATGTCGTTTGGACTGAAGAACGCGGGAACGACCTACCAAAGGTTAGTCACTCAAATGTTTAAAGATCAGATCGGCAGAAATGTCGAAGTTTATGTAGATGACCTCCTGGTAAAGAGTCGAGAGCGAGAAGGGCATGTTGTCGATCTCCGTGAAATCTTCGAAGTGTTGAGAAAGTACCAAATGAGGCTAAACCCGGCAAAGTGCACATTCGGGGTGACTTCTGGGAAATTCCTAGGGTACCTGGTCACCCACCGAGGGATCGAGGCCGACCCTGGGCAAATCCGAGCACTTGTTGAAATGCCCGCACCAAGAACCCGGCAGGAGGTCCAGAGACTGAGCGGACGAATTGTCACGCTAAATCGGTTCATCTCCAAATCCTCAGATAATTGCCGACCTCTTTTCGAGCTACTTCGAAAAGGAGAGAGCATTTGCTGTGATGAAAAGTGTGAGCGTGCCTTTCAAAAGATTAAGGACTATCTGGCAAGCCTGCCAATCCTAGCGGCGCCTAAGGATGGCGCCAAGCTGGGCGTGTACCTGGCGGTCACCGAGAATGCGGTGAGCGGGGTCCTCGTGGTCGAAGAAGCGAAGATAGAGCGGCCTGTCTACTTTGTAAGCCACACCATGCTTCCCGCCGAGCTCCGGTATCGACCAATCGAAAAGGCCGCATTGGCCTTGGTCCTTACCACGAGAAAGCTTCACCCCTACTTCTCGGCGCACACTGTCAAAGTCATCACGGAGCACCCTCTGAAGAGCGCGCTTTCCAGACCCTCGGTAGCCGACAGGCTCTATCGATGGTCCGCCGAGCTCGCTGCCTATGGTTTGGAGTATGTCCCTCGAGTTGCTGTCAAAGGGCAGGCTCTCGCCGATTTCTTGGCGGACTTCCCCATAGAAGAACCTGTCCAGTACCAAGAGTATGTGCCAACTGAGGCACACCCTGGGAAGGCGAGGTTCTTGGACAACCAAGTCGAGCTTCCTCCAACTAAGCATTCAGAGGTAGCGGGCTGGGAATTATTCGTCGATGGATCCTCCAACGTTTCGGGGGCCGGGATAGGGGTCGCACTGATCGCCCCGTCGGTACTTCTTGAGAAATCAGTCCGACTGGATTTTGCTGCTACCAACAACGAGGCAGAGTATGAGGCACTGCTTGCCGGACTAGAGCTCGCTCAAGAAATAGGCGCCAAACGGTTGAAGGTCTTTAGCGACTCCCAGCTGATTATTTGTCAAATCAAAGGAGATTATGCTTCCCGGGATACGCGAATGGCGGGCTACGTGGATTTGGTGAAAGGCAAGGCCGCGGAGTTTGAAAAGATATCCTTCGAGCAGATTCCGCGAGCCGATAACAGGCGGGCTGACGCTTTGGCAAATGCCGCCTCCCTGCTAGGAGGATCGGAAGCCCGCCAGGTTTTCATCGAAGTTCAAAGTCAGTCTCGGCTCCAAGTAGCAGAGCCCGCTGTTACCCAAGTGTCATCCGATGTGTCACCGGGCGGATGGATTGCGCCTATTATTCGTTTTCTCCTGAAGGGCGAGCTTCCGGAAGACAGGGAAGAAGCTCGGTGAATGGAGAAGTGCGATGGCCGCTATCTCATTCGCTGGGATCGTCTCTTTAGGAAATCCTTCGGCGGGCCAAATCTTCGTTGCGTCGAGCACCCCGAAACCGAAGAAGTTTTAAAAGGCATTCACTCGGGCGAGCTGGGCAATCATGCCAGTGGACGGTCTCTGGCTGCGAAAGTCAGGAGATAGGGATATTGGTGGCCCACTCTGGAGCAAGACGCTTTGAAGGTCGCTCAAAGCTGCATCCAATGCCAGAAGCATGCCACGACAAATCACATGCCCGCAGAAGAGCTGCACCCTCTAGCGAGCCCCTGGCCTTTTCAGCAATGGGGACTGGACATTATGGGACCTTTCCCTGTGTCAGCCCGGCAGAAGAAATTCATCTTAGTAGCTATGGACTACTTCACCAAATGGGTGGAAGCGGTCCCGCTAGCTAAGATAGGTGAAAAGCAGGTGAAAGACTTCCTTTGAAAGAATATCTTCTGTCATTTCGGTCTACCCCGTGTGCTTATCACCGACAATAGCTGACAGTTCGACAATCGCTTGATCAAGAACTTTTGTGCTGAGTACAGAGTCGACCTAAGGTTTTCCTCCCCGAGGTATCCCCAAAGCAATGGGCAGGCCGAAGCCACAAATCGTGTAATCCTGGACAACCTCAAGAAGAGGTTGGAAGGAAAGAAGGGACTGTGGGAGCAGGAGCTCGATGGAGTCCTGTGGGCTTATCGCACTACTCCACGTCGCTCAACTAACGAGTCGCCTTTCAGTCTCACTTATGGTTGCGAAGCCATGCTGCCCGTAGAGGCCGAGCTGCCCACGGAAAGAAGGCTTGCGTCGGAGGAGGTTGACAACGACAAACGACTCGTCGACTCCCTCGATCAGCTTGAAGAGAGACGAGAGCGCGCCAACCTGTACCTCGCGGGGTACCGGCAGGAAATAAGGTGCGCATACGACAAAAGAGTCCGCCATCGAGCATTCAAAGCCGGTGACATGGTAATGAGAAAGGTGTTCGCGAACACACAGGAGCCTAATGCAGGGAAGCTCACGGCGAACTGGGAAGGTCCCTATATAGTGCGCGAAGCGCGAGGTCAGGGGGCTTACCAGTTGATGACCGCTGAAGGCGACCTGTTAGAGCGACCTTGGAATGTCTTCCACCTCCGAAAATTCTATGCATAAGACCAGTGGTTTTTCGTAAGTCATTTTCTAAAGAAGTTATGAATGAATGATGGCGGTTTCACTAAAGAGTCAGCCCGGAAGCTCGTCATAGCAAGAGCACGCACAATCTACGGAAAAGAACAGTCTGTCGTTGTGCGGACTTAAAGCAAGACCGGGACCCTCAGAGGCCGCCAGTAGGCGACCTTGAGATTCCCGGGGCAGTCCGCCGTCGTGCGGACTTAAAGCAAGATCGGGATCCTCAGAGGCCGTCAGTAGGCGACTTTGAGATTCCTGGGGTAGTCCGCCGTTGTGCGGACTTAAAGCAATACTGGAATCCTCAGTGGCTGCAAATGAGCGACTTTGAAATTTCAGGGTAGTCCGCTGTTTAGAGGACTCAAAACCTAACCAGGATCCTTCGCGGTCACCTGCCATGAACGGAAGTATCCTGGCGCGAATAAGGGAAACTGGAGAAGGGCGACCACCCTTTCAGGTAGCCCGAACTTCCCTTGCTAACCCCTCTAAGGGCATGTCCAGCGAACAGGACCTTCGGGGGAATTTAACCGGGCAGGGGGCAGCTAGCACTTATTAGTTTTCTTCAAAAATAAAAATGATTTGAGTCTCTGAGTGTAGGGAAATTTTCGTAGTTATTTGGTTCGCTTATCTTTTTCCGGGCTCAGAGACTATATTGGGTTTTAGCGAGCATACCGAGTTTTTCGTTTGCATACCTTTTAAAATAAAATGATTGAATTGAAATAGTTGCCTTGCCCGGGGTATGACCCTCAAGGCCGCTGCGAAGGGTGTTGGAGCCGACTCATGAGCGGACTCGCAGAAAGAAAAGAAACACAGAAAAGTAAGACACAGAGGCGAGCTCAAAAAGATTTATCATTCATTGTTCAAATTACACCCCTGGGGTTACAAAAGATAGAGCCTAGGCTGGGCCCGCACCAGCACCCTCGTCGTTGCCGCGCTTTCTCTTTTTTGACCTTTCGGCCTTATATTTCTCGATGCCGTCCAGCGCGCCCTTCTGGAGGAGCTCGCCCAGCTGCGACTGGAGAGGTTCTCGCTGGGAGTGGAGGTCGCGGCGATGGGCCTCCTTCAGCGCTGCGATCTCGTCCCTGGAGGCCGCCGCTTGGCTGCGAAGCTCGAGAATTTCCCTCTGAGCGGCCTCCTTGGCTTTGGTCGCCTCTTGCAGATCCGCGAGGGTACGGGCACGAGCATCCTCCACCGAGGCTAACGCCGTGGTGAGAGTGGCTGTCCTCTGGCGCAGCTGGGCAACCTCCGTATCAACAGAGGCGGCCTGCTGGCGCAGCCGGTCCACCTCAGCTCGGAGCTCTCCGGATTGGTCCATCTGGCGAAGACGGTGGATGTGCTCGTCTACTCTCCTCTCTGAGTCGTGGAGAGTGTCATCGTAGAGGGCGACCGTATCCCCCGCCACGCCAACGACCTCATCGACGAGAGCCCGGCTGACCCGCTCCACCTACGGCAAGGGGAAACAGTTACAAGAGTTAGAAGAAAGTTAGGGCAAGAAGAAAAATTTGAGACAAAGAAGCGACAAAGGTAATCTTACCTCGATGAGTCGATTGACGAGAACAATATAGGGAGTCCGGGCAAAAATGTTACGCCCCAGGATCTCCCGCATGTAGTGAGCGGCGCGCTCGGGGTCCCCTGAGGAGGAGCCCGCTTGGCTCACCTCGGCTGGGGCAGCTGGGGGAGGCGCAACGGCAGCAGTAGAGGAGGGTTCGGCCCCTTGAGCGCCGGCACCCCCTTCATTGATAGGGGGTGGCGCGTCGGCTCCCTCTTGCCCGAGCAAGTCGGGGTCCGAGGCTTCCGAGCTTGAGCTCGGAAGATCGTCCAGGATGGCCCCCAGGTCCGGAGACCAGTAGACCAGCCCGCCCAGCTCCTCCGGGGGGATAGGAGCTGCGAGAGCGAAGGGCGCGGAGGGAGCAGTGGGCACGGGCGAGCTGGGAGCAGTGGGCACGGGCGCGCTGGAAGCAGCAGGCGCACTGAGAGCCGGTGCAGCGGGCGCACTAGAAGAAATGGGCGCGGGCACGCTGGGAGCAGTAGCAGTGGGCGCGGGCACGCTGGAAGCAGCGGGCGCACTGAGAGCAGGCACAACCGGTGCAGCGGGCGCACTGGAAGCAATGAGCGCGGGCGCGCTGGGAGCAGTAGCAGTGGGCGCAGGCGCGCTGGAAGCAGCGGGCGCGGGCGCGGGCGCGTTGGAAGCAATGGGCGCGGGCGCGCTGGGAGCAGTAGCAGTGGGCGCAGGCGTGCTGGAAGTAGCGGGCGTGCTGGGAGCAGGCGCAGCCGGTACAGAGGGCGTGGGCGCACTAGGAGCAGTGGGCGCGAGCGCGCTGGGAGCAGTGGGCGCGGGCGCGCTGGGTGCAGGCGCAGCCGGTGCCGGGGTCTCGCTCGGAGCGGGCGCCGCCGGTACAGAGGGCGCGGGCGTGCTAGGAGCAGTGGGCGCGGGCGCGCTGGGAGCAGTGGGCGCGGGCACGTTGGGAGCAGGCGCAGCCGGTGCCGGGGTCTTGCTCGGAGCAGGTGCAGGAGGGGTCGAGCTCGGCGGTGCCGGTCCCTCGAAGGGCGGGGGAGGCCCCGCAGTTGCAGGCGCGGGCTCATCTCCCGAATCCCGCTCCTCGTCGTCGGAGCTGGAGGTCGTGCTGAGATCGTCGGCTGATCCCAATCCCGCCTCTGCGAGGGCGGCCTTCCTCCGCTCCTCAAGGACTCGCTGGAAGGTTTCGCGAGCCTCTCGGATGACATTGTCCTCTCCCAACGGGCAGGCAGCAGGAGCTTTCTTCTTCTTCTTCTTCTTCTGCGAGGCGCCCTCCATCTCTGGGGTCATCACCGCAACAAATAAAATTTTAGAAGGGTCACCTGGGAATCCGTGCTTCAACACTTCAGCCATTGGGGACTCCACTTCCGCTATGCTGAGAAGAAGCTCGACGCGCGGATCCTCGGGCTCGACAAAGGTACTGCGACGTCACCGAGGCTCCGGGATTGGGACCCTCGGAGAAATGATAGAAAGGGTGGTCGCCTGACCTGGGGCTATTTCGCGGGCTGGTGGCGGCGGCGGGGCGACGTCCTCCTCACGGAGCATCTCGAGGGTGTCCTTGTCGGCGATCTTGATGGGAGAAGCCTGCTTATTGCCCTTCTTCGCCGAGGTCCCCGCCCCGGAGGTCGCGGGGGCCGCTGTAGAGGTCGCGACAGCACGCCGGGAGACCGCGACCTTCTTCCTCATCACCTTTTGCCGGGTGGTGATGGTTCCGGTCTGGAGATCCTTCCAGAGGAAGGAAAAGTCCGGCGCGAGGACCTTCTCGGGGGTTCGACCCTCGAGGAAGTGCAGAATCGCCTCGTCGAGAGATTTCTCTCAGGCTGCGGTGATGCACTTCTTCCCCTTTGCCCGGTATTTCACGATCTCCTTGTAGACAGGGAGAGGCGGTCTGCCGGGAAGAGAGGGGACGCCCGCGCAAGGACCCCGCCAATCGCCTTCTATCACGAAGGGGTACTGCTTCCAGTACCTATCTTTGTTCTCCACGGCGGAGAACGGAAGCAGCTCGCCAGTGCGGCCAGTGAGATAGAACTGGCCGCAGTCCACCTCGTTGAAGACGGTCCTCAGCTTGAGGAACCATTTCTTCAGGAGGTAGGCGAGGGGGATCCTCACGTTGAGGGCTTCCTCAATTCGAGCAAGCCCATAGAGGATCCCCCATGAGTTTCCCGGAAGCTGGGCGGGGCATAAGCCCGCCAGTTCTAGGAGCTCGCTGGCCAGATGGTTCAAGGGCAGCCGGAGCCCTGACCATATCTGCCCCACGGAGACCGCGGTCCCCGAGAGCGACCTCCCGGAGCTCAGAAGGGGAAGGATGGCGAGCTCTTGGGGGATGCCCACCGTGGTTCGCAGACTATCGGGGATGGGCACACCCCCGATGTCATTAAACCAGACGACGGCGGGCTCCTTCGGAGGCGCCTCTTCCCCTGAGCCCGGAGCTCGCACCGAGATAGGGGCGACATTGAGAGGACCCTCTCGGGAGGACGCAGCAGCAGCGGCAGCTGAAGAAGAAGCAGTAGCAGAGGCCATAAGAGCAGGAAGGCTAAGGCGAGCTAAAAGCATCAAAGGTGAGCTGAAAGCAAAGAAGAAAGGGAGAGCTGTTTTCACGCAGCGGTAAAAATCGCCCCCCATCCCCTATTTATAGACGGGTGAGAGGCAGGTGAATCGGGCCACAGTTAATACTCAAGCGCGCCCAACGAGGAGACACGCTGACGGTTGAAGCGACAGTTTGTCTCTTCCCAATCAGAAGATGCCACGTGGACCACGCGTGGAGAAAGGCTGCGCCGGCGCCGACGCTGTCGTTTACTGACAGAAAGAGGAGCAAATGAGAAGGAGACACGTGTCTCACGCCGATCGGGATCTCATGATGAGATTCATTGTATCAATATCGAGCCACGCACCGCATTTAAGATGAAGTGACCGTCGGGGATTTGGAGCGATACCCCGGTCACAAGATCGCCCAGGGCAGGTGCCCGCAGCTCGCCCGAGGCAGACCCTGACCGCATGTGGCAAGCTCGCACCGGAAGGAGATCGCTCGTGGCTGATGCCCCCGGCCCGCCCGGCGTTTGTGAAATACTGGCAATCAAAACTCTCAGCGCAGATTGCCCACAGCGGGTGCCCGCAGCCCATAGAATCGAGGTCACCAATGACTGGGGCTCCCAGTCCGACCGGCGTGTACAATAAGACTCCTGAGCAAGCGTCCAAGTCCCCTTGGTCGCTCCCTCAGGAGGGGGTAATGTTTGGGGTAGCTAAAATCCGTCCAGGAGTTGGAGCCCTCATCCGAATAAGCTCGCCTCCTAGCTCGCCAACAGCCCGCCCCTAGCTCCCCGTGCTCGACACCAGTTCCCCCTTACCTACGGATCTCATAGACCCCAGGATTCCAAGGTATGGCGAACTCGCCCAGGAGCTCGCCCCCCCCCCCCCCGTGCTCACCAAGTCATCTTGACAGGGAGCGAGATCCACATTGGGCTGAAGGGGCCTTAGGCAAAGAGCTCGGTCAGGAGCTCACCCAAGCTCGCTCAGGAGCTCGCCCAAGCTCACTCAAGAACTCGCCTAAACTCGCTCAGGAGCTTGCCTAAGCTCCCTCAAGAGCTCGCTCAGGAGCTCGCCTAAGCTCGCTCAGGAGCTCGCCTAAGCTCGCTCAGGAGCTCGCCTAAACTCGCCCAGGTGTTCGCCCCCCCTGCTCGCCGAATCACCTTGACAGGGAGCGAGATCCACATTGGGCTGAAAGGGCCTTAGGCTAAGAGCTCGCTAAGGAGCTCGCCCAAGCTCACTCAGGAGCTCGCCCTAGCCCGCTCCAGAGCTCGACCAAGCTCGCTAAGACTCCCCAGTTTATCGAAGAGGTTGCTCCTCCAAGGTCCGACTCTTGATAGATGTGGAAGAGAAGGCGGAGCAACAAAGGGCGAGCTCGCCCTGGTTTCCCACCTGAGGTCGTCCACAATAGAGCAGCATGAAGGGTTGCCAGGTGTCGAAACCCCACTGAAGCTATGTGGATGATTGTAGTCCACGGAAGCCCGCCAGAGTCAGTTTTGAGACCTCCCAGACTTGAATATTCTAGAAGAGCCACCTGGCAGCAACAAGAAAGATACTCTCCCCCACTCAAACCGCCTGGCAGGCTCGACAACAAAGAATGTCAGAAGCGCGAGTACCAAGGACCGTTAGAGACCCACGCGAGCCCGAACGTGGGGGTCTAGAAGGCGCTGGAAAGAATCTCCACGTGTCAGGCAATGGTAGGTCGCTAATGACTATAAATGCCCACCCCCAGGCTCCAGAGTACAGGTTCGAAATCCTCATCCCTACCACTTTCGTCTACTATAGCTCGCCGTTGAGCACCCGAGACTGACTTGAGCATCGGAGGGTCTGCGTTCCTAAGGGAGCCAGCCGTTCTTACGCTTTTTCTTTGTCTTGCAGGTACGCCGCACGGGCCAGCGAAAAATACCCCCAAACAGTATCCATTCTAATTCATTCGTACGATCCATTCTAATTCATTCGTACGATCCATTCTAATCCATTCGTACGATCCATTCAAATTCATTCGTACAATGCGTTCTAATCCATTCGTACGATCCATTCTAATTCATTTATACGATCCATTCTAATTCATTTGTACGATCCATTCTAATTCATTCGCTCGAATGTACCCATTCTAGTTCATTCGTACGATCCATTCTAATTCATTCGTATGATCCATTCTAACTCATTTGGTGGATCCAATATAATTCATTCATACGATCCATTCTAATCCATTTGTACGATCCAGTCTAATTCATTCGCACGAATGTAACCATTCTAATTCATTCATATGATCCATTCTAATTCATTCCTACGATCCATTCTAATTCATTCGTATGATCCATTCTAATTCATTCGTACGATCCATTCTAATTCATTTGCATGAATGTATCGATCCATTCTAATTCATTCGTACGATCCATTCTAATTCATTCGCACGATCCATTCTAATTCCTTCGCACACGTACGATGCAATCTAATTCATTCTAATTCATTCGCACGAATGTTTTTAATTCATTCGCACGATCCATTCTAATTCATTCATACGATCCATTCTAATTCATTCGCACGATCCATTCTTATTCATTCATACGATCCATTCTAATTCATTCGCACAATCCATTCTAATTCATTCGTACGATCCATTCTAATTCATTCATATGATCTATTCTAACTCATTCGGTGGATCCATTCTAATTCATTCGTACAATCCATTCTAATTCATTCGTACAATCCATTCTAATTCATTCGCACGATCCATTCTAATTCATTCGTATGATCCATTCTAATTCATTCCTATGATCTATTCTAATTCATTCGCTCGAATGTATCCATTCTAATTCATTCGTACAATCCATTCTAATTCATTCGCACGATCCAATCTAATTCATTCGTATGATCCATTCTAATTCATTCCTACGATCTATTCTAATTCATTCGCTCGAATGTATCCATTCTAATTCATTCGTACAATCCATTCTAATTCATTCGTACGATCCATTCTAATTCGTTCGCACAAATGTATCCATTCTAATTCATTCGTATGATCCATTCTAATTCGTTCGTACGATCCATTCTAATTCATCCGTACGATCCATTCTAATTAATTCGCACAAATGTATCCATTCTAAATCATTCGTACGATCCATTCTAATTCTTTCGCTCAAATGTATCCATTCTAATTCATTCGTACGATCCATTCTAATTCATTCGTACGATCCATTCTTACTCATTCATACGATCCATTCTAATTCATTCGCACAAATATAACCTTTCTAATTCATTTGTACGATCCATTCTAATTCATTTGTACGATCCATTCTAATCCATTCGTACGATCCATTCTATTCCATTCGTACGATCTATTCTAATTCATTCGCACGAATGTAACCATTCTAATTCATTCGTACGATCCATTCTAATTCATTCCTAAGATCCATTCTAATTCATTCGCACGAATGTATCCATTCTAATTCATTTGCACGATCCATTCTAATTCATTCCAATGATCCATTCTAATTCATTCGTACGATCCATTCTAATTCATTCTCACAAATATAACCTTTCTAATTCATTTGTACGATCCATTCTATTTCATTCGTACGATCCATTCTAATCCATTCGCACGATCCATTCTAATACATTCGCACGATCCATTCTAATTCATTCATACAATCCATTCTAATCCATTCGTACGATCCATTCTAATTCATTCGTACGATCCATTCTAATTCATTCTAACAAAGGTAACCTTTCTAATTCATTTGTACGATCCATTCTAATTCATTCGTACGATCCATTATAATCCATTCGTACGATCCATTCTAATCCATTCGTACGATCCATTCTAATTCATTCGCACGAATGTAACCATTCTAATTCGTTCGTACGATCCATTCTAATTCTTTCGTACGATCCATTCTAATCCATTCGTACGATCCATTCTAAGTCATTCGCACGATCCATTCTAATTCATTCGCACAAATGTATCCATTCTAATTCATTCGTACAATCCATGCTAATTCATTCCCATGATTTATTTTAATTCATTCGTACGATCCATTCTAATTCATTTGTACGATACATTCTAATTCATTCACACGAATGTATCCAGTCTAATTTATTCGTACGATCCATTCTAATTCATTCTCACGAATGTATCATACGAATGAATTAGAATGGATCATACGAACGAATTAGAATGGATCATGCGAATGAATTAGAAAGGATCGTACGAATGAATTAGAATGGATCGTACGAATGGATTAGAATGGATCATAGGAATAAATTAGAATGGATCGTGCAAATGAATTAGAATCGATACATTCGTGCGAATGAATTAGAATGGATTGTACGAATGAATTAGAATGGATTGTAAGAATGGATTAGAATGGATACATTTGTGAGAATGAATTAGAATGGATCGTACAAATGTATCCATTCTAATCCATTCGTACGATCCATTCTAATCCATTCGTACGATCCATTCTAATCCATTCGTACGATCCATTCAAACCCATTCGTACGATCCATTCTAATTCATTCGTATGATCCATTCTAATTCATTCGTATGATCCATTCTAACTCATTCGGTGGATCCATTCTAATTCATTCGTACGATCCATTCTAATTCATTCGCACGATCCATTCTAATTTATTCGTACGATCCATTCTAATTCATTCGCACGATCCATTATAATTCATTCTCACGAATGTAACCTTTCTAATTCATTTGTTTGATCCATTCTAATTAATTCGTACGATCCATTCTAATCCATTCGTACGATCCATTCTAATCCATTCGTACGATCCATTCTAATTCATTCATATGAATGTATCCATTCTAATTAATTCGTACGATCCAGTCTAATTCATTCGTACGATCCATTCTAATTCATTCGCACGAATGTATGCATTCTAATTCATTTGTACGATCCGTTATAATTCATTCGCATGATCCATTCTAACTCATTCGGTGGATCCATTCTAATTCATTCGTACGATCCATTCTAATTCATTCGCACGATCCATTCTAATTTATTCGTACGATCCATTCTAATTCATTCGTACGATCCATTCTAATTCATTCGTATGATAAATTCTAATTCATTCGCACGATCCATTCTAATTCATTCGTACGATCCATTCTAATTCATTCGCACGATCCATTCTAATTCATTCGTCCGATCCATTCTAATTCATTCGCACGAATGTATCCATTCTAATTCATTCGTACAATCCATTCTAATTCATTTGCACGATCCATTCTAATTCATTTGTATGATCCATTCTAATTCATTCCTACGATCTATTCTAATTCATTCGCTCGAATGTATCCATTCTAATTCATTTGCATGATCCATTTAATTCATTCCTATGATCCATTCTAATTCATTCGTTCGAGCGAATGAATTAGAATAGATCGTAGGAATGAATTAGAATGGATCATGTGAATGAATTAGAATAGATCGTACGAATGAATTAGAATGGATCGTACGAATAAATTAGAATGGATCGCGCGAAAGAATTAGAATGGATCGTACGAATGAATTAGAATGGATCCACCGAATGATTTAGAATGAATCGTACGAATGAATTAGAATGGATCGTACAAATGAATTAGATTGGATACATTCGTGCGAATGAATTAGAATGGATCGTATGAACGAATTAGAATGGATTGTATGAATTAGAATGGATATATTTGTGCGAATGAGTAGAATGGATCGTACGAATGGATTAGAATGGATCGTACGAATGGATTAGAATGGATCGTGCAAATGAATTAGAATGGATTGCACGAATGTATCCATTCTAATCCATTCGTACGAATGGATTAGAATGGATCGTACGAATGAATTAGAATGGATCGTGCGAATGAATTAGAATGGATCGTATGAATAAATCAGAATGGATCGTACGAATGAATTAAAATGGATACATTTGTGCGAATGAATTAGAATGGATCATACGATTGAATTAGAATGGATCATACGAATGAATTAGAATGGATCATGCGAATAAATTTGAATGGATCGTACGAATTAATTAGAATGGATCGAACGAATGAATTATAATGGATACATTCGAGTGAATGAATTAGAATAGATCGTAGGAATGAATTAGAATGGATCATACGAATGAATTAGAATGGATCGTGCGAATGAATTAGAATGGATTGTACGAATGAATTAGAATGGATACATTCGTGCGAATGAATTAGAATGGATCGGACGAATGAATTAGAATGGATCGTACGAATGTATTAGAATGGATCATGCGAATGAATTTGAATGGATCGTACGAATGAATTAGAATGGATCGAACGAATGAATTAGAATGGATACATTCGAGCGAATGAATTAGAATAGATCGTAGGAATGAATTAGAATGGATCATACGAATGAATTAGAATGGATCGTACGAATGAATTGGAATGGATCGTGCGAATGAATTAGAATGGATACATTCATGCAAATGAATTAGAATGGATCGTACGAATGGATTAGAATGAATACATTCGAGCGAATGAATTAGAATGGATCGTGCGAATGAATTAGAATGGATTGTACGAATGAATTAGAATGGTTACATTCGTGAGAATGAATTAGAATGGATCGTACGAATGAATTAGAATGGATCGTATGAATGAATTAGAATGGATCGTACGAATGAATTAGAATGGATCGTGCGAATGAATTCGAATGGATACATTCGTGTGAATGAATTAGAATGGATCGTAGGAATGAATTAGAATGGATCGTACGAATGAATTAGAATGGATCGTGCGAATGAATTAGAATGGATACATTCGTGTGAATGAATTAGAATAGATCGTAGGAATGAATTAGAATGGATCGTGCAAATAAATTAGAATGGATACATTCGTGCGAATAAATTAGAATGGATCATAGGAATGAATTAGAATGGATCATTCGAATGAATTAGAATTGTTACATTCGTGCGAATGAATTAGAATGGATCGTACGAATAGATTAGAAAGGATCATACGAATGGATTAGAATGGATCGTACGAATGAATTAGAACGGATCGTACAAATGAATTAGAAAGGTTACATTTGTGGGAATGAATTAGAATAGATCGTACGAATGAATTAGAATGGATCGTACGAATGGATTAGAAAGGATCGTACGAATGGATTAGAATGGATCGTACGAATGAATTAGAATGGATCGTACAAATGAATTAGAAAGGTTACATTCGTGAGAATGAATTAGAATGGATCGTACGAATGAATTAGAATGGATCATGCGAATGAATTTGAATGGATCGTACAAATGAATTAGACTGGATCGAACGAATGAATTAGAATGGATACATTCGAGCGAATGAATTAGAATATATCATAGGAATAAATTAGAATGGATCATAGGAATGAATTAGAATGGATAGTGTGAATGAATTAGAATGGATCGTACGAATGAATTAGAATGGATACATTCGTGTGAATGAATTAGAATAGATCGGACGAATGAATTAGAATGGATGGTACGAATGAATTAGAATGGATCGTACGAATGAATTAGAATGGATCATGCGAATGAATTAGAATGGATCGTACGAATGAATTAGAATGGATCATAGAAATGAATTAGAATGGATCGTGCAAATTCAGTCGCATGATCCATTCGTACGATCCATTCTAATCCATTCGTACGAATGAATAAGAATGGATCGAGCGAATGAATTAGAATAGATCGTAGGAATGAATTAAAATGGATCATACGAATGAATTAGAATGGATCGTGCGAATGAATTAGAATGGATTGTACGAATGAATTAGAATGGATACATTCATACGAATGAATTAGAATGGATCGTACGAATGAATTAGAATAGATCATGCGAATTTGAATTGATTGTACGAATGAATTAGAATGGATCGAACGAATGAATTAGAATGGATAATGCGAATGAATTAGAATAGATCGTAGGAATGAATTAGAATGGATCATACGAATGAATTAGAATGGATCGTGCGAATGAATTAGAATGAATCGTACGAATGAATTAAAATGGATCGTACAAATGAATTAGAATGGATCATGCGAATGAATTAGAATGGATACATTCGAGCAAATGAATTAGAATGGATCGTATGAATGAATTAGAATGGATCATAGGAATGAATTAGAATGGATCGTGCAAATGAATTAGAATGGATACATTCGTGCGAATTAATTAGAATGGATCGTAGCAATGAATTAGAATGGATCGTACGAATGAATTAGAATGGTTACATTTGTGCGAATGAATTAGAACGGATCGTATGAATGGATTAGAATGGATCGAACGAATGAATTAGAATGGATCGTACAAATGAATTAAAAAGGTTACATTTGTGAGAATGAATTAGAATGGATCGTACGAATGAATTTGAATGGTTACATTCGTGCGAATGAATCAGAATGGATCGTATGAATGAATTAGAATGGATCATGCGAATGAATTTGAATGGATCGTACGAATGAATTTGAATGGATCGAACGAATGAATTAGAATGGATACATTCGAGCGAATGAATTAGAATGGATCATATGAATGAATTAGAATGGATCGTACGAACGAATTAGAATGGATCGTACGAACGAATTAGAATGGATCGTACGAATGAATTAGAATGGATACATCCGAGCGAATGAATTAGAATGGATCGTACGAATGAATTAGAATGGATCATAGGAATTAATTAGAATGGATCGTGCAAATGAATTAGAATGGATACATTCGTGCGAATGAATTAGAATAGATCGGACGAATGAATTAGAATGGATCGTACGATTCATTCTAATTCATTCGTACGATCCATTCTAATGCATTCGTACGATTCATTCTAATTCATTCGTACGATCCATTCTAGTTCATTCACACGATCCATTCTAATTCATTCGCTCGAATGTATCCATTCTAATTCATTCGTACGATCCATTCTAATTCGTTCCTACGATCCATTCTAATTCGTTCATATGATCCATTCTAATTCGTTCGTACGATCCATTGTAATTCATTCCTATGATCCATTCTAATTTATTTGCACGAATATACGATCCATTCTAATTCATTCGCACAAATGTATCCATTCTAATTCATTCGTACGACCCATTCTAATTCATTCGTATGATCTATTCTAATTCATTCGCACAAATGTATCCATTCTAATTCATTCGTTCGATCCATTCAAATTCATTCGCATAAATATATCCATTCTAATTCATTCGTACGATCCATTCTAATTCAATCGCACGATCCATTCTAATTCATTCGCACAAATGTATCCATTCTAATTCATTCGTACAATCCATTCTAATTCATTCGCATGATCCATTCTAATTCATTCGTACGATCCATTCTAATTCATTTGTGCGATCCATTCTAATTTATTCGCACGAATGTATTCATTCTAATTTATTCGTACGATCCATTCTAATTTATTTGCACGAATGTAACCATTCTAATACATTCGTACGATCCATTCAAATTCATTCACAAGAATGTATCCATTCTAATTCATTCGCACGATCAACTCTAATTCATTCGTACGATCCGTTCAAATTTATTCATACAATCCATTCTAATTCATTCGTACAATCCATTCTAATTTATTCGTACAAATGTATCCATTCTAATTCATTCGTACGATTCATTCTAATTCATTCGCACGATCCATTCTAATTCATTCGTACGATCCATTCTAATGCATTCGGTCAAATATATCCATTCTAATTCATTCGTACGATCCATTCTAATTCAGTTGCACGATCCATTCTAATTCATTCGTACGATCCATTCTAATTCATTCGTATGATCAATTCTAATTCATTCGTACAATCCATTCTAATTCAGTCGTATGAATGTATCATACGAATGAATTAGAACGGATCAAAGGAATGAATTAGAATGAATCGTGCAAATGAATTAGATTGGATACATTCGTCCGAATGAATAAGAATGGATCATAGGATTGAATTAGAATGGATCGTACAAATGAATTAGAATGGTTACATTCGTGCGAAGGAATTAGAATGGATCGTGCGAATGAATTAGAATGGATCGTACGAATGAATTAGAATGGATCGTACGAATGAATTAGAATGGATACCACTGTGCATATGAATTAGAATGGATCGTGCGAATGAATTAGAATGGATCTTACGAATGAATTAGAATGGATCGTACGAATGAATTAGAATGGTTACATTCATGCGAATGAATTAGAATGGATCGTACAATTGGATTAGAATGGATCGTACGAATGGATTAGACTGGATCGTACGAATGAATTAGAATGGATCATACAAATGAATTAGAAAGGTTACATTTGTGAGAATGAATTAGAATAGATCGTACGAATGAATTAGAATGGATCATACAAATGAATTAGAAAGGTTACATTCGTAAGAATGAATTAGAATGGATCGTATGAACAAATTAGAATGGATCGTACGAATGAATTAGAATGGATCGTGCAAATGAATTAGAATGGATACATTCGTGCGAATGAATTAGAATGGATCGTAGGAATGAATTATAATGGATCATACGAATGAATTAGAATGGTTACATTCGTGCGAATGAATTAAAATAGATCGTACGAATGGATTAGAATGGATCGTACCAATGGATTAGAATGGATCGTACGAATGAATTAGAATGGATCGTACAAATGAATTAGAAAGGTTACATTTGTGAGAATGAATTAGAATGGATCGTACTAATGGATTAGAATGGATCGTACGAATGAATTAGAATGGATCATACGAATGAATTAGAATAGCTCATATGAATGAATTAGAATGAATCGTACGATTGAATTAGAATGGTTACATTCGTGTGAATGAATTAGAAAAGATCATACGAATGAATTAGAATGGATCGTACGAATGAATTAGAATGGATACATTCGAGCGAATAAATTAGAATGGATCGTACGAATGAATTAGAATGGATCATAGGAATGGATTCGTGCAAATGAATTAGAATGGATACATTCGTGCGAATGAATTAGAATGGATGGTAGGAATGAATTAGAATGGATCGTACGAATGAATTAGAATGGATCGTACGAATAAATTAGAATGGATACATTCGAGCGAATGAATTAGAATGGATCGTACGAATGAATTAGAATGGATCATAGGAATGAATTAGAATGGATCGTGCAAATGAATTAGAATGGATACATTCATGTGAATAAATTAGAATGGATCGTAGGAATGAATTAGAATGGATTGTACGAATGAATTAGAATGGATCGTACGAATGGATTAGAATGAATCGTACGAATGAATTAGAATGGATCATACAAATGAATTAGAAAGGTTACATTCGTGAGAATGAATTAGAATGGATTGTGCGAATGAATTAGAATCGATCGTACGAATGAATTAGAATGGATCGTACGAATGAATTAGATCGTACGAATGAATTAGAATGGATCATACAAATTAATTAGAATGGATCGTACGAATGAATAAGAATGGATCATGCAAATGAATTAGAAAGGTTACATTCGTGAGAATGAATTAGAATGGATCGTACGAATGAAGTAGAATGGATCATGCGAATGAATTTGAATGGATCGTACGAATGAATTAGAATAGATCGAACGAATGAATTAGAATGGAATGGATCGTATGAATGAATTAGAATGGATACATTCGAGCGAATGAATTAGAATGGATCATACGAATGAATTAGAATGGATCGTGCGAATGGATTAGAATGGATCGTACGAATGGATTAGAACGCATTGTACGAATGAATTAGAATAGATACATTTGTACGAATGAATTAGAATGGATCGTACGAATGAATTAGAATGGATCATACGAATGAATTAGAATGGATCATACGAATGAATTAGAATGGATCGTGCGAATTATGTAGAATGGATTGTACGGATGAATTAGAATGGATACATTCGTGCGAATGAATTAGAATGGATCGAACGAATGAATTAGAATGGATCATACGAATCATTCTAATTCATTCGTACGATCCATTCTAATGCATTCGTACCATTCATTCTAATTCATTCGCATGATCCATTCTAATTCATTCGTCCAATCCATTCTTATTCATTCATACGATCCATTCTAATTCATTCGCACAATCCATTCTAATTCATTCGTACGATCCATTCTAATTCATTCGTATGATCCATTCTAACTCATTTTAGAATGGATCGTACGAACGAATTAGAATGGATCGTATGAACGAATTAGAATGGATCGTAGGAATGAATTAGAATGGATACATTCGACCGAATGAATTAGAATGGATCGTAGAATGAATTAGAATGGATCGTACGATCGATTCGAATTCATTCGTATGATCAATTCTAATTCATTCGTACGATCCATTCTAATGCATTCGTACGATTCATTCTAATTCATTCGCACGATCCATTTTAATTCATTCGTACGATCCATTCTTATTCATTCATACGATCCATTCTAATTCATTCGCACAATCCCTTCTAATTCATTCGTACGATCCATTCTTATTCATTCATACGATCCATTCTAATTCATTCGCACAATCCATTCTAATTCATTCGTACGATCCATTCTAATACATTCGTATGATCCATTCTAACTCATTCGGATCCATTCGTACGATCCATTCTAATCCATTTGTACGATCCATTCTAATTCATTCATATGATCCAGTCAAATTTATTCTCACAAATGTAACCATTCTAATTCATTCGTACGATCCATTCTAATCCATTCGTACGATCCATTCTAATCCATTCGTACGATCCATTCTAATTCATTCGCACGAATGTAACCATTCTAATTCATTCGTACGATCCATTCTAATTCATTCATACAATCCATTCTAATTCAATCGCGCGAATGTATCCATTCTAATTAATTCGTACGATCCATTCTAATTCATTCGTATGATCCATTCTTATTCATTCGCACGATCCAGTCTAATTGGTTCGCACGATCCATTCCAATTCATTCGCACGAATGTATCCATTCTAATTCATTCGTACGATCCATTCTAATTCATTAATATGATCCATTCTAATTCATTCGTACGATCCATTCTAATTCATATGCACAAAGGTATCCATTCTAATTCATTCGTACGATCCATTCAAATTCATTCGCATGATCCATTCTAATTCATTCGTACAATCCATTCTAATTCATCTCACAAATGTAACCTTTCTAATTTATTCGTACGATCCAGTCTAATTCATTCGTACGATCCATTCTAATTGATTCGCACGAATGTATCGTACGAATAAATTAGAATGGATCGTACAAATGACTTAGAAAGGTTACATTTGTGAGAATGAATTAGAATGGATCGTACGAATGAATAAGAATGGATTGTACGAATGATTTAGAATGGATCGTACGAATGAATTAGAATGGATCATATGAATGAATTAGAATGGTTACATTCGTGCGAATGAACTAGAATGGATCGTACGAATGGATTAGAATGGATCGTACGAATGGATTAGAACACATTGTACGAATGAATTAGAATAAATACATTTGTGCGAATGAATTAGATTGCATCGTACGAATGAATTAGAATGGATCATACGAATGAATTAGAATGGATACATTCGAGCGAATGAATTAGAATGGATCGTACGAATGAATTAGAATAGATCATAGGAATGAATTAGAAAGGATCGTGCAAATGAATTAGAATGGATACATTCGTGCGAATGAATTAGAATGGATCGTAGGAATGAATTAGAATGGATCGTACGAATGCATTAGAATGGATACAATCGTGCGAATGAATTAGAATGGATCGTACGAATGAATTAGAATGGATCGTGCGAATGAATTAGAATGGATTGTACGAATGAATTAGAATGGATCGTGCGAATGAATTAGAATGGATCGTACGAATGAATTAGAACGGATACATTTATGCGAATGAATTAGAATGGATCGTACGAATGAATTAGAATGGATCGTATGAATGAATTAGAATCGATACATTCGAGCGAATGAATTAGAATGGATCGTACGAATGAATTAGAATGGATCATTGGAATGAATTAGAATGGATCGTGCAAATGAATTAGAATGGATCGTATGAAGAATGGATCATACGAATGGATTAGAACGTATTGTACGAATGAATTAGAATGGATCGTACGAATGAATTGGAATGGATTGCACGAATTGAATTAGAATGGATCATACGAATGAATTAGAATGGATCGTGCGAATGAATTAGAATTGATTGTACGAATGAATTAGAATGGATCGTACGAATGAATTAGAATGGATCATGCGAATGAAATAGAATGGATCGTATGAATAAATTAGAATAGATCATACGAATAATTAATATGGATACATTTGTGCGAATGAATTAGAATGGATCATACGATCTAATTAGAATGGATCGTACGAATGAATTAGAATGGATCGTACGAATGAATTAGAATGGATCGTACGAATAAATTAGAATGGATTGTACGAATGAATTAGAATAGATCGTGCGAATGAATTAGAATAGATCGTACGAAAGAATTAGAATGGATCGTACGAATGAATTAGAATGGATCATACGAATGAATTCGAATCGATCGTGCGAATGAATTAGAATGGATCGTGCGAATGAATTAGAATGGATCGTGCGAATGAATTAGAATGAATCGTATGAATGAATTAGAATAGATCATGCGAATAAATTAGAATGGATCATACGAATGAATTAGAATAGATATATTCATGCGAATGAATTAGAGTAGATCGTACGAATGCATTAGAATGGATCGTACGAATGAATTAGAATGGATACATTCGAGCGAATGAATTAGAATGGATCGTGCGATGAATTAGAATGGATCGTGCAAATGAATTAGAATGGATCGTACCTATGGATTAGAATGGATCGTACGAATAAATTAGAATGGATCATACAAATGAATTAGAAAGGAATTAGAATGGATCGTACGAATGAATTAGAATGGATCGTGCGAATGAATTAGAATTGATTATACGAATGAATTAGAATGGATTGTACGAATGAATTAGAATGGATACATACATTCATACGAATGAATTAGAATGGATCGTGCAAATGAATTAGAATGAATATATTTGAACGAATAAATTAGAATGGATCATACGAATGAATTAGAGTGGATCGTACGAATAGATTAGAACGCATTGTACGAATGAATTAAAATAGATACATTTCTATGAATGAATTAGATTGCATCGTACGAATGAATTTGAATGGATCGGACGAATGGATTAGAATGGATCGTACGAATGAATTAGAATGGATCACACAAATGAATTAGAAAGGTTACATTTGTGAGAATGAGTTAGATTGTATACATTTGTGCGAATGAATTAGAATAGATTAGAATGGATCGTACGAATGGATTAGAATCCATTCTAATTCATTTGTATGATCCATTCTAATTCATCGCATTATCCATTCTAATTCATTCACTCGAATGTATCCATTCTAATTCATTCGTACGATCCATTCTAATACATTCGTACGATCCATTCTAATTCATTCGTATGATCCAATATAATTCATTCGCACGATCCATTCTAATTCATTCGCACGAATCATTCGCACGATCCATTCTAATTCATTCGCACGAATCATTCGCACGATCCATTCTAATTCGTTCGTACGGTCCATTCTAATTCATTCGGTGGATCCATTCTAATTCATTCGCACGATCCATTCGAATTCATTCGTACGATCCATTCAAATTCATACGTACGAATGAATAGAATGGATCGTACAAATGAATTAGAATGGATCTATTCTAAAATGAGTTAGAATGGATCATACGAATGAATTAGAATGGATCGTAGGAATGAATTAGAATGGATTGTGCGAATGAATTAGAATGGATCGTATGAATAAATAAGAATGGATCGTATGAATGAATTAGAGTGGATCGTGCGAACGAATTAGAATGAATCGTACGAATGCATTAGAATGGATCGTACGAATGAATTAGAATGAATCGTACGATCCATTCTAATTCATTCGTTCGATCCATTCTAATTCATATGTACGATGCATTCTAATTCATTCGCACGAATGTATCCATTCTAATTCATTCGTACGATCCATTCTAATTCATTCGTATGATCAATTCTAAGATTGTACGAATGAATTAGAATGGATAGATTCGAGCGAATGAATTAGAATAGATCGTAGGAATGAATTAGAATGGATCATACGAATGAATTAGAATGGATCGTGCGAATGTATTAGAATGGATTGTACGAACGAATTAGAATAGATACATTCGTGCGAATGAATTAGAATGGATACATTCGTGCGAATGAATTAGAATGGATACATTCGTGCGAATGAATTAGAATGGATGGGACGAATGAATTAGAATGGATCGTACGATTCATTCTAATTCATTTGTACGATCCATTCTAATGCATTCGTACGATTCATTATAATTCATTCGCACGATCCATTCTAATTCATTCGTACGATCCATTCTTATTCATTCATACGATCCATTCTAATTCATTCGTACGATCCATTCTAATTAATTCGTACGATCCATTCTAATTCATTCGTATGATCCATTCTAACTCATTGGGTGGATCCGTTCTAATTCATTCGTATGATCCATTCTAATTCATTCGCACGATCCATTCTAATTCATTTGTACAATCCATTCAAATTCATTCGTACGATGCAATCTAATTCATTCGCACAAATGTATCTATTCTAATTCATTCGTACAATGCGTTCTAATCCATTCGCACAAATGTATCCATTCTAATTCATTCGTACAATCCATTCGTACGATCCATTCTAATTCATTCGTACGAATGTAACCATTCTAATTCATTCGTACGATCCATTCTAATTCATTCCTATGATCCATTCTAATTCATTCGCACGAATGTATCCATTCTAATTCATTTGCACGATCCATTCTAATTCATTCCTATGATCCATTCTAATTCATTCGTACGATCCATTCTAATTCATTCGCTCGAATGTATCCATTCTAATTCATTCGTACGATCCATTCTAATTCGTTCATACGATACATTCTAATTCGTTCATACGATCCATTCTAATTCGTTCGTACGATCCATTCTAACTCATTTTAGAATGGATCCATTCGTACGATCCATTCTAATCCATTCGTACGATCTATTCTAATTCATTCGCACGATCCATTGTAAATCATTCGTCCGATCCATTCTAATTCATTCGTACGATCCATTCTAACTC
Organism: Chamaelirium japonicum; assembly: GCA_947650365.1. Taxonomy (NCBI): domain Eukaryota; kingdom Viridiplantae; phylum Streptophyta; class Magnoliopsida; order Liliales; family Melanthiaceae; genus Chamaelirium; species Chamaelirium japonicum. Next base: position 409,163 of record CANTAL010000070.1, on the reverse strand, counting down.
ATTGGGTGGATCCATTCTAATTCATTCGTACGATCCATTCTAATTCATTCGTACGATCCATTCTAATTCATTCGCACTATCCATTCTAATTCGTTCGTATGATGCATTCTAATTCATTCATACGATCCATTTTAATTCATTCGTATGATCCATTCTAATTTATTCGTTCAAATATATCCATTCTTATTCATTCGTACGATCCATTCTAATTCATTCGCACGATCCATTCTAATTCATTCGTACGATCAATTAGAATGGATCGTACGAATGAATTAGAATGGATCATAGGAATGAATTAGAATGGATCGTGCAAATGAATTAGAATGGATACATTCATGCGAATGAATTAGAATGGATCGTAGGAATGAATTAGAATGGATCGTACGAATGAATTAGAATGGTTACATTCGTGCGAACAAATTAGAATGGATCGTACGAACGAATTAGAATGGATCGTATGAATGAATTAGAATGGATCGTATGAATGGATTAGAATGGATCGTACGAATGGATCATGCGAATGAATTAGAATGGATCGTACGAATGAATTAGAATGGATCGTACGAATGAATTAGAATAGATACATTCGTGCGAATGAATTAGAATGGATTGTGCGAATGAATTAGAACGGATTATGCGAATGAATTAGAATGGATCGTGCGAATGAAATAGAATGGATCGTATGAATGAATAAGAATGGATCGTACGAATGAATTAGAATGGATCGTGCGAATGAATTAGAATGAATCGTACGAATGCATTATAATGGATACATTAATGCGAATGAATTAGAATGGATTGTACGAATGAATTAGAATGGATCGTACGAACGAATTAGAATGGATCATACGAACGAATTAGAATGGATCGTACGAATGAATTAGAATGGTTACATTCGTACGAATGAATTAGAATGGATCGTACGAATGGATTAGAATGGATCGTACGAATGAATTAGAATGGATACATTTGTGCGAATGGATTAGAACGCATTGTACGAATGAATTAGAATAGATACATTTGTGCGAATGAATTAGATTGCATCGTACAAATGAATTTGAATGGATTGTATGAATGAATTAGAATGGATCGTGCGAATAAATTAGAATGGATCGTACGAATGAATTAGAATGGATCCACCGAATGAGTTAGAATGGATCATACGAATGAATTAGAATGGATCGTACGAATGAATTAGAATGGATAGTAAGAATGAATTAGAATGAATCGTACGAATGAATAAGAATGGATCGTACGAATGAATTAGAATGGATCGTGCGAATGAATTAGAATGAATCGTACGAATGCATTTGAATGGATCGTACGAATGAATTAGAATGAATCGTACGATCTATTCTAATTCATTCGTCCGATCTATTCTAATTCATTCGCACGAATGTATCCATTCTTATTCATTCGTACAATCCATTCTAATTCATTCGCACGATCCATTCTAATTCATTCGTATGATCTATTCTAATTCATTCCGACGATCTAATTCTAATTCGTATGTATCCATTCTAATTCATTCGTACAATCTTAGAATTGATCATACGAATGAATTAGAATGGATCGTACGAATGAATTAGAATGGATACATTCGTGCGAATGAATTAGAATGGATCGTACGAATGGATTAGAATGGATCGTACGAATGAATTAGAATGGATCGTACAAATGAATTAGAAAGGTTACATTTGTGAGAATGAATTAGAATGGATTGTACGAATGAATTAGAATGGATCGTACGAATAAATTAGAATGGATCGTGCGAATGAATTAGAATAGATACATTCATGCAAATGAATTAGAATGGATCTTACGAATGAATTAGATTGGATCATACGATTGAATTAGAATGGATCGTATGAATGGATTAGAATGGATCGTACGAATGGATTAGAACGTATTGTACGAATGAATTAGAATAGATACATTTGTACGAATGAATTAGAATGGATCATACGAATGAATTCGAATGGATATATTTGAACGAATAAATTAGAATGGATCATACGAATGAATTAGAATGGATCGTATGAATGAATTAGAATGGATCGTGCAAATGAATTAGAATCGATCGTACGAATGAATTAGAATCGATCGTACGAATGAATTAGATCGTACGAATGAATTAGAATGGATCGTACGAATGAATTAAAATGGACACATTCGAGCGAATGAATTATAATGGATACATTTGTGCGAATGAATTAGAATGGATCGTACGATGCAATCTAATTCATTCGTACAATGCATTCTAATCCATTCATACGATCCATTATAATTCATTCGTACGATCAATTCTAATTCTTCGCACGAATGTATCCATTCTAATTCATTCGTATGATCCATTCTAATTCAATAATATGATCCATTCTAATTCGTTCGTACGATCCATTCTAATTCGTTTGTATGATCCATTCTAATTCATTCGTACAATCCATTCTAATTCATTCGCACGATCCATTCTAATTCATTCGTATGATCCATTCTAATTCATTCCTACGATCTATTCTAATTTATTCGTATGATTCATTCTTATTCATTCGTTCGATCCATTCTAATTCATTCGTACAATCCATTCAAATTCATTCGCATGATCCATTCTAATTCATTCGTACGATCCATTCTAATTCATTCTCACAAATATAACTCTTCTAATTCATTTGTATGATCCATTCTAATTCATTCGTACGATCCATTCTAATCCATTCGTGCGATCCATTCTAATCCATTCGTACGATCCATTCTAATTCATTCGTATGAATGTATCCATTCTAATTCATTCGTACGATCCATTTTAAATCATTCGTACGATCCATTCTAATTCATTCGTACGATCTAATTCATTCGTACGATCCATTCTAATTCATTCGTACGATCGATTCTAATTCATTCACACGATCCATTCTAACTCATTCGTACGAATGAATTAGAACGCATTGTACGAATGAATTAGAATAGATACATTTGTGTGATGAATTAGAATGGATCGTACGTTTGAATTAGATTCGATCGTACGAATTAATTAGAATGGATACATTCGTGCGAATGAATTAGAATGGATTGTATGAATGAATTAGAATTGATCGTACGAATGAATTAGAATGGTCACATTCGTGCGAATGAATTAGAATGGATCGTACGAATGGATTAGAATGGATCGTACGAATGGATTAGAATAGATCGTACGAATGAATTAGAATGGATCGTACAAATGAATTAGAAAGGTTACATTTGTGAGAATGAATTAGAATGGATCGTACGAATGAATTAGAATGGATCGTACGAATGGATTAGAATGGATCGTACGAATGGATTAGAATGGATCGTACGAATGAATTAGAATGGATCATACGAATGAATTAGAATGTATCGTACGAATGAATTAGAATGGATACATTCGTGCGAATGAATTAGAATGGATTGTACGAATGAATTAGAATGGATCATATGAATGAATTAGAATGGATCGTGCAAATGAATTAGAATGGATACATTCGTGCGAATGAATTAGAATGGATTGTAGGAATGAATTAGAATGGATCGTACGAATGAATTAGAATGGTTATCTTCGTGCGAATGAATTAGAATGGATCGTACGAATGGATTAGAAAGGATCGTGCGAATGGATTAGAATGGATCATACGAATGAATTAAAATGGATCGTACAAATGAATTAGATAGGTTACAATTGTGAGAATGAATTAGAATGGATCGTACGAATGAATTAGAATGGATCGTACGAATGGATTAGAATGGATCGTACGAATGAATTAGAATGGATCGTACGAATGAACTAGAATGGATCATGCGAATGAATTAGAATGGATTGTACAAATGCATTAGAACGGATACATTTGTGCGAATGAATTAGAATGGATATATTTATGCGAATGAATTAGAATGGATCGAACGAATGAATTAGAATGGATACATTTGTACGAATGAATTAGAATGGATCGTACGAATGAATTAGAATGGATCGTACGAATGAATTAGAATGGATATATTTGTGCGAATGAATTAGAATGGATCGTACGAATGAATTAGAATGGATCGTACGAATGAATTAAATTGTACGAACGAATTAGAATGGATCGTACGAATGAGTTAGAATGGATACATTCGTGCGAATGAATTAGAATGGATCGTAGGAATGAATTAGAATGGATCGTACGAATGAATTAGATTGGTTACATTCGTGCGAATGAATTAGAATGGATCGTACGAATGGTTTAGAATGGATCATACGAATAGATTAGAATGGATCATACGAATGAATTAGAATGGATCGTACAAATGAATTAGAAAGGTTACATTTCTGAGAATGAATTAGAATGAATCGTACGAATGAATTAGAATGGATCGTACGAATGGATTAGAATGGATCATACGAATGTATTAGAATGGATCATACGAATGAATTAGAATGGATCATACAAATGAATTAGAAAGGTTACATTCGTGAGAATGAATTAGAATGGATCGTATGAATGAATTAGAATGGATCATACGAATGAAATAGAATGGATCGTACGAACGAATTAGAATGTATCGTATGAACGAATTAAGATGGATCATATGAACGAATTAGAATGGATCGTACAAATGAATTAGAATGGATACATTCGTACGATCCATTCTAATTCATTCGTACGATCCATTCTTATTCATTCGTACGATCCATTCAAATTCTTTCGCATGATGCATTCTAATTCATTCGTATGATCCGTACGATCCATTCTAATTTATTCGTACGATCGATTCTAATTCATTCGCACGATCCATTCTAATTCATTCGTACGATCCATTCTAATTCATTCGTATGATCCATTCTAATTCATTCGTACGATCCATTCTAATTCATTCTCACAAATGTAACCTTTTTAATTCATCTGTATGATCCATTCTAATTCATTCGTACGATCCATTCTAATCCATTCGTACGATCCATTCTAATCCATTCGTACAATCCAATCTAATTCATTCGCACGAATGTAACCATTCTAATTCATTCATACGATCCACTCTAATTCATTCCTACGATCCATTCTAATTCATTCGCACGAATGTATCCATTCTAATTCATTTGCACGATCCATTCTAATTCATTCCTACGATCCTTTTAATTCATTTGTACGATCCATTCTAATTCATTCGCTCGAATGTATCCATTCTAATTCATTCGTACGATCCATTCTAATTCGTTCGTACGATCTAATTCATTCGTACTATCCATTCTAATTCATTCGTACGATCCATTCTAATTCATTCGTACGATCCATTCTAATGGGGGAGTCTTGGCGAGCTGGGGCGAGCTCCGGGGTGGTCTTGGGCAAGCTCCTGAGCGAGCTTGGGCGAGCTCCTGAGCGAGCTTGGGCGAGCTCCTGAGCAAGCTCTTTGCCTAGGGCCCCTTCAGCCCAATGTGGATCTCGCTCCCTGTCAAGATGATTTGGTGAGCACGGGGGGGCGAACTCCTGGGCGAGTTTCGGCTACCCCCAACAGATCGTACGAAGGAATTAGAATGGATCATGCGAATGAATTTGAATGGATTGTACGAATGAATTAGAATGGATCGAACGAATGAATTTGAATGGATCATGCGAATGAATAAGAATATATCGTAGGAATGAATTAGAATGGATAATACGAATGAATTAGAATGGATCTTGCGAATGAATTAGAATGGATCGTATGAATGAATTAGAATGGATCATGCGAATGAATTTGAATGGATCGTACGAATGAATTACACTGGATCGAATGAATGAATTAGAATGGATACATTCGAGCTAATGAATTAGAATAGATCGTAGGAATGAATTAGAATGGTCATACGAATGAATTAGAATGGATCGTGCGAATGAATTAGAATGGATCGAACGAATGAATTAGAATGGATACATTCGAGCGAATGAATTAGAATAGATTGTAGGATTGAATTAGAATGGATCGTACGAATGAATTAGAATGGATCGTACAAATGGATTAGAATGGATCGTACGAATGAATTAGATTGAATCGTACAAATGAATTAGATAGGTTACATTTATGAGAATGAATTAGAATGGATCGTACGAATGGATTAGAATGGATCGTACGAATGGATTAGAATGGATCGTACGAATGGATTAGAATGGATCGTACGAATGAATTAGAATGGATCATACAAATGAATAAGAAAGGTTACATTCGTGAGAATGAATTAGAATAGATCGTACAAATGAATTAGAATGGATCATGCGAATGAATTTGAATGGATCGTACGAATGAATTAGAATGGATCGTACGAATGAATTAGAATGGATCGTACGAATGGATTAGAATAGATCGTATGAATAGATTAGAATGGATATATTCGTGCGAATGAATTAGAATGGATCGTACGAATGAATTAGACTAGATCGTACGAATAAATTAGAATGGATACATTCGTGCGAATAAATTAGAATGGATCGTAGGAATGAATTAGAATGGATCATACGAATAAATAGAGTGGATCGTGCGAATGAATTAGAATGGATTGTACGAATGAATTAGAATGGATACATTCGTGCGAATGAATTAGAATGGATCATATAAAAGAATTAGAATGGATCGTGCGAATGAATTAGAAAGGATCGTACGAATGAATTAGAATGGATATATTCGTGCGAATGAATTAGAATGGATCATACGAATGAATTAGACTAGATCAAACGAATAAATTAGAATAGATACATTCGTGCGAATGAATTAGAATGGATCGTACGAATGAATTAGAATGGATCGAATGAATGAATTAGAATGGATCGTGCAAATGAATTAGAATGGATACATTCGTTCGAATGAATTAGAATGGATCGTACGAATAAATTAGAATGGATCATGTGAATGAATTAGAATGGATACATTTGTGAGAATGAATTAGAATGGATCGTACGAATGAATTAGAATGGATCGTATGAACAAATTAGAATGGATCGTACGAATGAATTAGAATGGATACATTCGAGCGAATGAATTAGAATGGATCGTACGAATGGATTAGAATGGATCGTACGAATGGATTAGAATGGATTGTACGAATGGATTAGAATAGATCGTACGAATGGATTAGAACGCATTGTACGAATGAATTAGAATAGATACATTTGTGCGAATGAATTAGATTGCATCGTACGAATGAATTTGAATGGATCGGATGAATGAATTAGAATGGATTGTATGAATGAATTAGAATGGATCATGCGAATGAATTAGAATAGATCGTACGAATGAATTAGAAATGATACATTCGAGCGATCCATTCTAATTCATTTGTACGATCCATTCTAATTCATTCGTACGATCCATTTTAATTCATTCGTACAATCAATTCTAATTCATTCGCACGATCTATTCTAATTCATTCGTATGATCCATTCTAATTCATTTGCACGATCCATTCTAATTCATTTGCACAATCCGTTCTAATTCATTCGCACAATCCATTCTAATTCATTCGCACGAATGTATCCATTCTAATTCATTCGTACGATCCATTCTAATTCATTCGCACGATCCATTCTAATTCATTCCTACGATCTATTCTAATTCATTCGCTCGAATGAATTAGAATGGATCATACGAATGAATTAGAATGGATCGTACTAATGGATTAGAATGGATCGTACGAATGGATCATGCGAATGAATTAGAATGGATCGTACGAATGAATTTGAATGGATCGTACGAATGAATTAGAATGGATACATTCGTGCAAATGAATTAGAATGGATTGTGCGAATGAATTAGAACAAATTGCGCGAATGAATTAGAATGGATCGTACGAATGAATTAGAATGGATCATACGAATGAATTAGAATGGATCGTACGAATGAATTAGAATGGATCGTGTGAATGAATTAGAATGGATTGTACGAATGAATTAGAATGGATCGTACGAATGAATAAGAATGGATCGTATGAATCCATTCTAATGGATCGTACGAATGAATTAGAATGGATCGTGCGAATGAATTAGAATGGATCGTATGAATGAATTAGAATGGATCATACGAATGAATTAGAATGTATTTATTTGTGAGAATGAATTAGAATGGATCGTACGATCCATTCTAATTCATTCCGCTCGAATGTATCCATTCTAATTCATTCGTTAGATCCATTCTAATTCATTCGTACAATCCATTCTACTTCATTCGTACATTCCATTCTAATTCATTCGCACGATCCATTCTAATTCATTCGTACGATCGATCCATTCTAATTTATTCGCGCGATCAATTCTAATTCATTCGCACGAATGTATCCATTCCAATTCATTCGTACGATCCATTCTAATTCATTCGTACGATCCGTTCTAATTCATTCGCACGAATGTATACATTCTAATTCATTCGTTCGATCCATTCTAATTCATTCGCACAAATGTATCCATTCTAATTCATTCGTACAATCCATTCTAATTCATTCGCATGATCCATTCTAATTCATTCGCACGTTCCATTCTAATCCATTCATACGATCCATTCTAATTCGTTCGTATGATCCATTCTAATTCGTAGGAATGAATTAGAATGGATCGTACGAATGAATTAGAATGGTTACATTCGTGCGAATGAATTAGAATGGATCGTACGAATGAATTAGAATGGATCGTGTGAATGAATTACAATTGATCATATGAATGAATTAGAATGGATTGTATGAATGAATTAGAATGGATACATTTGTGCGAATGAATTAGAATAGATCGTGCGAATGAATTAGAATGGATTGTACGAATGAATTAGAATGGATACAATCGTATGAATGAATTAGAATGGATCGTACGAATGAATTAGAATGGATCATGCGAATGAATTTGAATGGATTGTACGAATGAATTAGAATGGATCGAACGAATGAATTTGAATGGATCATGCGAATGAATAAGAATAGATCGTAGGAATGAATTAGAATGGATAATACGAATGAATTAGAATAGATCGTACGAATGAATTAGAATGGATCATGTGAATGAATTAGAATGGATCATGCGAATGAATTTGAATGGATCGTACTAATGAATTAGAATGGATCGAACGAATGAATTAGAATGGATACATTCGAGCGAATGAATTAGAATAGATCGTAGGAATGATTTAGAATGGATCATACGAATGAATTAGAATGGATCGTGCGAATGAATTAAAATGGATCGAACGAATGAATTAGAATGGATACATTCGAGCGAATGAATTAGAATAGATCGTAGGAATGAATTAGAATGGATCGTACAAATGGATTACAATTGATCGTACGAATGGATTAGAATGGATCGTACGAATGGATTATAATGGATCATACAAATGAATTAGAAAGGTAACATTCGTGAGAATGAATTAGAATGGATCGTACAAATGAATTAGAATGGATTATGCGAATGAATTTGAATGGATCGTACGAATGAATTAGAATGGATCGTACGAATGGATTAGAATGGATCGTACGAATGGATTAGAATGGATATATTCGTGCGAATGAATTAGAATGGATCGTACGAATGAATTAGACTGGATCATACGAATAAATTAGAATGGATACATTCGTGCGAATGAATTAGAATGGATCGTAGGAATGAATTAGAATAGATCATACGAATAAATAGAATGGATCGTGCGAATGAATTAGAATGGATTGTACGAATGAATTAGAATGGATACATTCGTGCGAATGAATTAGAATGGATCATATGAAAGAATTAGATAGGATCGTGCGAATGAATTAGAAAGGATCGTACGAATGAATTAGAATGGATCGTACGAATGAATTAGACTGGATCGTACGAATAAATTAGAATGGATACATTCATGCGAATGAATTAGAATGGATCGTACGAATGAATTAGAATGGATCGAATGAATGAATTAGAATGGATCGTGCAAATGAATTAGAATGGATACATTCGTGTGAATGAATTAGAATGGATCGTACGAATGAATTAGAATGGATCATGCGAATGAATTAGAATGGATACATTTGTGAGAATGAATTAGAATGGATCGTACGAATGAATTAGAATGGATCGCATGAACGAATTAGAATGGATCGTACGAATGAATTAGAATGGATACATTCGAGCGAATGAATTAGATTGGATCGTACGAATGGATTAGAATAGATCGTACGAATGGATTAGAATGGATCGTACGAATGGATTAGAACGCATTGTATGAATGAATTAGAATAGATACATTTGTGCGAATGAATTAGATTGCATCGTACGAATGAATTTGAAAGGATCGGACGAATGAATTAGAATGGATCGTACGAATGAATTAGAATGGATCATGCGAAGGAATTAGAATAGATCGTATGAATGAATTAGAATGGATACATTTTAGCGATCCATTCTAATTCATTTGTACGATCCATTCTAATTCATTCGTACGATCCATTCTAATTCATTCGTACAATCCATTCTAATTCATTCGCACGATCCATTCTAATTCATTCATACGATCCATTCTAATTCATTCGCACGATCTATTCTAATTCATTCGCACAATCCGTTCTAATTCATTCGCACAATCCATTGTAATTCATTTGCACGAATGTATCCATTCTAATTCATTCGTACGATCCATTCTAATTCATTCGCACGATCCATTCTAATTCTTTCCTACGATCTAGTCTAATTCATTTGCTCGAATGAATTAGAATGGATCATACGAATGAATTAGAATGGATCGTACGAATGGATTAGATTGCATCGTACGAATGGATCATGCGAATGAATTAGAATGGATCGTACGAATGAATTAGAATGGATCGTACGAATGAATTAGAATGGATACATTCGTGCGAATGAATTAGAATGGATTGTGCGAATGAATTAGAACGGATTGTGCGAATGAATTAGAATGGATCGTACGAATGAATTAGAATGGATCATAAGAATGAATTAGAATGGATCGTACAAATGAATTAGAATGGATCGTGTGAATGAATTAGAATGGATTGTACGAATGAATTAGAATGGATCGTACGAATGAATTAGAATGGATCGTACAAATGAATTAGAATGGATCGCTCGAATGTATCATACGAATGAATTAGAATGGATTATGCGAATGGATTAGAATGGATCATTCTAATTCATTCGTACAATCCATTCTAATTCATTCGCACGATCTATTCTAATTCATTCGCACAAATGTATCCATTCTAATTCATTCGTACAATCCATTCTAATTCATTCGTATGATCAATTCTAATTCATTCGCACAATCCATTCTAATTCATTCGTACGATCCATTCTAATGCATTCGCACGAATGTAACCATTCTAATTCATTCGTACGATCCATTTTAATTCATTCCTACGAATTAGAATGGATCATACGAACGAATTAGAATGGATCATACGAATGAATTAGAATGGATCGTACGAATGAATTAGAATGGATCATGCGAATGAATTAGAATGGATTGTACGAATGAATTAGAATGGATACATTTGTGCGAATGAATTAGAATGGATCGAACGAATGAATTAGAATGGATACATTCGAGCGAATGAATTAGAATGGATCGTACGAATGAATTAGAATGGATCATAGGAATGAATTAGAAAGGTTACATTCGTGAGAATGAATTGGAATGGATCGTACGAATGAATTAGAATGGATCATGCGAATGAATTAGAATGAATCGTACGAATGGATTAGAATGGATCGTACGAATGGATTAGAACGCTTTGTACGATTGAATTAGAATAGATATATTTGTGCGAATAAATTAGATTGCATCGTACGAATGAATTTGAATGGATTGTACGAATGAATTAGAATAGATTGTACGAATGAATTAGAATGGATCATGCGAATGAATTAGAATAGATCGTACGAATGAATTCGAATGGATCGTGCGAACGAATTAGAATGGATCGTACGAATGAACTAGAATGGATACATTTGAGCGAATGAATTATAATGAATCGTATAAATGAATTAGAATGGATCAGAGGAATGAATTAGAATGGATCGTGCAAATGAATCAGAATAGATACATTCGTGCGAATGAATTAGAATGGATCGTAGGAATGAATTAGAATGGATCGTACAAATGAATTAGAATGGTTACATTCGTGCGAATGAATTAGAATGGATCGTACGAATGAATTAGAATCGATCGTGCGAATGAATTAGAATGGATTGTATGAATGAATTAGAATGGATACATTTGTGCGATGAATAAGAATGGAGCGTACGAATGAATTAGAATAGATCATATGAAAGAATTAGAAGGGATCGTGCGAATAAATTAGAATGGATCGTGCGAATGAATTAGAATGGATCGTACGAACGAATTAGAATGGATCGTACGAACGAATTAGAATGGATCATATGAACGAATTAGAATGGATCATACGAATGAATTGGAATGGATACATTCGTACGATCCATTCTAATTCATTCGTACAATCCATTCTTATTCATTCGTACGATCCATTCAAATTCATTCGCATGATCAATTCTAATTCATTCGTACGATCCATTCTAATTCATTCTCACGAATGTAACCTTTCTAATTCATTTGTATGATCCATTCTAATTCATTCGTATAATCCATTCTAATCCATTCATACAATCCATTCTAATCCATTCGTACGATCCATTCTAATCCATTCGTACGATCCTTTCTAATTCATTCGTATGATCCATTCTAATTCATTCTCACAAATGTAACCTTTCTAATTTATTTGTACGATCCATTCTAATTCATTCGTACGATCCATACTAATCCATTCGTACGATCCATTCTAATCCATTCGTACGATCCATTCTAATTCATTCGCTCGAATGTAACCATTCTAATTCATTCGTACGATCCATTCTAATTCATTCCTACGATCCATTCTAATTCATTCGCACGAATGTATCCATTCTAATTCATTTGCACAATCCATTCTAATTCATTCCTATGATCCATTCTAATTCATTCGTACAATCCATTCTAATTCATTCGCTCGATTGTATCCATTCTAATTAATTCGTACGATCCATTCTAATTCGTTCATACGACCCATTTTAATTCGTTCATACGATCCATTCTAATTCGTTCGTACGATCCATTCTAATTCATTCGCACAATCCATTCTAATTCATTTGTACGATCCATTTTAATTCATTCGCATGATCCATTCTAATTCATTCGTATGATACATTCGTTCGAATGAATTAGAATGGATCGTATGAATGAATTAGAATGGATCGTACGAATGAATTAGAACAGATCGTGCGAATAAATTAGAATGAATCATACGAATGAATTAGAATAGTTATATTCATGCGAAGGAATTTGAATGGATCGTACGAATGAATTAGAATGGATCGTGCAATTGAATTAGAATGAGTCGTATGAATAAATTAGAATGGATCGTACGAATGAATTAAAATGGATACATTTGTGCGAATTAATTAGAATGGATCATACGATTGAATTAGAATGGATCATGCGAATGAATTAGAATGGATCGTATGTATGGATTAGAATGGATCATAGGAATGAATTAGAATGGATCGTGCAAATGAATTAGAATGGATACATTCGTGCGAATGAATTAGAATGGATCGTAGGAATGCATTAAAATGGATCGTACGAATGAATTAGAATGGTTACATTCGTGCGAATGAATTAGAATGGATCGTACGAATGGATTAGAATGGATCGTACGAATGGATTAGAATGGATCGTACAAATGAGTTAGAAAGGTTACATTTGTGAGAATGAATTAGAATGGATCATACGAATGAATTAGAATGGATCGTACGAATGGATTAGAATGGATCATACGAATGGATTAGAATGGATCGTACATATGGATTAGAATGGATCGTACGAATGAATTAGAATGGATCATACAAATGAATTAGAAAGGTTACATTCGTGAGAATGAATTAGAATGGATCGTACGAATGAATTAGAATGATCATGCGAATGAATTTGAATGGATCGTACGAATGAATTAGAATGGATCGAACGAATGAATTAGAATGGATACATTCAAGCGAATGAATCAGAATAGATCGTAGGAATGAATTAGAATGGATCATACGAATGAATTAGAATGGATCGTACGAATGAATTAGAATGGATACATTCGAATGGATTAGAATGGATCGTATGAATGAATTAGAATGGATATTTTTATGCGAATAAATTAGAATGGATCGTGCGAATGAATTAGAATGAATCATACGAATGAATTAGAATGGTTACATTCGTGCGAATGAATTAGAATGGATCGTACGAATGGATTAGAATGGATCGTACGAATGGATTATAATGGATCGTACGAATGAATTAGAATGGATCGTACAAATGAATTAGAAAGGTTATATTTGTGAGAATGAATTAGAATGGATCGTACGAATGAATTTGAATAGATCGTACGAATAGATTAGAATGGATCGAATCGTGCGAATGAATTAGAATGGATCGTACGAATGGATTAGAATGGATCGTGTGAATGTAACCATTCTAATTCATTCGTACGATCCATTCTAATTCATTCGTATGATCCATTCTAATTCATTCCTACGATCTATTCTAATTCATTCGCTCGAATGTATCCATTCTAATTCATTCGTACGATCCATTCTAATTCGTTCATACGATCCATTCTAATTCATTCGTACGATCCATTCTAATTTATTCGTATGATCCATTCTAATTTATTCGTACGATCTATTCTAATTCATTCGTACGATCCATTCTAATTCATTCTCACAAATGTAACCTTTCTAATTCATTTGTACGATCCATTCTAATTCATTCGTACGATCCATTCTAATCCATTCGTACGATCCATTCTAATCCATTCGTACGATCCATTCTAATTTATTCGCACGAATGTAACCATTATAATTCATTCGTACGATCCATTCTAATTCATTCCTACGATCCATTCTAATTCATTCCTACGATCCATTCTAATCCATTCGTACGATCCATTCTAATTCATTCGTACGATCCATTCAAATTCATTCGTACGATCCATTCTAATTAAATCGCACGATCCATTCTAATTCAGTTGTATGAATGTATCTATTTTAATTCATTCGTACGATCCATTCTAATTCATTACGATCCATTCTAATTTATTCGTACGATCCATTCTAATTCATTTGCACGAATGTATCCATTCTAATTCATTCGCACGATCCATTAAAATTCATTCGCACAATCCATTCTAATTCATTCGTATGATTCATTCTAATTCATTCGTACGGTCCATTCTAATTCATTCGCATGAATGTAACCATTCTAATTCATTTGTACGATCCATTCTAATTCATTCCTACGATCTATTCTAATTCATTCGCACGAATGTAACCATTCTAATTCATTCGTATGATCCATTCTAATTTATTCCTACGATCCATTCTAATTCATTCGCACGAATGTATCCATTCTAATTCATTTGCACGATCCATTCTAATTCATTCCTATGATCCATTCTAATTCATTCGTACGATCCATTCTAATTCATTCGCACGAATGTATCCATTCTAATTCATTCACACAAATATATCCATTCTAATTCATTCGTACGATCCATTCTTATTCATTCATACGATCCATTCTAATTCATTTGCACGATCCATTCTAATTCATTCCTATGATCCATTCTAATTCATTCGTACGATCCATTCTAATTCATTCGCTCGAATGTATCCATTCTAATTCATTCGTATGATCCAATCTAATTCATTCGTACGATCCATTTTAATTTATTCTCACGAATATAACCTTTCTAATTCATTTGTATGAACCATTCTAATTTATTCGTACGATCCATTCTAATCCATTCGTATGATCCATTCTAATTCATTTGTCCGATCCATTCTAATTCATTCGCTCGAATGTATCCGTTCTAACTCATTCGTACAATCCATTCTAATTCGTTCGCATGATCCATTCAAATTCATTAGTATGATCCATTCTAATTCATTCCTACAATCTATTCTAATTCATTCGCTCGAATGTATCCATTCTAATTCATTCGTACGATCCATTCTTATTCATTCGTACGATCCATTCAAATTCATTCGCATGATACATTCTAATTCATTCGTACGATTCATTCTAATTCATTCTCTCGAATGTAACCTTTCTAATTCATTTGTATGATCCATTCTAATTCATTCGTACGATCCATTCTAATCCATTCGTACGATCCATTCTAATCCATTCGTACGATCCATTCTAATCCATTCGTATGATACATTCTAATGCATTCATATCATTCATTCTAATTCATTCGTACGATCCATTCTAATTCATTCGTAC
Source organism: Chamaelirium japonicum (assembly GCA_947650365.1). Lineage (NCBI taxonomy): Eukaryota > Viridiplantae > Streptophyta > Magnoliopsida > Liliales > Melanthiaceae > Chamaelirium > Chamaelirium japonicum. Next base: position 392,834 of record CANTAL010000070.1, on the reverse strand, counting down.
GATCTTATTCTAATCCATTCGTACGATCCATTCTAATTCGCACAAATGTATCAATTTTAATTCATTTGTACGATCCATTCTAATTTATTCATACGATCCATTCTAATTCATTCACACGATCCATTCTAATTCATTCGTACGATCCATTCTAATTCATTCGCATGAATATATCTATTCTAATTCATTCGTATGATCCACTCTAATTTATTCGCACGATCTATTCTAATTCATTCGTACGATTCATTCTAATTCATTCGCACGATCCATTGTAATTTATTCGTACGATCCATTCTAATTCATTCGCACGAATGTATCCATTCTAATTCATTCGTGAAATCCATTCTAATTCATTCGCACGAATGTATCCATTCTAGTTCATTCGTACGCTCCATTCTAATTCATTCGTACGCTCCATTCTTATTCATCGCACAAATGTATCTATTCTAATTCATTCACACGATCTATTCTAATCCATTCTAATTCATTCGTACGATCCATTCTAATTCATTCGTACGATCCATTCTAATCCATATGTACGATCCATTCTAATTTATTCGTACAAATAAATTAGAATGGATCGCACAAATGAATTAGAATGGATAGTGCGAATGAATTAGAATGGATCGTACGAATGAATTAGAATGGATAGTGCGAATGAATTAGAATGGATCGTACGAATGAATTAGAATAGATTGTACGAATGAATTAGAATAGATCGTGCGAATGAATTAGAATGGATCGTACGAAAGAATTAGAATGGATCGTACGAATGAATTAGAATGGATCATACGAATGAATTAGAATCGATCGTGCGAATGAATTAGAATCGATCGTACGAATGAATTAGAATGGATACATTTGTGCGATGAATAAGAATGGAGCATACGAATGAATTAGAATGGAGCGTACGAATGAACTAGAATGTATACATTCGTGCGAATGAATTAGAATGGATCATATGAAAGAATTAGAATGGATCGTGCGAATGAATTAGAATGGATCATGCGAATGAATTAGAATGGATCGTATGAACGAATTAGAATGGATCGTACGAACAAATTAGAATGGATCATATAAACGAATTAGAATTGATCGTACGAATGAATTAGGATGGATACATTCGTACGATCCATTCTAATTCATTCGTACGATCCATTCTTATTCATTCGTATGATCCATTCAAATTCATTCGCATGATCCATTCTAATTCATTCGTATGATCCATTCTAATTCATTCTCACGAATGTAACCTTTCTAATTCATTTGTATGATCCATTCTAATTCATTCGTACGATCCATTCTAATCCATTCGTACGATCCATTCTAATCCATTCGTACGATCCATTCTAATTCATTCACTCGAATGTATCCATTCTAATTCATTTGTACGATCCATTCTAATTCATTCGCACAATCCATTCAAATTCATTCGCACGATCCATTCTAATTCATTCGTACGATCCATTCTAATCCATTCGTACGATCCAGTCTAAACCATTCGTACGATCCATTCTAATTCATTCGCACGATCCATTATAATTCATTCGCACGATCCATTCTAATTCATTCCTACGATCCATTCTAATCCATTCGTACGATCCATTCTAATTCATTCGTACGATCCATTCTAATTCATTCCTTCGATCCATTCTAATTCATTCGCACGAATGTATCCATTCTAATTCATTTGCACGATCCATTCTAATTCATTCGTACGATCCATTCTTATTCATTCGTATTCATTCGTACGATCCATTCTTACTCATTCGTATGATCCATTCAAATTCATTCGCATGATCCATTCTAATTCATTCGTACGATCCATTCTAATTTATTCTCACAAATGTAACCTTTCTAATTCATTTGTACGATCCATTCTAATTCATTCGTATGATCCATTCTAATTCATTCGTATGATCCATTCTAATTCATCGCACAAATCCGTTCTAATTCATTCGCACGAATGAATTAGAATGGATACATTCGTGCGAATGAATTAGAACGGATTCGTGCGATGAATTAGAATGGATTAGAATGGATACATTCGTGCGAATGAATTAGAATGGATCGTGCGAATGAATTAGAATGGATCGTACGAATGAATTAGAATGGATATATTTGAACGAATAAATTAAAATGGATCGTACGAATGAATTAGAATGGATACATTTGTGCGAATTAATTAAAATGGATCGTACGAATGAATTAGAATGGATACATTCGTGCAAATGAATTAGAATGGATCATAGGAATGAATTAGAATAGATCGTACGAATGAATTAGAATGGTTACATTCGTACAAATGAATTAGAATGGATCGTACGTATGAATTAGAATGGATCGTGCGAATAAATTATAATTGATCATACGAATGAATTAGAATGGATCGTGCGAATGAATTAGAATGGATCATACGATGCAATCTAATTTATTCGTACGATCCATTCTAATTCATTCGTATGATCAATTCTAATTCATTCGCACGATCCATTCTAATCATTCTCACGAATGTAACCTTTCTAATTCATTTGTATGATCCATTCTAATTCATTCGTACCATTCATTCTAACCCATTCGTACGATCCATTCTAATTCATTCGTACGATCCATTCTGATTCATTCGCACGATCTATTCTAATTCATTCGTACAAATGTAACCATTCTAATTCATTCATACGATCCATTCTAATTCATTCCTACGATCCATTCTAATTCATTCGCAAATTAGAATGGATCGTGCGAATGAATTAGAATGGATCGTACGAATGAATTTGAATAGATCGTACGAATGAATTAGAATGGATCGAACGAATGAATTAGAATGGATACATTCGAGCGAATGAATTAGAATAGATCGTAGGAATGAATTAGAATGGATCATGTTCGGGGGAGTTTTTCGCTGGTCCGTGCGTGCTGCCTGTAAAACAAAGAAAAAGCGTGAGAACGACTGGCTCCCTTAGGAGCGCAGACCCTCCGACGCTCAAGTCAGCCTTAGGTGCACAACGGCGAGCTGTTGTATACAAAAGTGGTAGGGGAATGGGTTTCGAACCTGTACTATGGAGCCTGGAGGTGAGCATTTATAGCTATTGGCGGCCTACCGTGGCCCGACACGTGGAGATTCTTTCCAGAGCCTTCTAGACCCCCACGTTCTGGCTCGCGTGGGTCTGACAGTTCTTGGTACTCGCGCCCTGACATTCTGTCGTCAAGCCTGCCAGGCGGTTTGAGTGGGGGAGAGCATCTTTCTTGTCGCGGCCAGGTGGCTATTCTGGAATGTTCAAGTCTGGGCGGTCTCAGGGAGAAAAGCGAAAGCAAGCTCGCCCTGCACGGCTCCGTCCTTTTGTCCATATCTATCAAGAGTCGGACCTTTCGAGAGCAACCTCTTCGATAAACAGGGGTCTGGACGAGCTTGGGCGAGCTCCTGAGCGAGCATGGGCGAGCTCCTGAGCGAGCTTGGCGAGCTCCTGAGAGAGTTTAGGCGAGCTCCTGAACAAACTTATCGAGCTCCTGAGCGAGCTGGGCGGGCTCCTGAGAGAGCTTAGGCGAGCTCCTGAACGAGCTTAGCGAGCTCCTGAACGAGCTCCTGAGGGAGCTTGCCCTGGGCCCCTTCAGCCCAATGTGGATCCCGCTCCCTGTCAAGATGATTTGGCGAGCACGGGGGGGGGGGGGGGGGGGGGGGGGGGCGAGCTCCTGCGCGAGCTTTAGCGAGCTCCTGAGCGAGTACGGGCGAGCTCTTTGCCTGGGCCCCTTCAGCCCAAATTGGATCTCGCTCCCTGTCAAGATGATCTGGTAAGCACGGGGGAGCGAACTCCTGAGCGAGTTTCAGCCACCCCCAACATTACCCCCTCCTAAGGGAGCGACCAAGGAGACTTTGGCGCTTGCTCAGGAGTCTTATTGCACAAGTCGGTCGGATTGGGAGTACCAGTCATTGGCGACCTCAGCCTTATGAGCTGTGGGCACATGCTGTGGGCGATCTGCGTCGAGAGTTTTGACTCTCAGTATTTCCAAAACGCTAGGCGGGCCAGGAGCGTCAGCCACGAGCGATCTCCTTCCGGTGCGAGCTTGCCACACGCGGTCAGGGTCTGTGTCGGGCGAGCTGCGGGCTCCAACCGTGGGCGATCTGTGCCGAGAGTTTTGACTCCCAGTATTTCACAAATACTGGGCGGGCCGGGAGCGTCAGCCACGAGCGATCTCCTTCCGGTGCGAGCTTGCCACACGCGGTCAGGGTCTGCGTCGGGCGAGCTGCAGGCTCCAGCCGTGGGTGATCTGCGCCGAGAGTTTTGACTCCCAGTATTTCACAAATGCTGGGCGGGCTGGGAGCGTCAGCCACGAGCGATCTCCTTCCGGTGCGAGCTTGCCACACGCGGTCAGGGTCTGCGTCGGGCGAGCTGCGGGCTCCAGCCGTGGGCGATCTGCACCGAGAGTTTTGACTCCCAGTATTTCACAAATGCTGGGCGGGCCGGGAGCGTCAGCCACGAGCGATCTCCTTTCGGTGCAAGCTTGCCACACGCGGTCAGGGTCTGCGTCGGGCGAGCTGCGGGCTCCAGCCGTGGGTGATCTACGTCGAGAGTTTTGACTTCTCAGTATTTCACAAACGCTGGGCGGGCCGGGAGCGTCAGCCTCGAGCGATCTCCTTCCGGTGCGAGCTTGCCACACGCGGTCAGGGTCTGCGTCGGGCGAGCTGCGGGCTCCAGCCGTGGGTGATCTGCGTCAAGAGTTTTGACTGTCAGTATTTCACAAACGCTGGGCGGGCCGGGAGCATCAGCCATGAGTGATCTCCTTCCGGTGCGAGCTTGCCACACGCGGTCAGGGTCTGCCTCGGGCGAGCTGCGGGCACCAGCCTTGGGCGATCTTGTGGCTTGGGTATCGCTCCAAATCTCCAACGGTCGCTTCATCTTAAATGCGGTGCGAGGCTCGATGTTGATACAATGAATCTCATCATGAGATACCGAACGGAGCGAGACACGTGTCTCCTCCCCCTTTGTTCTTTTTTCTGACAATAAAGGACTGCGTCGGCACCGGCGCAGCCTTTTCCCACGCGTGGTCCATGTGGCACTGCCTGATTGGAGAAAGGCGAGCTGTCACTTCAACCGTCGGCGTGTCGGCTTGTTGGGCGCGCTCGAGTATTAACTGCGGCCCGATTCACCTGCCTCTTACTTGCCTATAAATAGGGGACGGGGGGCTATTTTTTACCGCTGCGTGAAAAACAGCTCTCCCTTCCTTCTTCGCTTTCAGCTCGCAGCTCGCTAGCACCCTCTCGCTCATGGCTTCCTCTGCTGCTGCTGCTTCTTCAGCTGCTGCTGCTGCTGCGTCCTCCCGAGAGGGGCCTCTCAATGTCGCCCCTATCTCGGTGTGAGCTCCGGGCTCAGGGGAAGAGGCACCTCCGAAGGAGCCCGCCGTCGTTTGGTTCAATGACATCGGGGGTGCGCCCATCCCCGATAGTCTACGAACCGCGGTGGGCATTCCCCAAGAGCTTGCCATTCTTCCTCTTCCGAGCTCCGGGAGGCCGCTCTCGGGGACCGTGGTCTCCGTGGGGCAGATATGGTCAGGGCTCCGGCTGCCCCTGAACCATCTGGCCAGCGAGCTCCTGGAACTGGCGGGCTTATGCCCCGCCCAGCTTTCGGGAAACTCGTGGGGGATCCTCTATGGGCTTGCTCGCATCGAGGAAGCCCTAAACGTTAGGATCCCCCTAGCCTACCTCCTGAAGAAGTGGTTCCTCAAACCGGGACCCGTCTTCAACGAGGTAGACTGTGGTCAGTTCTACCTCACGGGCCGCTCCGGCGAGGTGCTTCCGTTCGCCGCCGTCGAGAACAAGGATCGGTACTGGAAAGCGTACCCGTTCGTGATCGACGGCGAGTGGCGAGGTCCTCGAGCCGGTGTCCCCTCTCTTCCCGGTAGACCGCCTCTCCCTGTCTTCAAGGAGATCGCGGAATACTGGGCGAAGGGGAAGAAGTGCATCGCCGCAGCCCGTGAGAGATCGATCGACGAGGCGATTCTGGACTTCCTCGGGGGTCGAACCCTCGAGAAGGTCCTCCCGTCGGACTTTTCCTTCCTCTGGAAGGATCTCCGGACCGGAACCATCACCACCCGGCAGAAGGTGATGCGGAAGAAGGTCGCGGTCTCCCGGTGCGCCGCCGCGACCTCCGCGGCGACTCCCGCGACCTCCGCTGCGGGGACCTCGACGAAGAAAAGGAAGAAGCGGGCTTCCCCCATTCAGGTCGCCGACAAGGACACCCTCGAGATGCTTCACGAGGAGGATGTCGCGCCATCGCCGCCACCAGCCCGCGAAGCAGCCCCAGGTCAGGCGACCACCCTTTCTGTCATTTCTCCAAGGGCCCCAGTCCCGGAGCCTTGGCGACGTCGCATTTCCTTTGTCGAGCCCGAGGATCCGCGCGTCGAGCTTCTTCTCAGCATGGCAGAAGTAGAGTCCCCAATGGCTAAAGTGCTGATGTGCGGATTCCCAGGTGACCTGACTAAAACCTTGTTTGTTGCGGTGATGAATCCAGAGGAGGGTGCCTCGCAGAAGAAGGCGAGGAAGAAGAAGACCCCTTCAGCCCACCCATCGGGAGAGGACAATGCTGTTCGGGAGGCTCACGAAGCCTTCCAGCAGGTCCTCGAGGAGCAGAGGAAGGCCACCCTCACGGAGGCGGGCTTGGGATCAGCCGATGATCTCAGCACGACTTCCAGCTCTGACGACGAGGAGCGGGCTTCGGGAGGTGAGCCCGCAGCTGCAACTGCGGGGCCTCCCCCGCCCTTCGAGGGACCGGCTCCGGCGAGCTCCACCCCCCCTGCGCCTGCCCCAAACAAGACCCCGGCGTCGCCAGCACCTGCTCCCAGCGTGCCCGCGCCCGCCGCCTCCAGCGCGCCTGCGCCCATTGGTCCCAGTGCACCCGCGCCCGCTGCTTCCAGCGCGCCTGCGCCTACGGCCCCCGTCACGCCTGCGCCCTCTGCACTGGCTGCTCCTGCCCTCAGCGAGCCCGCGCCTGCTACTGCCAGCGTGCCCGCGCCCGCTGCTTCCAGCGCGCCTGCGCCTACGGCCACCAGCGCGCCTGACGCTCCCAGAGAGCCCACAGCTCCCGATGCGCCCGCGCCCGTTGCTAGCGCGCCTGCGCCCCCTACACCCAGCGCGCCTGAAGCTCCCAGCGAGCCCACAGCTCCCGATGCGCCTGCGCCCGCTGCTAGCGCGCCTGCGCCCTCGGCTCCCAGCGCGCCCGCGCTCGAGCCCGCGCCGGCCGTTTCCAGCGCGCCCGCGCCCGAGCCCGCGTCGTCGCCTGCTGCTGCCAGCGCGCTTGAGCCCTCTACTCTCGATGCTCCTCTCCTCCCGGAGCTGAACGGGTTGGTCTACTGGTCTCCGGACCTGGAGGCCATCCTGGACGACCTTCCGAGCTCCAGCTCGGAAGCCTCGGACCCGGACTTGCTTGGGCAAGGGGGAGTCGCCGTGCCTCACCTTACCAAGGAAGGGGGTGCCGGCGCTCAAGGGGGCTAGCCCGCCGCTACTGCCGTCGATGCGCCTTCCCCGGCTGCCCCAACCGAGGTGAGCCAGGCGGGCTCCTCCTCAGGCGACCCCGAGCGCGTCCCCTACTTCACGCGGGAAATCCTGGGGCGCAACATTTTCGCCCGGACTCCCTACATCGCCCTCATCAACCGGCTCCTCGAGGTAAGATTATCTTCACACTTCTCCGCCTTAAATCCTTCTCTGTTCTAAATTTCTCCTAAAATTTTTTCTAACTGTTTCACCTTGGCGTAGGTGGAGCGGGTCAGCCAGGCCCTCGCCGATGAGGTCGCCGGCATTGCGGGGGACACAGTTGCTCTCTACGATGACACTCTCCATAGCTCGGAGAGGAGAGTAGACGAGCATATCCATCAGCTTCACCAGGCGGACCGATCCGGCGAGCTCCGAGCTGAGGTGGACCGTCTGCGCCAGTAGGCCGCCTCTGTTGATACAAAGGTTACCCAACTGCGCCAGTGGGCTGCCACTCTCACCACGGGGCTAGCCTCGGTCAGGGACGCCCATGCCCGCGCCCTCGCGGACCTTCAAGAAGCGACCAAAACCAAAGAGGCCGCCCAGAAAGAGATCCTCGAGCTCCGCAGCCAGGTGGCGACCTCCCGGGACGAGATCGCGGCACTGAAGGAGGCCCATCTTCGCGACCTCAACTCCCAGCGAGAGCGTCTCCAGTCGTAGCTGGGCGAGCTTCTCAAGAAGGGCGCGCTGGACGCCATTGAGAAATATAAGGCCGAAAGGTCAAAAAAGAGGAAGCGCGGCGACGACGAGGGCGCTGGCGCAGGCCCAGCCTAGGCTATATTTCTCTGTAATTTTGTTGTAATCTTTAAACAATGAATGAAATGAATACTTTCTGAGTCCGCCTGTTTCTTTCTTTCACTGTCTCGCTCATGATTCCGCTTTAGGAGTTTCGCAGCGATCTCGAGGGTGATACCCCGGGCAAGGTAGCTAATTCGATTCAATCTTTTTATTTTAAAGTATATGCAAACGAAAAACTCGGCATGCTTGCTAAAACTCAATAAGTCTCTGAGCCCGGAAAACGATAAATGAACCAAATGACTTCAAAAACTTCCCTACACTCAGAGACTTAAACCATTTTTATTTTTGAAGGAAACTAATAAGTGCTAGCTGCCCCCTGCTCGGTTAATTTCCCTCGATGATCCTGTTCAGCGAACTTACCCTTTGAGGGGTATGCCCACACCAGGATGCTTCCGTTCATGGCAGGTGAGCGTGAAGGATCCTGATTAGGTTTAGAGTCCACTAGACAGCGGACTTCCCCAGGAATCTCAAGGTCGCCCACTGGCTGCCTCTGAGGATCCCGGTCTTGCTTTAAGTCCGCACAACGGTGGACTACCCCGGGAAGCTCAAGGTCGCCCACTGGCTGCCTCTGAGGATCCCGGTCTTGCTTTAAGTTCGCACAACGGCGGACTACCCCGGGAAGCTCAAGGTCGCCCACTGGCTGCCTCTGAGGATCCCGGTCTTGCTTTAAGTCCACTCGACGGCAGACTGCCCCGGGAAGCTCAAGGTCGCCCACTGGCTGCCTCTGAGGATCCCGGTCTTGCTTTAAGTCCACTCGACGGCGGACTGCCCCGGGAAGCTCAAGGTCGCCCACTGGCTGCCTCTGAGGATCCCGGTCTTGATGCGCCGAGCTCTCGAGCTAAATTCCTTGTTGAAACCTTCATCGTTCATTCATAACTTCAGAAGATGATTTACAAAATTCCTTAGTCTTAAGCATAAAACTTGCGAAGGTGCAAAGCATTCCAAGGTCACTCTAACAGGTCGCCTTCAGCGGTCATCAACTGGTAAGCCCCCGAGCCTCGCGCTTCGCGTATTATGTAGGGGCCTTCCCAGTTCGCCGCGAGCTTCCCTGCATTAGGCTCCTGCGTGTTTGCGAACACCTTTCTCATCACCAGGTCGCCGGCCTTGAATGCTCGATGGCGGACTCTTTTGTCATATGCGCGCTTCATTTCCTGTCTGTACCCAGCAAGGTGTAGGTTGGCGCACTCTCGTCTTTCTTCGAGCTGGTCGAGGGAGTCGGCGAGCAGTTTGTCATTGTCGACCTCCTCCGACGCAAGCCTTCTTTCAGTGGGAAGCTCGGCTTCTATGGGTAGCACGGCTTCGCAGCCGTAAGTTAGGCTGAAAGGCGATTCGTTGGTCGAGCGACGTGGAGTGGTGCGATAGACCCACAGCACACCGTCGAGCTCCTGCTCCCACAGCCCTTTCTTTCCTTCCAACCTTTTCTTGAGGTTGTCTAGGATTACACGATTCGTAGCTTCGGCCTGCCCGTTGCTTTGAGGGTACCTTGGGGATGAAAACCTTAGGTCGACCCCATATTCAACACAAAAGCTTCTGACCAAGCGATTGTCGAATTGGCGACCATTGTCGGTGATGAGTACTCGGGGCAGCCCGAAGCGGCAGAAGATATTCTTCCAAAGGAAGTCCTTCACTTGCTTTTCGCCTATCTTAGCTAGCGGGACCGCTTCCACCCATTTGGTGAAGTAGTCCGTAGCCACTAAGATGAATTTCTTCTGCCGGGCTGACACGGGGAAAGGTCCAACTATGTCAAGCCCCCATTGCTGGAAAGGCCAGGGGCTCGCAAGAGGATGCAGCTCTTCTGCGGGCATATGGTTCGTTGTGGCGTGCTTCTGGCATTGGATGCACCTCTGGGCGACCTTCAAAGCGTCTTGCTCCAGAGTGGGCCACCAGTACCCTTGTCTCCGTACTTTCGTAGCTAGAGACCGCCCACCAGCGTGGTTTCCCAGCTCGTCGGAGTGAATGCAATTCAGAACTTCTTCGGTCTCCGGGCTCTCGACGCAATGAAGATTCGGCCCGCCAAAAGATCTTCGAAAGAGGCGATCCCAGCGAATGAGATAGCGCCCAGCGCATTTCTCCACTCGCCGGGCTTCCTCTCTACCCTCTGGAAGCTCGCCCTTCCGGAGGAAACGAAGAATGGGGGTGGTCCACCCGCTGGGTGATACGTCGGCAGAGACTTGGTTAACAGCGGGCTCCATCAGTTGGAGCCGTGACTGATTTTGGACCTCGATGAGAATCTGACGAGCCTCTGATGTTCTCAGCAGAGAGGCGGCGTTTGCCAAAGCATCAGCTCGCCTATTATCGGCCCGCGGAATTTGCTCGAAGGAGATCTTCTCGAATTCCACGGCCTTGCCCTTTACCAGATCCACGTAGCCCGCCATTCTCGCATCCTGGGAGGTGTACTCCCCATTGATTTGGCAAATAATTAGCTGGGAATCGCTGAAAACCTTCAAGCGTTTGGCACCTACCTCTTGAGCGAGCTCTAGACCAGCCAGCAACGCCTCATATTCCGCTTCATTGTTGGTAGCGGCAAAATCCAGCCGGACTGATTTCTCAAGTAGTACCTCCTGGGCGATCAGTGCGACCCCGATCCCAGCCCCAGAGCGTTGGAGGATCCATCGACGAATAACTCCCAGCCCGCCACCTCTGAATGCTTAGTCGGAGGAAGCTCGCCTTGGTTGTCCAAGAACCTCGCCTTTCCAGGGTGCGCCTCAGTTGGCTCATCCTCCTGGTACTGGACCGGTTCTTCTATGGGGAAGTCCGCCAAGAAATCGGCGAGAGCCTGCCCTTTGACAGCAACTCGAGGGACATACTCCAAGCCATAGGCCGAGAGCTCGGCGGACCATCGATAGAGCCTGCCTGCTACCGAGGGCCTGGAGAGCGCGCTCTTTAGAGGGTGCTCAGTGATGACTTTGACAGTATGCGCCGAGAAGTAGGGGTGAAGCTTTCTCGCGGTAAGGACCAAGGCCAATGCGACCTTCTCGATTGGTCGATACCGGAGCTCGGCGGGAAGCATTGTGTGGCTTACAAAATAGACAGGTCGCTCCACCTTTGCTTCTTCGACCACGAGGACCCCGCTTACCGCGTTCTCCGTGACCGCAAGATACACGCCAAGCTCGGCGCCATCTTTAGGTGCCGCTAGGATTGGCGGGCTCGCCACATAGTCTTTGATCTTTTGAAAGGCGCGCTCGCACTTTTCATCCCAACAAATACTCGCTCCTTTTTGAAGTAGCTCGAAAAGAGGTCGGCAGTTGTGTGAGGATTTGGAGATGAATCGATTGAGCGCGGCGATTCGCCCGCTCAACCTCTGGACTTCCTGCCGGGTTCTTGGTGCGGGTATCTCGACAAGCGCTCGGATTTGCCCAGGGTCCGCCTCGATCCCCCTGTGGGTGACCAGGCACCTGAGGAATTTCCCGGAAGTCACCCCTAACATGCACTTCGCCGGATTCAGCCTCATTTGGTACTTTCTCAACACTTCGAAGGTTTCGCGGAGATCGGCGACATGCCCCTCTCGCTTTCGACTTTTCACCAGGAGGTCGTCTACATAAACTTCGACATTCGTGCCGATCTGACCCTTGAACATCTAAGTGACTAACCTTTGGTAGGTTGCTCCAGCGTTCTTGAGTCCGAAAGGCATCACTCGATAGCAGAATAGCTTCTGGTAGCCCGCCCCAGAATAGAAAGCGGTCTTCTCTTGATCGTCGACGTGGAGAGGTATCTGATTATACCCAGAATATCCGTCCATGAAAGATAAGGCCCGGAACCCGACAGCCGCGTCGACCAATGCGCCTATTTGCGGGAGAGGAAAACCATCCTTCGGGCATGCCTTATTGAGGTCGGAGAAGTCAATGCACACTCTGACCCCTCCGCTCTTCTTGGGCATCGCCACGATGTTGGAGATCCACTCGGGAAAGTGTGCCTCGCGGATGAATCCGGCTCGCTCTAGCTTGTCTATCTCCACCGCCACTGCGATGGACTTCGCAGCAGGTATGTGCCGAGCTTTCTGCTTGACCGGCGGGAACTCCTTCATGGTGTGCAGACGATGACAGGCGACCTCCGGGTCAATCCCTGGCATGTCCGCGAAGCTTCAGGCGAATATGTCACGGTATTCCCTGAGCAAGTTGGTTATGGCCAGGACCTCGCCCTTGGTTAGCGAGGTCCCGAGACTAACAACTCTTGGCCCTTCTTCGACGCCAATGTCGACCTCTTGAAGTGGTTCGGCAACCGGAAAACTTCCTCTCTTGGGGGCTGTCAGGCGACCTTCCTCCTCCAACTTAAGATCCACACCGCTCCCACCCGGGGATGGAGTAGGGGACTTAAGCGAGGAGGCCCCCAGCGGGCTCCCCAGTAGCTCGCTCGTAGCGGGCGGTAACTGCTAGGAGGGTGCGGGCCTCTTGGCCTCGGCGATCTCCATGTCCATGAGGTGAAGAACATCCTGCTCGCATCTGGTAGCGGTCACCTGATCACCTCGAATAACTACGACCCCGCTCGTGGTTGGGAATTTAAGGGCCTGATGGTTGGGTGAAGATACCGCCTTCATTTGCCTTAACCAAGGTCGCCCAAGGATGGCATTAAATGCGGAGCTTCCGTCCACTACCGCGAAGCGGACTTGGCGAGCCTCCGGGCCGCGGTCACAGTAAGGGTTATCTCTCCTGCCACTTTGGCGACCTCACCAGTGAATCCGCTGAGGGAGCTCGTCGAGGGAGACAGGTCGGCCAGTCTCAACCCCATTCGCAGGTAGGCCGACAGAAAAAGGATGTCAACGGCGCTCCCCGAATCGACCAGAGCTCGCCTCACCTCGATGTTAGCCAACATCAGGCGTATGACGAGGGGGTCATTGTGGGGCGTAACGACCCCAGTCATGTCGTCTTCCGAAAACCAGAGAAAATCGCGGGCTTCCACCCTTGGTGCTCGAAGTAAAGTAGGAGTTAGCGAGACGGAAAATACCTTCTGTGCCCGCTCCATCTCCCTAACTCGCCGATGGGCTTCATTACTGGATCTCGGGCCGCTCAGCCGTCCGTTGATGGTGTGACAGATCGCCGGTCCTCCCGGGGGAGGCGGAGGTAAGGTGGGCTCTGCGAGTCCTGGGCGATCTCCCTCCCGAAGGGCTCATTCTGGTATCACCTCGAACCTCCTCGGGGGCGAGATGAATTGGTTCAAGTGCCCCAAGGCGACCAAATCCTCCAAGTGATTCTTCAGAGCCCGGCATCTGTTGGTGTGATGCCCAGGGCTTCGATGAAAAGCGCATCGCCGCGAGTTGTCGGTAGAGCCGGGCTCTCCGACCTGCAGGGGTGGCGGGTACTGGAAGAAGGGTTCATTCCGAATCTGATGAAAGATTTGTCCTGGCGAGTGGGTTAGCACGGTGAAGTCCCGCTCCCCGGGTCCCGGAGGCAGGCGCTGTGGGGGAAAATCTTCGTGCCGACCCGAAGACTCTCGCAGCACCAGTCAATTGAAGGTTCGAGTTGAAGATCGTTGATCGATCTGTCAATTGGAGTTGAAGTTACCTCTTTCGATATGTAAACAGAGAGGCAATCAGAGAGAGAGTTTGACACAAGAGATGTGATCTCGGAGTTCAGCCGAAGCCTACGTCTCTGTGCTATAGGGAGCAACCCGAATTCACTAACACTTATGTTGAAGTGATCTCGACAGGCCGAGTATCACTGAAATCTCTAATCTCTTCGAGAGAAAAAGAAGATCAAAGAGAGGTGGAAGATGGGAAGTTGGAAATCCCAGAGCTCTGGCTTTTTAGAACTGAGAGTTCGATCTCAGATTTTTTCTCTTTTTCCTTACATTCGAAGGCTCTGCTATTTATAGACTTCCCGGGGAGGAATTCCGGGGCAAATGGCAGTTTTCTGCTGTCGTATCTGGGGATTCTCCAGCTCGTGGGCCTTCCGAGCAGGGCCGGTGGGTCCTGCGGTAGTCCTCGTGGGCCCACCAGGCAGGGCCGGTGGATCCCGTGGTAGTCTTCGTGGGCCCACCAGGCAGGGCCGGTGGGTCCCGTGGTAGTCTTCGTGGAACCACCAGGCAGGGCCGGTGGGTCCCGCGGTAGCTGGTAAACTTCGGCCAAAATTTGCACCCACAGTTACCCCCTCCAAGTTAGCTAGAGTTCGTTCTGGCTGGCTTGGATTTGGTGCAAAAAATAGCAACCCCCTGTCGAAAAAAGGCACGAAGAAGCTTGTCGAGTGTTAGCACAAAAAAGATTGGTCGGTCAATTTTGACCGATCGGTCAAATTTGACCGATCGGTCAAATTTGACCGATCGGTTAAATTTGACCGAACGGTCAATTTCAACCGGTCGAGGATTGAGCGATCAGTCAAAAAACATGGTTTTTTGACCGATCCAGTGGAATTTTGACCGATCGGTTGATTTTGACCGATCGGTCAATTTTGACCGATCGGTCAAATTTGACCGATCGGTTAAATTTGACCGAACGGTCAATTTCAACCGGTCGAGGATTGAGTGATCGGTCAAAAAACATGGTTTTTTGACCGATCCAGTGGAATTTTGACCGATCGGTTGATTTTGACCAATCGGTCAATTTTGACCGATCGGTCAAATTTGACCAATCGGTTAAAGTTGACCGAACGGTCAATTTCAACCGGTCGAGGATTGAGTGATCGGTCAAAAAACACGGTTTTTTGACCGATCCAGTAAAAATTTGACCGATCGGTGAATTTTGACCGATCGGTCAATTTTGACCGATCGGTCAAATTTGACCGATCGGTCAATTTTAACCGATCGGTCAAATTTGACCGATCGGTTAAATTTGACCGAACGGTCAATTTCAACCGGTCAAGGATTGGGTGATCGGCAAAAAACCCTCAGTTTTTCGCCGGATCTAGTAGAAAATCGACCGATCGGTTGATTTCGGCCGAACGGTCATATTTGACCGTTCGGCTAAAATCAGCCGGTCAAGGTTTGGGTGATCGGCAAAAAACCTTAGTTTTTCGCCGGATCTAGTACAAAATCGACCGATCGGTTGATTTCGGCCGAACGGTCATATTTGACCGTTCGGCTAAAATCAGCCGGTCAAGGTTTGGGTGATCGGCAAAAAACCTTAGTTTTTCGCCGGATCTAGTAGAAAATCGACCGATCGGTTGATTTCGGCCGAACGGTCATATTTGACCGTTCGGCTAAAATCAGCCGGTCAAGGTTTGGGTGATCGGCAAAAAACCTTAGTTTTTTGCCAGATCCAGTAGAAATTCGACCGATCGATTGATTTTGGCCGAACGGTCATATTTGACCGTTCGGCTAAAATCAGCCGGTCAAGGTTTGGGTGATCGGCAAAAAACCTTGGTTTTTTGCCAGATCCAGTAGAAAATCGACCGATCGATTGATTTCGGCCGAACGGTCATATTTGACCGTTCGGCTAAAATCAGCCGGTCAAGGTTTGGGTGATCGGCAAAAAACCCTAGTTTTTCGCCGGATCTAGTAGAAATTTGACCGATCGAATGATTTTAGCCGATCGGTCAAGTTTGACCGATCGGTTAAAAAATATCCGGTCAAGGTTCGAGTGATCGGCAAAAAGCCTTGGTTTTTTGCCAGCTCCAGTAGAAATTTGACAGATTAGTTGAAAGTTTTGAACCTGCCCTTAAAAAGGGTTTCGTAACTGTTCCGTTCTTCGATCTTCTGGCAGAGTTTTGAACATTGATGGAGTTTGATCTTTCCTGTGTTGAGTCTTTGGTTGGTTTGAATAAGGCTTTTGACCGGCAGTCCGGTTTACTCAAACCGGTGACTCGCCTGGACCGTTTGGTTCACGTGGACCGGTGGTCCGACGTTTCGTCTGGTCCGACGGTTCGCCTGATTTTGCGCCTGCAACGGATGGATGCCACGTGTTCCTACAAAAACACGCGATTTGATATGGTGAAGACACGTGTCTTCTCGATTTGCGTACCTGTTTTACCCTGGGTATATGAGTTTCACTGGCTGTCATTTTTTGCCTCACGCTTCAAAAAATTTTCCGAAGTCCAGACTCTTTGCTTCCCATTTCTTGTTCATTTCCTTTCGATCAGTCAAATGGCATCTTCGGGCAGTTCGAAGAAGGGTGCTGTTCCATCCAAGAGAAAGGGGAAGGAAGTTGTCAAGGAAACGACTGTCTCGAAGGGCCGTGGCAAAGGCAGGGCCGAATTGATCGAACTTGGTCAACTTGGTAAGAGGCATCAGGGAGTTGGGTTTGCTTCAGCCCCATCAAGGCCAGAGCAGATCCCTAAGGCAATGTTTGTCCTCAGCCCTCAACTACCTCTATCGGTGGAACCAGAATTTGGGTATAACATAGGGGGCAAACTCACAGATGCGAAGAGGGAGAAACTGCATAAGCTGCTAGCATGTTTTACTGAGGGGAAGTCCCGGCCAGCGCTTCCAGGAATTCTGTCAGCTTTTGGTATTGACAGGCGGACAGTCTTCGTTTCGTGGGCGAGCAAGGAGCAGGTGATGGGAACTATCGTTACAATCGGCCAGCTTAACTGCGGACTGCGCCTTCCACTGCCTCCTTTTGCTGCGAGGTTATTGAATATTTCTGGTCTCTGTCCCGGGCAGGTGACTGGAAACTCCTGGAGGATCATCTACGCTTTTTGTCACGTTGAGTCAGACTTCCAGGAGGAGCTGAGGAAATGCTACTCCAGCCTTCCCGAAGGTGAAGAAGCTCGGATTGAGTTCGGATATTTCTTTTACCATTACCGATGGGCCTGGAGGAAAGATAGCCCCTTCTATTATCTGACGGGTGTCTCTGCCCTGCGCCCAATCATCGATACCATCGGCTCCGACAAGCTATACACGGACTGGCCTTTGTCGGTGTCGGGTGCCTGGACTCCTATGTCAGTCCCGGAGGTTCCTCGGTACAAGGTACAGGAAGAGACGGACATGTTCTGTGCAGGAGGAGCTCTCGCGTGGCCTCCGGAGCAGGTGGGGTCTCTCGATAATCTCTTCTTGGAGTTGACCTGTGGGACCCGATCTTGGAAGCAGTTCTCGAACTGCCCGGTTCGATATGGCAAGGCCAACCTCCTCCATCGATCGAAGCTTCGATACGAAGACAATGAGGTCATCTACTCTGATTACGAGGAAGACCCTCAGTCTGGAAAAATTGTCAGAAGGCTTCGATTCGAGAAGAAGGTTTATGGAGCCAGGCGCAGCTTGCCCCCGAAGGAGAAGCTGGTAATTCCAAAGGGCCCGGCGAAGAAGAAGAGAAAAGTCCTCATCAAGCAGGAGGAGGATGAGGAGAAAAAGAATGATGAAGATGACGAAGAAGAGGTAGAGAGGGAGGAGGAGGGCGGAGATGAGGATGATGAGGGCACAGGCAACGATGGGGAAGACGAAGAAGACGGGGAAGATGAAGATGAGGATGATGAGGATGGGGGTGGTGAGGAATTTCTTCCTCCCACCCCCACTGATGGTGGTCAAGGATATGGGGGTGGTGAGGAAGAAATTCCTCCCACCCCCACTGGTGGTGCTGACGAGGAATCGCAGCCTATCCTCATAAATGAGGATAAGGCTCGCAAGATGGAGGAAGTTTTGGATGCAACGGGCGATGGCCCCAAGGTGATTCCCACCTACGACTTTGGGGAGTTGAAGAAGAACCCCCTCCGCTTCAAGATCAGGATATCAGGGAGTGGTGGGGTTGGAAGCAACCCCACACCCCTCGATCAGATACCTCCTGAGGTTCCCCGCCTGGAAGGGGCAACTACAAGTGGGGGTGTGGAGGTTGAACAACCCCTACCCCCCTCACTATCTCTGGCTGAAGAGGTGGCTGCCATGGTGGCAGGGCTCGACCATTCGAGCGGGCACGAGGACGAAGGGGGAGCTTCACCTCCTCGAGACGTTCCCTCTCCTGCTCATTTGGAGAGAGGAAGTCGGGTTGGTGAAGCTACTCCTCAACCCTTGCCAGAGTCAACCCCCACCAAGGAGAAATCGACCCCCAAGGGTAAGAGCTCCAGCAGTGGGAAGGGAAAGGCTCCCCAAGTCGAGGTTTCAGGTATCTGTACTAACCTGTTTTGATTGACTGTCTTGTCTTTGAAGCTTGAAAATATACTAACAGTTAGAATTGCTGCATGGATTGTAGGTACACCTGCTGGCCCGGCTAAGAAGATAAGGAGTTTGGGTGATGTTGACATCAACCATCCTACTAACACGCTCAGGAAGCTTTGCAATCTTCCTGAAGCTACTTTTGAAGAAGCCTTTGATCGGCTTGAAGTAGTGGTATGTGCATATGCTTTGATCAATTGTTCGAATTGTATCTTCAGAATAATTCTAACTCTTTGTCTATTTGTAGAACTCAGCCTGTTTGAGAATCGCAAGCAAGCTCTCCAGGAAGGCAAGAGAACGGGAAGCCGCCTCTGAGGTAACCCGTTTGACAGCTGAACTGAAAGCTGTGAGCGAGGAAAGAGATGGGCTGAGGGAGCTCCTGAGTTCGAAGAAACAATCTCTCAAGGCCAAGATCGAAGATCTTCGCAAGGGGAAGCTAGAGATCAAGGGGCTGCAGGATCGTTGTGAAGCGCAGAGTCACGAGCTTGAATCCTTGAAGAATCGACTCTCCAAGGTTGAGAACGTGTCCTGCGGTCGCACTATCGAGATCACGGAGCTGAAAGAACGACTTGCTGCTCAACATGCTGCTTTTGCTGCCAGGGAGGAGACTTCCAAGAAGGCCTTGGAGCATGCATTGTCTGAATGCAAGAGTTACAAAGAAACAGCTGAGAAAGCGGCAGAGGCACTCAGGGCACATGTTAGCAGTGTCCGATCTTCTAAAGCTTCGGTTGGGAGCAAGCCTCGTGGCGAATCTGAAGGAGAGAAGTCGCGTGCTCCAAGCGTAGCCAAACCCTGATGTATTTCTTCCTTTTCTTGGTTGTTTACACTTGTAAACTCTTGCATTGTAGCAGCTCACTCCTGTACTTGATCAATTTTTGATAATAGAGATTTTTGATGTTTTGAAAATTGAATGCCTTGTGTTGAATGCCTTTGAATGTTGTGCTCTGAATGGTATTGGAATGTTGAATAGATACAAACACTTGAATGTAAGGGGTCGAGTCGTAACTCAATTACCCAAACTTATTGTAACTTGAAAATTAAAACTTGAATTCGTGTAACACTTGAATGTGAGGGGTTGAGTCGCAACTCAAGCACCCAAACTTGTTAGACGATATCGAAATTGATTGAATTTGAACATTGAAACTTGAAGGTCAGTTTAACATTTGCTAGTAAGGGGTTGAGTCGCAACTCTTAACACCCAAACTTGTTAAAATACTTGGTAACTTGAATATGGTCAGTTTTTAACATTTGCTAGTAAGGGGTTGAGTCACAACTCTAACACCCAAACTTGTTAAAAGACCTGGTAACTTGAATTTGAAGCTGCTTTAGAACTTGAATTGAAAAGCTGAACACTTGCACATTTGAACATCTGAAAGAGAATTTTATTCATCACAGAATTTACATCATGGGTAGAACATCTTGAGGTGTCTGGAATTCCAAGCTCGTGGCAATCTATCTCCTTCTGGTGTGACCAGTCTGTAAGAACCTTTCCCTCCTACTGATTCAACGATATATGGACCTTCCCAGTTGGGAGCAAGCTTCCCACTGCTGTGCTCTTTGGTGTTGTAGAAAACTGCTCTGAGAACTAGGCTGTCCACTGGGAACTGTCTCTTGTAGATTTTCTTGTCGTAGGCTCTTTTGATCTTCTGTTGGTACTTGGCCACACGAAGTGATGCTTGATCTCGTAATTCTTCGGAGAAGTCTAGATCATTGATTCGAAGTTCTTCATTGATTCCTTCTTCAACTGCTTTGGTCTTCAAAGTACTTGATATATTTTCTGTTGGGAGTACTACTTCCGATCCATATGTTAGACGAAAGGGTGAGAACCCTGTTGATCTTCTCGGAGTTGTGCGATACCCCCAAAGAACTTCAGGTAGGACTTGCTCCCACAATCCTTTCTTATCGTTGAGTTTCTTCTTGAGTATACCAAGTATGGCTCTATTTGAGGCTTCAGCTTGGCCATTGCATTGAGGATATCTTGGAGTTGAATAGAATAGCTTGATACCGTTGTTGAGACAGAACTCTCGAAACTTGTCGGAGTCAAACTGAGCTCCATTGTCAGCAACAAGAATTTGAGGTGTACCAAACCCTGAGAAGATGTTGCGCCGAATGAATTTGATCACTTCGTCGTCAGTCTCTCGGAAGAGGGGCACAGCTTCAACCCATTTGGTGAAATAATCCGTGGCCAACAGTAGATACTTCTTCTTGCTTGGAGTTGGAGGGAAAGGACCCAAGAAATCTAACCCCCATTGATGAAATGGCCAGGGACTTGATAGTTGATGAAGCTCATCTGCAGGGAGATGAATAGCTCGAGCGTGTCTTTGGCATGGCTCACATCTTTGAACAACTTGTTGAGCATCCCTTGCCATTGTTGGCCAGTAGTACCCTTGCAGTTTCGTCTTGGCTTCAAGAGATCTTTCTCCCGAATGATTCCCACAAGTTCCAGAGTGGATATCAATTAGGATTGCCAGTGCTTGCTCAGGACCAAGGCACTTGAGCAACATCCGGTTGTGAGATTTGAAATATAAATCTTCACCTTGCAGAATGTAGCATGGGAGCTTCCTTTGAAGTCTTCGGGCTTCATTTGGATCTTCCGGCATTTTGCCATGCTTGAAGAAATCGAAAATTGATCGTCTCCAGTCTTCGAGCTGATCTCCACCCCCAGATTCTTTTGTAGTAGTAAGGATCTGTTGATCGGGGGTGGTCTTGGACACTTCTTGATAATCGATCTGTATTTGCCTTCCTCCGAGTGAGTCTCCAAGAACTGAGGCAGCATTGGCTAAGGCATCTGCTTCTCGGTTCTCTGCTCTGGGGATTTGAATGAATTCAGCGGCAATAAAACATTGTTGAAGATGTCGTACTAAGGCCAAGTAGAGTTGCATTCTTTCTTCGCGAGCTATGTACTCTCCATTGATTTGCCTTATGATCAATTGGGAGTCACTATAGACGATAATTCGATCTACCCCCAGGGATTTCGCCATCTCGAGTCCAGAAATGAGTGCTTCGTATTCGGCTTCATTGTTGGTGGCAGTGAATCCGAGGAGAGTGGCTTTTCTGGAGATGATCAAGTTCGGGGGACACCAAGACTATCCCAGTTCCCGAACCGATCGAACTTGAAGCTCCATCAGTATAAAGTTTCCAAGGAGGAGTTGCAGCAGTAGCTTCGAGATTTGGATCAATTTTTATTGCAAGGTTGATCGGAGTATTGTCCTCATCTTCCAAGCGCATATCGACATCTTCTTCCCAAGTAATGGGATCTTCAACTGGAAAATCAGCTAGAAAATCAGCAATAGCTTGACCTTTGATAGAAGTGCGAGATTCGAACTGAATTCCCAGGGAACTCATTTTGATCACCCATTTGGTCATTCGACCAGCTCGACCAGTTTTGTCAATGATATCTTTGAGCGAATGTTCTGAAATGACAGTGATCTGGTGAGAGACGAAGTATGGTTGAAGGCGACGCGATGCAGTGAGTAAGGCTAGGATGACTTTCTCAGTTTTTGAATAGCGAAATTCAGCCGGGAGAAGAGTGTGACTGATATAATAGACTGGATGCTCGAAGCCTTCTCTTCTACTGACTAAGACTGCACTGATTGCTTGATTGGTTATGGCGAGATAGAGCCATAAGTCTTCTTGTGGTAGTGGAGCCGTCAAGATAGGAGCTTGCACCAGATATTTCTTGATGCTTTGAAATGCTTCTTCACAAATTGGACTCCACCCTGAAGTATCCGCCTTTCGTAGTTTGTCGAAGAGAGGTTTACATTTGTCAGAAGACTTTGAGATGAACCGATTGAGGGCAGCAAGTCTTCCAGTGAGGCGCTGCACTTCCTTTCGATTAGTAGGTGATGGCATGTCGAGAATAGCTCGAATTTGATCAGGATTGGCTTCAATACCTCTTCTGGTCACAAGATGACCTAGGAATTTGCCAGATTGAACTCCGAAAGCGCACTTGGCTGGATTGAGCTTCATTCGATATTTTCGAAGAACTTGAAAGGTTTCTGCCAGATCAGAAAGATGCTTGCTCCGAATGGAACTCTTGGTGAGGAGATCATCGACATAGACTTCGACGTTGCGGTCGATCTGATCTTCGAACATTTTTGTGACTAACCGTTGATAGGTGGAACCAGCATTTTTGAGGCCGAATGGCATTACGTTGTAGCAGTAGAGACCTCGGCTAGTCACGAAGCAAGTTTTCTCTTGATCGTCTGCATGAAGTGGAATTTGATTGTATCCAGAATACCCATCCATGAAAGACAATAGCTCGTGGCCAGCGGTGGCATCGACGAGTCTATCGATTCTTGGCATGGGGAATGGGTCTTTGGGGGAAGCCTTGTTGAGGTTGGTAAAGTCGATGCAGACTCTTACTTTCCCATTCTTCTTTGGAACAGCAACTATGTTAGAGATCCAGGTAGGATACTCTACTTCTCGGATGAAGCCTGCTGCGAGTAGCTTGGTGATTTCTTCTTGAACAGCAACTTGCAGCTCTGGCCGGATGGTGCATGGCTTTTGCTTGACAGGTTTTACTTCTTCTTTGATTGCAAGTCGGTGACAAGCGTCATCCGGATTGATACCAGGCATGTCTTCGAAACACCAGGCGAAGACGTCGATATTGGACTGGAGGAAGGATACCATGTCTTGTGCTTCTGCGTCGCTAAGACCGGTACCAATAAATGTTTGTCGAGGGAGATCTCCACTGCCAATGTTGATAGGGATGATTTCTTCAATTGAAGGTGATGTTTCCCATTCGATTGGTGGAGGTTCGGTCAGCGGAATCTCCTTTGATTGCTATTTGGAAGAGGGACCAGCTTCATCTCGTGGCCGCTTTGGAGGAGCAATGTTGATCTTTCGATCTGTTTTAGCCGCAGCAGCCTCACAAGACCTTCCAGCTTGTTGATCACCTCGAATGCAGACGATGCCTTCTCCTATTGCAAACTTGAGAAGTTGGTGATAAGAAGAGGAGATGGCATTGATCTGGTAGAGGAATGGCCGCCCAAGAATGGCGTTGTAGCTAGACATTCCTTCGACGATTGCAAACCTCACCGAGACTCGAGTCTCTCGGCTGAGGTCGATGGTAAATCTGGACTCGCCCACCGTGATGCTTTGTTCGCCGTTGAAGCCGGTGATCACGGTCGGGACGACGTCGAGACTTTGATACTTATGTCCTAGACGTTTGAAGCAGTCTGAGAACATAATGTCGATGGAGCTTCCGGTGTCAATGAGGATCCGGTTGACAGTGCTTCCGTCGATGAGGAGTTTCAAGACAAGGGGGTCTCGATGGGGAGTGTGAACTCCTTGAAGATCTGCGTCATTGAAGACGATAGAGGGCCAAGCCAAACCTTCGATGGGCTTCTCGATCCAAGTGTCTTCCTTGTTTGCTGCAGCACGAACATGGAAGATGCGTCGAACTTGTCGATCCACTTCTTTCCCGGTTATTGATTGATTGTGCAATGATCCGTGAATGCCAAAGATATTGGCTTTCACAGAGATTGGTTGCCGGTTGGAGGAGATTTGATGTACCCAACACACTTCTTTCCCCTTTGCAGAGGCTCGGCGTTGATAATGTCCGCCTTTGACGAATTCTTGAAGGTGGCCTTCTCGCAATAGGTCTTCAAGATGGAACTTCAGCCGAAAACATCGATCGGTGGAGTGGCCGTGACTTCGGTGGAAGTCGCAATATACTGTTTTATCAGCTGTAAATTTCGAGTTCGGCTGAAGAGGGTTGGGCCTTCGAACGAACTCTTCATGTTGAATGCGGTCGAGTATCTGTTCGACCGGCATATTCCACTCGGTGAAAGTGGTCTTCGTTGGAGATCGACGCCCATCATTCTTTGATCGTTTGTTGGCTGGAGGGGCTGCTGCCTCAGCGTTGTGAGCCTTGGCGGCATACTTAGGAGCTTCTCTTTCCGCAGGCCTTCGTTTTGTTTCTCGCCCTTTACGAGCGACTTGATCGTCTTCGACCTCGATTTCTCTCTGGATTCGATCGAACATAGCACCCAGAGAAGGAGGGGGATTACGGATGAAGTCGTTGTAGATGTGTAGATCGAAGCGGAGAGCGTTCTGGAAAGCCAACATAATGGCTTCATCATCCAGATGTCTTCCAGAGAGGGCAGCATGCTCGTTGCGAAACCTCCTAGTGAAACTTCGGAGAGTCTCGTCAGCACCCATCCTTAGCCGATATAGAGAGTCGAGCTTTTTCTCGGGCTTTAGATTGAGCTGATAATGCTGCATGAAGAGTTTAGCTAAAACATCGAACTGGGTAATGGACCCAGCTCGGAGATTGTGATACCAGTCGAGCGACGGCTCATCGAGACTTCCTGCGAAGGTGCGGCAGAGCACATTATTTTCTTCTTCGTGCGGCGTTAAAGCTTGCTTGAATGCGAGAATGTGGAGAGTAGGATCTCCTCGAACGCAGTTGAATTTGGGGAGGACAGGAGTTCTCCATCCTCTTGGAAATGTTGTCTCAAAGAGACTTCGATGTAGAGGTCCGGCAGAAGAATAGCCATCCCTGCGACCATGTCCTCGACCTAGAGGTGGGTCAAGAGGCAAGATCGCAAGGTCGTGCTCGGGCATCGAAGTATTTGCCGGTTGAAGTCGATGTCGGAGGTCCGATCCAAGCCCGCGCTGAAGTGGAATGGAAGGGGAAACTCGACTCTTTGAAGGAGCGCCTTTTATCTGATGTCTCCTTGGTATGTTGAGCTTCGAAGGTATTTTCTTATCGCAGTTACGGCCAGAAGAAGATTGGGATGACTCATCTTCGAGGCGATCCCAAACACCTTGCTTCCAGGGGGCAGCAGAGGGGGTTGGATCACGTCGAATTCTCTCGAGGGCAGTAGTACCCATTGACCTCCGTTGTTCAGACTGGATTGAATATCGTGGAAGATCGACCCTCTCGCTTGCAGGGGGAATAGGTAGAGCGATCCCAGCCTCGGAAGCTGCTTTCTTTAGAGCATCCCTCTCAGCAGTGAGGGTGGCGTTCTGCTTCGCCAATTGGAGCAATTGGAAGTCGACTGCAGAAATTTGGTAGGTCGATGGAGGGTCTTCAGCAGGAGTAGGTGTTGTTTGCCCAATCGACTGTCGCGCGGGGTGGGCGATAGGTCGATCGACAGACTTGCCACTCCCTGAACGAACCCCCATCTCAGGAACAACAAGGGGCTGTCCGAAGTTGAGCCTTTGACTCATTGAACGAGTCTCAGGACGAGCTTGTTGTTGAGTGTTACTTCCTTCTGGTTGACCTTGATGTTTCGTCCTCGCCATTCAGAGAGCGAAAGGTGCAACGAGAGTGCCGTTCAGTTGTCTGATCAACCGAGAGGGCGAGGAAGTTTGCTATCAAGATCAGTTGTAGGTTCAACCGATCAAGTAGTAACGGAGAGTTGGACTTTTTGATCGGATCCCACAGACGGCGCCAAACTGTGGGGGAAAATCTTCGTGCCGACCCGAAGACTCTCGCAGCACCAGTCAATTGAAGGTTCGAGTTGAAGATCGTTGATCGATCTGTCAATTGGAGTTGAAGTTACCTCTTTCGATATGTAAACAGAGAGGCAATCAGAGAGAGAGTTTGACACAAGAGATGTGATCTCGGAGTTCAGCCGAAGCCTACGTCTCCGTGCTATAGGGAGCAACCCGAATTCACTAACACTTATGTTGAAGTGATCTCGACAGGCCGAGTATCACTGAAATCTCTAATCTCTTCGAGAGAAAAAGAAGATCAAAGAGAGGTGGAAGATGGGAAGTTGGAAATCCCAGAGCTCTGGCTTTTTAGAACTGAGAGTTCGATCTCAGATTTTTTCTCTTTTTCCTTACATTCGAAGGCTCTGCTATTTATAGACTTCCCGGGGAGGAATTCCGGGGAAAATGGCAGTTTTCTGCTGTCGTATCTGGGGATTCTCCAGCTCGTGGGCCTTCCGGGCAGGGCCGGTGGGTCCTGCGGTAGTCCTCGTGGGCCCACCAGGCAGGGCCGGTGGATCCCGTGGTAGTCTTCGTGGGCCCACCAGGCAGGGCCGGCGGGTCTCGTGGTAGTCTTCGTGGAACCACCAGGCAGGGCCGGTGGGTCCCGCGGTAGCTGGTAAACTTCTGCCAAAATTTGCACCCACAGGCGCCAGTTCGCCGGCCTTCCAGCGACCGCCGTGGGGGCTTCAGCGGGCTGTACTGTAGGAGTTGCGAACGGTCCGGGCAAAGGTACCGCCAGTGGCACCTCCCTCCTCTCCACGGCCTTAACGACAAGAGGTCACAGAGCTGGAGGAGGTCGCTGCTCAACTGCCTTTCCCTTCCGGTCCAACACCGCATCTTCGAGCTTGATGTGTTGCTGGACTAGGGCAAATAGCTCAACCATCGTGCGAGGATCTTTGATCACTAGGGCGTCGTGAAGCTTGCTCCCCTCGGGGAGGGCGCTTCTGAAAGCACTCACCACGATACGATCTTGGCCCGCCGCGTCTTCCAGAGCGAGGTAGGCGCTTCGGAATCGCGTTGCGAAGCACCGGAGCGTTTCACGAGCTCCCATGGCTAAAGTAAACAGAGACTCGATTCTCTTCGGGGGCTGCCTGTTGCAGCGATACTGCTCCAGGAACAGCCTAGAGAGAGTTGGAAAGTCGGGGATCACGCCGGACGGCAACTTGTGGAACCAATTCAACACCGAGCCGGTCAAACTGCTCGGGAATGCTCGGCACAAGACGTGGTCTTGGTCCCGGAAAAATAGAAGCTTTCTGTAGGCCAAGAGATGGTCAACGGGATCCTGCGACCCGTCGAACAATACAAACGTCGGGGGGGTCCAATGGTATGGGAAACCCCCTTGGTGGACCTCGCTGGTGAATGGCGAGCTACCTCCGTGGGCGGCGAGATCCTCCAGTAAATCTACTGGCGCACTAGATCGCTGCCAGTGCCCGGGGAGAACTCCCAAAGGCGGCTGCGCAGGTCCTAGGCGGCCGTGCGCGCTCCCTTTAGGGAGGTTCGGATCCACCCCGCGGCGACCCTCGGGGGCCACCGATCGGCGGCCTCCTTGCTGCTCGCCCGCGGATCCCTTCAGCGTGGCGGTTAGTCTATGGGAGGCCGTTGCCTCCCGAGCTTCGGAAGGTATAGCCACCGCGGGCTCCTTCTCTCGTCGCCGATGGCGCGGGTCGCGATCTCGCTCTAGAGACCTTGCCTCTGACCCGTCAGAATCGACGCTCCGGCTACGGCGGCGAGGGATGGTCGCGCGTGAGGTCGCCTGGTTGCTAGACCGCTGGGTTACTAGCTTCTGTAACCTCGTCAGCGGGGTCTCCTTCGTTCCACGCACGGTCGTCCTCTCAACCGGGGGTTCCGGGTGGAAAGTCCACCGAGCTGGGACGGTCGTGGGCAGAAGCGACGAGATGGGAGGTCGCGCGGGGGATGCGGCCCTCGATGGTCCCGATCGCCGGCTCAACGCCGGGGCCTGATGCAAGCGCGTCAATTCTTCCATCATTGCCCGCTGGGTGGCCAACATCTCCAACAGGAGCTGGTCACTGAGTGGGACAAGGGGCTGGGGGGTTTCAGCGGGGGGTTTGCTGTGCACAGACCCCATACGGGCCCTCGTCCGCCTGTGTCCCCTCGTCGCCGGAGCCATCTTTGGGGTTACGAGCGCCGACGGCGTTCAACTGTGTGGTCGGGGGCGTTCTCGCAGGAACCAGTCGAAGATCCCACAGACGGCGCCAAATGTTCGGGGGAGTTTTTCGCTGGTCCGTGCAGGCTGCCTGTAAAACAAAGAAAAAGCGTGAGAACGGCTGGCTCCCTTAGGAGCGCAGACCCTCCGACGCTCAAGTCAGCCTTAGGTGCACAACGGCGAGCTGTTGTATACCAAAGTGGTAGGGGAATGGGTTTCGAACCTGTACTATGGAGCCTGGGGGTGAGCATTTATAGCAATTGGCGGCCTACCGTGGCCCGACACGTGGAGATTCTTTCCAGAGCCTTCTAGACCCCCACGTTTTGGCTCGCGTGGGTCTAACAGTCCTTGGTACTCGCGCCCTGACATTCTGTCGTCAAGCCTGCCAGGCGGTTTGAATGGGGGAGAGCATCTTTCTTGTCGCGGCCAGGTGGCTATTCTGGAATGTTCAAGTCTGGGCGGTCTCAAGGAGAAAAGCAAAAGGAAGCTCGCCCTGCACGGCTCCATCCTTTTGTCCATATCTATCAAGAGTCGGACCTTTCGGGAGCAACCTCTTCGATAAACAGGGGTCTGGACGAGCTTGGGCGAGCTCCTGAGCGAGCATGGGTGAGCTCCTGAGCGAGCTTGGCGAGCTCCTGAGAGAGTTTAGGCGAGCTCCTGAACAAGCTTATCGAGCTACTGAGCGAGCTGGGCGGGCTCCTGAGAGAGCTTAGGTGAGCTCCTGAACGAGCTTAGCGATCTCCTGAACGAGCTCCTGAGAGAGCTTGCCCTGGGCCCCTTCAGCCCAATGTGGATCCCGCTCCCTGTCAAGATGATTTGGCGAGCACGGGGGGGGGGGGGGGGGGGGGGGGGGTGGCGAGCTCCTGCGCGAGCTTTAGCGAGCTCCTGAGCGAGTACGGGCGAGCTCTTTGCCTGGGCCCCTTCAGCCCAAATTGGATCTCGCTCCCTGTCAAGATGATCTGGTAAGCACGGGGGAGCGAACTCCTGAGCGAGTTTCAGCCACCCCCAACAGATCATACGAATGAATTAGAATGGATCGTACGAGTGAATTAGAATAGTTACATTCGTGCGAATGAATTAGAATGGATCGTACGAATGGATTAGAATGGATCGTATGAATGGATTAGAATGGATCGTACGAATGAATTAGAATGGATCGTACAAATGAATTAGAAAGGTTACATTTGTGAGAATGAATTAGAATGGATCGTATGAATGAATTAGAATGGATCGTACGAATGGATTAGAATGGATCGTACGAATGGATTAGAATGGATCGTACGAATGAATTAGAATGGATCATACGAATGAATTAGAATGGATCGTATGAATGAATTAGAATAGTTACATTCGTGCGAATGAATTAGAATGGATCGTATGAATGGATTAAAATGGATCGTACGAATGGATTAGAATGGATCGTACGAATGAATTAGAATGGATCGCACAAATGAATTAGAAAGGTTACATTTGTCAGAATGAATTAGAATGGATCGTGCAAATGAATTAGAGTGAATCGTACGAATGAATTAGAATGGATACATTCGAGCGAATGAATTAGAATGGATCGTACGAATGAATTAGAATGGATCATAGGAATGAATTAGAATGGATCGTGCAAATGAGTAAGAATGGATACATTCGTGCGAATGAATTAGAATGGATCGTAGGAATAAATTAGAAAGGATCGTACGAACGAATTAGAATGGTTACATTCGTGCGAATGAATTAGAATGGATCGTACGAATGAATTAGAATGGATCGTGCGAATGAATTAGAATTAATCATACGAATGAATTAGAATGGATCGTACGATCCATTCTAATTCATTCGCACAATCCATTCTAATTCATTCGTACGATCCATTCTAATTTGCGAATGAATTAGAATGGATCATAGGAATGAATTAGAATGGATCGTAGGAATGAATTAGAATGGATCGTACGAATGAATTAGAATGGTTACATTCGTGTGAATAAATTAGAATGGATCATATGAGTGGATTAGAACCATTCTAATTCATTCGTACGATCCATTCTAATTCATTCGTCCGATCCATTCTAATTCATTCGCACGAATGTATCCATTCTAATTCATTCGTACAATCCATTCTAATTCATTCGCACGATCCATTCTAATTCATTCGTATGATCCATTCTAATTCGTTCCTACGATCTATTCTAATTCATTCACTCGAATGTATCCATTCTAATTTATTCCTACGATCCATTCTAATTCATTCGTTCAATCCATTCAAATTCATTCGCATGATCCATTCTAGTTCATTCATACGATCCATTCTAATTCATTCTCACGAATGTAACCTTTCTAATTCATTTGTATGATCCATTCTAATTCATTCGTACGATCTATTCTAATCGATTCGTACGATCCATTGTAATCCATTCGTACGATCCATTCTAATTCATTCGTACGATCCATTCTAATTCATTCGTATGAATGTATCCATTCTAATTTATTCGTACGATCCAGTCTAATTTATTCGTACGATCCATTCTAATTCATTTGCACGAATGTATCCATTCTAATTCGTTCGTACGATGCATTCTAATTCATTCGTATGATCCATTCTAATTCATTCGCACGATCCATTCAAATTCATTTGCATGATCCATTCTAATTCATTCGTACGATCCATTCTAATTCATTCATACGATCTATTGTAATTCATTTGCACAAATGTATTCATTCTAATTCATTCGCACAATCCAATCTAATTAAAACGTACGAATGGATTAGAATGGATCGAACGAATGAATTATTCATCGCACAAATGTATCCATTCTAATTCATTCGTATGATCCATTCTAATTCATTCGCACGATCCATTCTAATTCATTCGTATGATCCATTCTAATACATTCCTATGATCTATTCTAATTCATTCGTACGATCCATTCTAATTCATTCGCATAAATGTATCCATTTTAATTCATTCGTACGATCCATTCTAATTTATTCATACGATCCATTCTAATTCATTCACACGATCCATTCTAATCCATTCGTACGATCCATTCTAATTCATTCGTACGATCCATTCTAATTCATTCCTACGTACGATCCATTCTAATTCATTCGCACGAATATAACCATTCTAATTCATTCGTACGATCCATTCTAATTCATTCGTACGATCCATTCTAATTCATTCGCACGAATGTATCCATTCTAATTCATTCGTACGATCCATTCAAATGCATTCGCATGATCCATTCTAATTCATTCGTACGATCTTTTCTAATTCATTCTTACGTATGTAACCTTTCTAATTCATTTGTATGATCCATTCTAATTCATTCGTATGATCCATTCTAATCCATTCGTACAATCCATTCTAATTCATTCGTACGATCCATTCTAATTCATTCTCACAAATATAACCTTTCTAATTCATTTGTACGATCCATTCTAATTCATTCGTACGATCCATTCTAATCCATTCGTACGATCCATTCTAATCCATTCGTACAATCCATTCTAATTCATTCGCACGAATGTATACATTCTAATTCATTTGTACGATCCATTCTATTCCATTCGTACGATCCATTCTAATTCATTCGTACAATGCGTTCTAATTCATTCGTACGATCCATTCTAATCCATTCGTACAATCCATTCTAATTCATTCGTACGATCAATTCTAATTCATTCGCACGATCCATTCTAATTCATTCGTACGATCCATTCTAATCCATTCGTATGATCCATTCTAATTCATTCGTACGATCCATTCTAATTTATTCTCACAAATGTAACCTTTCTAATTCATTCGTACGATCCATTCTAATTCATTCGTACTATCCATTCTAATTCATTCGTACTATCCATTCTAATTCATTCGCACAAATCTATCCATTCTAATTCATTTGTACGATCCATTCTAATTCATTCGCACGATCCATTCTAATTCATTCGTATGATCCATTCTAACTCATTCATACGATCCATTCTAATTCATTCTCACGAATGTAACCTTTCTAATCCATTCGTACGATCCATTCTAATCCATTCATACGATCCATTCTAATCCATTCGTACGATCCATTCTAATCCATTCGTACGATCCATTCTAATTCATTCGTACGATCCATTCTAATTCATTTGTACGATCCATTAAAATTCATTGGCATGATCCATTCTAATTCATTCGTACGATCTATTCTTATTCATCGCACAAATGTATCCATTCTAATTCATTCGTACAATCCATTCTAATCCATTCGTACAAATGAATTAAAATGGATCGTACGAATGAATTAGAATGGATCGTACAAATGAATTAGAAAGGTTACATTTGTGAGAATGAAATAGAATGGATCGTGCGAATGAATTAGAATGGATCGTACAAATGGATTAGAATTGATCGTACGAATGAATTAGAATGGATACATTCGAGCGAATGAATTAGAATGGATCATAGGAATGAATTAGAATGGATCGTACGAATGAATTAGAATGGATACATTCGTGCGAATGAATTAGAATGGATCATACGAATGGATTAGAATGGATCGTACGAATGGATTATAATGGATACATTTGTGCGAATGAATTAGAATGGATTAGAACAAATGAATTAGAATGGATCGTACGAATGAATTAGAATGTATCGTACGAATGAATTAAAATGGATCGTGCGAATGAATTAGAATGGATCGTACGAATGAATCAAAATGGATACATTTATGCAAATGAATTAGAATGGATCGTATGAATGGATTAGAATGGATCATACGAATGGATTAGAATGGATCATACGAATGTATCCATTCTAATTGATTCGTTTGAATTGAATGGATTGTACGAATGAATTAGAATGGATCGTACGAATGAATTAGAATGGATCGTATGAATAAATGAATTAGAATGGATCGTACGATTCATTCTAAATCATTCGTACGATCCATTCTAATGCATTCGTACGATTCATTCTAATTCATTCGCACGATCCATTCTAATTCATTCGTATGATCCATTCTAATTTATTTGCACGAATATACGATCCATTCTAATTTATTCGCAAGAATGTATCCATTCTAATTCATTCGTACAATCCATTCTAATTTATTCGTACAAATGTATCCATTCTAATTCATTCGTACGATCCATTCTAATTCATTCGTACGATTCATTTTAATTCATTCGCACGATCCATTCTAATTCATTCGTACGATCCATTCTAATTCATTCGCACAAATGTATCCATTCTAATTCATTCGTACAATCGGTTCTTATTCATTCGCACGATCCATTCTAATTCATTCGTATGATCTATTCTAATTCATTCCAACGATCTATTCTAATTCATTCGCTCGAATGTATCCATTCTAAATCATTCGTTCGATCCATTCTAATTCATTCATACGATCCATTCAAATTCATTCGCATGGTCCATTCTAATTCATTCGTACGATCTATTCTAATTCATTCTCACGAATGTAACCGTTCTAATTCATTTGTATGATCCATTCTAATTCATTCGTACGATCCATTCTAATCCATTCGTACGATCCATTCTAATCCATTCGTACGATCCATTCTAATTCATTCTCACAAATGTAACCTTTATAATTCATTTGTACGATCCATTCTAATTCATTCATACGATCCATTCTAATCCATTCGTACGATCCATTCTAATCCATTCGTACGATCCATTCTAATTCATTCGTATGATCCATTCTAATTTATTCCTACGATCTATTCTAATTCATTTGCTCGAATGTATCCATTCTAATTCTTTTGCACGATCCATTCTAATTCATTCCTATGATTCATTATAATTCATTCGTACGATCCATTCTAATTCATTCGCTCGAATGTATCCATTCTAATTCATTCGTACGATCCATTGTAATTTGTTCATACGATCCATTCTAATTCGTTCGTACGATCCATTCTAATTCGTTCGTACGATCCATTCTAATTCATTCGCACGATCCATTATAATTCATTCGCACGATCCATTCTAATTCATTCGCACGATCCATTCTAATTCCTTCGTATGATCTATTCTAATTCATTCGCATGATTCATTCTAATTCATTTGCACGATCAATTCTAATTCATTCGCACGATCCATTCTAATTCATTCCTATAATCCATTATAATTCATTCGTACGATCCATTCTAATTCATTCGTACGATCCATTCTAATTCATTCATACGATCCATTCTAATTCGTTCGTACGATCCATTCTAATTCGTTCGTACGATCCATTCTAATTCATTCGTACGATCCATTCTAATTCATTCGCACGATCCATTCTAATTCATTCGCACGATCCATTCTAATTCATTCGCACGATCCATTCTAATTCATTCATATGATCTATTCTAATTCATTTCTACGATCTATTCTAATTCATTCGTATGATCCATTCTAATTCATTCGTTCGATCCATTATAATTCATTCGTTAAAATCCATTCAAATTTATTCGAATGATCCATTCTAATTCATTCGTACGATCAATTCTAATTCATTCTCACGAATGTAACCTTTCTAATTCATTTGTATGATCCGTTCTAATTCATTCGTACGATCCATTCTAATCCATTCGTACAATCCGTTCTAATCCATTCGTACGATCCATTCTAATTCATTCGTACGATCCATTCTAATTCATTCGTATGAATATATCCATTCTAATTAATTCGTACGATCCAGTCTAATTCATTCGTACGATCCATTCTAATTCATTCGCACGAATGTATCCATTCTAATTCATTCGTACGATCCATTCTAATTCATTCGTGTGATCCATTCTAATTCATACGCACGATCCATTCCAATTCATTCGCATGATCCATTCCAATTCATTCGTACTATCCATTCTAATTCATTCGTACGATCCATTCTAATTCATTCGTATGATCCATTCTAATTCATTCCTACGATCTATTCTAATTCATTTGCTCGAATGTATCCATTCTAATTCATTCGTACAATCCATTCTAATTCATTCGCACGATCCATTCTAATTCATTCGTATGATCCATTCTAATTCATTCCTACGATCTATTCTAATTCATTCGTACGAATGTATCCATTCTAATTCATTTGTACAATCCATTCTAATTCATTCACACGATCCATTCTAATTCATTCTTATGATCCATTCTAATTCATTCGTACGATCCATTCTAATTCATTCACTCGAATGTATCGATTCTAATTCATTCGTACGATCCATTCTAATTCATTCGTACGATCCATTCTAATTCATTCTCACGATTGTAACCTTTCTAATTCATTTGTATGATCCATTCTAATTCATTCGTGCGATCCATTCTAATTCATTCGCACAAATGTATCCATTCTAATTCATTCGCTCGAATGTATCCATTTTAATTCATTCGTACGATCCATTCTAATTCGTTCGTACGATCTAATTCATTGAGCGAATGAATTAGAATGGATCGTACGAATGAATTAGAATGGATCATAGGAATGAATTAGAATGGATCATGCAAATGAATTTGAATGGATACATTCGTGCAAATGAATTAGAATGGATCGTAGGAATGAAATAGAATGGATCGTACGAATGAATTAGAATGGTTACATTCGTGCGAATGAATTAGAATGGATCGTACGAATGAATTTGAATGGATCGTAGGAATGAATTAGAATGGATCGTACGAATGAATTAGAATGGATCATTGGAATGAATTAGAATGGATCGTGCAAATGAATTAGAATGGATAGATTCGTGCGAATGAATTAGAATGGATTGTAGGAATGAATTAGAATGGATCGTACGAATGAATTAGAATGGTTACATTCGTGCGAATGAATTAGACTGGATCGTACAAATGAATTAGAATGGATACATTCGTGCGAATGAATTAGAACGGATCGTAGGAACGAATTAGAATGGATCGTACGAATGAATTAGAATGGTTACATTCGTGCGAATGAATTAGAATGGATCGTACGAAAAAATTAGAATGGATCGTGCGAATGAATTAGAATGGATCAATGAATTAGAATGGATCATAGGAATGAATTAGAATGGATCGTACGAATGAATTAGAATGGTTACATTCGTGCGAATGAATTAGAATGGATCGTTGGAATGAATTAGAATGGTTTGTACGAATGAATTAGAATGGATACATTCGAGCGAATGAATTAGAATGGATCATACGAATGAATTAGAATGGATCGTAGGAATGAATTAGAATGGATCGTGCAAATGAATTAGAATGGATACATTCGTGCGAATGAATTAGAATGGATCATATGAAAGAATTAGAATGGATCGTGCAAATGAATTAGAATGGATCGTACGAATGAATTAGAATGGATCATGCGAAAGAATTAGAATGGATCGTACAAATGAATTAGAAAGGTTACATTTGTGAGAATGAATTAGAATGGATCGTACGAATGAATTAGAATAGATCGTACGAATGAATTAGAATGGATCGTACGAATAAATTATAATGGATCATACGAATGAATTAGAATGGATCGTATGAACGAATTAGAATGGATCGTACGAATGAATTAGAATGGATACATTCGAGCGAATGAATTAGAATAGATCGTAGGAATGAATTAGAATGGATCATACGAATGAATTAGAATGGATCGTACGAATGAATTAGAATGGTTACATTCGTACGATCTATTCTAATCCATTCGTACGATCCATTCTAATTCATTCGCACGATCCGATCCATTCTAATCGATTCGTACGATCCACTCTAATTCATTCGTACGATCCATTATAATTCATTCTCACAAATGTAACCTTTCTAATTCATTCGTACGATCCATTCTAATCCCTTCGTACGATCCATTCTAATCCATTCATACGATCCATTCTAATTCATTCGCACGAATGTAACCATTCTAATTCATTCGTACGATTCATTCTAATTCATTCGGACGATCCATTCTAATTCATTCGCATAAATATATCCATTCTAATTCTTTCGTACAATCCATTCTAATCCATTAGAATGTATCCATTCTAATTCATTCGTACGATCCATTCTAATTCGATCGTATGATCCATTCTAATTCATTCCTACGATCTATTCTAATTCATTCGCACGAATGTATCCATTCTAATTCATTCGCACAATCCAATCTAACTCAAACGTATGATCCATTCTAATTCATTCACATGATGTATTCTAATTCATTCGTACGATCCATTCCAATTCTAATTCATTCGTACGATCCATTCTAATTCATTCGTATGATCCATTCTAATTCATTCGTACAATCCATTCTAATTCATTCAATCGACTGTATCCATTCTAATTCATTCGTACGATCTATTCTAATTCATTCGCATGATTCATTCTAATTCATTCGCATGATCCATTCTAATTCATTCGCACGAATGTAACCATTCTAATTCATTCGTACGATTCATTCTAATTCATTCGTATGAGCTATTCTAATTCATTCGTACGATCCATTCTAATTCAATCATACGATCTATTCTAATTCATTCGCACAATCCATTGTAATTCATTCGTACAATCCATTCTAATTCATTCGTATGATCCATTCTAACTCATTCGGTGGATCCATTCTAATTCATTCATACGATCTATTGTAATTCATTCGCACAATCCATTCTAATTCATTCGTACGATCCATTCTAACTCATTCGGTGGATCCATTCT
Source organism: Chamaelirium japonicum (assembly GCA_947650365.1). NCBI lineage: Eukaryota > Viridiplantae > Streptophyta > Magnoliopsida > Liliales > Melanthiaceae > Chamaelirium > Chamaelirium japonicum. Next base: position 355,220 of record CANTAL010000070.1, on the reverse strand, counting down.
AATTCATTCGCACAAATGTGTACGAATGAATTAGAATGGATACATTCGAGCAAATGAATTAGAATGGACCATAGGAATGAATTAGAATGGATCATAGAATGAATTAGAATGGATCGTGCAAATGAATTAGAATGGATACATTCGTGTGAATGAATTGGAATGGATCATATGAAAAAATCAGAATGGATCATGCGAATGAATTAGAATGGATCGTACGAATGAATTAGAATGGATCATGTGAATGAATTAGAATGGATCGTACAAATGAATTAGAAAGGTTACATTTGTGAGAATGAATTAGAATGGATCGTACGAATGAATTAGAATAGATCATACGAATGAATTAGAATGGATCGTACGCATAAATTAGGTTGGATCGTACGAATGAATAAGAATGGATCGTACGAACGAATTAGAATGGATCGTACAAACGAATTAGAATGGATCGTACGAATGAATTAGAATGGATACATTCGAGCGAATGAATTAGAATAGATCGTAGGAATGAATTAGAATGGATCATACGAATGAATTAAAATGGATTGTACGAATGAATTAGAATGGTTATATTCGTACGATCCATTCTAATCAATTCGTACGATCCATTCTAATTCATTCGCACGATCCGATCCATTCAAATCCATTCGTATGATCCATTCTAATTCATTCGTACGATCCATTCTAATTCATTCTCACAAATGTAACCTTTCTAATTCATTTGTACGATCCATTCTAATTCATTCGTTCGATCCATTCTAATCCATTCGTACGATCCATTCTAATCCATTCGTACGATCCATTGTAATTCATTCGCACGAATGTAACCATTCTAATTCATTCGTACGATTCATTCTAATTCATTCGCACGATCCATTCTAATTCATTCGCATAAATATATCCATTCTAATTCATTCGTACGATCCATTCTAATCCATTAGAATGTATCCATTCTAATTCATTCGTACGATCCATTCTAATTCATTCGTAGGATCCATTCTAATTCATTCCTACGATCTATTCTAATTCATTCGCACGAATGTATCCATTCTAATTCATTCACACAATCTAATCTAATTCAAACGTACGATCCATTCTAATTCATTCACATGATGTATTCTAATTCATTCGTACGATCCATTCCAATTCTAATTCATTCGTACGATCCATTCTAATTCATTCGTACGATCCATTCTAATTCATTCGATCGACTGTATCCATTCTAATTTATTCGTACGATCTTGTCTAATTCATTCGTACAATCCATTCTAATTCATTCGTATGATCCATTCTAATTCATTCGCACGAATGTAACCATTCTAATTCATTCGTACGATTCATTCTAATTCATTCGTATGAGCTACTCTAATTCATTCGTATGATTCATTCTAATTCATTCATACGATCTATTCTAATTCATTCGCACAATCCATTGTAATTCATTCGTACGATCCATTCTAATTCATTCGTATGATCCATTCTAACTCATTCGGTGGATCCATTCTAATTCATTCATACGATGTATTCTAATTCATTCGCACAATCCATTCTAATTCATTCGTACGTTCCATTCTAATTCATTCGTATGATCCATTCTAACTCATTCGGTGGATCCATTCTAATTCTTTCGCACAAATGTGTACGAATAAATTAGAATGGATACATTCGAGCAAATGAATTAGAATGGATCATAGGAATGAATTAGAATGGATCGTGCAAATGAATTAGAATGGATACATTCGTGCGAATGAATTAGAATGGATCATATGAAAGAATTAGAATGGATCGTGCGAAAGAATTAGAATGGATCGTACGAATGAATTAGAATGGATCATGCGAATGAATTAGAATGGATCGTACAAATGAATTAGAAAGGTTACATTTGTGAGAATGAATTAGAATGGATCGTACGAATGAATTAGAATGGATCGTATGAATGAATTAGAATGGATCGTACGAACGAATTAGAATGGATCGTACGAACGAATTAGAATGGATCGTATGAATGAATTAGAATAGATAGATTCGAGCGAATGAATTAGAATAGATCGTAGGAATGAATTAGAATGGATCATATGAATGAATTAGAATGGATCGTACGAATGAATTAGAATGGTTACATTCGTACGATCCATTCTAATCCATTCGTACGATCCATTCTAATTCATTTGCACGATCCGATCCATTCTAATCCATTCGTACGATCCATTCTAATTCATTCTCACAATTGTAACCTTTCTAATTTATTTGTACGATCCATTCTAATCCATTCGTATGATCCATTCTAATCCATTCGTACGGTCCATTCTAATTCATTCGCACGAATGTAACCGTTCTTATTCATTCGTACGATTCATTCTAATTCATTCGCACGATCTATTCTAATTCATTTGCATAAATATATCCATTCTAATTCATTCGTACGATCCATTCTAATCCATTCGAATGTATCCATTCTAATTCATTCGTACGATCCATTCTAATTCATTCGAATGATCCATTCTAATTCATTCCTATGATCTATTCTAATTCATTCGCACGAATGTATCCATTCAAATTCATTCGCATAATCCAATCTAATTCAAACGTACGATCCATTCTAATTCATTCACATGATGTATTCTAATTCATTCGTACGATCCATTCCAATTCTAATTCATTCGTACGATCCATTTTAATTCATTCGTATGATCCATTCTAATTCATTCGATCGAATGTATCCATTCTAATTCATTCGTACGATCTATTCTAATTCATTCGTACGATCCATTCTAATTCATTCGTATGATCCATTATTATTCATTCACACGAATGTAACCATTCTAATTCATTCGTACGATTCATTCTAATTCATTCATATGAGCTATTCTAATTCATTCGTACGATCCATTCTAATTCATTCATACGATCTATTCTAATTCATTCGCACAATCCATTGTAATTGATTCGTATGATCCATTCTAATTCATTCGTATGATCCATTCTAACTCATTCGGTGGATCCATTCTAATTCATTCATACGATCTATTCTAATTGATTCACACAATCCATTCTAATTCATTCGTACGATCCATTCTAATTCATTCCTATGATCCATTCTAACTCATTCGGTGGATCCATTCTAATTCATTCGTACGATCCATTCTAATTCATTTGCACGATCCATTCTTATTCATTCCTATGATCCATTCTAATCCAATTGTACGATCCATTCTAATTCATTCTTATGATCCATTCTAATTAGAATTAGAATAAATTAGAACCGATACATTCGAGCGAATGAATTTGAATAGATCGTAGGAATGAATTAGAATGGATCATACGAATGAATTAGAATGGATCGTACGAATGAATTAGAATGTATACATTCGAAAGGATTAGAATGGATCGTACGAATGAATTAGAATGGATATATTTATGCGAATGTATTAGAATGGATCGTGCGAATTAATGAGAATGAATCGTACGAATGAATTAGAATGGTTACATTCGTGCGAATGAATTAGAATGGATCGTACGAATGGATTAGAATGGATCGTACGAATGAATTAGAATGAATCGTACGAATGAATTATTCATACGATCCATTCTAATTCATTCCTACGATCCATTCTAATTCATTCGTACGATCCATTCTAATTCATTCGCACGAATGTAACCATTCTAATTCATTCGTACGATTCATTCTAATTCATTCGCACGATCCATTCTAATTCAGTCGCATAAATATATCCATTCTAATTCATTCATACGATCCATTCTAATCCATTCGAATGTATGCATTCTAATTCATTCGTACGATCCATTCTAATTCATTCGTATGATCCATTCTAATTCATTCCTACGATGTATTCTAATTCATTCGCTCGAATGCATCCATTCTAATTCATTCTAATTCTAATTAGAATGGATCATACGAATGAATTAGAATGGATCGTACGAATGGATTAAAATGGATCATAATAATGAATTAGAATGGATCGTGCGAATGAATTAGAATGTATCCATTCTAATTCATTCGCACAATCCAATATAATTCAAACGTACGATCCATCCTAATTCATTCACATGATGTATTCTAATTCATTCGTACGATCCATTCCAATTCTAATTCATTCGTACGATCCATTCTAATTCATTCGTATGATCCATTCTAATTCATTCGTACGATCCATTCTAATTCACTCACTCGAATGTATCAATTCTAATTCATTCGTACGATCCATTCTAATTCATTCGTATGATCCATTCTAATTCATTCGCATGAATGTAACCATTCTAGTTCATTCGTACGATTCATTCTAATTCATTTGTATGAGCTATTCTAATTCATTCGTACGATCCATTCTAATTCATTCGTACGATCTATTCTAATTCATTCGCATAATCCATTCTAATTCATTCGTACGATCCATTCTAATTCATTCGTATGATCCATTCTAACTCATTCGGTGGATCCATTCTAATTCATTCATACGATCTATTCTAATTCATTCGCACAATCCATTCTAATTCATTCGTACGATCCATTCTAATTCATTCGTATGATCCATTCTAACTCATTCGGTGGATCCATTCTAATTCATTCGCACGATCCATTCTTATTCATTCCTATGATCCATTCTAATCCATTCGTACGATCTATTCTTATTCATTCGTATGATCCATTCTAATTAGAATTAGAATGAATTAGAATGGATACATTCGAGCGAATGAATTAGAATAGATCGTAGGAATGAATTAGAATGGATCATACGAATGAATTAGAATGGATACATTCGATTGGATTAGAATGGATCGTACGAATGAATTAGAATGGATATATTTATGCGAATGAATTAGAATGGATCGTGCGAATGAATTAGAATGAATCGTACGAATGAATTAGAATGGTTACATTGTGCGAATGAATTAGAATGGATCGTACGAATGGATTAGAATGGATCGTATGAATGGATTAGAATGGATCATACGAATGAATTAGAATGGATCGTACAAATGAATTAGAAAGGTTATATTTGTGAGAATGAATTAGAATGGATCGTACGATCCATTCTAATTCATTCGTACGATCCATTCTAATTCAATCGTATGATCTATTCTAATTCATTCCTACGATCTATTCTAATTCATTCGCTCGAATGTATCCATTCTAATTCATTCGTACGATCTATTCTAATTCATTCATATGATCCATTCTAATTCATTCGTACGATCCATTTTAATTTATTCGTACGATCCATTCTAATTCATTCGTACGATCTATTCTAATTCATTCGTACGATCCATTCTTATTCATTCTCACAAATCTAACCTTTCTAATTCATTTGTACGATCCATTCTAATTCATTAGTACGATCCATTCTAATTCATTCGCAGGAATGTATCCATTCTAATTCATTCGTTCGATCCATTCTAATTCATTCGTACTATCCATTCAAATTCATTCGCATGATCCATTCTAATTCATTCGTACGATCCATTCTAATTCATTCTCACGAATGTAACCTTTCTAATTCATTTGTATGATCCATTCTAATTCATTCGTATGATCCATTCTAATCCATTTGTACGATCCATTTGTATGATCCATTCTAATTTATTCCTATGATCCATTATAATTCATTTGCACGAATATATCCATTCTAATTCATTTGCACGATCCATTCTAATTCATTCCTATGATCCATTCTAATTCATTCGTACAATGCAATCTAATTCATTCGCACAAATGTATCTATTCTAATTCATTCGTACAAATGTATCCATTCTAATTCATTCATATGATCCATTCTAATTCATTCGTACGATCCATTCTAATTCATTTGTACGAATGTATCCATTCTAATTCATTCGCACGATCCATTCTAATTCATTCACACGATCCATTATAATTCATTTGCATGATCCATTCTAATTCATTCGTATGATCCATTCTAATTCATTTGCATGAATGGATCCATTCTAATCCATTCGTACGATCCATTCTAATTCATTCGTACGAATTAATTAGAATGAATTAGAATGGTTACATTCGTGCGAATGAATTAGATTGGATCATACGAACTATTCGTACGAATGAATTAGAATGGTTACATTCGTGCGAATGAATTAGAATGGATCATACGAATGAATTAGAATGGATACATTCGTACGAATGAATTAGAACGGATCGTGCGAATGAATTAGAATGGATCGTACAAATGAATTAGAAAGGTTACATTTGTGAGAATGAATTAGATTGGATCGTACGAATGAATTAGAATTGATCGAACGAATGAATTAGAATGGATCGTACGAATAAATTATAATGGATCTACGAATGAATTAGAATGGATCGTATGAATGAATTAGAATGGATCGTACGAATGAATTAGAATGGATACATTCGAGCGAATGAATTAGAATAGATCGTAGGAATGAATTAGAATGGATCATACGAATGAATTAGAATGGATTGTGCGAATGAATTAGAATGGATTGTACGAATGAATTAGAATGGATACATTCGTACGAATGAATTAGAATGGATCAGACGAATGAATTAGAATGGATCGTACGATTTATTCTAATACATTCGTACGATCCATTCTAATGCATTCGTACGATTCATTCTAATTCATTCGCACGATCCATTCTAATTCATTCGTACGATCCATTCTAATTCATTCGCACGATCCATTCTAATTCATTCGTACGATCCATTCTAATTCATTTGTATGATCCATTCTAACTCATTCCTACGATCTATTCTAATTCATTCGCTCGAATGTATCCATTCTAATTCATTCATACGATCCATTCTAATTCGTTCATACGATCCATTCTAATTCATTCTCACAAATGTAACCCTTCTAATTAATTTGTATGATCCATTCTAATTCATTCGTACGATCCATTCTAATTCATTCGCACGAATCCATTTTAATTCATTCGCACAATCCATTCAAATTCATTCGTACGATCCATTCTAATTCATTCGTATGATCCATTCTAACTCATTCGGTGGATCCATTCTAATTCATTCGTACGATCCATTCTAATTCATTCGCACGATCCAATCTAACTCATTCGTATGATCCATTCTTATTCATTTGTACGATCCATTCTAATTTATTTGCACGAATATACGATCCATTCTAATTCATTCGCACGATCCATTCTAATTCATTCGTACGATCCATTCTTATTAATTCATACGATCCATTCTAATTCATTCGCACAATCCATTCTAATTCATTCGTACGATCCATTCTAATTCATTCGTATGATCCATTCTAACTCATTCGCACGAATGTATCCATTCTAATTCATTCGTACGATCCATTCTAATTCATTCGCATGATCCATTCTAACTCATTCGGTGGATCTATTCTAATTCATTCGTACGATCCAATCTAATTCATTCGCACGAATGTATCCATTCTAATTCATTCGTTCGATCCATTCTAATTCATTCGTACGATCCATTCTAATTTATTCGCACGATCCATTCTAATTCATTCACACAAATGTATCCATTCTAATTCATTCGTTCGATCCATTCTAATTCATTCGCATATATATATATATATATATATATCCATTCTAATTCATTCGTACGATCCATTCTAATTCATTCGCACGATCCATTCTAATTCATTCGCACAAATGTATCCATTCTAATTCATTCATACAATCCATTCTAATTCATTCGCATGATCCATTCTAATTCATTCGTACGATCCATTCTAATTTATTTGTACGATCCATTCTAATTCTTTCATATGATCCATTCTAATTCATTCGCACGAATGTATCCATTCTATTTCATTCGTACAATCCATTCTAATTCATTCGCACGATCCATTCTAATTCATTCGTACGATCCATTCATTCGCACGAATGTAACCATTCTAATTCATTCGTACGATCCATTCTAATTCATTCCTACGATCTATTCTAATTCATTCGCACGAATGTATCTAATTCAATTGCACGATCTATTCTAATTCATTCCTATGATCCATTCTAATTCATTCGTATGATCCATTCTAATTTATTCGCTCGAATGTATCCATTCTAATTCATTCGTACGATCCATTCAAATTCATTTCTAATTCATTCGTATGATCCATTCTAATTCATTCGTACGATCCATTGTAATTCATTCGTACAATCCATTTAGATTCATTCGCACAAATGTATCCATTCAAATTCATTCATACGATTCATTCTAATTAATTCGTACGATCCATTCTAATTCATTCTCATGAATGTAACCTTTCTAATTCATTCGTACGATCCATTCTAATTCATTCGCACGATCTATACATTCGTCCGACTGAATTAGAATGGATCGTGCGAATTAATTTGAATGGATCGTGCGAATGAATTTGAATGGATACATTTATGCGAATGAATCTGAATGGATTGTATGAATGAATTACAATGGATCGTACGAATGGATTAGAATGGATCGTACGAATGAATTAGAATGGATCATACAAATGAATTAGAAAGGTTACATTCGTGAGAATGAATTAGAATGGATCATACGAAAGAATTAGAATGGATCATGCGAATGAATTTGAATGGATCGTATGAATGAATTAGAATGGATCGAACGAATGAATTAGAAAGGATACATTCGAGCGAATGAATTAGAATAGATCGTAGGAATGAATTAGAATGGATCATACGAATGAATTAGAATGGATCGTGTGAATGAATTAGAATGGATTGTACGAATGAATTAGAATGGATACATTCGGGCGAATGAATTAGAAAGGATCGTACGAATGAATTTGAATGAATCTCACGAATGAATTAGAATGGATCGTACGAATGAATTAGAATGGATACATTTGTACGAATAAATTAGAATGGATTGTACGAATGAAATAAAATGGATACATTCTTTTGAATAAATTAGAATGGATCGTATATTCGTGCAAATAAATTAGAATGGATCATACGAATGAATTAGAATTGATCGTGCGAATGAATTAGAATGAATCGTACAAATGCATTAGAATGGATCGTACGAATGAATTAGAATGAATCGTACGATCCATTCTAATTCATTCGTCCGATCCATTCTAATTCATTCATACGAATGTATCCATTCTAATTCATTAGTACAATCCATTCTAATTCATTCGCACGATCCATTCTAATTCATTCGTATGATCCATTCTAATTCATTCCTACGATCTATTCTAATTTATTCGCTTGAATGTATCCATTCTAAATCATTCGTTCAATCCATTACAATTCATTCGTATGATCCATTCAAATTCATTCGCATGATCCATTCGAATTCATTCGTACGATCCATTCTAATTCATTCTCACGAATGTAACGTTTCTAATTCATTTGTATGATCCATTCTAATCCATTCGTATGATCCATTCTAATCCATTCGTACGATCCATTCTAATTCATTCGTACGATCCATTCTAATTCATTCTCACAAAAGTAACCTTTATAATTCATTTGTACGATCCATTCTAATCCATTCGTACGATCCATTCGTACGATCCATTCTAATTCATTGGCACGAATGTAACCATTCTAATTCATTCATATGATCCATTTTAATTCATTCCTACGATCCATTCTAATTCATTCGCACGAATGTATCAATTCTAATTCATTTGCATGATCCATTCTAATTCATTCCTAAGATCCATTCTAATCTATTCATACGATCCATTCTAATTTATTCGCATGATCCATTCTAATTCAATCGTATGATCCATTCTAATTCATTCGCACAAATGTATCCATTTTAATTCATTCGTACGATCCATTCTAATTTATTCATACGATCCATTTTAATTCATTCGCACGATCCATTCTAATTCATTCGCACGATCCATTCTAATTTATTCATACGATCCATTTTAATTCATTCGCACGATCCATTCTAATTCATTCGTACGATCCATTCTAATTCATTCGTACGATCCATTCTAATTCATTCACACGAATGTATCATACGAATGAATTAGAATGGATCATGCGAATGAATTAAAATGGATCGTACAAATGAATTAGAATGCATCGTGCGAATGAATTAGAATGGATCGTATGAACGAATTAGAATGGATCGTACGAATGAATTAAAATGGATCGTATGAACGAATTAGAATGGATCATACGAATGAATTAGAATGGATACATTCGAGCGAATGAATTAGAATGGATCGTACGAATGAATTAGAATGGATCATAGGAATGAATTAGAATGGATCGTGCAAATGAATTAGAATAGATACATTCGTGCGAATGAATTAGAATGGATCGTAGGAATGAATTAGAATGGATCGTACGAATGAATTAGAATGGTTACATTCATGCGAATGAATTAGAATGGATCGTACGAATGGATTAGAATGGATCATATGAATAGATTAGAATGGATCGTACGAATGAATTAGAATGGATCGTATGAATGAATTAGAAAGGTTACATTTGTGAGAATGGATTAGAATGGATCGTACGAATGAATTAGAATGGATCGTACGAATGGATTAGAATGGATTGTACGAATGGATTAGAATGGATCGTACGAATGAATTAGAATGGATCATACAAATGAATTAGAAAGGTTACATTCATGATAATGAATTAGAATGGATCGTACGAATGAATTAGAATGGATCATGCGAATGAATTTGAATGGATCGTACGAATGAATAAGAATGGATCGTACGAATGAATTAGAATGGATCATACGAATGTATCCATTCCAATTCATTCGTACGATCCATTCTAATTCGTTCGTATGATCCATTCTTTTTTGTTCGTACGATCCATTCTAATTCGTTAGTACGATCCATTCTAATTCATTCGCACGATCCATTCAAATTCATTCGCACGATCCATTCTAATTCTTTCATATGATCCATTCTAATTCATTCGCACGAATGTATCCATTCTAGTTCATTCGTACGCTCCATTCTAATTCATTCGTACGCTCCATTCTTATTAATCGCACAAATGTATCCATTCTAATTCATTCGTACGATCCATTCTAATTCATTCACACGATCGATTCTAATTCATTCGTATGATCCATTCTAATTCATTCGTACGATCCGTTCTAATTCTTTCATATGATCCATTCTAATTCATTCACACGATCTATTCTAATTCATTCGTACAATCCATTCTAATTTATTCGTACGATCCATTCTAATTCATTCGCACTATCCATTCTAATTCATTAGTACAATCCATTCTAATTCATTCGAACGATCCATTCTAATTTATTCGTACAAATGTATCCATTCTAATTCATTCGTACGATCCATTCCAATTCATTCATACGATCTATTCTAATTCATTCGCACGAATGTATCCATTGTAATTCATTCGCACAATCCAATCTAATTCAAACGTACGATCCATTCTAATTCATTCACATGATGTATTCTAATTCATTCGTATGATCCATTCTAATTCATTCATATGATTCATTCTAATTCATTCGTACGATCCATTCTAATTCATTCGCACAAACGTATCCATTCTAATTCATTCGTATGATCCATTCTAATTCATTCGCATCCATTCTAATTCCTTTGTACGAATGTATCCATTCAAATTCATTCGCACGATCCATTCTAATTCATTCGGATGATCCATTCTAATTCATTCGTATGATCCATTCTAATTTGTTCGTACAATCCATTCTAATTCATTTGCATGAATGTATCCATTCTAATTCATTCGTACGATCCATTCCAATTCATTTGTATGATCCATTCTAATTCATTCATGCAATCCATTCTAATTCATTCATACAATCCATTCTAACTCATTCATACGATGCATTCTAATTCATTCGCATCAATGTATGTATCCATTCTAGTTCATTCGCATGATCCATTCTAATTCATACGTACAATCCATTCTAATTCATTCGCACGAATGTATCCATTCTAATTCATTCGTACGATCCATTCTAATTCATTCGTACAATGCGTTCTAATCCATTCGTACGAATGAATTAGAATGTATCGTACGAATGAATTAGAATGGATCGTACGAATGAATTAGAGTGGATCGTACGAATGAATTAGAATGGATCATAGGAATAAATTAGAATGGATCGTGCAAATGAATTAGAATGGATACATTCGTGCGAATGAATTAGAATGGATCGTAGGAATGAATTAGAATGGATCGTACGAATGAATTAGAATGGTTACATTTGTGCAAATGAATTAGAATGGATCATACAAATGGATTAGAATGGATCGTACGAATGGATTAGAATGGATCGTACGAATGAATTAGAATGGATCGTACAAATGAATTAGAAAGGTTACATTTGTGAGAATGAATTAGAATGGATCGTACAAATGAATTAGAATGGATCGTACGAATGGATTAGAATGGATCGTACGAATGAATTAGAATGGATACATTTGTGTGAATGAATTAGAATAGATTAGAATGGATCGTACGAATGGATTAGAATCCATTCTAATTCATTTGTATGATCCATTCTATTTCATCGCACGATCCATTCTAATTCATTCGCTCGAATGTATCCATTCTAATTCATTCGTACGATCCATTCTAATGCATTCGTACGATCTATTCTAATTCATTCGCACAAATGTATCTATTCTAATTCAATCGTACGATCCATTCTGATTCGTTCGTACGATCCATTCTAATTCATTTGCACGAACCATTCTAATTCATTCCTATGATCCGTTCTAATTCATTCGTACGATCCATTCTAATTCTTTCGCTCAAATGTATCCATTCTAATTCATTCGTACGATCCATTCTAATTCATTCGTACGATCCATTCTAATTCATTCGCACAAATGTATCCATTCTAATTTATTCGTACGATCCATTATAATTCATTCGCACGATCCATTCTAATTCATTCGTACGATCCATTCTAATTCATTCGCACGATCCATTCTAATTCATTCGTACGATCCATTCTAATTCATTTGTACAATCCTTTCAAATTCATTCATACGATGCAATCTAATTCATTCGCACAAATATATCTATTCTATTTCATTCGTACAATGCGTTCTAATCCATTCATACGATCCATTCTAATTCATTCGTACGATCCATTCTAATTCATTCGTACGATCCATTCTAATTCATTCGCACGAATGTATCCATTCTAATTCATTCCTACGATCCATTCTAATTCATTCGCACGATCCACTCTAATACATTCGTACAATCCATTCTAATTCATTCGCATGAATATATCTATTCTAATTCATTCGTATGATCCATTCTAATTTATTCGCACGATCTATTCTAATTCATTCGCTCGAATGTATACATTCTAATTCATTCGTATGATCCAGTCTAATTCATTCGTACGATCCATTCTAATTCATTCGCACGAATATATCCATTCTAATTCATTCGTACGATCCTTTCTAATTCATTCGCACGATTCATTCTAATTCTTTCATATGATCCATTCTAATTCATTCGCACGAATGTATCCATTCTAGTTCATTCGTACGATCTATTCTAATTCATTCCTACGATCCATTCTAATTCTTTCGCACGAATGTATCCATTCTAATTCATTTGTATGATCCATTCTTATTCATTCCTACGATCTATTCTAATTCATTCGCTCGAATGTATCAATTCTAATTCATTCGTTCGATCCATTCTAATTCATTCGTACGATCCATTCAAATTCATTCGCATGATCCAGTCTAATTCATTCGTACGATCCATTCTAATTCATTCTCACGAATGTAACCTTTCTAATTCATTTGTATGATCCATTCTAATTTATTCGTACGATATATTTATGCGAATGAATTAGAATGGATCGTAGGAATGAATTAGAATGGATCGTGCTAATGAATTAGAATGGATCGTGTGAATGAATTAGAATGGATCGTACGAATGAATTATAATAGATTGTAGGAATGAATTAGAATGAATCGTACGAATGAATTAGAATGGATCGTACGAATGAATTAGAATGGATCATGCGAATGAATTAGAATGGATCGTACGAATGAATTAGAATGGATCGTGCGAATGAATTAGAAAGGTTACATTCGTGAGGATAAATTAGAATGGATCGTACGAATGAATTAGAAAGGTTACATTCGTGAGAATGAATTAGAATGGATCGTACGAATGAATAAGAATGGATCGTACGAATGAATTAGAATGGATACATTCGAGTGAATGAATTAGAATGGATCATACGAATGAATTAGAATGGATCGAACAAATGAATTAGAATGGATACATTCGAGCGAATGAATTAGAATTGATCGTAGGAATGAATTAGAATGGATCACACAAATGAATTAGAATGGATCTTGCGATTGAATTAGAATAGATTGTACGAATGAATTAGAATGGATAGTACGAATGGATTAGAACGCATTGTACGAATGAATTAGAATAGATCGTACGAATGAATTAGAATAGATCGTATGAATGAATTAGAATGGATCGTATGAATAAATTAGAATGGATCGTGCGAATGAATTAGAATGGATCGTACGAATGAATTAGAATGGATCCACCGAATGAATTAGAATGGATCGTACGAATGAATTAGAATGGATCGTACGAATGAATTAGAATAGATACATTCGAGCGAATGAATTAGAATGGATCGTACGAATGAATTAGAATGAATCATAGGAATGAATTAGAATGGATCGGGCAAATGAATTAGAATGGATACATTTGTGCGAATGTATTAGAATGGATTGTACGAATGAATTAGAATGGATCGTACGAATGAATTAGAATGGATCGTGCGAATGAATTAGAATTGATCATACGAATGAATTAGAATGGATCGTACGAATAGATTAGTACGAATGAATTAAAATGGATTAGAATGGATCGTACGAATGAATTAGAATGGATCGTACGAATGGATTAGAATGGATCGTACAAATAGATTAGAATGGATCGTACGAATAGATTAGAATGGATCGTACGAATGAATTAGAATGGACCGTACGAATGAATTAGAATGGTTACATTCGTGCAAATGAATTAGAATGGATCGTACGAATGGATTAGAATGGATCGTATGAATGAATTAGAATGGATCGAACGAATGAATTAGAATGGATCGTACGAACGAATTAGAATGGATCGTATGAACGAATTAGAATGGATCGTACGAATGAATTAGATTGGATACATTCGTGCGAATGAATTAGAATGGATCATACGAATGAATTAGAATGGATCGTACAAATGAATTAGAATGGATTGTGCGAATGAATTAGAATGGATCGTATGAATGAAATAGAATGGTTACATTCGTGCGAATTAATTAGAATGGATCATACGAATGGTTTAGAATGGATCTTACGAATGGATTAGAATGGATCGTACGAATGAATTAGAATAGATACATTCGTGCGAATGAATTAGAATGGATCGAAGGAATGAATTAGAATGGATCGTACGAATGAACTAGAATGGATCGTATGAATGAGTTAGAATGGTTACATTCGTGCGAATTAATTAGAATGGATTATACGAATGGTTTAGAAAGGATCGTACGAATGAATTAGAATGGATCGAACGAATGAATTAGAATGGATACATTCGAGCGAATGAATTCGAATAGATCATAGGAATGAATTAGAATGGATCGTACAATTGAATTAGAAAGGTTACATTTGTGCGAATGAATTAGAAGGGATCGTATGAATGAATAAGAATGGATCGTACGAATGAATTAGAATGGATCGTGCGAATGAATTAGAATGGATCGTATGAATGCATTAGAATGGTTACATTCGTGCGAATTAATTAGAATGGATCAAACGAGTGGTTTAGAAAGGATCGTATGAATGAATTAGAATGGATCGAACGAATTAATTAGAATGGATACATTCGAGCGAATGAATTAGAATAGATCATAGGAATGAATTAGAATGGATCGTACAAATGAATTAGAAAGGTTACATTTGTGCGATAGAATTAGAATGGATCGTATGAATGAATAAGAATGGATCGTACGAATGAATTAGAATGGATCGTGCGAATGAATTAGAATGAATCGTACGAATGCATTAGAATAGTTCATACGAATGAATTAGAATGGATACATTTGTGCGAATGAATTAGAATGGATCGTGCGAATGAATTAGAATGGACCGTACGAATGAATTACAATTGATATATTTATGCGAATGAATTAGAATGAATCGTACGAATGCATTAGAATGGATCGTACTAATGGATTAGAATGGATCGTACGAATGAATTAGAATGGATCGTGCAAATGAATTAGAAAGGCTACATTTGTGACAATGATTAGAATGGATCGTACGAATGAATTAGAATTGATCGTACGAACGAATTAGAATGGATCGTACGAATGAATTAGAATGGATCGTACGAATGAATTAGAATGGATCATATGAATGAATTAGAATGGTTATATTCGTGCGAATGAATTAGAATGGATCATACGAATGGATTAGAATGGATCGTACGAATGGATTAGAACGCATTGTACGAATGAATTAGAATAGATACATTTGTGTGAATGAATTAGATTGTATCGTACAAATAAATTAGAATGGATCGTACGAATGAATTAGAATGGATCGAATGAATGAATTAGAATGGATACATTCGAGCGAATGAATTAGAATAGATCGTAGGAATGAATTAGAATGGACCGTACAAATGAATTAGAAAGGTTACTTTTGTGCGAATGAATTAGAATGGATCGTATGAATGAATAAGAATGGATCGTACGAATGAATTAGAACGGATCGTGCGACTGAATTAGAATGAATCGTACAAATGCATTAGAATGGATCGTACGAATGAATTAGAATGGATACATTCGTGCGAATGAATTAGAATGGATCGTAGGAATGAATTAGAATGGATCGTACGAATGAATTAGAATGGTTACATTCGTGCGAATGAATTAGAATGGATCATACGAATAGTTTAGAATGGATCGTATGAATGGATTAGAATGGATCGTATGAATGAATTAGAATGGATCGTACAAATGAATTAGAAAGGTTATATTTGTGAGAATGAATTAGAATGGATCGTACGAATGAATTAGAATGGATCGTATGAACGAATTAGAATGGATCGTACGAATGAATTAGAATGGATCGTACGAATGAATTAGAATGGTTACACTCATGCGAATGAATTAGAATTGATCGTACGAATGGATTAGAACGCATTGTACGAATGAGTTAGAATAGAAACATTTGTACGAATGAATTAGAATGGATCGTACAAATGAATTAGAATGGATCATACGAATGAATTAGAATGGATCGAACGAATGAATTAGAATGGATACATTCGAGCGAATGAATTAGAATAGATCGTAGGAATGAATAAGAATGGATCATACGAATGAATTAGAATGGATCGTGCGAATGAATTAGAATGGATTGTACGAATGAATTAGAATGGATACATTCGAGCGAATGAATTAGAATGGATCGTACAAATGAATTAGAATGGATCATAGGAATGAATTAGAATGGATCGTACGAATGGATTAGAACCATTGTAGGAATGAATTAGAATGGATCGTACAAATGAATTAGAATGGATACATTCGTGCGAATGAATTAGAATAGATCATACGAATGAATTAGAATGGATCGTGCGAATGAATTAGAATGGATAGTGCGAATGAATTAGAATGGATCATACGAATGAATTAGAATGGATCCACCGAATGAGTTAGAATGGATCATACGAATGAATTTGAATGGATTGTACGAACGAATTAGAATGAATCATACGATCCATTCTAATTCATTCATCCGATCCATTCTAATTCATTCGCACGAATGTATCCATTCTAATTCTTTCGTACAATCCATTCTAATTCATTCGCACGATCCATTCTAATTCATTCGTATGATCCATTCTAATTCATTCCTACGATCTATTCTAATTCAATCCCTCGAATGTATCCATTCTAATTCATTCGTTCGATCTATTCTAATCGATTCGTACGATCCATTCTAATTCATTCCTATGATCCATTCTAATTCATTCGTACGATCCATTCTAATTCATTCGCTCAAATGTATCCATTCTAAGTTATTCGTACGATCCATTCTAATTCATTCGTACGATCCATTCTAATCCATTCGTACGATCCATTCTAATTCATTCGTACAATGCGTTCTAATCCATTCGTACGATCCATTCTAATCCATTCATACGATCCATTCTAATTCATTCGCACGAATGTAACCATTCTAATTCATTCGTACGATCCATTCTAATTCATTCTTACGATCCATTCTAATTCATTCGCACGAATGTATCCATTCTAATTCATTTGCACGATCCATTCTAATTCATTCCTATGATCCATTCTAATTTATTCATACGATCCATTCTAATTCATTCGCACGAATGTAACCATTCTAATTCATTCGTACGATCAATTCTAATTCATTCTTACGATCCATTCTAATTCATTCGCACGAATGTATCCATTCTAATTCATTTGCACGATCCATTCTAATTCATTCCTATTATCCATTCTAATTCATTCGTACGATCCATTCTAATTCATTCGCTCGAATGTATCCAATCTAATTCATTCATACGATCCATTCTAATTCATTCGTACGATCCATTCTAATCCATTCGTACGATCCATTCTAATTCATTCCTACGATCCATTCTAATTCATTCGCACGAATGTATCCATTCTAATTCATTTGCACGATCTATTCTAATTCATTCTTATGATCCATTCTAAATTATTCGTACAATCCATTCTAATTCATTCGCTCAAATGTATCCATTCTAATTCATTCGTACGATCCATTCTAATTCATTCCTACGATCCATTCTAATTCATTCGTACGATCCATTCAAATTCATTCGCATGATCCATTCTAATTCATTCGTATGATCCATTCTAATTCATTCTCACGAATGTAACCTTTCTAATTCATTTGTATGATCCATTCTAATTCATTCGTACGATCCATTCTAATCCATTCATACGTTTCATTCTAATCCATTCGTACGATCCATTCTAATCCATTCGTTCATTCGTACGATCCATTCTAATTCATTCTCAAAAATGTAACCTTTCTAATTCATTTGTACGATCCATTCTAATTCATTCGTACGATCCATTCTAATTCATTCGTATGATCCATTCTAATTCATTCGCTCGAATGTATCCATTCTAATTCATTCGTACGATCCATTCTAATTCATTCGTACGATCCATTCTAATTCATTCTCACGAATGTAACCTTTCTAATTCATTCGTACGACGCAATCTAATTCATTCGCACGAATATATCTATTCTAATTCATTCGTACGATCCATTCTAATTCATTCGTACAATCCATTCTAATTCATTCGCACGATCCATTCTAATTCATTCGTTCGATTCATTCTAATCCATACGTACGATCCATTCTATATTATTCGCACGATCCATTCTAATTCATTCGCACAAATGTATCCATTCTAATTCATTTGCTCGATCCATTCTAATTCATTCGTACGATCCATTCAAATTCATTTGCACGATCCATTCTAATTCATTCGCACGATCCATTCTAATTCATTCGCACGATCCATTCTAATTCATTCGTATGATCCATTCTAATTCATTCCTATGATCTATTCTAATTCATTCGCTCGAATGTATCCATTCTAATTCATTCGTACGATCCATTCTAATTCATTCCTACGATCCATTCTAATTAATAAGCACGAATGTATCAATTCTAATTCATTTGTACGATCCACTCTAATTCATTCCTATGATCCATTCTAATTCATTCGTACGATCCATTCTAATTCATTCGCTCGTACGAATGCATTAGAATGGATCGTACGAATGAATTAGAATGAATCGTACGATCCATTCTAATTCATTCGTCCGATCCATTCTAATTCATCCGCACGATCCATTCTAATTCATTCGCACGAATGTATCCATTCTAATTCATTCGTACGATCCATTCTAATTCATTCGTATGATCAATTCTAATTCATTCGCACGATCCATTCTAATTCATTCGTACGATCCATTCTAATTCATTCGCACGAATGTATCCATTCTAATTCATTCGTACGATCCATTCTAATTCATTCGTACAATCCATTCTAATTTATTCGCACAAATGTATCCATTCTAATTCATTCGTGCGAATGAATTAGACTGGATCGTACAAATGAATTAGAATGGATTGCACGAATGTATCCATTCTAATCCATTCGTACAAATGGATTAGAATGGATCGTACGAATGAATTAGAATGGATCGTGCGAATTAATTAGAATGGATCGTATGAATGAATTAGAATAGATCGTACGAATGAATTAGAATGGATCGTACGAATGAATTAGAATGGATCGTGCGAATAAATTAGAATGGATCGTACAAATGGATTAGACTGGATCGTACGAATGAATTATAATGGATCATGCGAATGAATTTGAATGTATCGTACGAATGAATTAGAATGGATCGAACGAATTAATTAGAATGGATACATTCGAGCGAATGAATTAGAATAGATCGTAGGAATGAATTAGAATGGATCATACGAATGAATTAGAATGGATCGTGCGAATGAATTAGAATGGATTGTACGAATGAATTAGAATGGATACATTCGTGCGAATAAATTAGAATGGATCAGACGAATGAATTAGAATGGATCGTACGAATGCATTAGAATGGATCGTACGAATGAATTAGAATGGATACATTCGAGCGAATGATTTAGAATGGATTGTGCGATGAATTAGAATGGATCATACAAATGGATTAGAATGGATTCTAATCCATTCGTACGATCCATTCTAATCTATTCTAATTCATTCGCACAAATGTATCCATTCTAATTCATTCTCACGAATGTAACCTTTCTAATTCATTTGTATGATCCATTCAAATTAATTCGTACGAATGAATAGAATGGATCGTACGAATGAATCGTACGAACGAATTAGAATGGATCATACGAATGAATTATATTGGATCGTACGAATGAATTAGAATGGATCGTACAAATGAATTAGAAAGGTTACATTTGTGAGAATGAATTAGAATGGATCGTACGAATGAATTAGAATGGATCGTACGAATGGATTAGAATGGATCGTACGAATGGATTAGAATGGATCATACGAATGAATTAGAATGGATCATACAAATGAATTAGAATGGATCGAACAAATGAATTAGAATGGATACATTCGAGCGAATGAATTAGAATAGATCGTAGGAATGAATTAGAATGGATCATACGAATGAATTAGAATGGATCGTGCGAATGAAATAGAATGGATTGTACGAATGAATTAGAATGGATACATTCGTGCGAATGAATTAGAATGGATCGTACGAATGAATTAGAATAGATCGTACGAATGAATGAGAATAAATCGTACGAATGAATTAGAATGGATCGTACGAATGAATTAGAATGGATACATTCGTACGAATAAATTAGAATGGATTGTACGCATGAATTAGAATGGATACATTCTTGCGAATAAATTAGAATGGATCGTATATTCGTGAAAATAAATTAGAATGGATCGTACGAATGAATTAGAATGGATCGTGCGAATGAATTAGAATGGATCGTACGAATGGATTAGAATGGATCGTACGAACGAATTTGAATGGATCATACAAATGAATTAGAAAGGTTACATTCGTGAGAATGAATTAGAATGGATCGTACGATCCATTCTAATTCATTCTCATGAATGTAACCTTTCTAATTCATTTGTATGATCCATTCGTACAATCCATTCTAATTCATTCGTACGATCCATTCTAATTCATTCTCACGAATGTAACCTTTCTAATTCATTTGTATGATCCATTCTAATTCATTCGCCCGATCCATTCTAATTCATTCGTGCGATCCATTCTAATTCATTCGCACGATCCATTAATTAGCATGGATACATTCGTGCGAATGAATTAGAATGGATCGTAGGAATGAATTAGAATGGATCGTACGAATGAATTAGAATGGTTACATTCGTGCGAATGAATTAGAATGGATCCTATGAAGGAATTAGAATGGATCATATGAATGAATTAGAATGGATCATACGAATGAATTAGAATGGACCGTACGAATGGTTACATTCGTGCGAATGAATTAGAATGGATCATATGAATGAATTAGAATGGACCGTACGAATGGTTACATTCGTGCGAATGAATTAGAATGGATTAGAACGGATCGTACGAATGGATTAGAATGGATCGTACGAATGGAATAGAATGGATCGTACGAATGAATTAGAATGGATCATACAAATGAATTAGACAGGTTACATTCGTGAGAGTGAATTAGAATGGATCGTACGAATGAATTAGAATGGATCATGCGAATGAATTTGAATGGATCTTACGAATGAATTAGAATGGATCGAACGAATGAATTAGAATGGATACATTCTAGCGAATGAATTAGAATAGATCGTAGGAATGAATTAGAATAGATCATACGAATGTATTAGAATGGATCGTGCGAATGAATTAGAATGGATTGTACGAATGAATTAGAATGGATACATTCTTGCGAGAATGAATCGTACGATCTATTCTAATTCATTCGTCCGATCCATTCTAATTCATTCGCACGAATGTATCCATTCTAATTCATTCGTACGATCGTTTCTAATTCATTCGTATGATCCATTCTAATTCATTCTCACGAATATAACCTTTCTAATTCATTTGTACGATCCATTCTAATTAGAAAGGTTACATTCGAGCGAATGAATTAGAATAGATCGTAGGAATGAATTAGAATGGATCATACGAATGAATAAGAATGGATCGTGCGAATGAATTAGAATGGATCATACGAATGCATTAGAATGGATCGTACGAATGAATTAGAATGAATCGTACGAACGAATTAGAATGGATCGTACGAACGAATTAGAATGGATCGTATGAATGAATTAGAATGGATCGTACGAATGAATTAGAATAGATACATTCCAGCGAATGAATTAGAATGGATTGTATGAATGAATTAAAATGGATCGTACGAATGAATTAGAATGGATACATACAAATGAATTATAATGGATAATGAATTAGAATAGATCGTACGAATGAATTAGAATGGATCGTACGAATGGATTAGAATGGATACATTCGAGCGAATAAATTAGAATAGATCGTAGGAATGAATTAGAATGGATCATACGAACGAATTAGAATGGATCGTGCGAATGAATTAGAATGGATTATACGAATGAATTAAAATGGATACATTCGAGCGAATGAATTAAAATAGATCGTATGAATGAATTAGAATGGATCATACGAATGAATTAGAATGGATCGTACGAATCAATTAGAATGGATTGTATGAATGAATTAGAATGGATACATTCGTGCGAATGAATTAGAATGGATCGTATGAATGAAATAGAATTGATCGTGCGAATGAATTAGAATGGATACATTCTTGCGTACGAATGAATTAGAATGGATCATAGGAATGAATTAGAATGGATTGTGCAAATGAATTAGAATGGATACATTCGTGCGAATGAATTAGAATGGATCATAGGAATGAATTAGAATGGATCATACGAATGAATTAGAATGGATACATTCGTGCGAATGAATTAGAATTGATCGTAGGAATGAATTAGAATGGATCGTATGATTCATTCTAATTCATTCGTACGATCTATTCTAATGCATTCGTACGATTCATTCTAATTCATTCGCACGATCCATTCTAATTCATTCGTACGATCCATTCAAATTCATTCGCATGACCCATTCTAATTCATTCGTACGATCCATTCTAATTCATTCGTACAATCCATTCTTATTCATTCCTAAGATCCATTCTATTTCATTCGCACGAATGTATCCATTCTAATTCATTTTCACGATCCATTCTAATTCATTCCTATGATCCATTCTAATTCATTCGTACAATCCATTCTAATTCATTCGCACGATCCATTCTAATTCATTCGTACGATCCATTCTTATTCATTCCTATAATCCATTCTAATTCATTCGCACGAATGTATCCATTCTAATTCATTTGCACGATCCATTCTAATTCATTCCTATGATGCATTCTAATTCATTCGTACGATCCATTCTAATTCATTCGCACGATCCATTCTAATTCATTTGTACGATCCATTCTAATTCATTCCTACGATCCATTCTAATTCATTCGCATGAATGTATCCATTCTAATTCATTTACATGATCTATTCTAATTCATTCCTATGATCCAGTCTAATTCATTCGTACGATCCATTCTAATTTATTTGCTCAAATGTATCCATTTTAATTCATTCGTACAATCCATTCTAATTCATTCGCACGATCCATTCTAATTCATTCGTATGATCCATTCTAATTCATTCGTACGATCCATTCTAATTCATTCGCACGATCTATTCTAAATCATTCGTACGATCCATTCTAATTCATTCGCACGATCCATTCTAATTCATTCGCACAAATGTATCCATTCTAATTCATTCGTACAATCCATTCTAATTCATTTGCATGATCCATTCTAATTCATTCGTACGATCTATTCTAATTCATTATCACAAATGTATCCATTCAAATTCATTTGTACGATCCATTCTAATTAATTCGCACGATCCATTCTAATTCAGTCGTATGAATGTATCCATTTTAATTCATTCGTACGATCCATTCTAATTCTTTCGTACGATCTAATTTATTCGTACGATCCATTCTAATTCAATCGTACGATCGATTCTAATTCATTCGCACGAATGTATCCATTGTAATGATTAGAATGGATCGTACGAATGGATCAAGCGAATGAATTAGAATGGATCGTACGAATGAATTAGAATGTAACCTTTCTAATTCATTCGTACGATCCATTCTAATTCATTCGCACGATCCATTCTAATTCATTCGTACGATCCATTCTAATTCATTCGCACGATCCATTCTAATTCTTTCATATGATCCATTCTAATTCATTCGCACGAATGTATCCATTCTAGTTCATTCGTACGCTCCATTCTAATTCATTCGTACGCTTCATTCTAATCCATTAGTACGATCCATTCTAATTCATTCGAACGATACATTCTAATCCATTCGTACGATCCATTCTAATTCATTCTTATGAACCATTCTAATTCATTCGTACGATCCATTCTAATTCATTCGTACGATACATTCTAATTCATTCCTACGATCCATTCTAATTTATTCGCACGAATGTATCCATTCTAATTTATTTGCATGATCCATTCTAATTAATTCCTATGATCCATTCTAATTCATTCGTATGATCTATTCTAATTCATTCGCAAAAATGTATCCATTCTAATTTATTCGTTCGATCCATTCTAATTCATTCGCATAAATATATACATTCTAATTCATTCGTACGATCCATTCTAATTCATTCGCACGATCCATTCTAATTCATTTGCACAAATGTATCCATTCTAATTCATTCGTACAATCCATTCTAATTCATTCGTATGATCCATTCTAATTCATTCGTACGATCCATTCTAATCCATTCGTACGATCCATTCTAATTCATTCTTACAAATGTAACCTTTCTAATTCATTTGTACGATCCATTCTAATTTATTCGTACGATCAATTCTAATCCATTCGTACGATCCATTCTAATTCATTCGCACGAATGTAACCATTCTAATTCATTCGTATGATCCATTCTAATTCATTCCTACGATCCATTCTAATTCAATCGCACGAATGTATCCATTCTAATTCATTTGCACAATCCATTCTAATTCATTCCTATGATCCATTCTAATTCATTCGTACGATCCATTCTAATTCATTCGCTCAAATGTATCCATTCTAATTCATTCGTATGATCCATTCTAATTCGTTCATACGATCCATTCTAATTCATTCGTATGATCCATTCTAATTCGTTCGTATGATCCATTTTGAGTGGATCGTATGAACGAATTAGAAAGGTTACATTCATGAGAATGAATTAGAATGGATACATTTGTGCGAATGAATTAGAATAGATTAAAATCGATCGTACGAATGGATTAGAATCCATTCTAATTCATTTGTATGATCCATTCTAATTCATCACACGATCCATTCTAATTAATTCTCATGAATGTAACCTTTCTAATTCATTTGTATGATCCATTCTAATTCATTCGCACGATCTATTCTAATTCATTCGTATGATCCATTCTAATTCATTCGCTCGAATGTATCCATTCTAATTCATTCGTACGATCCATTCTAATTCGTTCATACGATCCATTCTAATTCGTTCGCACGATCCATTCTAATTCATTCGTACGATTTATTCTAATTCATTCGCATGATCCATTCTAATTCATTCGTACGATCCATTCTAATTCATTCGTACAATCCATTCTAATCCATTCGTACGATCCATTCTAATTCATTCGCACGAATGTAACCATTCTAATTCATTCATATGATCCATTCTAATTCATTCGTACGATCCATTCTAATTCATTCGTAAGATCCATTCTAATTCATTCGTACGATCCATTCTAATTCATTTGCATGAATGTATCCATTCTAACTTATTCGTACGATCCAGTCTAATTCATTCGTACAATCCATTCTAATTTATTCGCACGAATATATCCATTCTAATTCATTCGTACAATCCATTCTAATTCATTCTCACAAATGTAACCTTTCTAATTCATTCGTACGATCCATTCTAATTCATTCGTACGATCCATTCTAATTCATTCGCTTGAATATATCCATTCTAATTTATTCGTACGATCCATTCTAATTCATTCGCACGAATATAACCATTCTACTTCATTCGTATGATCCATTCTAATTCATTCCTACGATCCATTCTAATTCATTCGTACGAATGTATCCATTCTAATTCATTTGCACGATCCATTCTAATTCATTCGTACGATCCATTCTAATTCATTCCTACGATATATTTTAATTCATTCGCTCGAATGTATCCATTCTAATTTATTCGTTCGCACGATCCATTCTAATTCATTCGTACGATCCATTCTTATTCATTCATACGATCCATTCTAATTCATTCGTACGATCCATTCTAATTAATTCGTACGATCCATTCTAATTCATTCGTAAGATCCATTCTAACTCATTCGGTGGATCCATTCTAATTCATTCGTACGATCCATTCTAATTCATTCGCACGATCCATTCTACTTTATTCGTACGATCCATTCTAATTCATTCCTATGATCCATTCTAATTCATTCGCACGAATGTATCCATTCTAATTCATTTGCACGATCCATTCTAATTCATTCCTATGATCCATTCTAATTTATTCGTACGATCCATTCTAATTCATTCGCTCGAACGTATCCATTTTAATTCATTCGTACGATCCATTCTAATTCATTCGTACGATCCGTTCTAATTCATTCATATGATCCATTCAAATTCTTTCGTACGATCCATTCTAATTCATTTGCACGATCTATTCTAATTCATTCGTACAATCCATTCTAATTCTTTCGTACGATCCATTCTAATTCATTCGCACTATCCATTCTAATTGATTCGTACGATCCATTCTAATTCATTAGTACGATCCATTCTAATCCATTCATACGATCCATTCTAATTCATTCGTACAAATGAATTAGAATGGATCGCACGAATGAATTAGAATGGATAGTGCGAATGAATTAGAATGGATCGTACGAATGAATTAGAATGGATTGTACGAATGAATTAGAATATATCGTGTGAATGAATTAGAATGGATCGTACGAAAGAATTAGAATGGATCGTACGAATGAATTAGAATGGATCATACGAATGAATTAGAATGGATCGTACGAATGGATTAGAATGGATCGTACGAATGAATTAGAATGGATCATGCGAATGAATTTGAGGGGATCGTACGAATGAATTAGAATGAATCGAACGAATGAATTAGAATGGATACATTCGAGCGAATGAATTAGAATAGATCGTAGGAATGAATTAGAATGGATCATACGAATGAATTAGAATGGATCGTGCGAATGAATTAGAATGGATTGTACGAATGAATTAGAATGGATACATTCGTGCGAATGAATTAGAATGGATCGGACGAATGAATTAGAATGGATCGTACGAATGAATTAGAATGGATCGTGCAAATGAATTAGAATGAATCGTACGAATGCATTAGAATAGATACATTCGTGCGAATGAATTAGAATGGATCGTACGAATGAATTAGAATGGATTGTGCGAATTAATTAGAATGAATCGTACGAATGAATTAGAATGGATCGTGCGAATGAATTAAAATAGATCGTACGAATGAATTAGAATGGATACATTTGTGCGAATGAATTAGAATGGATCGTACGAATGAATTAGAATGGATACATTCGTACGAATGAATTAGAATGGATCGTGCGAATGAGTTAGAATGGATCGTACGAATGAATTATAATGGATCGTACGAATGAATTAGAATGGATCTTGCGATTAATTAGAATAGATCGTACGAATGAATTAGAATGGATTCATTCGTGCGAATGAACTAGAATGGATACATACATTTATGCGAATGAATTAGAATGGATTGTACGAATGAATTAGAATGGATACATTCGTGCGAATGAATTAGAATGGATCATACGAATGAATTAGAATGGATCGTACGAATGGATTAGAATGGATCGTACGAATGAATTAGAATGGATCGTACGAATGAATTAGAATAGATCATGTGAATGAATTTGAATGGATCGTACGAATGAATTAGAATGGATCAAACGAATGAATTTGAATGGATACATTCGAGCGAATGAATTAGAATAGATCGTAGGAATGAATTAGAATGGATCATACGAATGAATTAGAATGGATCGTACGAATGAATTAGAATGGATTGTACGAATGAATTAGAATAGATACATTCGTGCGAATGAATTAGAATGGATCGGACGAATGAATTAGAATGGATTGTACGAATGAATTTGAATGGATTGTACGAATGAATTAGAATGGATCGTACGAATGAATTAGAATGGATCATACAAATGAATTAGAAAGGTTACATTCCTGAGAATGAATTAGAATGTATTGTATGAATGAATTAGAATGGATCATGCGAATGAATTTGAATGGACCGTATGAATGAATAAGAATGGATCGTACGAATGAATTAGAATGGATCGTACGAATGTATCCATTCTAATTCATTCATACGATCCATTCTAATTCGTTCATATGATCCATTCTAATTCGTTCGTACGATCCATTCTAATTCGTTCGTACGATCCATTCTAATTCATTCGCACAATCCATTCTAATTCGTTCGCACGATCCATTCTAATTCTTTCATATGATCCATTCTAATTCATTCGCACGAATGTATCCATTCTAGTTCATTCGTACGCTCCATTCTAATTCATTCGTACGCTCCATTCTAATTCATCGCACAAATGTATCCATTCTAATTCATTCGTACGATCCATTCTAATTCATTCGCACGATCGATTCTAAATCATTCGTACGATCCATTTTAATTCATTCGTACGATCCATTCTAATTCTTTCGTACGATCCATTCTAATTGATTCGCACGATCTATTCTAATTCATTCGTACAATCCATTCTAATTCATTCGAACGATCCATTCTAATTCATTCGCACTATCCATTCTAATTCGTTCATACGATCCATTCTAATTCATTCGCTCGAATGTATCCATTCTAATTCATTCGCTCGAATGTATCCATTCTAATTCATTCGTACGATCCATTTTAATTCGTTCATACGATCCATTCTAATTCGTTCGTACGATCCATTCTAATTCATTCGTACGATCCATTCTAATACATTCGTACGATCCATTCTAATTCATTCGTACAAATGAATTAGAATGGATCGTACGAATGAATTAGAATGGATTGTGTGAATGAATTAGATTGGATCGTATGAATGAATAAGAATGGATCGTACGAATGAATTAGAATGGATCATGCAAATGAATTAGAATGGATCGTGCGAATGAATTAGAATGGATCGTACGAATGAATTAGAATTGATATATTTGAACGAATAAATTAGAATGGATCATACGAATGAACTAGAATGGATCGTACGAATGAATTAGAATGGATCGTGCGAATGAATTAGAATCGATCGTACGAATGAATTATAATGGATCGTACGAATGAATTAGATCGTATGAATGAATTAGAATAGATCGTACGAATGAATTAAAATGGATACGTTCACACGACTGAATTAGAATGGATCGTGCGAATTAATTAGAATGGATCGTACGAATGAATTTGAATGGATACATTTGTTCGAATGAATCTGAATGGATTGTATGAATGAATTATAATGGGTCGTACGAATGAATTAGAATGGATTGTACGAATGAATTAGAATAGCTCATATGAATGAATTAGAATGAATCGTACGAATGAATTAGAATGGTTACATTCGTGCGAATGAATTAGAATAGATCGTACGAATGAATTAGAATGGATCGTACGAATAAATTAGAATGGATCGTGCGAATGAATTAGAATGGATCGTACGAATGAATTAGAATGGATCCACCGAATGAGTTAGAATGGATCATACGAATGAATTAGAAAGGATCGTACGAATGAATTAGAATGGATTGTGCGAATGAATTAGAATGGATCGTCTGAATGAATAAGAATGGATCGTACGAATGAATTAGAATGGATCCATTCTAATTCATTCGCACGAATGTATCCATTCTAATACATTCGTACGATTCATTCTAATTTATTCGCACGATCCAGTCTAATTCATTCGTACGATCCATTCTTATTCATTTATACGATCCATTCTAATTCATTTGTACAAATGAATTAGAATGGATCGTATGAATGGATTAGAATGGATCGTGCGAATGAATTAGATTGGATCGTACGAACGAATTAGAATGGATCGTATGAACGAATTAGAATGGATCGTATAAATGAATTAGAATGGATATATTCTAGCGAATGAATTAGAATGGATCGTACGAATTAATGAGAATGGATCATAGGAATGAATTAGAATGGATCGTATGAACGAATTAGAATGGATCGTACGAATGAATTAGAATGGATACATTCGAGCGAATGAATTAGAATGGATCGTACGAATGAATTAGAATTGATCGTACAAATGAATTACAAAGGTTACATTCTTGAGAATGAAATAGAATGGATCGTACGAATGAATTAGAATGGATCATGCGAATGAATTTGAATGGATCGTACGAATGAATAAGAATGGATCGTACGAATGAATTAGAATGGATACATTCAAGCGATTGAATTAGAATAGATTGTAGGAATGAATTAGAATGGATCATACTAATGAATTAGAATGGATCATGCGAACGAATTAGAATGGATCGTACTAATGAATTAGAATGGATCGTACGAATGGATTAGAATGGATCGTACGAATGGATTAGAATGGATCGTGCGAATGAATTAGAATGGATCGTACGAATGAATTAGAATGGATCGTGCGAATGAATTAGAATGAATCCATTCTAATTCATTCGCACGAATGTATCCATTCTAATTCATTCGTACGATCCATTCTTATTGATTCATATGATCCACTCTAATTCATTCGCACGATCCATTCTAATTCATTCGCACGATCCATTCTAATCCATTCGTACGATCCATTCTAATTCATTCGCGCGAATATAACCATTCAAATTCATTCGTACGATCCATTCTAATTCATTCCTACGATCTATTCTAATACATTCCCTCGAATGTATCCATTCTAATTCATTCGTTCGATCCATTCTAATTCATTCGTACTATCCATTCAAATTCCTTCGCTTGATCCATTCTAATTCGTTCGTACGATCCATTCTAATCCATTCTCACAAATGTAACCTTTCTAATTCATTTGTACGATCCATTCTAATTCATTCGTACGATCCATTTTAATCCATTCATACGATCCATTCTAATTCATTTGCACGAATGTAACCATTCAAATTCATTCGTACGATCCATTCTAATTCATTCTTATGATCCATTTGTATGATCCATTCTAATCTATTCGCACAAAGGTATCCATTCTAATCCATTCGTACGATCCATTCTAATCTATTCGTACGATCCATTCTAATTCATTCGTACGATCCATTCTAATTCATTTGTATGATCCATTCTAATTCATTCGTATGAATGTATCCATTCTAATTCATTCGTACAATCCATTCTAATTCATTCCTACGATCTATTCTAATTCATTCGCTCGAATGTATCCATTCTAATTTATTCGTTCGATCCATTCTAATTCATTCGTACGATCCATTCAAATTCATTAGCATGATCCATTCTAATTCATTCGTACGATCCATTCTAATTCATTCTTACGAATATAACCTTTCTAATTCATTTGTATGATCCATTCAAATTCATTCGTACGATCCATTCTAATTCATTCGTACGATCCATTCTAATTCATTCGTACGATCCATTCTTATTCATTCATATGATCCATTCTAATTCATTCGCACAATACATTCTAATTCATTCGTACAATCCATTCTAATTCATTCGCACGATCCATTCTAATTCATTCGTACGATCCATTCTAATTCATTCGCATGAATATATCTATTCTAATTCATTCGTATGATCCATTCTAATTTATTCGCACGATCTATTCTAATTCATTCGTACGATCCATTCTAATTCATTCGTACGATCCATTCTAATTCATTCGTACGCTCCATTCTTATTCATCGCACAAATGTATCCATTCTAATTCATTCATATGATCCATTCTAATTCATTCGCAAGATCGATTCTAATTCATTCGTATGATCCATTCTAATTCATTCGTACGATCAATTCTAATTCTTTCGTATGATCCATTCTAATTCATTCGCACGATCTATTCTATTTCATTCGTACTATCCATTCTAATTCATTCGTACGATCCATTCTAATTCATTCGCACAAATGTATCCATTCTAATTCATTCGTACGATCCATTCTAATTCATTCGCACGATCCATTCTATTTCATTCGTACGATCCATTCTAATTCATTCGTACGATCCATTCTAATTCATTCGTACGATCCATTCTAATTCATTCGCACAAATGTATCCATTCTAATCCATTCATACGATCCATTCTAATTCATTCGCACAATCCATTCTAATTCATTCGTACGATCCATTCTAATTCATACGTATGATCCATTCTAATTCATTCGCACGAATGTATCCATTCTAATTCATTTGCACGATCCATTCTAATTCATTCCTATGATCCATTCTAATTCATTCGTACGATCCATTCTAATTCATTCGCTAGAATGTATCCATTCTAATTCATTCGTACGATCCATTCTAATTCATTCGTACGATCCATTCTAATTCATTCGCACGAATGTATCCATTCTAATTCATTCGTACAATCCATTCTAATTCATTCGTACGATCCATTCTAATTCATTCCTATGATCCATTCGCACAAATGTAACCTTTCTAATTCATTTGTACGATCCTTTCTATTTCATTCGTACGATCCATTCTAATTCATTCGTACGATCCATTCTTATTCATTCATATGATCCATTCTAATTCATTCGCACAATCCATTCTAATTCATTCGCACGAATGTAACCATTCTAATTCATTCGTACGATCCATTCAAATTCATTCGTACGATCCATTCAAATTCATTCATACAACCCATTCTAATTCATTCGCACGAATGTATCCATTCTAATTAATTCGTACGATCCATTCTAATTCATTCGTATGATCCATTTTTATTCATTCGCACGATCCAGTCTATTTCATTCTCAAGAATGTAACCTTTCTAATTTATTTGTACGAACGAATTAGAATGGATCATATGAACGAATTAGAATGGATCGTACGAACGAATTAGAATGGATCGTATGAATGAATTAGAATGGATTAGAATAGATCATGCGAATGAATTAGAATGGATACTTCAAATGAATTAGAATGGATCGTACGAATGAATTAGAATGGATACATTTGTGCGAATGAATCTGAATGGATCGGACGAATGAATTAGAATGGATCGTACGATTCATTCTAATTCATTCGTACGATCCATTCTAATGCATTCGTACGATTCATTCTAATTCATTCGCACGATCCATGTACGAATGAATTAGAATAGATCGTGCGAATGAATTAGAATGCATCGTACGAATGAATTAGAATGGATCGTAGGAATGAATTAGAATGGATCGTACGAATGAATTGGAATGGATCGTGCGAATGAATTTGAATGGATCGTATCAATAAATTAGAATGGATCGTACGAATGAATTAAAATATATACATTTGTGCGAATGAATTAGAATGGATCATACGATTGAATTAGAATGGATCGTACGAATGAATTAGAATGGATAATGCGAATGAATTTGAATGGATCGTACGAATGAATTAGAATGGATCGAACGAATGAATTAGAATGGATACATTCGAGCGAATGAATTAGAAAGGATCGTATTAATGGATTAGAATGGATCGCACGAATGAATTAGAATGGATACATACAAATGAATTAGAAAGGTTACATTCATGAGAATGAATTAGAATTGATCGTACGAATGAATTAGAATGGATCGTACGAATGAATTAGAATGGATACATTCGAGCGAATGAATTAGAATGGATCGTACGAATTAATTAGAATGGATCATAGGAATGAATTAGAATGGATCGTGCAAATAAATTAGAATGGATACATTCGTACGAATGAATTAGAATGGATCGTAGGAATGAATTAGAATTGATCGTACAAATGAATTAGAAAGGATACATTCGTGCGAATGAATTAGAATGGATCGGACGAATAAATTAGAATGGATCGTACGAATGAATTAGAATGGTTACATTCGTGCGAATGAATTAGAATGGATCATACGAATGGATTAGAATGGATTGTACGAATGAATTAGAATGGATCGTACAAATGGATTAGAAAGGTTATATTTGTGAGAATGAATTAGAATGGATCGTACGAATGGATTAGAATGGATCGTACGAATGGATCTGAATGGATCGTACGAATGGATTAGAATGGATCGTGCGAATGAATTAGAATGAATCGTACAAATGCATTAGAATGGATACATTCGTGCGAATGAATTAGAATGGATCGTACGAATGAATTAGAATGGATACATTCGTGCGAATAAAATAGAATGGATCGTAGGAATGAATTAGAATGGATCGTACGAATGAAATAGAATGGTTACATTCGTGCGAATGAATTAGAATTGGTCGTACGAATGGATTAGAATGGATCGTACGAATGGATTAGAATGGATCATACAAATGAATTAGAAAGGTTACATTTGTGAGAATGAATTAGAATGGATCGTACGAATGGATTAGAATGGATCGTACGAATGGATTAGAATGGATCGTACGAATGAATTAGAATGGATCATACAAATGAATTAGAAAGGTTACATTCGTGAGAATGAATTAGAATGGATCGTATGAATGAATTAGAATGGATCGTACGAATGGATTAGAATGGATCGTACGAATGATTTAGAATGGATCATACAAATGAATTAGAAAGGTTACATTTGTGAGAATGAATTAGAATGGATCATACGAATGAATCTGAATGGATCGTAGGAATGAATTAGAATGGATCGTACGAATGAATTAGAATGGTTACATTCGTGCGAATAAATTAGAATGGATCGTACGAATGGATTAGAATGGATCGTACGAATGGATTAGAATGGATCGTATGAATGGATTAGAACATTCGTGCGAATGAATTAGAATGGATCGTAAAAATGAATTAGAATGGATCGTACGAATGAATTAGAATGGTTACATTCGTGCGAATGAATTAGAATGGATCGTACGAATGGATTAGAATAGATCGTACGAATGGATTAGAATGGATCGTACGAATAAATTATAATGGATTGTACGAATGAATTAGAATGGATACATTCGTAGTAATGAATTAGAATGGATCGTACGAATGAATTAGAATGGATCATAGGAATGAATTAGAATGGATCGTGCAAATGAATTAGAATGGATCGTGCGAATGAATTAGAATGAATCGTACGAATGAATTTGAATGGATACATTTGAGCGAATGAATTAGAATGGATCGTACGAATGAATTAGAATGGATCATAGGAATGCATTAGAATGGATCCTGCAAATGAATTAAAATGGATACATTCGTGCGAATGAATAAGAATAGATCGTAGGAATGAATTAGAATAGATCATACGAATGAATTAGAATGGATCATGCGAATGAATTAGAATGGATTGTACGAAAGAATTATAATGGATACATTCGTGCGAATGAATTGGAATGGATCGGACGAATGAATTAGAATGGATCGTACGAATGGATTAGAATGGATCGTGCGAATGAATTAGAATGAATCGTACGATTGCATTAGAAAGGATACATTCGTGCGAATAAATTAGAATGGATCGTACGAATGAATTAAAATGGATCGTGCGAATGAATTAGAATGGATCGTACGAATGAATTAGAATGGATCGTGCGAATGAAATAGAATAGATCGTATGAATGAATTAGAATGGATACATACAAATGAATTAGAATGGTTACATTCGTGAGAATGAATTAGAATGGATCGTACTAATGAATTAGAATGGATCGTACGAATGAATTAGAATGGATACATTCGAGCGAATGAATTAGAATGGATCGTATGAATGAATTAGAATGGATCATAGGAATGAATTAGAATGGATCATGCGAATGAATTAGAATGGATCGTATGATTGAATCTGAATGGATCGTAGGAATGAATTAGAATGGATCGTACGAATGAATTAGAATGGATACATTCGTGCGAATGAATTAGAATGGATCGTACGAATAGATTAGAATGGATCATACGAATGGATTAGAATGGATCGTACGAATGGATTAGAACATTAGTGCGAATGAATTAGAATGGATCGTAGGAATGAATTAGAATGGATCATACGAATGAATTAGAATGGTTACATTCGTACGAATGAATTAGAATGGATCGTACGAATGGATTAGAATGGATCGTACGAATGGATTAGAATGGATCGTACAAATAAATTAGAATAGATTGTACGAATGAATTAGAATGGATACATTCGTACGGATGAATTAGAATGGATCGTACGAATGAATTAGAATGGATCATAGGAATGAATTAGAATGGATCGTGCAAATGAATTAGAATGAATCATGCGAATGAATTGGAATGAATCGTACAAATGAATTAGAATGGATACATTCGAGCGAATGAATTAGAATGGATCGTAAGAATGAATTAGAATGGATCGTGCAAATGAATTAGAATGGATACATTCGTGCTAATGAATAAGAATAGATCGTAGGAATGAATTAGAATGGATCATACGAATGAATTAGAATGGATCGTGCGAATGAATTAGAATCGATTGTACGAATAAATTAGAATGGATACATTCGTGTGAATGAATTAGAATGGATTGGACGAATGAATTAGAATGGATCGTACGAATGAATTAGAATGGATCGTGCGAATGAATTAGAATGAATCATACGAATGCATTAGAATGGATACATTCATGCGAATGAATTAGAATGGATCGTACGAATGAATTAGAATAGATCGTGCGAATGTATTAGAATGGATCATACGAATGAATTAGAATGGATCGTGCGAATGAATTAGAATGGATCGTACGAATGAATTAGAATGGATACATACAAATTTATTAGAAAGGTTACATTCGTGAGAATGAATTAGAATGGATCATACGAATGAATTAGAATGGATCGTACGAATGAATTAGAATAGATACATTCGAGCGAATGAATTAGAATAGATCGTACGAATGAATTAGAATGGACCATAGGAATGAATTAGAATGGATCATGTGGGTACAAATTTTGGCAAGAAGTCTGCAAACAGCGGGCCCCACCGGCCCTGCCTGGTGGGCCCCCGAATACCACAGCGGGACCCACCGGCCCTGCCTGGTGGGCCCCCTAAGACGGCAGCGGAGCCCACCAGCCTTACCTGGAGGATCCCCAGATACGGCAGCAGAGACAGCCGTTTACCACCAGAAAATCCTATAAATAGCAGAGTCTTCAAATGTAAAAGGATCGATTCTAAAGAGATCGAATTCTCAGTTCTAAAAACCAGAGCTCTGGGACTTCCAACTTCCCATCTTCCACCTCTCTTTGATCTTCTTCTCTCTCTCGAAGAGATCAGTGTTTACAGTGATACTCGGCCTGTCGAGATCACTCCAGCATAAGTGTTAGTGAATTCGGGTTGCTCCCTATAGCACGGAGACGTAGGCTTCGGCTGAACTCCGAGATCACACCTCGTGTCAACAATCTCTCTGATTGCATCTCTGTTTACATATCAAAGACTTCAACTTCGATCAACAGATCGACCAACGATCTTCAACGTCAACTTCAATTTCAATTGACTGGTGCTGCGAGAGTCTTCGGGTCGGCACGAAGATTTTCCCCCACAGTTTGGCGCCGTCTGTGGGATCCGATCAAAAAGTCCAACTCTCCGCTACTACTTGATCGGTTGAACCTACAACTGATCTTGATAGTCAAACTTCCTCGCTCTCTCGGTTGATCAGACAACTGAACGGCACTCTCGTTGTACCTTTCGCTCTCTGAATGGCGAGGATGAAACATCAAGGTCAACCAGAAGGAAGTAACACTCAACAACAACCTCGTCCTGAGACTCGTTCAATGAGTCAAAGGCTCAACTTCGGACAGCCCCTTGCTGTTCCTGAGATGGGGGTTCGTTCAGGGAGTGGCAAGTCTGTCGATCGACCTATCGCCCACCCCGCGCGACAGTCGATTGGGCAAACAACACTCACTCCTGCTGAAGACCCTCCATCGACCTACCAAATCTCTGCAGTCGACTTCCAGCTGCTTTAATTGGCAAAGCAGAATGCCACCCTCACTGCTGAGAGGGATGCTCTGAAGAAGGCAGCCTCCGAGGCTGGAATCGCTCTTCCTATCCCCTCCACAAGCGAGAGAGTCAATCTTCCTCGACATTCCATCCACTCTGAACAACGGAGGTCAATGGGTACTATTGCCCTCGAGAGGATTCGACGTGATCCAACTCCCTCTGCTACCCTTTGGAAGCAAAGTGTTTGGGATCGCCTCGAAGACGAGTCTTCCCAATCGTCTTCTGGCCGCAACTGCGACAAGAGGACACCTTCAAAACTCAACATACCAAGGAGGCACCAAATGAAAGGCGCTCCTTCAAAGAGTCGAGTTTCCCCTTCCATTCCACTTCAGCGTGGGCTTGGATCAGACCTCCGGCATCGACTTCAACCGGCAAATACTACAATGCCTGAGCAAGACCTTGCGATCTTGCCTCTTGACCCACCTCTAGGTCGAGGACATGGTCGCAGGGGTGGCTATTCTTCTGCCGGGCCTCTACATCGAAGTCTCTTTGAGACAACATTTCCAAGGGGATGGAGGACTCCAATCCTCCCCAAATTCAACTGCATCAGAGGAGATCCTACTCTCCACATCCTTGCCTTCAAGCAAGCCTTAACGCCGCACGAAGAAGAAAACAATGTGCTCTGCCGCACCTTCGCAGGAAGTCTCGATGAACCGTCGCTCGACTGGTATCATAATCTCCGAGCTGGGTCCATCACCCAGTTTGATGTTTTGGCTAAACTCTTTGCGCAGCATTATCAGCTTAATCTGAAGCCCGAGAAGAAGCTGGACTCTCTCTATCGGCTGAGGATGGGTGCTGACGAGACTCTCCGAAGTTTCACTAGGAGATTTCGCAACGAGCACGTTGCCCTCTCTGGAAGACATCTGGATGATGAAGCCATCATGTTGGCTTTCCAGAACGCTCTCCGATTCGATCTACACATTTACAACGACTTCATCCGCAATCCCCCTCCTTCTCTGGGTGCAATGTTTGATCGAATCCAGAGAGAGATCGAGGTGGAAGACGATCAAATTACTCGGAAAGGGCGAGAAACGAAGAGAAGGCCTGCTGAAAGAGAAACTCCAAAGTATGCTGCAAAAGCCCACAATGCTGAGGCAGCAGCCCCTCCAGCCAATAAGCGGTCAAGAAATGATGGACGTCGATCTTCTCCAAACAAGACCACTTTCACCGAGTGGAATTTACCAATCGAGCAAATCCTCGATCGCATTCAGCACGAAGAGTTCCTCCGATGGCCTAATCCACTGCAGCCCGACACCAAGTTCACTGCAGATAAAACAGTCTACTGTGATTTCCATCGCAGTCATGGGCATTCTACCGATCAATGCCACCGGCTAAAGTATCATTTGGAAGATCTGCTACGTATAGGACATCTCCAAGAATTTGTCAAAGGCGGGCAAGATCATTCCGTCAAGCATCGACAGTGAAGATCTCCCTTGAGATTGAAAGATCTGGGGGTTAGAGATGATCAATTTTCAAGCAACTATTCGTATTGCCAGAAAACACAGCAGCAGGAAACTAGCTCCCAACTGGGAAAGTCCAGACATGATCGAAATCAGGAGAAAGCAAAGGATCCTATCAATTGCCACGAACTTGGAAAGCTAGACATTTCAAAATGCTCTATCCTCGATGTAAATTCCAAGCTGGATAAATATTGCTTTCAAATGTTCATCTTGTCGATTCAAATTCTAGAGCAGTTTCAAGCTATCTACATTCAAGCTCAAAGTTATCAGTATTCAAATTACCAGGTCGTTTAACAAGTTTGGGTGATTGAGTTGCGACTCAACCCCTTACACGCAAATATTAAACGGTTTCGGGTTGTGCTACAACACAACCTTCAAGTCACTGGTCATTTAACGAGTTTGGGAGTTCGTGTTGCGACACTACCCCTTACGTGCAAACGTTAAATGACTTTCAATTTCAAATATCGTCTAACAAGTTTGGGTGCTTGAGTTGCGACTCAACCCCTCACATACAAATGTTAACGATTTCAAGTTGTGCTACAACACAACCTTCAATTTCAATATCGTCTAACAAGTTTGGGTGCTTGAGTTGCGACTCAACCCCTCACGTACAAATGTTAACGATTTCAAGTCGTGCTCCAACAAAGTTCAATTTTCAAGTTATTCAACAGTTTGGGTGATCGAGTTGCGACTCATCCCTTTGCATTCAAGTGTGTATATGTATTCAAATATTTCAATGCTATCCAGAACAGGACATTCAATGACATTCAACTCAAGACATTCAATTTCAAGCACCAGAAAGATATCTTCTATTATCAAAAATTGGTCAAGTACAATGTCAAGCTGCTACATATCAAAAGTTTACAAGTGTAAACAACAAAGAAAAAGGCAAAAATACATCAGGGTTTGGCTACGCTTGGAGCACGCGACTTCTCTCCTTCAGATTCGCCACGAGGCTTGCTCGCAACCGAAGCTTTAGAAGATCGGACACTGCTAACATGTGCCCTGAGTGCCTCTGCCGCTTTCTCAGCTGTTTCTTTGTAACTCTTGCATTCAGACAATGCATGCTCCAAGGCTTTCTTGGAAGTCTCCTCCCTGGCAGCAAAAGCAGCATGTTGAGCAGCTAGTCGTTCTTTCAGCTCCGTGATTTCGATAGTGCGACCGCAGGACACGTTCTCAACCTTGGAGAGTCGATTCTTCAAGGATTCAAGCTCGTGACTCTGCGCCTCACAACGATCCTGCAGCCCCTTGATCTCCAGCTTCCCCTTGCGAAGATCCTCGATCTTGGCCTTGAGAGATTGTTTCTTTGAACTCAGGAGCTCCCTCAGCCCATCTCTTTCTTCGCTCACAGCTTTCAGTTCAGCTGTCAAACGGGTTACCTCAGAGGCAGCTTCCCGTTCTCCTGCCTTCCTGGAGAGCTTGCTTGCGATTCTCAAACAGGCTGAGTTCTGCAAATAGACAAAGAGTTAGAATTATTCTGAAGATACAATTCGAACAATTGATCAAAGCATATGCACATACCACTACTTCAAGCCGATCAAAGGCTTCTTCAAAAGTAGCTTCAGGAAGATTGCAAAGCTTCCGGAGCATGTTAGTAGGATGGTTGATGTCAACATCACCCAAACTCCTTATCTTCTTAGCCGGGCCAGCAGGTGTACCTACAATCCATGCAGCAATTCTAAGTGTTAGTATATTTTCGAGCTTCAAAGACAAGACAGTCAATCAAAACAGGTTAGTACAGATACCTGAAGCCTCGACTTGGGGAGCCTTTCCCTTCCCACTGCCGGAGCTCTTACCCTGGGGGGTCGATTTCTCCTTGGTGGGGGTTAACTCTGGCAAGGGTTGAGGAGTAGCTTCACCAACCCGACTTCCTCTCTCCAAATGAGCAGGAGAGGGAACGTCTCGAGGAGGTGAAGCTCCCCCTTCGTCCTCGTGCCCGCTCGAATGGTCGAGCCCTGCCACCATGGCAGCCACCTCTTCAGCCAGAGATAGTGAGGGGGGTGGGGGTTGTTCAACCTCCACACCCCCACTTGTAGTTGCCCCTTCCAGGCGGGGAACCTCAGGAGGTATCTGATCGAGGGGTGTGGGGTTGCTTCCAACCCCACCACTCCCCGATATCCTGATCTTGAAGCGGAGGGGGTTCTTCTTCAACTCCCCAAAGTCATAGGTGGGAATCACCTTGGGGCCATCGCCCGTTGCATCCAAAACTTCCTCCATCTTGCGAGCCTTATCCTCATTTATGAGGATAGGCTGCGATTCCTCGTCAGCACCACCAGTGGGGGTGGGAGGAATTTCTTCCTCACCACCCCCATATCCTTGATCACCATCAGTGGGGGTGGGAGGAAGAAATTCCTCACCACCCCCATCTTCATCATCCTCATCTTCATCTTCCCCGTCTTCTTCGTCTTCCCCATCATTGCCTGTGCCCTCATCATCCTCGTCTTCGCCCTCCTCCTCCCTCTCTACCTCTTGTTCGTCATCTTCATCATTCTTTTTCTCCTCATACTCCTCCTGCTTGATGAGGACTTTTCTTTTCTTCTTCGCCGGGCCCTTTGGAATTACCAGCTTCTCCTTCGGGGGCAAGCTGCGCCTGGCTCCATAAACCTTCTTCTCGAATCGAAGCCTTCTGACAATTTTTCCAGACTGAGGGTCTTCCTCGTAATCAGAGTAGATGACCTCATTGTCTTCGTATCGAAGCTTCGATCGATGGAGGAGGTTGGCCTTGCCGTGTCGGACCGGGCAGTTCGAGAACTGCTTCCAAGATCGGGTCCCATAGGTCAACTCCAAGAAGAGATTATCGAGAGACCCCACCTGCTCCGGAGGCCACGCGAGAGCTCCTCCTGCACAGAACATGTCCGTCTCTTCCTGTACCTTGTACCGAGGAACCTCCGGGACTGACATAGGAGTCCAGGCACCCGACACCGACAGCGGCCAGTCCGTGTATAGCTTGTCGGAGCCGATGGTATCGATGATTGGGCGCAGGGCAGAGACACCCATTAGATAATAGAAGGGGCTATCTTTCCTCCAGGCCCATCGGTAATGGTAAAAGAAATATCCGAACTCAATCCGAGCTTCTTCACCTTCGGGAAGGCTGGAGTAGCATTTCCTCAGCTCCTCCTGGAAGTCTGACTCTACGTGACAAAAAGCGTAGATGATCCTCCAGGAGTTTCCAGTCACCTGCCCGGGACAGAGACCAGAAATATTCAATAACCTCGCAGCAAAAGGAGGCAGTGGAAGGCGCAGTCCGCAGTTTAGCTGGCCGATCGTAACGATAGTTCCCATCACTTGCTCCTTGCTCGCCCACGAAACGAAGACTGTCCGCCTATCAATACCAAAAGCTGACAGAATTCCTGGAAGCGCTGGCCGGGACTTCCCCTCAGTAAAACATGCTAGCAGCTTATGCAGTTTCTCCCTCTTCGCATCTGTGAGTTTGCCCCCTATGTTATACCCAAATTCTGGTTCCACCGATAGAGGTAGTTGAGGGCTGAGGACAAACTTTGCCTTAGGGATCTGCTCTGGCCTTGATGGGGCTGAAGCAAACCCAACTCCCTGATGCCTCTTACCAAGTTG
The DNA here is from genome assembly GCA_947650365.1 of Chamaelirium japonicum. Taxonomy (NCBI): domain Eukaryota; kingdom Viridiplantae; phylum Streptophyta; class Magnoliopsida; order Liliales; family Melanthiaceae; genus Chamaelirium; species Chamaelirium japonicum. The sequence continues at coordinate 311,161 of CANTAL010000070.1, read as the reverse complement.
ACCAAGTTCGATCAATTCGGCCCTGCCTTTGCCACGGCCCTTCGAGACAGTCGTTTCCTCGACAACTTCCTTCCCCTTTCTCTTGGATGGAACAGCACCCTTCTTCGAACTGCCCGAAGATGCCATTTGACTGATCGAAAGGAAATGAACAAGAAATGGGAAGCAAAGAATCTGGACTTCGAAAATTTTTGGAAGCGTGAGGCAAAAATGACAGCCAGTGAAACTCTTATACCCAGGGTAAAACAGGTGCGCAAATCGAGAAGACACGTGTCTTCACCATATCAAATCGTGTGTTTTTGTAGGTACACGTGGCATCCATCCGTAGCAAGCGCAAAACCAGGCGAACAGTCGCGACCAGGCGAAACGTCAGACCACCGGTCCGAGCAAACCAACGGTCCAAGCAAACCACCGGTCCGAGTGAACCGGACCGCCGGTTCAGAAGAACCATTCAAAAAAGACCTAAGATGCAAAAGCAAGAAAAAAATCAAACTCCATCAATATTCAAGACTGCCAAAGATCAAAGGAGAAGAACAAGCTATACCACTTCTTCGAAAGTACAGGTTCAAAACTAACCCTGACCGGCTGATTTTAGCCGAACGGTCAAATATGACCGTTCGGCCAAAATCAACCGATCGGTCGATTTTCTACTAGATCTGGCCAAAAACTGAGGATTTTTGCCGATCACCCAAACCCTGACCGGCTGATTTTAGCCGAACGGTCAAATATGACCGTTCGGCCAAAATCAACCGATCGGTCGATTTTCTACTAGATCTGGCCAAAAACTGAGGGTTTTTGCCGATCACCCAAACCCTGACCGGCTGATTTTAGCCGAACGGTCAAATATGACCGTTCGGCCAAAATCAACCGATCGGTCGATTTTCTACTAGATCTGGCCAAAAACTGAGGGTTTTTGCCGATCACCCAAACCCTGACCGGCTGATTTTAGCCGAACGGTCAAATATGACCGTTCGGCCAAAATCAACCGATCGGTCGATTTTCTACTAGATCTGGCCAAGAACTGAGGGTTTTTACCGATCACCCAAACCCTGACCGGCTGATTTTAGCCGAACGGTCAAATATGACCGTTCGGCCAAAATCAACCGATCGGTCGATTTTCTACTAGATCTGGCCAAGAACTGAGGGTTTTTGCCGATCACCCAAACCCTTATCGGCTGATTTTAGCCGAACGGTCAAATATGACCGTTCGGCCAAAATCAACCGATCGGTCGATTTTCTACTAGATCTGGCTAAAAAAACTGAGGGTTTTTGCCGATCACCCAAACCCTGACCGGCTGATTTTAGCCGAACGGTTAAAACATAACCGTTCGGCCAAAACCAACCGATCGGTCAATTTTCCACTGGATCGGTCAAAAAACCATGTTTTTTGACCGATCACTCGATCCTTGACCGGTTGAAATTGACCGTTCGGTCAAATTTTAACCGATCGGTCAAATTTGACCGATCGGTCAAAATTGACCGATCGGTCAAAATCAACCGATCGGTCAAATTTCCACTGGATCGGTCAAAAAACCATGTTTTTTGACCGATCACTCGATCCTTGACCGGTTGAAATTGACCGTTCGGTCAAATTTAACCGATCGGTCAAATTTGACCGATCGGCCAAAATTGACCGATCGGTCAAAATCAACCGATCGGTCAAAATTCCACTGGATCGGTCAAAAAACCGTGTTTTTTGACCGATCACTCGATCCTTGACCGGTTGAAATTGACCGTTCGGTCAAAATTGACCGATCGGTCAAATTCGACCGATCGGTCAAATTTGACCGATCGGTCAAAATTTGACCGATCAAATCTTTTTTTGGCGCTAACACTTGGCAAGCCTCTTTTGTACCTTCTTTAGACAGGATGTTGCTGTTTTTTGCACCAAATCCAAGCCAGCCAGAACGTACTCTAGCTAACTTGGAGGGGGTAACTGTGGGTGCAAATTTTGGCAAGAAGTCTGCAAACAGCGGGCCCCACCGGCCCTGCCTGGTGGGCCCCCGAATACCACAGCGGGACCCACCGGCCCTGCCTGGTGGGCCCCCTAAGACGGCAGCGGAGCCCACCAGCCTTACCTGGAGGATCCCCAGATACGGCAGCAGAGACCGCCGTTTACCACCAGAAAATCCTATAAATAGCAGAGTCTTCAAATGTAAAAGGATCGATTCTAAAGAGATCGAATTCTCAGTTCTAAAAACCAGAGCTCTGGGACTTCCAACTTCCCATCTTCCACCTCTCTTTGATCTTCTTCTCTCTCTCGAAGAGATCAGTGTTTACAGTGATACTCGGCCTGTCGAGATCACTCCAGCATAAGTGTTAGTGAATTCGGGTTGCTCCCTATAGCACGGAGACGTAGGCTTCGGCTGAACTCCGAGATCACACCTCGTGTCAACAATCTCTCTGATTGCATCTCTGTTTACATATCAAAGACTTCAACTTCGATCAACAGATCGACCAACGATCTTCAACGTCAACTTCAATTTCAATTGACTGGTGCTGCGAGAGTCTTCGGGTCGGCACGAAGATTTTCCCCCACAGATCATACGAATGAATTAGAATGGATCGTACGAATGAATTAGAATGGATCGTACGAATGAATTAGAATGGATCGTGCGAGATCCATTCTAATTCATTCCTATGATCCATTCTAATTCATTCGTACGATCCATTCTAATTCATTCGCTCGAATGTATCCGTTCTAATTCATTCGTACGATCCATTCTAATTCGTTCGTACGATCCATTCTAATTCGTTCGTACGATCCATTCTAATTCGTTCGTACGATTCATTCTAATTCATTCGTACGATCCATTCTAATGCATTCATACAATTTATTCTAATTCATTCGCACGATCCATTCTAATTCATTCGTACGATCCATTCTTATTCATTCATACGATCCATTCTAATTCATTCACACAATCCATTCTAATTCATTCGTACGATCCATTCTTATTCATTCGTATGATCCATTCTAACTCATTCGTACGATCCATTCTAGTTCATTCGTACGATCCATTCTTATTCATTCGCACGATCCATTCTAATTCATTCGCACGATCCTTTCTAATTCATTCATACGATCCATTCTAATTCATTTGCACGATCCATTCTAATTCATTTGCACGATCCATTCTAATTCATTCGCACGATCCATTCTAATTCATTTGCACGATACATTCTAATTCATTCCTACGGTCCATTCTAATTCATTCGCACAAATGTATCGTACGAATGAATTAGAATGGATTATACAAATGAATTAGAAAGGTTACATTCTTGAGAATGAATTAGAATGGATCGTACGAATGAATTAGAATGGATCATGCGAATGAATTTGAATGGATCGTACGAATGAATTAGATTGGATCGAACGAATGAATTAGAATGGATACATTCGAGCGAATGAATTAGAATAAATCGTAGGAATGAATTAGAATGGATCATATGAATGAATTAGAATGGATTGTACGAATGAATTAGAATCGATCGTACAAATGAATTAGAATGGATCGTGCGAATGAATTAGAATGGATACATTCGAGCGAAAGAATTAGAATAGATCGTAGGAATGAATTAGAATGGATCATATGAATGAATTAGAATGGATCGTGCGAATGAATTAGAATGGATTGTACGAATGAATTAGAATGGATACATTCATACGACTGAATTAGAATGGATCGTACGAATGAATTAGAATGGGTACATTCTTGCAAATGAATTAGAATGGATCGTACGAATAAATTAGAATGGTTACATTCGTGAGAATGAATTAGAATGGATCGTACGAATAAATTAGAATGGATCCTACGAATGAATTAGAATGGAATATACGAATGAATTAGAATGGATACATTCGTGCGAATGAATTAGAATGCATCGGACGAATGAATTAGAATGGATCGTACGAATGAATTAGAATGGATCATGCGAATGAATTAGAATGAATCGTACGAATGCATTAGAATGGATCATACAAATGAATTAGAAAGGTTACATCCGTGAGAAAGAATTAGAATGGATCGTGCGAATGAATTAGAATTGATCATACAAATGGATTAGAATGGATCGTACGAATGAATTAGAATAGATCGTGCGAATGAATTAGAATGGATGATACGAACGAATTAGAATGGATCGTACGAAAGAATTAGAATGGATCGTACGAACGAATTAGAATGGATCGTATGAACGAATTAGAACGGATCGTACGAATGAATTAGAATGGATACATTCGAGCGAATGAATTAGAATGGATCATACGAATGATTTAGAATGGATCATAGGAATGAATTAGAATGGATCGTGCAAATGAATTAGAATGGATACATTCGTGCGAATGAATTAGAATGGATCGTAGGAATGAATTAGAATAGATCATATGAATGAATTAGAATGGTTACACTCGTGCGAATGAATTAGAATGGATCGTACGAATGAATTAGAATGGATCGTGCAAATGAATTAGAATATATCGTATGAATGAATAAGAATGGATCTTACGAATGAATTAGAATGGATCGTACGAATGAATTAGAATGGATCGTGCGAATAAATTAGAATGGATCGTACGAATGAATTAGAATGGATATATTTGTGCGAATGAGTTAGAATGGATCATACGAATTAATTAGAATGGATCGTACGAATGAATTAGAATGGATCATACGAATGAATTAGAATGGATCGTGCGAATGAATTATAATGGATTGTACGAATGAATTAAAATGGATACATTCGAGCGAATGAATTAGAATAGATCGTAGGAATGAATTAGAATGGATCATACAAATGAATTAGAATGGATCGTGCGAATGAATTAGAATGGATTGTACGAATGAATTAGAATGGATAAATTCGTGCGAATGAATTAGAATAGATCGGACGAATGAATTATATTGGATCGTACGATTCATTCTAATTCATTCCTACGATCCATTCTAATGCATTCGTACGATTCATTCTAATTCATTCGCACGATCCATTCTAATTCATTCGTACATTCCATTCTTATTCATTCATACGATCAATTCTAATTCATTCGCACAATCCATTCTAATTCATTCGTATGATCCATTCTAATTCATTCGCACAATCCATTCTAATTCATTCTCACAAATGTATCCATTCTAATTCATTCGTACAATCCATTCTAATTCATTCGCACGATCCATTCTAATTCATTCGTATGATCCATTCTAATTCATTCCTATGATCTATTCTAATTCATTCGCTCGAATGTATCCATTCTAATTCATTTGTACAATCCATTCTAATTCATTCGCACGATCCATTCTAATTTATTCGTATGATCCATTCTAATTCATTACTACGATCTATTCTAATTCATTCGCTCGAATGTATCCATTCTAATTCATTTGTACAATCCATTCTAATTCATTCGCACGATCCATTCTAATTCATTCGCACGATCCATTCTAATTCATTCGTACGATCCATTCTAATTCATTCGTATGATCCATTCTAATTCATTCGTATGACCCATTCTAACTCATTCGCACAAATGTATCCATTCTAATTCATTCGTACGATCCATTCTAATTCATTCGCACGATCCGTTCTAATCCATTCGTACGATTTATTCTAATTCATTCGTACGATCCATTCGAATGCATTCGTACGATTCATTCTAATTCATTCGCACGATCCATTCTAACTCATTCATACGATCCATTCTAATTCATTCGCACGAATGTATCCATTCTAATTCATTCGTACAATCCATTCTAATTCATTCGCACGATCCATTCTAATTCATTCGTATGATCCATTCTAATTCATTCATAAGATCTATTCTAATTCATTCGCTCGAATGTATCCATTCTAATTCATTTGTTCGATCCATTCTAATTCATTCGTGCGATACATTCTAATCCATTCGTACGATCCATTCTAATCCATTCGTACGATCCATTCTAATTCATTCGTACGATCCATTCAAATTCATTCTTACGTACGATCCATTCTAATTCATTCGCACGAATGTAACCATTCTAATTCATTCGTACGATCCATTCTAATTCATTCCTACGATCCATTCTAATTCATTCGCACGAATGTATCCATTCTAATTTATTTGCACGATCCATTCTAATTCATTCGCACGATCCATTCTAATTCATTCATACGATCAATTCTAATTCATTCGTATGATCCATTCTAATTCATTCCTAGGATCTATTCTAATTCATTCGCTCGAATGTAACCTTTCTAATTAGAATGGATTGTACAAATGAACTAGAAAGGTTATATTCGTGAGAATGAATTAAAATGGATCATACGAATGAATTAGAAATGATCGTACGAATGAATTAGAATAGATAAATTCGTGCGAATGAATTAGAATGGATCGAACGAATGAATTAGAATGGATCGTACGATTCATTCTCGCACGAATGTATCCATTCTTATTCATTCGTACAATCCATTCTAATTCATTCGCACGATCCATTCTAATTATTTCGTATGATCCATTCTTATTCATTCCTACGATCTATTCTAATTCATTCGCTCGAATGTATCCATTCTAATTCATTCGTTCGATCCATTCTAATTCATTCGTACGATCCATTCTAATTCATTGTCAAGAATATAACCTTTCTAATTCATTTGTATGATCCATTCTAATTCATTCGTATGATCCATTCTAATCCATTCGTACGATCCATTCTAATCCATTCGTACGATCCATTCTAATCCATTTGTACGATCCATTCTAATTGCTACGATCTATTCTAATTCATTTGTACGATCCATTCTAATTCATTCGCACGATCCATTCTAATTCATTCGTACGATCCATTCTAATTCATGCGCTCGAATGTATCCATTCTAATTCATTCGTACGATCCATTCTAATCCATTCGTACGATCCATTCTAATTCATTCGCACGAATGTAACCTTTCTAATTCATTCGTACGATCCATTCTAATTCATTCCTACGATCCATTCTAATTCATTCGCACGAATGTATCCATTCTAATTTATTCGTACGATCCATTCTTATTCTTTCATACGATCCATTCTAATTCATTCTCACAAATGTAACCTTTCTATTTCATTTGTACGATCTATTCTAATTCATTCGCACGATCTATTCTAATTCATTCGCACGAATATATCCATTCTAATTCATTCGTACGATCCATTCTAATTCATTTGTATGATCCATTCTAATTCATTCGTACGATCCATTCTAATTCGTTCATACGATCCATTCTAATTCATTCATACGATCCATTCTAATTCATTCCTATGATCCATTCTAATTCATTCGCACGATCCATTCTAATTCATTCGTACAATCCATTCTAATTCATTCGTATGATCAATTGTAATTCATTCGTACAATCCATTCTAATTCAGTCGTATGAATGTATCATACGAATGAATTAGAATGGATCATAGGAATGAATTAGAATGGATACATTCGTGCGAATGAATTAGAATGGATACATTCGTGCGAATGAATTAGAATGGATTCATTCGTGCGAATGAATTAGAATGGATATATTTATTCGCAAGAATGTATCCATTCTAATTCATTCGTACAATCCATTCTAATTTATTCGTACAAATGTATCCATTCTAATTCATTCGTACGATCCATTCTAATTTATTCGTACGTTTCATTCTAATTTACTCGCACGATCCATTCTAATTCATTCGTACGATCAATTCTAATTCATTCGCACGAATGTATCCATTCTAATTCATTCGTACAATCCATTCTAATTCATTCACACGATCCATTCTAATTCATTCGTATGATCCATTCTAATTCATTCCTACGATCTATTCTAATTCATTTGCTCGAATGTATCCATTCTAATTCATTCGTTCGATCCATTCTAATTCATTCGTACGATCCATTCAAATTCATTCGCATGATCCATTCTAATTCATTCGTACGATCCATTCTAATTCATTCTCACAAATGTAACCTTTCTAATTTATTTGTATGATCCATTCTAATTCATTCGTACGATCCATTCTAATCATTCATTTTCATTCATACGATCCATTCTAATTCATTCGTATGATCCATTCTAATTCATTCTCACAAATGTAACCTTTCTAATTCATTTGCATGATCCATTCTAATTCTTTCGTACTATACATTCTAATTCAATCACACAAATGTAACCTTTCTAATTCATTTGTACGATCCATTCTAATTCATTCGCATGATCCATTGTAATTCATTCATACAATCCATTCAGATTCATTCGTACGTCCATTCTAATTCATTCGTACGATCCATTCTAATTCATTCGCACGATCTATTCTAATTCATTCGTACGATTCTAATTCATTCGTACGATCCATTTTAATTCATTCGTACGATCTATTCTGATTCATTCGCATGAATCCATTCTAATTCATTCTCTCGAATGTATCCATTCTAATTCATTCGTACGATCCATTCAAATTCATTTGTACGATCCATTCTAATTCATTCATATGATCTATTCTAATTCATTCTCACGAATGTAACCTTTCTAATTCATTTGTATGTATCCATTCTAACTCATTCGTACGATCCATTCTAATTCATTCGTACGATCCATTCTAATTCATTCGTACGATCTATTCTAATTCATTCGTACGATCCATTCTAATTTATTCGTATGATCCATTCTAATTCATTCCTATGATCCATTCTAATTCATTCGCACGAATGTATCCATTCTAATTCATTTGCACGATCCATTTTAATTCATTCCTATGACCCATTCTAATTCATTCGTACGATCCATTCTAATTCATACGCTCGAATGTATCCATTCTAATTCATTCGTACGATCCATTCTAATTTGTTCATACGATCCATTCTAATTCGTTCGTACGATCCATTCTAATTCGTTCATACGATTCTTTCTAATTCATTCGTATGATCCATTCTAATGCATTCGTACGATTCATTCTAATTCATTCGCACGATCCATTCTAATTCATTCGTACGATCCATTCTTATTCATTCATACGATTCATCCTAATTCATTCGCACAATCCATTCTAATTCATTCGTACGATCCATTCTAATTCATTCCTATGATCCATTCTAACTCATTCGGTGGATCCATTCTAATTCATTCGTACGATCCATTCTAATTCATTCGCACGATCATTCGTACGATCCATTCTAATTCATTAGTATGATCAATTCTTATTCATTCGTACAATCCATTCTAATTCAGTCGTATGAATGTATCATACGAATAAATTAGAATAGATCATAGGAATGAATTAGAATGGATCGTGCAAATGAATTAGAATGGATATATTCGTGCGAATGAATTAGAATGGATCGTAGGAATGAATTAGAATGGATCGTATGAATGAATTAGAATGGTTACATTCGTGCGAATAAATTAGAATGGATCGTACGAATGGATTAGAATGGATCATAGGAATGAATTAGAATGGATCGTACGAATGAATTAGAATGGATCGTACAAATGAATTAGAAAGGTTACATTTGTGAGAATGAATTAGAATGGATCGTACGATTCATTCTAATTCATTCGTACGATCCATTCAAATTCATTCGCATGATCCATTCTAATTCATTCGTATGATCCATTCTAATGCATTCGTACGATCCAGTCTAATTCATTCGTACGATCCATTCTTATTCATTCATACGATCCATTCTAATTCATTCGCACAATCCATTCTAATTCATTCGTACGATCCATTCTAATTCATTCATATGATCCATTCTAACTCATTCGTATCCATTCGTACGATCCATTCTAATCCATTCGTACGATTTATTCTAATTCATTTGTACGATCCAATCTAATTCATTCTCACAAATATAACCTTACTAATTCATTTGTACGATCCATTCTAATTCATTCGTACGATCCATTCTAATCCATTCGTACGATCCATTCTAATCCATTCGTACGATCCATTCTAATTCATTCGCACGAATGTAACCATTCTAATTCATTCATACGATTCATTCTAATTCATTCGCACGATCCATTCTAATTCATTCGCATAAATATATCCATTCTAATTCATTCGTACGATCCATTCTAATTCATTCGCACGATCCATTCTAATTCATTCGCACAAATGTATCCATTCTAATTTATTCGTACGATCTATTCTTATTCATTCATACGATCCATTCCAATTCATTTGCACGATCCATTCTAATTCATTCGTACGATCCATTCTAATTCATTCGCACGATCCATTCTAATTCATTTGTACGAATGTATCCATTCTAATTCATTCGCATGATCCATTCTAATTCATTCGCACGTTCCATTCTAATTCATTCGTTTGATCCATTCTAATTCATTTGTACGATCCATTCTAATTCATTCGTACATTTATGTGAATGAATTAGAATGGATCGTATGAATGAGTTAGAATGGATCGTATGAATGAATTAGAATGGATTGCATGAATGAATTAGAATGGATCATACGAATGAATTGGAATGGATCGTACGAATGAATTAGAATGGATACATTCATGCAAATGAATTAGAATGGATCGTACGAATGAATTAGAATGGATCATACGAATGAATTAGAATGGATCGTGCGAATGAATTATAATGGATCGTGCGAATGAATTAGAATGGATGCATTCGTACAAATGAATTAGAATGGATCGTGCGAATGAATTAGAATGGATCGTACAAATGAATTAGAATGGATACATTTGTGCAAATGAATTAGAATGGATCGTACGAGGGAATTAGAATGAATCATACGAATGAATTAGAATGGATCATACGAATGAATTAGAAAACATCATGTGAATGAATTAGAATGGATCGTACGTTTGAATTAGATTGGATTGTGCGAATGAATTAGAATGGATACATTCGTGCGAATGAATTAGAATAGATCGTATGAATGAATTAGAATTGATCGTATGAATGAATTAGAATGGATCGTGCGAATGAATTTGAATAGATCGTGCGAATGAATTAGAATGGATCGTATGAATGAATTAGAATGGATCGTACGAATGAATTAGAATGGATAGTGCGAATGAATTTGAATGAATCGTACGAATGCATTGGAATGGATCGTGCGAATGATTTAGAATGGATACATTCGTACAAATGAATTAGAATGGATCGTGCGAATGAATTAGAATAGATCGTACGAATGACTTAGAATGGATCATATGAATGAATTAGAATGGTTACATTCGTGCGAATGAATTAGAATGGATCGTAAGAATGGATTAGAATGGATCGTACGAATGGATTAGAACGCATTGTACGAATGAATTAGAATAGATACATTTGTCCGAATAAATTAGATTGCATCGTAGGAATGAATTTGAATGGATCGTACGAATGATTAGAATAGATCGTATGAATGAATTAGAATGGATCGAACGAATGAATTAGAATGGATCGTACGAATGAATTAGAATGGATACATTTGTGCGAATGAATTAGAATGGATCATACGATTGAATTTGAATGGATTGTACGAATAAATTAGATTGGATACATTTGTGCGAATGAATTAGAATGGATAGTACGAATGAATAAGAATGGATCGTACGAACGAATTAGAATGGATCGTATGAATTAATTAGAATGGATCGTACGAATGGATTAGAATGGATCGTACGAATGGATCATACGAATGAATTAGATCGTGCGAATGAATTAGAATGGATCGTACGAATGGATTAGAATGGATCGTACGAATGGATTAGAATGGATCGTACGAATGAATTAGAATGGATCGTACAAATGAATTAGAAAGGTTACATTTGCGAGAATGAATTAGAATGGATCATACGAATGGATTAGAATGGATCGTACGAATGGATTAGAATGCATCGTACGAATGGATTAGAATAGATCGTACGAATGAGTTAGAATGGATCATAAAAATGAATTAGAAAGGTTACATTCGTGAGAATGAATTAGAATGGATCGTACGAATGAATTAGACTGGATCATGCAAATGAATTTGAATGGATCGTACGAATGAATTAGAATGGATCGTACAAATGAATTAGAATAGATCGTGCGAATGAATTAGAATGGATCGTGCGAATGAATTAGAATGGATCATGCGAATGAATTAGAATGGATCATATGAATGAATTAGAATGGATACATTTGTGCGAATGAATTAGAATGGATCGTATGAATGAATTATAACGGATCATACGAACGAATTAGAATGGATCGTATGAACGAATTAGAATGGATCGTACGAATGAATTAGAATGGAAACATTCGAGCGAATGAATTAGAATGGATCATACGAATGAATTAGAATGGATCATAGGAATGAATTAGAATGGATCGTGCAAATGACTTAGAATGGATACATTCGTGCGAATGAATTAGAATGGATCGTAGGAATGAATTAGAATGGATCGTACGAATGAATTAGAATGGTTACATTCGTGCGAATGAATTAGAATGGATCGTACGAATGGATTAGAATGGATAGTGCGAATGAATTACAATAGATCGTACGAATGAATTAGAATGGATTGTACGAATGAATTAGAATTGATCGTGCGAATGAATTAGAATGTGACGTACGAATGAATTTGAATGGATCGGACGAATGAAAAAGAATGGATCGTAGGAATGATTTACAATGGTTACATTCGTGCGAATGAATTAGAATGGATCGTATGAACAAATTAGAATGGATCGTAAGAATTAGAATGGATACATTTGTGCGAATGAATTAGAATGGATCGTACGAATGAATTAGAATGGATCGTACGAATGGATTAGAATGGATCGTACGAATGGATTAGAATGGATCTCGCAAATGAATTACAATGGATTGCACAAATGTATCCATTCTAATCTATTCGTACGAGTGGATTAGAATGGATCGTACGAATGAATTAGAATGGATCGTGCGAATGAATTAGAATGGATCTTATGAATAAATTAGAATGGATCGTACGAATGAATTAAAATGGATACATTTGTGCGAATGAATTAGAATGGATCATACGATTGAATTAGAATGGATCGTACGAATGAATTAGAATGGATCATGCGAATGAATTTGAATGGATCGTACGAGTGAATTAGAATGGATCGAACGAATGAATTAGAATGGATACATTCAAGTGAATGAAAAAGAATAGATCATAGGAATGAATTAGAATGGATCATACGAATAAATTAGAATGGATCTTGCGAATGAATTAGAATGGATTGTACGAATGAATTAGAATGGATACATTCGGGCGAATGAACTGGAATGGATCGGACGAATGAATTAGAATGGATCGTACGAATGCTTTAGAATGGATCGTACGAATGAATTGGAATGGATACATTCGAGCGAATGAATTAGAATGGATCGTGTGATGAATTAGAATGGATCATAGGAATGAATTAGAATGGATCGGGCAAATGAATTAGAATGGATACATTCGTGCGAATGAATTAAATTGGATCGTAGGAATGAATTAGAATGTATCGTACGAATGAATTAGAATGGTTCCATTCGTGCGAATGAATTAGAATGGATTGTACGTAAGAATGAATTAGAATGGATCGTACGAATATATCCATTCTAATTCATTCGTACGATCCTTTCTAATTCATTCGCACGAATGTATCCATTCTAATTCATTCGTACGATCCATTCTAATTCGTTCATACGATCCATTCTAATTCATTCGTACGATCCATTCTAATTCATTCGCACGATACATTCTAAATCATTCGCACGATCCATTCTAATTCATTCGTACGAATGAATTAGAATGAATCATACGTTCCATTCTTATTCATTCGCACAATCCATTCTAATTCATTCGTACGATCCATTCTAATCCATTCGTACGATCCATTCTAATTCATTCGTACGATCAATTCTAATTCATTCTCACAAATCTAACCTTTCTAATTCATTTCTACGATCCATTCTAATTCATTCGTACGATCCATTCTAATCCATTCGTACGATCCATTCTAATTCATTCGCACGAATGTAACCATTCTAATTCATTCGTACGATCCACTCTAATTCATTCCTATGATCCATTCTAATTCATTCGCACAAAGGTATCCATTCTAATTAATTTGCACGATCCATTCTAATTCATTCCTATGATCCATTCTAATTCATTCGTACGATCTATTCTAATTCATTCGCTCGAATGTATCCATTCTAATTCATTCGTATGATCCATTCTAATTCATTCATACGATCCATTCTAATTCGTTCGTACGATCCATTCTAATTCATTCGTACGATCCATTCTAATTCATTCGTACAATCCATTCTAATTCATTCGCACGATCCATTCTAATTCATTCGCACAAATGTATCCATTCTAATTCATTCGTACAATCCATTCTAATTCATTCGTGCGATCTATTATAATTCATTCGCATAAATGTAACCTTTCTAATTCATGTGTATGATCCATTCTAATTCATTCGTACGATCCATTCTAATTCTTTCGTACGATCCATTCTAATTCATTCGCATGATCTATTCTAATTCATTCGTACAATCCATTCTAATTCATTCGTACGATCCATTCTAATTCATTCGCACTATCCATTCTAATTCATTCGTACGATCCATTCTAATTGATTCGTACGATCCATTCTAATTCATTCATACAAATGTATCCATTCTAATTCATTCGTACGATCCATTCTAATTCATTCATATGATATATTCTAATTCATTCGCACGAATGTATCCATTCTAATTCATTCGCACAATCCAATCTAATTCAAACGTACGATCCATTCTAATTAATTCACATGATGTATTCTAATTCATTCGAGCGAATGAATTAGAATGGATCGTACGAATGAATTAGAATGGATCGTGCGAATGAATTAGAATGTATCGTACGAATGAATTAGAATGGATACATTTGTGCGAATGAATTAGAATGGATCGTACGAATGAATTAGAATGGATCATACGAATGAATTATAATGGATCGTGCGAATGAATTAGAATGAATGGTACGAATGAATTAGAATGGATCGTACGAATGAATTAGAATGGATCGTACGAATGAATTAGAATGGATACATTCGTGCGAATGAATTAGAATGGATTGTGCGAATGAATTAGAATGGATCGTGCGAATTAATTAGAATGGATCATTCTTATTCATTCGCACGATCCATTCTAATTCATTCGTACGATCCATTCTAATTCATTCGCTCGAATGAATTAGAATACATCATGTGAATGAATTAGAATGGATCGTACGTTTGAATTAGATTGGATTGTGCGAATGAATTAGAATGGATACATTCGTGCGAATGAAATAGAATAGATCGTATGAATGAATTAGAATGGATCATACGAATGAATTAGAATGGATACATTTGCATGAATGAATTAGAATGGATCGTACGAATGAATTAGAATGGATTGTACGAATGAATTAGAATGGATTGTACGAATGAATTAGAATGGATCGTACGAATGAATTAGAATGGATTGTACGAATGAATTAGAATAGATCGTGCGAATGAATTAGAATGGATCGTATGAACGAATAAGAATGGATTGTACGAATGAATTAGAATGGATACATTCGAGCGAATGAATTAGAATGGATCGTATGAATGAATTAGAATGGATCATAGGAATGAATTAGAATGGATCGTGCAAATGAATTAGAATGGATACATTCGTGCGAATGATTTAGAATGGATCGTAGGAATGAATTAGAATGGATCGTACGAATGAATTAGAATGGTTACATTCGTGTGAATGAATTAGAATGGATCGTACGAATGGATTAGAATGGATCGTACGAATGGATTAGAATGGATCGAACGAATGAATTAGAATGGATCGTACAAATAAATTAGAAAGGTTACATTTCTTAGAATGAATTAGAATGGATCGTACGAATGAGTTAGAATGGATCGTACGAATGGATTAGAATGGATCGTACGAATAAATTAGAATGGATTATGCGAATGAATTAGAATGGATACATTTGTGCAAATGAATTCGAATGGATCGTATGAATGAATTAGAATGGTTACATTCGTGCGAATGAATTAGAATGGATCGTACGAATGGATTAGAATGGATTGTACGAATGGATTAGAATGGATCATACGAATGAATTAGAATGGATCGTACAAATGAATTAGAAAGGTTACATTTGAGAGAATGAATTAGAATGGATCGTAGGAATGAAATAGAATGGATCGTATGAATGAATTAGAATGGTTACATTCGTGCGAATGAATTAGAATGGATCGTACGAATGGATTAGAATGGATCGTACGAATGGATTAGAATGGATCGTACGAATGAATTAGAATGGATCGTACAAATGAATTAGAAAGGTTACATTTGTGAGAATGAATTAGAATGGATCGTACGAATGGATTAGAATGGATCGTATGAATGGATTAGAATGGATCGTACGAATGGATTAGAATAGATCGTACGAATGAATTAGAATGGTTACATTCGTGCGAATGAATTAGAATGGATCATACGAATGAATTAGAATGGATCATACAAATGAATTAGAATGGATCGTACAAATGAATTAGAAAGGTTACATTTGTGCGAATGAATTAGAATGGATCGTACGAATGGTTTAGAATGGTTCATATGAATGAATTAGAATGGATCGTACGAATGAATTTGAATGGATTGTACGAATGAATTAGAATAGATCATGCGAATGAATTAGAATAGATCGTGCGAATGAATTAGAATCGATCGTGCGAATGAATTAGAATGGATCGTACGAATGGATTAGAACGCATTGTACGAATGAATTAGACATTCGTACAATCCATTCTAATTCATTTGCACGATCCATTCTAATTCATTCTTATGATCCATTCTAATTCATTCGTATGATCCATTCTAATTCATTCGTATGATCCATTCTAACTCATTCGCACAAATGTATCCATTCTAATTCATTTGCACGATCCATTCTAATTCATTCGTACGATCCAGTATAATTCATTCGGTGGATCCATTCTAATTTATTCGTACGATCCATTCTAATTCATTTGCATGATCCATTCTAATTCACTCGTATGATCCATTCTAATTCATTCGTACGATCCATTCTAATTCATTCGCTCGAATGTATCCATTCAAATTCATTCGTACGATCCATTCTAATCCATTCGTACGATCCATTCTAATCCATTCGTACGATCCATTCTAATTCATTCGCACGAATGGAACCATTCTAATTCATTCGTACGATCCATTCTAATTCATTCATACAATCCATTCTAATTCATTCGTACGAATGTATCCATTCTAATTAATTCGTACGATCCATTCTAATTCATTCCTATGATCCATTCTTATTCATTCGCATGATCAAGTCTAATTGATTCGCACGATCCATTCTAATTCATTCGCACGAATGTATCCATTCTAATTCATTCGTATGATCCATTCTAATTTATTAATATGATCCATTCTAATTCATTCGTACGATCCATTCAAATTTATTTGTACGATCTATTCTAATTCATTCGTACGATCCATTCTAATTCATTTGCACGATCCATTCTAATTCATTTGCACGATCCATTCTAATTCATTACTACGTATGATCCATTCTAATCTATTCCTATGATCCATTCTAATTCATTCGTGCGAATGAATTAGATTGCATCGTACGAATGAATTTGAATGGATCGGACGAATAAATTAGAATGGATCATATGAATGAATTAGAATGGATCGAACGAATGGATTAGAATGGATCGTACGAATGAATTAGAATGGATCGTACAAATGAATTAGAAAGGTTACATTTGTGAGAATGAATTAGAATGGATCGTATGAATGAATTAGAATGGATCGTACGAATGGATTAGAATGGATTGTACGAATGAATTAGAATGGATCGTGCGAATGAATTAGAATCGATCGTACGAATGAATTAAAATGGATACATTCGAGCGAATGAATTAGAATGGATACATTTGTGCGAATGAATTAGAATGGATCGTATGAATGAATTAGAATGGATCGTACGATGCAATCTAATTCATTCGTACAATGCATTCTAATCCATTCGTATGATCCATTATAATTCATTCGTAGGATCTATTCTAATTCATTCACACGAATGTATCCATTCTAATTCATTCGTACGATCCATTCTAATTCGTTCGTACGATCCAGTCTAATTCATTCGTACGATCCATTCTAATTCATTCGTACGATCCATTCTAATTCATTCGTACGATCCATTCTAATTCATTCCTATGATCCATTCTAATCCATTCGTACGATCCATTCTAATTCATTCGTCCGATCCATTCAAATTCCTTCGTACGATGCAATCTAATTCATTCGCACAAATGTATCTATTCTAATTCATTCGTACATTGCGTTCTAATCCATTCGTACGATCCATTCTAATCCATTCGTACGATCCATTCTAATTCATTCGTATGATCCATTCTAATTCATTCGTACGATCCATTCTAATTTATTCGCACGATCCATTCTAATTCATTCGCATGATCCATTCTAATTCATTCGCACGATCCGTCCTAATTCATTCGCACGAATGTATCCATTCTAATGCATTCGTACGATTCATTCTAATTCATTCCTAGACCCATTCTAATTCATTCGTACGAGCCATTCTAAGTCATTCGTACGATTCATTCTAATTCATTCGTATGAGCTATTCTAATTCATTCGTATGATCCATTCTAATTCATTCGTACGATCCATTCTACTCCATTCGTACGATCCATTCTAATTCATTCGTACGATCTATTCTAATTCATTCTCACAAATGTAACCTTTGTAATCCATTCACAGGATCCATTCTAATTCGTTCGTATGATACATTCTAATTCGTTCGTATGATCCATTCTAATTCATTCGTACGATCCATTCTAATTTATTCGCATGATCCATTCTAATTCATTCGTATGATCAATTCTAATTCATTCGCACGATCCATTCTAATTCATTCGTACCATCCATTCTAATTCATTCGCTCGAATGTAACCATTCTAATTCATTCGCATGATCCATTCTAATTCATTCGTATGATCCATTCTAATTCATTCGTACGATCCATTCTAATCCATTCGTACAATATATTCTAATTCATTCGTACGATCTTTTCTAATCCATTCGTACGATCAATTCTAATTCATTCGCACGATCCATTCTTATTCATTCTCACGAATGTAACCTTTTTAATTCATTTGTATGATCCATTCTAATTCATTTGTACGATCCATTCAAATCCATTCGTACAATCCATTCTAATTCATCGCACGATCCATTCTAATTCATTCGCTCGAATGTATCCATTCTAATTCATTCGAATGAATTAGAATGGATCGTGCGAACGAATTAGAATGGATCGTACAAATCAATTAGAAAGGTTATATTTGTGAGAATGAATTAGAATGGATCGTACGAATGAATTATAATGAATCGTATGAATGAATTAGAATGGATCGTACGAATGAATTAGAATAGCTCATACGAATGAATTAGAATGAATCATACGAATGAATTAGAATAGATCATGCGAATGAATTAGAATGGATCGTACAAACGAATTAGAATGAATCGTGCGAATGAATTAGAATGGATCATACGATTCATTCTAATTCATTCGTACGATCCATTCTAATGCATTCATATGATCCATTCTAATTCATTCGCACGAATGTATCCATTCTAGTTCATTCTAATTCATTCGCACGATCCATTCTAATTCGTTCGCACGATCCATTCGGATTCATTCGCACGAATCATTCTAATTCATTCATATGAGCTATTCTAATTCATTCGTACGATCCATTCAAATTCATTCGTACGATCCATTCTAATCCATTCATACGATCCATTCTAATTCATTCGTACGATCCATTCTAATTCATTCTCACAAATTTAACCTTTCTAATTCATTTGTACGATCCATTCTAATTCATTCGCACGATCCATTCTAATTCATTCGAATGAATTAGAATGGATACATTCGAGCGAATGAATTAGAATGGATCGTGCGATGAATTAGAATGGATCGTACGAATGGATTAGAATGGATCGTACGAATGAATTAGAATGGATCATACAAATGAATTAGAAAGGTTACATTCGTGAGAATGAATTAGAATGGATCGTGCGAATGAATTAGAATTGATCGTACGAATGGATTAAAATGGATCGTACGAATGAATTAGAATGGATCGTACGATTGAATTAGAATGGATCATGCGAATGGATTAGAATGGATCGTACGAATGATTTAGAATTGATCGTAGGAATGAATTAGAATGGATCGTACAAATGAATTAGAATGGTTACATTCGTGCGAATAAATTAGAATGGATCGTACGAATGAATTAGAATGGATCGTACGAATGGATTAGAATGGATCGTACGAATGAATTAGAATTGATCATACGAATAAATTAGAATGGATTGTACGAATGAATTAGAATAGATCATACGAATGAATTAGAATGGATCGTGCGAATGAATTAGAATTGATCATACGAATGAATTAGAATGGATCGGACGAATGAATTAGAATGGATACATTTGTACAAATAAATTAGAATGGATCGTACGAATGAATTACAATGGATCCACCGAATGAGTTAGAATGGATCATACGAATGAATTACAATGGATCGTACGAATGAATTAGAATGGATTGTGCGAATGAATCTGAATGGATTGTATGAATGAATTATAATGGATCGTACGAATGAATTAGAATGGATCGCACGAATGAATTAGAATGGATCGTACAAATAAATTAGAATGGATCATACAAATGAATTAGAAAGGTTACATTTGTGAGAATGAATTAGAATGGATCGTACGAATGGATTAGAATGGATTTTACGATTGAATTAGAATGGATACATTCAAGCGAATGAATTAGAATAGATCGTAGGAATGAATTAGAACAGATCATACGAATGAATTAGAATGGATCGTGCGAATGAATTAGAATGGATTGCACGAATGAATTAGAATGGATCGTACGAATGAATTAGAATGGTTAAATTCGTGCGAACGAATTAGAATGGATCGTACGAATGGATTAGAATGGATCGGACGATGTACGAATGAATTAGAATGGATCGTACGAATGAATTAGAATGGATACATTCGAGCGAATGAATTAGAATGGATCATACGAATGAATTAGAATGGATCGTATGAATAAATTAGAATGGATCGTACATTTGAATTAGAATGGATCGTACGAATGAATTAGAATGGATCATAGGAATGAATTAGAATGGATCGTGCAAATGAATTAGAATGGATACATTCATACGAATGAATTAGAATGGATCGTAGGAATGAATTAGAATGGATCGTACGAATGAATTAGAATGGTTACATTCGTACGAATGAATTAGAATGGATCATACAAATGAATTAGAAAGGTTACTTTCGTGAGAATGAATTAGAATGGATACATTCGAGCGAATGAATTAGAATGGATCGTACGATCCATTCTAATTCATACGTACAATCCATTCTAATTTATTCGTACGATCCATTCTAATCCATCGTGCGTATGAATTAGAATGGATCGTACGAATGAATTAGAATGGTTACATTCGTGAGAGTGAATTAGAATAGATCGTACGAATGAATTAGAATAGATATATTCATGCGAATGAATTAGAATGGATCGTACGAATGAATTAGAATGGATCGTGCGAATGAATTAGAATGGATCGTATGAATAAATTAGAATGGATCGTGCGAATGAATTAGAATGGATCATAGAAATGAATTAGAATGGATCGTACGAATGAATTAGAATGGATACATTCGTGCGAATGAATTAGAATGGATCGGACGAATGAATTAGAATGGATCGTACGAATGAATTAGAATGGTTACATTCGTGCAAATGAATTAGAATGGTTACATTCGTGCGAATGAATTAGAATGGATCGTACGAATGGATTAGAATGGATCGTACGAATGGATTAGAATGGATCGTACGAATGAATTAGAATGGACCGAACAAAGGAATTAGAATATATATATTCATGCGAATAAATTAGAATGGATCGTACGAATGAATTAGAATGGATCTTACGAATGAATTAGAATGGATCGTACGAATGAATTACAATGGATCGTACGAATGGTTTAGAATGGATCGTATGATCCATTCTAATTCATTCGTACGAATGTAACCATTCTAATTCATTCGTACGATCCATTCTAATTCTTTCCTATGATCTATTCTAATTCATTCACACGAATGTATCCTTTCTAATTCATTTGTATAATCCATTCTAATTCATTCGTACGATCTATTCTAATCCATTCGTATGATCCATTCTAATCCATTCGTACGATCCATTCTAATTCATTTGTACGATCCATTCTAATTCATTCGCATGAATATATCTATTCTAATTCATTCGTATGATCCATTCTAATTCATTCTCACGAATGTAACCATTCTAATTCATTCGTACGATCCATTCTAATTCATTCACACGATGGATTAGAATGGATCGTACGAATGGATTAGAATGGATCGTATGAATGAATTAGAATGGATCGGACGAATTAGAATGGATCATACAAATGAATTAGAATGGATCGTGCGAATGGATTAGAATGGATACATTCGTACGATCCATTCTTATTCATTTGTATGATCCATTCTAATTCATTCGCACGAATGTAACCATTCTAATTCATTCGTACGATCCATTCTAATTCATTCCTACGATCCATTCTAATTTATTCGCACGAATGTATCCATTCTAATTCATTTGCACGATCCATTCTAATTCATTCCTATGATCAATTTTAATTCGATCGTACGATCCATTCTAATTCAAACGTACGATCTATTCTAATTCATTCGTACGATCCATTCTAATTCGTTCCTACGATCTATTCTAATTCATTCGCTCGAATGTATCCATTCTAATTCATTCGTACGATCCATTCTTATTCATTCGTACGATCCATTCAAATTCATTCGCATGATCCATTCTAATTCATTCGTACGATCCATTCTAATTCATTCGCACGAATGTATCCATTCTAATTCATTCGTACAATCAATTCTAATTCATTCGCATGATCCATTCTAATTCATTCGTATGATCCATTCTAATTCATTCCTACGATCTATTCTAATTCATTTGTATGATCCATTCTAATTCATTCGTCTGAATAAATTAGAATGGATCATACAAATGAATTCTAATTCAGTCGTATGAATGTATCCATTTTAATTTATTCGTACGATCCATTCTAATTCATTCGTATAATCTAATTCATTCGTACGATTCATTCTAATTCATTCGTACGATCTATTCTAATTTATTCGCACGAATGAATTAGAATGGATCGTACGAATGAATTAGAATAGATCGTACGAATGAATTAGAATGGATCGTGCGAATGGATTAGAATGGATCGTACGAATAAATTAGAATGGATCGTTCAAATATATCCATTCCAATTCATTCGCACAAATGTATCCATTCCAATTCATTCGTACGATCTATTCTAATTCATTTGTATGATCCATTCTAATTTTTTCGCACGATCTATTCTAATTCATTCGTACGATTCATTCTAATTCATTCGCACGATCCATTCTAATTCATTCGTACGATCCATTCTAATTCATTCGCACGATCGATTCTAATTCATTCGTATGATCCAGTCTAATTCATTCGTACGATCCATTCTAATTCTTTCGTACGATCCATTCTAATTCATTCGCACGATCTATTCTAATTCATTCGTACAATCCATTCTAATTTATTCGTACGATCCATTCTAATTCATTCGCACTATCCATTCTAATTCATTCGTACGATCCATTCTAATTAGATCGTATGATCCATTCTAATTCATTCGCACAAATGTATCTATTTTAATTCATTCGTACGATCCATTCTAATTTATTCATACGATCCATTCTAATTCATTCGCACGATCCATTCTAATTCATTCGTACGAACCATTCTAATTCATTCGTATGATCAATTCTAATTCATTCGCACGATCCATTCTAATTCATTCGTATGATCCATTCTAATTCAATTCGTGCAATCCATTCAAATTCATTCGCACGATCCATTCTAATTCATTCGTGCGAATAAATTAGAATGGATCGTACGAATGAATTAGAATGGATTGTATGAATGAATTAGATCGTACGAATGAATTAGAATGGATCGTACGAATTAATTAAAATGGATACATTCATACGACTGAATTAGAATTCATTCGTATGATCCATTCTAATTCATTCGTACGAATGAATTAGAATGGATCATACAAATGAATTAAAAGGTTATATTCGTGAGAATGAATTAGAATGGATCGTGCGAATGAATTAGAATTGATCATACGAATGGATTAGAATGGATCGTACGAATAAATTAGAATAGATCGTGCGAATGAATTAGAATGGATCGTACGAACGAATTAGAATGGATCGTATGAACGAATTGGAATGGATCGTATGAACGAATTAGAATGGATCGTACGAATGAATTAGAATGGATACATTCGAGCGAATGAATTATAATGGATCGTACGAATGAATTAGAATGGATCATTCCTATGTACGATCCATTCTAATTCATTCACATGAATGTAACCATTCTAATTCATTCGTATGATCAATTCTAATTCATTCGTACGATCCATTCTAATTCATTCGCACGAATTTAACCATTCTAATTCTTTCGCATTATCCATTCTAATTCATTCGTATGGTCCATTCTAATTCATTCGTACAATCCATTCTTATTCATTCTTAAGATCCATTCTAACTCATTCGTATGATCAATTCTAATTCATTCGTACGATCCATTCAAATCCATTCGTACGATCAATTCTAATACATTCGTGCGAATGAATTAGAATAGATCGTAGGAATGAATTAGAATGGATCGTACGAATGGTTTAGAATGGATCGTACGAATGGATTAGAATGGATCGTACGAATGAATTAGAATGGATACATTCGAGCGAATGAATTAGAATGGATCGTACAAATGGATTAGAATAGATCGTACGAATGGATTAGAATGGATTGTACGAATCAATTAGAATGGATCATACAAATGAATTAGAAAGGTTACATTTGTGAGAATGAATTAGAATGGATCGTGCGAATGAATTAGAATTGATCATACGAATGGATTAGAATGGATCGTACGAATGAATTTGAATAGATCGTGTGAATGAATTAGAATGGATCATACGAACGAATTAGAATGGATCGTGCGAATGAATTAGAATGGATCGTACGATTCATTCTAATTCATTCGTACGATCCATTATAATTCATTCGTACGATCCATTCTAATTCATTCGCACGAATGTGTCCATTCTAATTCATTTTCACGATCCATTCTAATTCATTCACACGATCCATTCTAATTAGAATGGATACATTCATACGACTGAATTAGAATGGATTGTATGAATGAATTAGAATGGATCGTACGAATGAATTAGAATGAATCGTACGAATGGATTAGAAAGGATCGTACGAATAAATTAGAATTGATCATACGAATGAATTAGAATGGATCGGACGAATGAATTAGTGTGGATTGTACGAATGAATTAGAATGGATCATACAAATGAATTAGAACGGATCGTACGAATGAATTAGAATTGATCATACGAATGAATTAGAATGGATCGTACGAATGAATTAAAATGGATCGTGCGAATGAATTATAATGGATCATACCAATGAATTAGAATGGATCGTACGAATGAATTAGAATGGATATATTCGTGCGAATGAATTATAATGGATCGTACGAATGAATTAGAATGGATCATAGGAATGAATTAGAATTGATCGTGCAAATGAATTAGAATGGATACATTCGAGCGAATGAATTAGAATGGAACGTACGAATGAATTAGAATTGATCCACCGAATGAGTTAGAATGGATCATACGAATGAATTAGAATGGATCGTACGAATAAATTAGAATGGATTGTGCGAATGAATTAGAATGGATCGTATGAATGAATTAGTATGGATACATTCGTGCGAATGAATTAGAATGGATCGTAGGAATGAATAAGAATGGATCGTACGAATGAATTAGAATGGATACATTCGAGCGAATAAATTAGAATAGATCGTAGGAATGAATTAGAATGGATCACACGAATGAATTAAAATAGATGAATGAATTAGAATAGATCGTACGAATGAATTAGAATGCATCGTAGAAATGAATTAGAATGGATTGTACGAACGAATTAGAATGGATCGTACGAACGAATTAGAATGGATCGCATGAATGAATTAGAATGGATCGTACGAATGAATTAGAATGGATCGTATGAACGAATTAGAATGGATCCTAATTCATATGCACAAAGGTAACCTTTCTAATTCATTTGTATGATCCATTCTAATGCATTCGTACGATCCATTCTAATTCGTTCGTACGATCCATTCTAATTTATTCGTTCAAATATATCCATTCTAATTCGTTCGTACGATCCATTCTAATTCATTCGCACGATCCATTCTAATTCATTCCTACGATCCATTCTAATTCATATGAATAAAATAGAATGGATACATTCGTACGAATGAATTAGAATGGATCGTACGAATGAATTAGAATGGATCGTACGAATGAATTTGAATGGATTGTACGAATGAATTAGAATGGATCGTACAAATGAATTAGATTGGATAGATTTGAACGGATAAATTAGAATGGATCGTACGAACGAATTAGAATGGATCGTACGAATGCATTAGAATGGATCATACAAATGAATTAGAAAGGTTACCTTTGTGCATATGAATTAGAATGGATTAGAATGGATCGTACGAATGAATTCTAATTCCATTCTAATTCATTCGTACGATCCATTCTAATTCATTCGTACAATCCATTCTAATCCATTCGCACGATCCATTCTAATTCATTCGTACGATCCATTCTAATTTATTTGCACGAATATACGATCCATTCTAATTCATTCGCACAAATGTATCCACTCTAATCCATTCGTACGATCCATTCTAATTCATTCCAACGATCCATTATAATTCATTCGTATGATCCATTCTAATTCATTCATACGATCTATTCTAATTCGTTTGTACGATCCATTCTAATTCATTCGTACGATCCATTCTAATTCATTCGTACGATCCATTCTAATTCATTCACACGATCCATTCTAATTCATTCGCTCGAATGTATCCATTCTAATTCATTTGTATGATCCATTCTAATTCATTTGTACGATCCATTCTAATTCATTCGCACGAATCCAGTCTAATTCATTCGCACAATCCATTCTAATTCATTCGTACGATCCATTCTAATTCATTCGTATGACCCATTCTAACTCATTCGGTGGATCCATTCTAATTCATTCACACGATCCATTCTAATTCCTTCGTATGATCCATTCTAATTCATTCGTACGATCCATTCTAATTCATTCGTACGATCCATTCTAATTCATTCATACTATCCATTCTAATTCATTCGTACGATCCATTCTAATTCATTCGTACGATCCATTCTAATTTATTTGCATGAATGTAACCATTCTAATTCATTCATACAATGCGCTCTAATCCATTCGTACGATCCATTCTAATCCATTCGTACGATCCATTCTAATTCATTCGCACGAATGTAACCATTCTAATTCATTCATATGATCCATTCTAATTCATTCGTACGATCCATTCTAATTCATTCGTACGATCCATTCTAACTCATTCGCACAAATGTATCCATTCTAATCCATTCTTACGATCCATTCTAATTCATTCGTACGATCCATTCTAATTCATTCGCACGAATGTATCCATTCTAATTCATTTGCACGATCCATTCTATTTTATTCCTATGATCCATTCTAATTCATTCGTACGATCCATTCTAATTCATTCGCTCGAATGTATCCATTCTAATTCATTCATACGATCTATTCTAATTCATTCGTACGATCCATTCTAATTCATTCGCACGAATGTATCCATTCTAATTCATTCGTACAATCCATTCTAATTCATTCGTACGATCTATTCTAATTCATTCCTATGATCCATTCGCACAAATGTATCCATTCTAATTCATTTGTAAGATCCATTTTAATTCATTCGTACAATTCATTCTAATTCATTCGTACGATCCATTCAAATTCATTCGCACGATCCATTCTAATTCATTCGTATGATTCATTCTAATTCATTCGTACGATCCATTCAAATTCATTCGAATGTATACATTCTAATTCATTCGTTCGATCCATTCTAATTCATTCGTACGATCCATTCTAATTCATTCGCACAATCCATTCTAATTCATTTGTACGATCCATTATAATTCATTCGCACGATCCATTCTAATTCATTCGTATGATCTAATCTAATTCATTCCTATGATCTATTCTAATTCATTCGCTCGAATGTATCCATTCTAATTCATTCGTTTGATCCATTCTAATTCATTCGTACGATCCATTCAAATTCATTCGTACGATCCATTCTAATTCAATCGTATGATCCATTCGAACTCATTCGTATGATCCATTCTAATTCATTCTCATGAATGTAACGTTTCTAATTCATTTGTATGATCCATTCTAATTCTTTCGTATGATCCATTCTAATCCATTCGTACGATCCATTCTAATCCATTCGTACGATCCATTCTAATCCATTCGTACGATCCATTCTAATTCATTCGTACGATCCATTCTAATTCATTCTCACAAATGTAACCTTTCTAATTCATTTGTATGATCCATTCTAATCCATTCGTACGATCCATTCTAATTCATTCGAGCGATCCATTCTAATTCATTTGCACGATCCATTCTAATTCATTCCTATGATCCATTCTAATTCATTCGTACGATCCATTCTAATTCATTCGCATGATCCATTCGTACGATCCGTTCTTATTCATTCGCACGATCCATTTCAATTCATTCGTACGATCCATTCTAATTCATTCGAGCGAATGTATCCATTCTAATTCATTCGTACGATCCATTCTAATTCATTCTCACAAATGTAACCTTTCTAATTCATTTGTACGATCCATTCTAATTCATTCGTACGATCCATTCTAATTTATTCCTATAATCCATTCTAATCCATTCGTACGATCCATTCTAATTCATTTGCACGAATGTAACCATTCTAATTCATTCGTACGATCCATTCTAATTCATTCGTACGATCCATTCTAATTTGCACAAATGTATCCATTTTAATTCATTCGTACGATCCATTCTAATTCATTCGCACGATCTATTCTAATTCATTCACACAATCCATTCTAATTCATTCGTCCGATCCATTCTAATTCATTCGTACGATCCATTCTAATTCATTCGTATGATCCATTCTAACTCATTCGGTGGATCCATTCTAATTCATTCGTACGAACCATTCTAATTCATTGACACGATCCATTTTAATTCATTCGTACAATCCATTCTAATTCATTTATAGGATCCATTCTAATTCATTCGTATGATCCATTCTAATTCATTCGCATGATGCAATCTAATTCATTTGCACAAATGTATCTGTTCTAATTCATTCGAACAATGCGTTCTAATTCATTCTAATTAATTCGTACGATCCATTCTATTTCTGTCGTACGAATATCTCCATTTTAATTCATTCGTACGATCCATTCTAATCCATTCGTACGATCTATTCTAATTCATTCGCTCGAATGTATCCATTCTAATTTATTCGTACGATCCATTCTAATTCATTCGTACGATCCATTTTAATTCATTCGTACGATCCATTCTAATTCATTCGTACGATCAATTCTAATTCATTCGCACGAATGTATCTATTCTAATTCATTTGCACGATCCATTCTAATTCATTCCTATGATCCATTCTAATTTATTTCGTATGATCCATTCTAATTCATTCCTATGATCCATTCTTATTCATTCATACGATCCATTCTAATTCATTCGCACAATCCATTCTAATTCATTCGTACGATCCATTCTAATTCATTTGTATGATCCATTCTAACTCATTCGATGGATCCATTCCAATTCATTCGTACGATCCATTCTAATTCATTCGCACGATCCATTATAATTTATTCGTACGATCTATTCTAATTCATTCGTACAATCTATTCTAATTAATTTGCACGAATGTAACCATTCTAATTCATTCGTACGATTCATTCTAATTCATTCGTATGAGCTATTCTAATTCATTCGTACGATCCATTCTAATTCATTCGTACGATCCATTGTAATTTATTCGTATGATCCAGTCTAACTCATTCGGTGGATCTATTCTAATTCATTTGTACAATCCATTGAATTAGAATGGATCGTACGAATGAATTAGAATGGATCATAGGAATGAATTAGAATGGATCATGCAAATGAATTAGAATGGATCGTAGGAATGAATTAGAATGGATCGTACGAATGAATTAGAATGGTTCGTACGAATGCATTAGAATGGATACATTTGTGCGAATGAATTAGAATGGATCGTGCGAATGAATTAGAATGGATACATTCGTACAAATGAATTAGAATGGATCGTGCGAATGAATTAGAATGGATCATACGAATGAATTAGAATGGATACATTTGTGCAAATAAATTAGAATGGATCGCACGAATGAATTAGAATGAATCATACGAATGAATTAGAATGGATCATACGAATGAATTAGAATACATCATGTGAATGAATTAGAATGGATCGTTTGTTCGAATTAGATTGGATTGTGCGAATGAATTAGAATGGATACGTTCGTGCGAATAAATTAGAATAGATCGTAAGAATGAATTAGAATGGATCGTACGAATGGATCATACAAATGAATTAGAAAGTTTACATTCGTGAGAATGAATTAGAATGGATCATACGATCCATTCTAACTCATTCTCACGAATGTAACCTTTCTAATTCTTTTGTATGATCTATTCTAATTCATTCGTACGATCCATTCTAATCCATTCGTACGATCCATTCTAATCCATTCGTACGATCCATTCTAATTCATTCGTATGATCCATTCTAAATCATTCCTACGATCTATTCTAATTCATTCGCTCGAATGTATCCATTCTAATTCATTCATTCGATCCATTCTAATTCATTCGTACGATACATTCAAATTCATTCGTACGATCCATTCTAATTCATTCGTACGATCCATTCTAATTCATTCTCATAAATGTATCCATTCTAATTAATTCGTACGATCCATTCTAATTCATTCGTATGATCCATTCTAATTCATTCCTACGATCTATTCTAATTTATTCGCTCGAATGTATCTATTCTAATTCATTCGTACAATCCATTCTAATTCATTTGCACGATCCATTCTAATTCATTCCTACGATCCATTCTAATTCATTCGTATGATCTATTCTAATTCATTCGCAAGAATGTATCCATTCTAATTCATTTGCACGATCCATTCTAATTCATTCCTATGATCCATTCTAATTCATTCGTACGATCCATTCTAATTCATTCGCTCGAATGTATCCATCCTAATTCATTCGTACGATCCATTCTAATTCGTTCGTACGATCCATTCTAATGCATTCGTAAGATCCATTCTAATTCATTCGCACGATCCATTCTAATTCATTCGTATGATCTATTCTAATTCATTCGCACGATCTATTCTAATTCATTCGTACAATCCATTCTAATTCATTCGTACGATCCATTCTAATTCATTCGTACTATCCATTCTAATTCATTCGCACGATCCATTCTAATTCATTCATACAATCCATTCTAATTCATTCGTATGATCTATTATAATTCATTCGCACGAATGTATCCATTCTAATTCATTTGCACGATCCATTCTAATTCATTCCTATGATCCATTCTAATTCATTCGTACGATCCATTCTAATTCATTCGCTCGAATGTGTCCATTCTAATTCATTCGTACGATCCATTCTAATTCATTCGCACGAATGTATCATACGAATGAATTAGAATGGATCATGCGAATGAATTAAAATGGATCGTATAAATGAATTAGAATAGATCGTGCGAATGGATCGTACGAATGGATTAGAATTAGATCGTACGAATGAATTAGAATGGATCGTATGAATGAATTAGAATGAATCGTGCGAATGAATTAGAATGGATCATACGAACGAATTAGAATGGATCGTACGAACGAATTAGAATGGATCATATGAACGAATTAGAATGGATCGTACGAATGTATTAGAATGGATACATTCGTACGATCCATTCTAATTCATTCGTACGATCCATTCTTATTCATTCGTACGATCCATTCAAACGTACGAATGAATTAGAATGGATCATAGGAATGAATTAGAATGGATCGTGGAAATGAATTAGAATGGATACATTCGTGCGAATGAATTAGAATGGATCGTAGGAATGAATTAGAATGGATCGTACGAATGGATTAGAATGGATCGTACGAATGAATTAGAATAGATCGTACAAATGAATTTGAAAGGTTACATTTGTGAGAATGAATTAGAATGGATCGTACAAATGAATTAGAAAGGTTACATTTGTGAGAATGAATTAGAATGTATCGTACAAATGAATTAGAAAGGTTACATTCTTGAGAATGAATTAGAATGGATCGTACGAATGAATTAGAATGGATATATTTGTGAGAATGAGTTAGAATGGATCGTATGAATGGATTAGAATGGATCATACGAATGAATTAGAATGGATCGTGCGAATGAATTAGAATGGATCGTACGAATGAATTAGAATGGATACATTTGTGCGAATGAATTGGAATGGATCGTACGAATGAATTAGAATGGATCGTACGAATGAATTAGAATGGATACTGTTGGGGGTAGTCGAAGACCACGTATCTTAGACATCATTGCGACACGTTTGAGGTAGAACTCGCGTAGCCCGTCCAGGAGTTGGAACCCTCGGAAGCCGAGCATGACTTCGGCGATCTAATATTTAGTTTCCTAACACCCTGTGAGCTCGCCGGATCATCTTAACTGGGAGCGAGATCCACATTGGGCTATATGGGGACTTGAATCCCTGTGGGAAGAAGCACGCCTCCAGCTCGCAAGGAGCTCGCTCCTTAGCTCGCGAGGAGCTCGCCCCCTCCCAGCTCGCGAGGAGTTCGCTCCCAAGCTCGCAAGGAGCTCGCCCCCCCCAGCTCGCGAGGAGTTCGCTCCCAAGCTCGCAAGGAGCTCGCCCCCCCCTATCAGCTCGCAATGAGCTCGCCCCACGTTGAGCTGTATGGACACCTTGTATCTGAGTGCATTACATCTACAGCACGGTGAAATCGCAAGGAGCTCACCCCCTAGCTCGCAAGGAGATCGCTCCCAAGCTCGAAAGGAGCTCGCCCCCTAGCTCGCAAGGAGCTCACCCCCAAGCTCTCAAGGAGCTCGCCCCCCCTGCTCGCAAGGAGCTCGCCCCCAAGCTCTCAAGGAGCTTGCCCCCCCTGCTCGCAAGGAGCTCGCCCCCGAGCTCGCAAGGGGCTCTCCCCCGAGCTCTCAAGGAGCTCGCCCCCCCTGCTCGCAAGGAGCTCGCCCCCAAGCTCGCCAGGAGCTCGCCCTCGAGCTGTCATAGACCCCAGGATTCCAAGGGATGGGGAACTCGTGCAGGGGCACGTCTTCGTCCCCCAGCTCGAGGAGGAGCTCCCCCACCCCGGCTCGCCAAATCATCTTAACACGGAGCGAGATCCACATTGGGCTACATGAGGACTTGTATCCAAGTGTACAAGAGCATGCCCCCAGCTCGAGAAGAAGCTCGCCCTACCTCTCACACTGGAGCCCGCCACGAGGCTCGTGGGGGGACCTTGGTCCGAGAGAAAACTTAGAAGGGCATCAACGAACACTGGAAGAATGCCCACAGAGATCGCCAGGCCATTCCAGTTGTTGAAGAGGTCGCCCTCTCCGGAGCCCGACTCTTGGCAATAGGGATGAAGTGGCGGACCACCCAAACCCAGTGTCAAAGAGGTCGCCTTACTAAGAGCCCGACTCTTGACAAGGGTCGACAGGTGTCGAAACCCCACTGAAGCTATGTGGACGATTGTAGTCCACGAAAGCCCGTCAGAGTCGGTTTGAGACCTCCCAGACCTGAACATTCCAGAGGTGCCACCTGGCAACGACAAGACAAATATTCTCCCCCACTACACCGCTTGGCGAGCTAGACGACAAAGAATGTCAGGGGCCCAGGTACCAAGGACAGTCAGACCCATATGGGCCAGAACGTGGGGGCCTAGAAGGCACCGGAAAGAACCTCCACGTGTTGGGCACCGGTAGGTTGCCGATGTCTATAAATGCCCACCTCCAACTCCAAAGTACAGGTTCGAAACCCTCATCCCTACCACTTTCATCTATTACAAGTTCTCCAGTGATCACCTGAGACTGACTTGAGGAGGGTCTGCGCTCCTTAGGGAGCCAGCCGTTCTTACGTTTTTCTTTGTCTTGCAGGCAGACCGCATGGACCAGTGAAAAAATCCCCCAAACATTTGGCGCCGTCTGTGGGATCTTCGACTAGTTCCTGCGAGAACACCCACGACCACAAGGTTAGCCACCGGGGACTCTCGTAACCCGAAGATGGCACCGCCGGTGAGGGGACACAGGCGAACGAGGACCCATGCGGGGTCCATGCGCAGCGAACCTCCTGCGGAGACCCCCCAGCCCCTGGTCCCGCTCAGTGACCAGCTCCTGTTGGAGATTTTGGCCACCCAGTGGGCCATGATGGAGGAACTGACACGGCTACGTCAGCTCCCGACGGCGAGCTGGCGATCTGGGCCAGCGGGGGTTGCATCCCCTGTGCGACCTCCCGTCTCGTCGCGCCTGCCCACGGTGGTCCAAGCCCGAAGGAGTTCACAACCGGAGCCCCCAGCCGAGAGAACGGCCGTGCGTGGGGTGTGCGAAACCCCACTTACAAGGTTGTAAAAGCTGGTAACCCAGCGGTCTAGCAACAAGGCGACCTCGCGAGCAACCCTCCCTCGCCGCCGTGGCAGGAGCGCCGACTCCGACGAGTCGGAGGTGAGATCGCTCGAGGGGGACCGCGACCCGCGCCATCGACGACGAGAGAAGGAGCCCGCGGAGGCAATACTTGGAGTTGCCCAAGAGGTTACCGCCTCTCATCAACCCACTCTCGTGGCGAAGCAGCCCGCTGACGGGCGGCAGGAAGGTCGCCGGGGGGAAGCCCATTCAGGTCGCCACGATGTGGGACCGAACCCCCCGAGAGGAAACGTGCGTGACCGCATAGGACCTGCGCAGCCGCCTCTGGGAGCATTCCCCGGGCACTGGCAGTGACCTAGTGCGCCGGTGGACCTACTTGAGGACCTCGCCGCCCACGGGGGTAGCTCGCCCTTCACGAGCGAGGTGCACCA
The DNA here is from genome assembly GCA_947650365.1 of Chamaelirium japonicum. Taxonomy (NCBI): domain Eukaryota; kingdom Viridiplantae; phylum Streptophyta; class Magnoliopsida; order Liliales; family Melanthiaceae; genus Chamaelirium; species Chamaelirium japonicum. The sequence goes on along the minus strand of CANTAL010000070.1, from coordinate 275,742 downwards.
AGGAGGTTTTCCGCACCATTGGACTTCCCCAAAATTTGTATTGTTCGACGGATCGCAAGATCCCGTTGACCACCTCTTGGCCTACCGAAAGCTTTTATTTATTCGGGATCAAGACCATGTGTTGTGCCGGGCTTTCCCGAGCAGTTTGGCGGGCTCAGCGTTGAATTAGTTCCATAAACTACCGTCCAGCACAATCCCAGATTTCCCTACCCTGTCGAGATTATTCCTAGAGCAATACCGTTGCAACAGGCAGCCCCCTAAGAGGATCGAATCTCTCTTCACCTTGTTAATGGGAGCTCGCGAAACCCTTCGCAGCTTTGCAATGAGGTTCCGGAACACCTACCTCGCTCTAGAGGACGCGGTCGGTCAAGATCGCACGGCGGTGAGCGCGTTTCGGAACGCCCTCCCTGAAGGTAGCAAGCTCCATGACACGCTGGTTATAAAGGACCCACGCACCATGGTCGAGCTGTTCGCCCTGGTCCAACAACACATCAAACTCGAAGATGTGGTGCTCGACCGAAAGGGAAAAGTGGTCGAACAACGACCTCCTCCGGCTTTGCGACCTCTTGTCGTTAAAGCCGTGGAAAGGCGGGAGGTACCCCTGGTGGCACCTTCGCCCGGGCCACCCGCAGCTCCGGCCGTGCAGCCCGCAGAAGCCCCCGCGGTGGCCGCTGGAAGGCCGACGAACTGGCGCCTACCTCCGGGGCCCGGGGAGCGGGATTTCACTGTATTAACCAACTCCCCGGGGCAAATCCTGCACCAAATCCGGAATGAGCCCTTCGTTCAATACCCGCCCCCACTGCAAGAAGGGAAGCCCGGTTCGACCGACAACACCCGATGGTGCGCGTTTCATCGCAGCCCCGGGCATCACACCAATAGATGCCGAGCTCTGAGGAACCACCTGGAGGATTTGGTCACCTTGGGGCACTTGAGCCAATTTATCACGCCCCCGAGAAGATTCGAGGTGATCCCGGTACGGGTCCCTCGGGAGGGAGATCGCCCGGGGCCTGCAGAGCCCGCTTTACCTCCACCTTCTTCGGGAGGACCGGCGATCTGTCACACCATCAACGGACGCCTGAGTGGCCCGAGATCCAGTAATGAGGTTTGTCGACAAGTTAGAGAAATGGAGCGAGCTCAAAAGGTATTTTCTGTCTCTCTAACTCCTGTTTTACTCCAAACGCCAAGGGTCGAAGCCCGCGATTTCATCTGGTTCTCGAAAGACGACATGGCTGGGGTCGTTACCCCCCACAATGACCCCCTCGTTATACGCCTCATGATAGCAAACATCGAGGTGACACGGGTCCTGGTCGATCCAGAAAGCACCGTCGATATCCTGTTCTTATCGGCCTTCCAGTAAATGGGGTTGAGACAAATCGATCTGTCTCCCTCGACGGGCTCGCTCAGCGGTTTTACCGGCGAGGTCGCTAAGGTCGTTGGGGAGATTGCACTCACCGTAACAGCGGGCCCGGAAGTCCGTCAAGTCCGCTTCGCAGTGGTAGACGGACTGTCCGCCTTCAATGCCATACTAGGGCGACCTTGGTTGAGGCAAATGAACGCGGTCTCCTCGCCCAATCATCAGGCCCTTAAATTTCCCACTGTGAGCGGGGTCGTGGTAATTAGGGGTGATCAAGTCGCTGCTACCAGATGTGAGTAGGACGTCCTTCATCTCCTGGAAGTGGAGGTCGCGGAGGCCAAGAGGCCGGCGCCCTCCTAGCAATTAGCACTCGCCACGAGCGGGCTCCCTCAAGGCCCAAGAGGGATCTCCTCGCTTAAATCTCCTACTCCACCCACGGGTGGGAGCGGTGCGGATCTTAAGCTCATGGAGAAAGGTCGCCTGTCGGGATCCCTGAGGGGAAGTTTCCCCGTTGTCGAGCTGCTACAAGAGGTCAACATCGGTGGTGAGGACGGACCGAGGACCGTCCATCTCGGGACCTCGTTAACTAAGGGAGAGGTCCTAACCTTAACCAACCTGCTTAAGGAATATCATGACGTGTTCGCCTGAAGCTTCGAAGACATGCCAGGGATTGACCCAGAGGTTGCCTGCCATCGTCTGCACACCTTGCGAGACTTCCCGCCGGCGAAACAAAAAGCTCGGCATATACCCGCTGCAAAGTCCGCCGCAGTGGCGGCAGAAATAGAAAAGATGGAGCGAGCTGGCTTTATACGAGAGGTGCATTTCCCCGATTGGATCTCCAATATCATGGCGGTGCCCAAGAAAAGTGGGGCGGTCAGATTGTGCATCGACTTCTCTAACCTCAACAAAGCATGCCCGAAGGACGGATTCCCTCTTCCACGAATTGGCGCACTGGTCGACGCCACTGTTGGATTCCAGGCCTTATCCTTTATGGATGGGTATTCTGGGTATAATCAGATACCCCTCCATATTGACGATCAGGAGAAGACCGCCTTCTACTCTGGGGCGGGCTACCAGAAGCTTTTCTGTTATCGAGTAATACCGTTTGGACTCAAGAACGCAGGAGCGACCTACCAAAGGTTAGTCACTCAGATGTTTAAGGATCAGATCGGCAGAAATGTCGAAGTTTATGTAGATGACCTTCTGGTAAAGAGTCGAGAGCGGGAAGGACATGTTGCTGATCTCCGCAAAATCTTTGAAGTTTTGCGAAAATTCCAGATGAGGCTAAACCCGGCAAAGTGCGCATTCGAGGTGACTTCTGGAAAATTCCTAGGGTACCTGGTCACCCACAGGGGGATCGAGGCCGACCCTGGGCAGATCCGAGCACTTGTCGAAATGCCCGCACCAAGAACCCGGCAGGAGGTCCAGAGATTGAGCGGGCGAATCGCCGTGCTAAATCGGTTCATCTCCAAATCCTCAGATAGTTGCCGACCTTTTTTCGAGCTACTTTGAAAAGGAGCGAGCATCAGGTGGGACGAAAAATGCGAGCTCGCTTTTCAAAAGATCAAGGACAATCTGGCGAGCCCACCAGTCCTCACGGCACCGAAGGATGGCGCCGAGCTGGGCGTATATCTGGCGGTCACCGAGAATGCGGTGAGCGGGGTCCTCGTGGTGGAATAGACAAAGGTTGAGCGACCTGTTTTTTTCGTAAGTCATACAATGCTCCCTGCCGAGCTCCGGTATCGACCAATCGAGAAGGTAGCGTTGGCCTTGGTCCTTACCGCGAGAAAGCTTCACCCATATTTCTCGGCGCACACCGTCAAGGTTATCACAGAGCACCCTTTGAAGAGCGCGCTCTCCAGGCCCTCGGTAGCAGGGAGGCTCTATCGATGGTCCGCCGAGCTCGCCGCCTATGGCCTGGAGTATGTTCCTCGAGTCACTGTCAAAGGACAGGCCCTTGCTGATTTCTTGGCGGACTTCCCCATAGAAGAACCGGTCCAGTACCAGGAGGATGAGCCCACCGAGGCACACCCTGGGAAGGCGAGGTTCTTAGGTGATTAGGGCGAGCTTCCTCCAGCGAAGCATTCAGAGATAATGGAGTGGGAACTATTCGTTGATGGCTCCTCAAACGCTCTGGGGGCTGGAATTGGGGTTGCACTAATCGCCCAGGCGATACTCCTCGAGAAATCGATCCAGCTGGATTTTGCTGCCACCATCAATGAAGCAGAATACGAGGCGCTGTTGGCCGGACTAGAGCTCGCTCAAGAAGTAGGTGCCAAATGGTTGAAGGTGTTTAGCGACTCACAGCTAATTATTTGTAAAATCAAAGGAGAATATGCCTCCCGGGATACGCGAATGGCGGGCTACGTGGACTTGGTGAAAGGCAAGGCTGCAGGATTCAAGGAGATCTCGTTCGAGCAAATTCCGTGGGCCGATAATAGGCAGGCTGACGCTTTGGCAAATACCGCCTCCCTGCTAGGAGGATCGAAAGTTCGCCAGATTTTCATCGAAGTCCAAATTCAGTCTCGACTCAAACTAGCAGAGCCCGCCGTCAACCAGATTTTGGCGGGCGACGTGTTACCTGGCGGATGGACCGCGCCTATTATTCGTTTTCTCCAAAAGGGCGAGCTCCCGAAGGACAAAGAAGAAGCTCAACGAATGGAGAAGCGCGCTGGTCGCTATCTCATTCGCTAGGATCGCCTTTTTAGAAAATCCTTCGGCGGGCCAAGTCTTCATTGTGTCGAGCACCCCGAAACCGAAGAGGTTTTTAATCGCATTCATTCTGGCGAACTGGGAAATCACGCTGGTGGGCGGTCTCTGGCTGCAAAAGTAAGGCGACAAGGATATTGGTGGCCCACCCTCGAGCAAGATGCATTGGAAGTCGCCAGAAGGTGCATTCAATGCCAGAAGCACGCCACAACGAATCATATGCCCGCCGAAGAGCTGCACCCTCTGGTGAGCCCTTGGCCATTTCAGCAGTGGGGGCTCGACATTGTGGGACCTTTCCCTCAGTCAGCCCGGCAGAAGAAATTCATTTTAGTAGCCACCGACTACTTCACCAAATGGGTAGAAGCGGTCCCGCTAGCTAAGATAGGTGAAAAGCAGGTGAGAGACTTCCTTTGGAAGAACATTTTTTGTAGGTTCGGTCTGCCCGAATACTTATCACCGATAATGGTCGCCAGTTCGATAATCGCTTGATCAAAAACTTTTGTACTGAGTATGGAGTCGACCTAAGGTTTTCCTCTCCGAGGTACCCTCAAAGCAACGGGCAGGCAGAAGCTATAAATCGTGTAATCCTAGACGACCTCAAGAAGAGGTTGGACGGAAAGAAGGGATTGTGGGAACAGGAGCTCGACGGCGTGCTGTGGGCCTATCGTACTACTCCCCGACGCTCGACTGGCGAGTCACATTTCGGTCTCACTAATGGGTGCGAAGCTGTACTCCCCGTGGAGGCCGAGCTGCCTACCGAGAGGAGGCTCGCAGCAGACGAGATCAACAATGACGATCTGCTTGCCAACTCCCTCTATCAGCTCGAAGAACGACGGGAGCACGCCAACCTGCACCTTGCCGGGTACAGACAAGAAATGAAGCGCGCCTATGATAAGAAAGTTCACCATCGAGCGTTCAAGACCGGCGACCTGGTAATGTGAAAAGTATTTGCAAACACGCAGGAGTCCAACGCCGGAAAGCTCACAGCGAACTGGGAAGGCCCCTATATAGTGCACCAGGCACGAGGATCGTGGGCCTACCAGTTGATGACTGCTGAGGGCGACCTACTAGAGCGACCTTGGAATGTTTTGCACCTCCGAAAGTATTATGCATAGAGTTTCGGCGACCTTTTGTAATGTCATATTCGAAAGTTGTGAATGAACAATGGTGTTGTCACCAAATAATTCAAGCCCGGAAGCACGATGTATAAAAAGCTCGCGAGATATGCGATTTCTGTAACGATACAGTCCACTGCTGTGCGGACTTAAAGCAGAATTGGGTTCCTCAGAGGCCGCCCGCAAGCGACCTTGAGGTTCCCGGGGTAGTCCGCCGCTGTGCGGACTTAAAACAAGACTGGTCTCCCCAGAGGCCGCTAGTAAGCGACCTTGAGATTCCCAGGGTAGTCCGCTGTCAAAGGGACTTAAAACCTAACCGGGATCCTTCGTGCTCACCAGCCATGAACGGAAGCATCCCGGCGTGATCTAGGGAAACCTGAGAGGGGCAATCCCCTTTTAGGTAGCCCGAACATCTCTTGGTAACCCCTCAAAGGGCATGTCCAGTGATCAGGATCCTTGAGGGTAATTAACCGGGCAGGGGGCAGCTAGCATTTACTAGTTTTCTTTAAAATAAAATTGATTTAAATCTCTGGGCATAGGGAAATTTTTGAAGTTATTTGGTTCGCTCGTCTTTTTCTTTTCCGGGCTCAGAGATTACAGCAAGATTTAGCGAGCATGCCGAGCTTTTCGTTTGCATATATTTTAAAATAAATGGTTGAATCGAATAAATGGTTGAGATCGCTGCAAAAATTTCTAAAGCAGACTCGCAGAAAGAGAAGGCAACACGGAGAAAGTAAACACAAAAGAGCGGACTAAAGAACTTTCATTGATCAAACAAAAAGTACAAAAACAATTACAAAAGTGAGCGAGCTCAAGGCTTGCTGGTCTCCGCCCCGCTGTCATCTCCTCGACGCCGCTTCTTCGACCTCTCGGTCTTGTATTTTTCCAAAGCGGCTAGGACGCCCTTCTTGAGGAGATCGTCCAGCTGAGCTTGGAGACGACCTTGTTGAGCCTGAAGGCCTTCGGCGTGCATCTCCTTCAGAGCGGAGATCTCTGTCTTCAGAGCAGCGACCTCGCCTTGAAGTTGAGCAGCCTCCTTCTGAGCGGCCTCTCTGGCTGTCACGGCCTCGTCCCGCTCCGCCTTGGCCTTTTGGAGGTCGTCGGAGGTTTTGAGTTGGGCCGTCTCCAACTCGGCCATGCCCAACACGAGGGTCGCGACCCTCTACCGAAGTTCCTCCGCCTCTTTCAGCGTCGCGGCGTGCGTAGCCCGCTGGAGATCGTGAATGTGCTCGTCTACCTTGCGCTCGGACCCCCGAAGGGAATCGTCGAACAAGGCAGCCAGCTCCTTCCCGGCCCCAGCGACCTCCGCGGCTAGTTCCTGGCTCTGCTTCTCCGCCTATATAAGAAAGATGAAAAAGTTAGCAAAAAAAAGATTTTTGCATGGAGGTAGAAAAAGCGAGAGATACCTCGGCCAGGCGCTCGCTTATGGAAGCGAAGGGGGCTCGGGCGAAGATGTTGCGGCCCAGCAGCTGCCGCATGTAGTAGGGCGCCCTCCCCTTTTCCGCAGAGGAGCCCGCGCTGGGACCCCCCGGAGCTTCGGTAGGAGGCGGCGCGCCGGGAGAAGGAGTAGGGGCTGGCGCCTCCCCCGGGCGAGCTCCAGCTACAGGCGAGCTTGGAGGATCCGTCCTAGCTTCTTTGGTCTCCGACTCCGAGCTTGAGGACTCAGAGTCGGAGCCGATGTCCACAAAGCTAGGGGACCTGTAGACCAGGTCCCCCAGACCCTCCTGGGAGCCCGCTTCCTCCTGTCCCCTGGCCGGAGGCGAGGCCAGGGGGACGGGTGCCGGAGCCGCGGGGGGTGTAGAGGACGCAGCGGCGGCAGTGGGACCGCCCTGCGGGACCTCCACCCCGGCGGTAGGTGTGGGAGCTGCAGGCGGAGTAGAGGTCGCAGCGGAGGTAGAAGCTTCGCCCTGCTGGACCCCTACCCCGGCGGCAGGAGAGGGGAGCTCCTGTCCGCTTGGTCCCGCCCCTGGTGCGGAAGCTGATGGAGCTGGGAGTTTCTCCACTTGGGCAGAAGCATGGCGCTCCGTCTGGGAAGGTTGAGTGACGGGCTCTTCCTCCTCGGAGTCTGATGCCTCCTCCTCGGAGTCCGTTCATTTGGGCTCCGAGTCCAAGCACGCCTCCTCCAGCGCTTTCCGCCGCTGCTCCGCCGGGGCGCTTGCAGACGCGGGCCTCGCGTGCTTGGAATTCTTCTTACCGCGGGCCTCCATCTCTGGCGTCAGCACTGCCACACGAAGAGGGACAGTCTGATCGCCGAGGAAGTTAACCATTAATATTCGGGCCATCCCAGATTCGACTTCCGCCATGGTTAGCGGGAGGTCGACGTTCGGGTCGTCAGGCTCGACGAATTGAATCTTGCGGCGGACAATTGGAGGTGGGGCAGGTGGCTGACCTGGGCCGGCGTCCTGGCGAGGGGGTGGTGGAGGCGTGGAGGCCGCGTCTTGGCGCAGCATCTCCATGGTGTCGGGGTCGTTGAGGCGGATGGGCGAGGCCCGCCTCCGGACCATCTTTTTCCGGGGGTTGCCTCCCGAACCCCCCGCCCCTTTGCTGGTCCCCTCGGAGGGAGGAGGGGCCTCTTTCTTCTTCCGGACTATCTTTTGCTTGGGTAGGATAGCGCCGGTCTTCCCGTCCTTCAGCTGGAAGGCGAAGTCGGGGGCGGTGATCTTCTCCGGGGTGCGCCCTCCGAGATAGTGGAGGAACGCCTCGTCCAAGGACCGCTCCCGGTCGGGAGCGATGCACTTCTTCTTCCCCGCCCGGAAGAAGGATATCTCCCAGAAGACCGCCGTCGTAGGAACCCCGGGGTGAGCTGGGACTCCGTTGTGCTGCCCACGCCAGTCGCCGACTGCCACGAAGGGATAATCCTTCCAGTGGCGATCCTTGTTCTCGATGGCGGAGAAGGGGAGCACCTCGCTAGGCCGCCCGGCGAGGTAGAAATACCCGCAACCCGTGCTGTTGAAGACCGGCCTAGTTTTGAGGAGCCACTTCTTGAGCAGGTAGCTCAGAAGAATCCTCACCTTTAGGGCAGTCTCCAACTGGGATAGCCCGTAGAGTATCCCCCAGGAGTTCCCAGAGAGTTGGGCGGGGCAAAGCCCCATCAACTCCAAGAACTCCCCGGCGAGGTGACTCAGCGGGAACCGCAGCCCAGACCACAGCAGCCCGACGGAGGCCACGGTGCCCTGGGGCAGTCTCCCGATGAGTGGCATCTCGGTGATGAGGATTTCACAGGGGAAATCAATCGCCACCTGGATGCTATCCCCTACGGGCACCCCGGTGGGGTTCTTCAGCCAGACTACCGCCGTTTCAACGGCGGGCACGGTAGCAGCAGCAGCAGCGGCGGCAACAGCAGCAACAGTAGCAGCAACTTCAGCAGCGGAGGATGCCATGGGGGAGAACACGAGCTAAAGCGAGCTGGAAGGAGGAAGAAGGGAGAGCGCGAGCTAAAGCGAGCTGGGAGGAGGAAAAAGGGAGAGCTGATTTGCACGGAAGGATAAAAAGACCCCCTCCCCCCTATTTATAGGAAGGATAGAGGCAGGGGGATCGGCGGGGCAGTTAATGCTCGAGCGCGCTCAGCGAGGCGATGTGACAGCGGTTGAGGCGATAGCTCGCCCTCGTCTAATCGCAAGGCGCCACGTGGACCACGCGTAGAGAAAGCTGCGACACCGCCGGCGGTGTCCTTTCTGACAGAGAGGGGGACCAATGAGAAAGAGACGCGTGTCACGTGCCGATCGGGATCTCATGATGAGATTCATTGTATCAATCTCGAGTCTCGCGTCGCATTTAAAGTGATACAACTGCCGGAGATTTGGTGCGAAGCCCGAGCCACAAGATCGCTTGCGGCAGGCGCCCGCAGCTCGCCCGAAGTAGACCCTGACCGTGTGTGACAAGCACGCACCAGAAGGAGACCGCTCGTGGTCAATGTTCCTGGCCCGCCCGAAAAGTTGTTGCAGCAGACATTGATATCAGGCACATTTGAGGATGGGGGCTCGCAACCAAACTGGCTAAAACAAAAATCGTGAGAGGAAGCCCCGAAAGAGTAAGCTCGCTAGAACTCCTGAGCAAGTAGCTCGCTTTCCTCAGCCACTCCCTCAGGAGGGGGTAATGTTGGGGGTAGTCGAAGACCACGTATCTTAGACATCATTGTGACACGTTTGAGGTAGAACTCACGCAGAAGCCCGTCCAAGAGTTGGAACCCTCGAAAGTCGAGCACGACTTCGGCGATCTAATATTTAGTTTCCTAACACCCTGTGAGCTCGCCAGATCATCTTAACTGGGAGCGAGATCCACATTGGGCTATATGGGGACTTGAATCCCAGTGGGAAGAAGCACGCCTTCAGCTCGCAAGGAGTTCGCTCCCTAGCTCGCGAGGAGCTCACCCCCTCCCAGCTCGCGAGGAGTTCGCTCCCAAGCTCGCAAGGAGCTCGCCCCCCCCACCCCCCCCAGCTCGCGAGGAGTTCGCTCCAAAGCTCGCAAGGAGCTCGCCCCCCCTATCAGCTCGCAAGGAGCTCGCCCCATGTTGAGCTGTATGGACACCTTGTATCTGAGTGCATTACATCTACAACACGGTGAAATCGCAAGGAGCTCACCCCCTAGCTCGCAAGGAGATCGCCCCCAAGCTCAAAAGGAGCTCCCCCCTAGCTCGCAAGGAGCTCGCCCCCAAGCTCTCAAGGAGCTCGCCCCCCCTGCTCGCAAGGAGCTCGACCCCAAGCTCTCAAGGAGCTCGTCCCCCCTGCTCGCAAGGAGCTCGCCCCCGAGCTCGCAAGGGGCTCGCCCCCGAGCTCTCAAGGAGATCGCCCCCCCTGCTCGCAAGGAGCTCGCCCCCGAGCTCGCAAGGGGCTCGCCCCCAAGCTCGCCAGGAGCTCGCCCCCGAGCTCTCAAAGAGCTCGCCCCTAGCTCTACGCGTCCGCCACCAGTTCGCCCTTACCTGTGGATCTCATAGACCCCAGGATTCCAAGGGATGGGGAACTCGTGCAGGGGCACGCCTTCGTCCCCCAGCTCGAGAAGGAGCTCCCCCACCCCGGCTCGCCAAATCATCTTAACAGGGAGCGAGATTCACATTGGGCTACATGGGGACTTGTATCCAAGTATGCAAGAGCACGCCCCCAGCTCGAGAAGAAGCTCGCCCTACCTCTCACACTGGAGACCGCCCCGAGGCTCGTGGGGGGACCTTGGTCAGAGAGAAAACTTAGAAGGGCATCAACGAACACTGGAAGAACGCCCACTGAGATCGCCAGGCCATTCCAGTTGTCGAAGAGGTCGCCCTCTCCGGAGCCCGACTCTTGGCAATAGGGATGAAGTGGCGGACCGCCCAAACCCAGTGTCGAAGAGGTCGCCCTACTAAGAGCCCGACTCTTGACAAGGGTCGACAGGTGTCAAAACCCCACTGAAGCTACGTGGACGATTGTAGTCCACGGAAGCCCGTCAGAGTCGGTTTGAGACCTCCCAGACCTGAACATTCCAAAGGAGCCACCTAGCAACGATAAGACAAATATTCTCCCCCACTACACCGCCTGGCGAGCTAGACGACAAAGAATGTCAGGGGCCCAGGTACCAAGGACAGTCAGACCCATGTGGGCCAGAACGTGGGGGCCTAGAAGGCACCGGAAAGAACCTCCACGTGTTGGGCACAGGTAGGTCGCCGATGTCTATAAATGCCCACCTCCAGGCTCCAAAGTACAGGTTCGAAACCCTCATCCCTACCACTTTCGTCTATTACAAGCTCTCCAGTGATCACCTGAGACTGACTTGAGCGTCGGAAGGTCTGCGCTCCTTAGGGAGCCAGCCGTTCTTATATTTTTCTTTGTCTTGCAGGTAGACCGCATGGACCAGTGAAAAAATCCCCCAAACAGATACATTTGTACGAATGAATTAGAATGGATCGTGCGAATGAATTAGAATGGATCGTACGAATGGATTAGAATGGATTGTACGAATGGATTAGAATGGATCGTACGAATGGATTAGAATGGATCGTACGAATGAATTAGAATGGATCGTGCGAATGAATTAGAATGGATCGTGCGAATGAATTAGAATGGATCGTACGAATGAATTAGAATGGATACATTCGAGCGAGTGAATTAGAATGGATCATACGAATGAATTAGAATGGATACATTTGTGCGAATGAATTTGAATGGATTGCACGAATTGAATTAGAATGGATCATACGAATGAATTAGAATGGATCATATGAATGAATTAGAATGGATCGTACGAATGAATTAAAGGGATTGTGCGAATGAATTAAAATGGATCGTATGAATAAATTAGAAAGGATCATACGAATGAATTAGAATGGATCGTGCGAATAAATTAGAATGGATCGTACGAATGGATTAGAATGGATCGTACGAATGGATTAGAATGGATCGTACGAATGAATTAGAATGGATCGTTTAGAATGGATCATACGAATGAATTAGAATGGATACATTCGTGCGAATAAATTAGAATGGATCGTACGAATGAATTAGAATGGATCGTATGAATGAATTAGAATGGATCATATGAAAGAATTAGAGTGGATCGTATGAACGAATTAGAATGGATCGTACGAATGAATTAGAATGGATACATTCGAGTGAGTGAATTAGAATGGATCATACGAAAGGATTAGAATGGATCGTGCGAATGGATTAGAATGGATCGTGCGAATGAATTAGAATGGATCGTACGAATGAATTAGAAATGGATCGTGCAAATAAATTAGAATAGATACATTCGTGCGAATGAATTAGAATGGATCATAGGAATGAATTAGAATTGATCGTACGAATGAATTAGAATGGATAAATTCGTGCGAATGGATTAGAATGGATCGTACGAATGGATTAGAATGGATCGTATGAATGGATTAGAATGGATCGTACAAATGAATTAGAAAGGTTACATTTGTGAGAATGAATTAGAATTGATCGTCCGAATGAATTAGAATGGATCGTATGAATGGATTAGAATGGATCGTACGAATGGTTTAGAATGGATCATACGAATGGATTAGAATGGATCGTACGAATGAATTAGAAAGGATCATACATATGAATTAGAAAGGTTACATTCATGAGAATGAATTAGAATGGATCGTACGAATGAATTAGAATGGATCATAGGAATGAATTAGAATGGATCGTGCAAATAAATTAGAATGGATCGTACAAATGAATTAGAATGGATCGTGCGAATGAATTAGAATGGATAGTGCGAATGAATTAGAATGAATCGTACGAATGGATTAGAATGGATCGTACGAATGGATTAGAATGGATCGTACGAATAGATTAGAATGGATCGTACGAATGGATTAGAATGGATAGTACAAATGGATTAGAATGGATCATACGAATAGATTAGAATGGATCGTACGAATGGATTAGAATGGATCGTACGAATGGATCGTACGAATGGATTAGAATGGATCATACAAATGAATTAGAATGGATCGTATGTTTGAATTAGAATGGATCGTACGAATGAATTAGAATGGATAGTGCGAATGAATTAGAATGGATCGTACGAATGAATTAAAATGGATCGTACGAATGGATTAGAATGGATCATACGAATGAATTTGCATGGATAATACAAATGAATTAGAATGGATCGTGCGAATGAATTAAAATGGATCGTGCAAATGAATTAGAATGGATACATTCGTGCGAATAAATTAGAATGGATCATACGAATGAATTAGAATGGATCGTACGAATGAATTAGAATGGATATATTCGTGCGAATGAATTAGAATGGATCGTACGAATGAATTAGAATGGATCATAGGAATGAATTAGAATGGATCGTGCAAATTTATTAGAATGGATACATTCGTGCGAATGAATTAGAATGGATCGTAGGAATGAATTAGAATGGATCGTACGTTCTAACTCATTCGGTGGATCCATTCTAATTCATTCGTACGATCCATTCTAATTCATTCGCACGATCCATTCAAATTCATTCATACAATCCATTCTAATTCATTCGCACGATCCATTCTAATTCATTCATACGATCCATTCTTATTCATTCATACGATCCATTCTAATTCATTCGTACGATCCATTCTAATTAATTCGCACAATCCATTCTAATTCATTCGCACAAATGTATCCATTTTAATTCATTCGTACGATCCATTCTAATTCGTACGATCCATTCTAATCCATTCCTACGATCCATTCTAATTCATTCATACGATCCATTCAAATTCATTCCTACGTATGATCCATTCTAATTCATTTGCACGAATGTAACCATTCTAATTCATTTGTACGATCCATTCTAATTCATTCCTACGATCCATTCTAATTCATTCGCACGAATGTATCCATTCTAATTCAATTGAACGATCCATTATAATTCATTCCTATGATCCATTCTAATTCATTCGTACGATTCATTCTAATTTATTCACTCGAATGTATCCATTCTAATTCATTCGTACGATCCATTCTAATGAATTAGAATGGATTGTGCGAATGAATTAGAATGGATCGTATGACTGAATAAGAATGGATCGTACGAATGGATTAGAATGGATCGTATGATGCAATCTAATTCATTCTAATTCATTCGCACGAATGTTTCTAATTCATTCACACGATCCAATTTAATTCATTCGTACGGTCCATTCTAATTCATTCGCACGATCCATTCTTATTCATTCATATGATCCATTCTAATTCATTCGCACAATCCATTCTATTTCATTCGTACGATCCATTATAATTCATTCGTATGATCCATTCTAACTCATTCGATGGATCCATTCTAATTCATTCGTACGATCCATTCTAATTTATTTGCACGAATACACGATCCATTCTAATTTAGTCGCACAAATGTATCCATTCTAATTCATTCGTACGATCCATTCTTATTCATTCTCACGAATGTAACCTTTCTAATTCATTTGTATGATCCATTCTAATTCATTCGTACGATCCATTCTAATCCATTCGTACGATCCATTCTAATCCATTCGTACGATCCATTCTAATCCATTCGTACGATCCATTCTAATCCATTCGTACGATCCATTCTAATTCATTCTTACAAATGTAACCTTTCTAATTCATTTGTACGATCCATTCTAATTCATTCGTACGATCCATTTTAATCCATTCGTACGATCCACTCTAATCCATTCGTAAGATCCATTCTAATTCATTCGCACGAAAGTAACCATTCTAATTCATTCGTACGATCCATTCTAATTCGTTCATATAATCCATTCTAATTCATTCATACGATCCATTCTAATTCGTTCATACGATCCATTCTAATTCGTTCGTACGATCCATTCTAATTCGTTCATACGATCCATTCTAATTCATTCCTACGATCCTTTCTCATTCATTCGTACGATCCATTCTAATTCATTCCTACGATCAATTCTAATTCATTCGTATGATCCATTCTAATTCATTCCTACGATCTATTCTAATTCATTCGCTCGAATGTATCCATTCTAATTCATTTGTACGATCCATTCTAATTCATTCCTACGATCCATTCTAATTCATTCGCACGAATGTATCCATTCTAATTCATTCATACGATCCATTCTAATTCATTCGCACAATCTATTCTAATTCATTCGTACGATCCATTCTAATTCATTCGTATGATCCATTCTAACTCATTCGGTGGATCCATTCTAATTCATTCGTACGATCCATTCTAATTCATTCGCTCGAATGTATCCATTCTAATTCATTCGTACGATCCATTCTAATTCGTTCGTGCGATCCATTCTAATTCGTTCGTACGATCCAATCTAATTCATTCGTATAATCCATTCTAATTCATTCCTACGATCTATTCTAATTCATTCTCACAAATGTAACCTTTCTAATTTATTTGTACGATCCATTCTAATCCATTCGTACGATTCATTCTAATCCATTCGTACGATCCATTGTAATCCATTCGTACAATCCATTCTAATCCATTCGTATGATCCATTCTAATTCATTCGCACGATCCATTCTAATTCATTTGCTTGATCCATTCTAATTCATTCCTATGATCTATTCTAATTCATTCGTACAAATGTATCCATTCTAATTCATTCGTATGATCCATTCTAATTCATTCGCAAAAAATGAATCGATTCGCACGAAAGAATTAGAATGGATCGTACGAATGAATTAGAATGGATCATACGAATGAATTAGAATCGATTGTGCGAATGAATTAGAATGGATTGTACGAATGAATTAGAATGGATACATTTGTGCGATGAATAAGAATGGAGCATACGAATGAATTAGAATGGAGCGCACGAATAAACTAGAATGGCTACATTCGTGCGAATGAATTAGAATGGATCATACGAATGAATTAGAATGGATACATTTGTGCGAATGAATTAGAATAGATCGTAGTAATAAATTAGAATGGATCATACGAATGAATTAGAATGGATCAGGCGAATGAATTAGAATGGATCATACGAATGAATTAGAATGGATCGTACGAATGGATTAGAATGGATCGTACAAATGAATTAGAAAGGTTATATTTGTGAGAATGAATTAGAATAGATCGTAGGAATGAATTAGAATGGATCATACAAATGAATTAGAATGGATACATTCGTGCGAATGAATTAGAATGGATTGTACGAATAAATTAGAATAGATTGTACGAATGAATTAGAATGGATACATTCTTGCGAATAAATTAGAATGGATCGTATATTCATGCAAATAAATTAGAATGGATCATACGATTGAATTAGAATGGATCGTGCGAATGAATTAGAATGAATCGTACGAATGCATTATATTGGGTCATACGAATGAATTAGAATGAATCGTACGATCCATATTAATTCATTTGTACGATCCATTCTAATTCATTCGCACGATCCATTCTAATTCATTTGCACGATCCATTCTAATTCATTCCTATGATCCATTCTAATTCATTCGAACGATCCATTCTAATTCATTCGTACGATCCATACAAATGAATTAGAAAGGTTACATTCGTGAGAATGAATTAGAATGGATCGTACGAATGAATTAGAATGGATCATGCGAATGAATTTGAATGGATCGTACGATTGAATAAGAATGGATCGTACGAATGAATTAGAATGGATCGTACGAATGTATCCATTCTAATTCATTCGTACGATCCATTCTAATTCATTCGTACGATTCATTCTAATTCATTCGCACGATCCATTCTAATTCATTCATATGATCCATTCTAATTCATTCGTATGATCCATTCGCACGATCCATTCTAATTCATTCGTCCGATCCATTCTAATTCATTCGTCCGATCCATTCTAATTCAGTCATATGATCCATTCTAATTCATTCGTACGATCCATTCTAATTCATTCGTATAATCCATTCTAATTCATTCGTACGATCTATTCTAATTCATTTGCATGAATGTATCCATTCTAATTTATTCGTACGATCCAGTCTAATTCATTCGTACGATCCATTCTAATTCATTCGCACGAATGTATCCATTCTAATTCATTCACACGATCCATTCTAATTCTTTCATACGACTGAATTAGAATGGATCGTGCAAATGAATTAGAATGGATTGTACGAATGAATTAGAATGGATACATTCGTGCGAATGAATAAGAATGGATCAGACGAATGAATTAGAATGGATCGGACGAATTAATTTGAATGGATACATTCGTGCGAATGAATTAGAATGGATAGGACGAATGATTTAGAATGGATCGTACGATTCATTCTAATTCATTCGTACGATCCATTCTAATGCATTCGTACGATTTATTCTAATTCATTCGCACGATCAATTCTAATTCATTCGTACGATCCATTCTTATTCATTCATACGATCCATTCCAATTCATTCGTACAATCCATTCAAATTCATTTGCATGAATGTATCCATTCTAATTTATTCGTACGATCCAGTCTAATTCGTTCGTACGATCCATTCTAATTCATTCACACGAATGTATCCATTCAAATTCATTCGCACGATCCATTCTAATTCATTCGCACGATCCATTCTAATTCTTTCATACGACTGAATTAGAATGGATCGTGCGAATGAATTAGAATGGATTGTACGAATGAATTAGAATGGATACATTCGTGCGAATGAATTAGAATGGATCGGACGAATGGATTAGAATGGATCGTACGAATAAATTAGAATGGATCATGCGAATGACTTAGACTGGATTGTACGAATGAATTAGAATGGATACATTCGAGCGAATGAATTAGAATAGATCGTGCGAATGAATTAGAATGGATCGTACGAATGAATTAGAATGGATCGTATGGATGAATAAGAATGGATCGTACGAATGAATTATGATGGGTCGTGCGAATGAATTAGAATGAATCATACGATGAATTAGAATGGATCGTACGAATGAATTAGAATGGATCGTGCGAATGAATTAGAATGGATCGTACGAATGAATAAGAATGGATCGTGCGAATGAATTAGAATGAATCGTACGAATGCATTAGAATGGATACATTCATGCGAATGAATTAGAATGGATCGGACGAATGGATTAGAATGGATCGTACGAATAAATTAGAATGGATCATGCGAATGACTTAGACTGGATTGTACGAATGAATTAGAATGGATACATTCGAGCGAATGAATAAGAATAGATCGTGCGAATGAATTAGAATGGATCGTACGAATGAATTAGAATGGATCGTATGGATGAATAAGAATGGATCGTACGAATGAATTAGAATGGATCGTGCGAATGAATTAGAATGAATCATACGATGAATTAGAATGGATCGTACGAATGAATTAGAATGGATCGTGCGAATGAATTAGAATGGATCGTACGAATGAATTAGAATGGATCGTGCGAATGAATTAGAATGAATCGTACGAATGCATTAGAATGGATACATTAATGCGAATGAATTAGAATGGATGTACGAATGAATTAGAATGGATCGTGCGAATGAATTAGAATGGATCGGACGAATGAAATAGAATGGATCGTGCGAATGAATTAGAATGGATCGTACGAATGAATTAGAATGGATCGTACGAATGAATTAGAATTAGAACATACGAATGAATTGGAATGCATTCAAATTTATTCGTACGATCCAATCAAATCCATTCGCACGAATGTATCCATTCTAATTCATTCACACGATCCATTCTAATTCATTCATACGATCCATTCTTATTCATTCATACGATCCATTCTAATTCATTCGTACGAGCCATTCTAATTAGATCGTATGATCCATTCTAATTCATTCGCACAAATGTATCCATTTTAATTCATTCGTACGATCCATTCTAATTTATTCATACGATCCAATCTAATTCATTCGCACGATCCATTGTAATCCATTCGTACGATCCATTCTAATTCATTCGTACGATCCATTCTAATTCATTCCTACATACGATCCATTCTAATTCATTCGCACGAATGTAACCATTCTAATTCATTCGTACGATCCATTCTAATTCATTCCTACGATCCATTCTAATTCATTCGCATGAATGTATTCATTCTAATTCATTCGTACGATCCATTCTAATTCATTCGTACGATCCATTCAAATTCATTCGCACGATCCATTCTAATTCATTCGTACGATCCATTCTTATTCATTCATACGATCTATTCGAATTCATTCGCACAATCCATTCTAATTCATTCGTACGATCCATTCTAATTCTTTCGTATGATCCATTCTAACTCATTTTAGAATGGATCGTACGAATGAATTAGAATGGATCGTACGAATGAATTAGAATAGATCGTACAAATGAATTAGAATGGATCGTGCGAATGAATTAGAATTGATCATACGAATGAATTAGAATGGATCGTACGAATGAATTAGAATGGATCGTGCAAATGAATTAGAATAGATCGTACGAATGAATTAGAATGGATATTTTTGAACGAATAAATTAGAATGGATCATACGAATGAATTAGAATGGATCGTATGAATGAATTAGAATAGATTGTGCGAATGAATTAGAGTAGGAATGAATTAGAATGGATCGTACAAATGAATTAGAATAGATCGTGCGAATAAATTAGAATTGATC
Source organism: Chamaelirium japonicum (assembly GCA_947650365.1). Classification (NCBI taxonomy): domain Eukaryota; kingdom Viridiplantae; phylum Streptophyta; class Magnoliopsida; order Liliales; family Melanthiaceae; genus Chamaelirium; species Chamaelirium japonicum. The sequence continues at coordinate 256,492 of CANTAL010000070.1, read as the reverse complement.
ATACGAATGAATTAGAATGGATCGTACGAATGGATTAGAATGGATCGTACGAATGGATTAGAATGGTTCGTACGAATGGATTAGAATGGATCGTACGAATGGATTAGAATAGATCGTACGAATGGATTAGAATGGATCGTACGAATGCATCCATTCTAATTCATTCGTACGATCCATTCTAATTAGTTCATACGATCCATTCTAATTCGTTCTTACGATCCATTCTAATTCGTTCGTACGATCCATTCTAATTCATTCGGACGATCCATTCTAATTCATTTGCACGATCCATTCTAATTCTTTCATATGATCCATTCTAATTCATTCGTACGATCCATTCTAATCCATTCGTACGATCCATTCTAATTCATTCCTATGATCCATTCTAATTCATTTGTACAATCCATTCTAATTCATTCGTACGATCCATTCTAATCCATTCGTACGATCCATTCTAATTCATTCGCACGAATGTAACCATTCTAATTCATTCGTACGATCTATTTCTAATTCATTTGTACGATTCATTCTAATTCATTCGTACGATCCATTCTAATGCATTCATACGATCCTTTCTAATTCATTCGTATGATCCATTCTAACTCATTCGGTGGAATGTAACTATTCTAATTCATTCGTACGATCCATTCTAATTCGTACGATCCATTCTAATCCATTCGTACGATCCATTCTAATTCATTCGTACGAATCCATTTCATTCGTACGATCCATTTAATTCATTCGCACGATCCATTCAAATTATTCGTACGATCCATTCTAATTCATTCGCATGATCCATTCTAATTCATCCGATCTATTCTAATTCATTCGTATGATCCATTCTAATCCATTCGCACGATCCATTCTAATTCTTTCGTACGATCCATTCTAATTCATTCGTATGATCCATTCTAACTCATTCGGTGGATCCACTCTAATTCATTCGTACGATCCATTCTAATTCATTCGCCTGATCCATTCTAATTCATTCGTATGATCCATTCTTATTCATTCGCCTGATCCATTCTAATTCATTCGTACGATCCATTCTTATTCATCCATACTATTCATTCTAATTCATTCGTACAATCCATTCTAATTCATTCGCTCGAATGTAACCATTCTAATTCATTCGTACGATCCATTCTAATTCATTCTCACGAATGTAACCTTTCTAATTCATTTGTATGTATCCATTCTAATTCCTTCATACAATCCATTCTAATTCATTCGCACAATCCATTCTAATTCATTCGTACGATCCATTCTAATTCATTCATATGATCTATTCCTATGATCCATTCTAATTCATTCGTACGATCCATTCAAATTCATTCGTATGATCAATTCAAATTTATTTGCACGATTCATTCGTACGATCCATTCTAATCCATTCGTACGATCCATTCTAATTCATTCATACGATCCATGCTAATTTGTTCGCATGATCCATTAGAATGGATCGTGCAAATGAATTAGAATGGATACATTCGTACAAATGAAATAGAATGGATCGTGCAAATGAATTAGAATGGATCGTACGTAGGAATGAATTAGAATGGATCGTATGAATGAATTAGAATGGATCGTACGAATGAATTAGAATGGATCGTGCGAATGAATTAGAATGAATACATTTGTACAAATAAATTAGAATGGATTGTACGAATGAATTAGAATTGATACATTCTTGCGAATAAATTAGAATGGATCGTATATTTGTGCAAATAAATTAGAATGGATCGTACGTTTGAATTCGATTGGATTGTGCGAATGAATTAGAATGGATACATTCGTGCGAATGAATTAGAATAGATCGTATGAATGAATTAGAATGGATCGTACGAATGAATTAGAATGGATCGTGCGAATGAATTAAAATGGATCGTGCGTATGAATGTATCCATTCTAATTCATTCGTACGATCCATTCTAATCCATTCGTACGATCCATTCTAATTCATTCGCACGATCCTTTCTAATTCATTCCTATGATCCATTTTAATCCATTCGTATGATCCATTCTAATTCATTCGCACGAATGTAACCATTCTAATTCATTCGTATGATTCATTCTAATTCATTCCTACGATCCATTCTAATTCATTCGCACGAATGTATCCATTCTAATTCATTTGCACGATCCATTCTAATTCATTCCTATGATCCATTCTAATTCATTCGTACGATCCATTCTATATCATTCCCTCGAATGTATTCATTCTAATCCATTCGTATAATCCATTCTAATTTATTCGTATGATCCATTATAACTCATTCGTACAAATGTATCCATTCTAATTCATTTGTACGATCCATTCTAATTCATTCGTACGATCCATTCTAATCCATTCGTACGATCCATTCTAATCCATTCGTACAATCCATTCTAATGCATTCGTACGATTCATTCTAATTCATTCGCACGATCCATTCTAATTCATTCGTATGATCCATTCTAATTTGTTTGCACGAATAAACGATCCATTGTAATTTATTCGCAAGACGATCCATTCTAAATCATTTGCACGATCCATTCTAATTCATTCGTATGATCCATTCTAATTCATTCGCATGATCCATTCTAATTCATTCGTACGATCCATTCTAATTCATTCGCACGAATGTATCCATTCTAATGCATTCGAAATTCATTCGCTCGAATGTATCCATTCTAATTCATTCGTACGATTCATTCTAATTCATTCGTATGATCCATTCTAATTCATTCCTACGATCCATTCTAATTCATTCGTACGATCCATTCTAATTTATTCATACGATCCATTCTAATTCATTCGCACGATCCATTCTAATTCGTACGATCCATTCTAATCCATTCGTACGATCCATTCTAATTCATTCGTACGAATCCATTCTAATTCATTCGTACAATCCATTCTAATTCATTCGCCCGATCCATTCTAATTCATTCGTACGATCCATTCTAATTCATTCGCATGATCCATTCTAATTCATCCAATCCATTCTAATTAATTCGTACGATCCATTCTAATCCATTCGCACGATCCATTCTAATTCTTAAATATGATTCATTCTAATTCATTCGCACGAATGCATCCATTCTAGTTTATTCGTACGCTCCATTCTAATTCATTCGTACGCTCCATTCAAATTCATTCGCACGATCCATTCTAATTCATTCGTACAATCCATTCTAATTCATTCGTGCGAATGAATTAGAATGAATACATTTGTGCGAATGAATTAGAATCGATCGGACGAATGAATTAGAATGGATCGTGCGAATGAATTAGAATGGATCATGCGAATGAATTTGAATGGAGCGTACGAATGAATTAGAATGGTGCGTACGAATGAACTTGAATGGATACATTCGTGCGAATGAATTAGAATGGATCATATGAAAGAATTAGAATGGATCGTGCGAATGAATTAGAATGGATCGTACGAATGAATTGGAATTGATCGTACGAATGAATTAGAATGGATCGTACGAATGAATTAGAATGGATCCACCGAATGAATTAGAATGAATCGTACGAATGAATTAGAATGGATCATGCGAATGATTCATGCGAATGAATTAGAATGGATCGTGCGAATGAATTAGAATGGATCGTACGAATGAATTAGAATGGATATATTTGAACGAATAAATTAGAATGGATCATACGAATGAATTAGAATGGATCGTACGAATGCATTAGAATGGATTGTACGAATGAATTAGAATGGATACATTCGAGCGAATGAATTAGAATGTATCGTGCAATGAATTAGAATGGATCATACAAATGAATTAGAATGGATTCTAAACCATTCGTACGATCCATTCTAATCTATTCTAATTCATTCTCACAAATGTATCCATTTTAATTCATTCATACGAAACATTCTAATTCATTCACACGATCCATTCTAATTCATTCGTACGACCCATTCTAATTCATTTGTACGATCCATTCTAATTCATTCGCACGATCCATTCTAATTCATTCGCACGATCCATTCTAATTCTTTCATATGATCCATTCTAATTCATTCGCACGAATGTATCCATTCTAGTTCATTCGTACGCTCCATTCTAATTCATTTGTACGCTCCATTCAAATTTATTCGCATGATCCATTCTAATTCATTCGCACAATCCATTCTAATTCATTCGTCCGATCGATTCTAATTCATTCGCACGAATGTATCCATTCTAATTCATTCGCACGATCCATTCTAATTCATTCGTACGATCCTTTCAATTTCATTTGTACGATCTATTCTAATTCATTCGTATGATCTATTCTAATCCATTCGTATGATCCATTCTAATTCATTCGCACGAATGGATTAGAATGGATCGTATGAATTAGAATGGATCGTACGAATGAATTAAAATGGATACATTCATACGATTGAATTAGAATGGATCGTGCGAATTAATTAAGGTGAATCGTACGAATGAATTTGAATGGATACATTTGTGCGAATGAATTAGAATGGATCGTACGAATGAATTAGACTGGATCGTACGAATAAATTAGAATGGATACATTCATACGAATGAATTAGAATGGATCGTACGAATGGATTAGAATTGATCGTACGAATGGATTAGAATGGATCGTACGAATGGATTAGAATGGATCGTATGAATGAATTAGAATGGATCATACAAAAGAATTAGAAAGGATACATTCGAGCGAATGAATTAGAATAGATCCATTCAAATTCATTCGCCTGATCCATTCTAATTCATTCTTACGATCCATTCTAATTCATTCTCACGAATGTAACCTTTCTAATTCATTTGTATGATCCATTCTAATTCATTCGCACGATCTATTCTAATTCATTCTTACGATCCATTCTAATCCATTCGTACGATCAATTCTAATTCATTCGCACGATCCATTTTAATTCATTCTCACGAATGTAACCTTTCTAATTCATTTGTATGATCCATTCTAATTCATTCGTACGATCCATTCTAATCCATTCGTAAGATCCATTCTAATTCAATTCGTGCAATCCATTCAAATTCATTCGCACCAATGTATCCATTCTAATTCATTCCTATGATCCATTCTAATTCATTCGCACCAATGTATCCATTCTAATGCATTCGTACGATCCATTCTAATTCATTCACACAATCAATTCTAGATCGGACGAATGAATTAGAATGGATAGTGTGAATGAATTAGAATAGATCGTGCGAATGAATTAGAATAAATCATACAAATGAATTAGAAAGTTTACATTCGTGAGAATGAATTAGAATGGATCGTACGAATGAATTAGAATGGATCATGCGAATGAATTTGAATAGATCGTACGAATGAATAAGAATGTTTTGTGCGAATGAATTAGAATGGATCGTAGGAATGAATTAGAATGAATCATACGAATAAATTAGAATGGATCGTGCGAATGAATTAGAATGGATTGTACGAATGAATTAGAATGGATACATTCATGCAATTGAATTAGAATGGATCGTACGAATGAATTAGAATGGATCATACGAATGAATTAGAATGGATCGTACGAATGATTTAGAATGGATCGTACAAATAAATTAGAAAGGTTACATTTGTGAGAATGAATTAGAATGGATCGTACGAATGAATTAGAATCGATCGTACGAATGGATTAGAATGGATCGTACGAATGGATTAGAATGGATAGTACGAATGATATGATCCAGTCTAATTTATTCGTACGATCCATTCTAATTCATTCGTATGATCCATTCTAATCCATTCGTACGAATGTATCTATTCTAATTCATTTGTACGATCCATTCTAATTCATTTGTGCGAATGAATTAGAATGGATTAGAATGGATCGTACGAATGGATTAGAATGGATTGTGCGAATAAATTAGAATGGATACATTCGTGCGAATGAATTAGAATGGATACATTCGTGCGAATGAATTAGAATGAATCGTACGAATGCATTAGAATGGATCGTACGAATGAATTAGAATGGATACATTTGTACGAATGAATTAGAATAGATCATACGAATGAATTAGAATGGATCGTACGAATGAATTAGAATAGATCATACGAATGAATTAGAATGGATTGTGCGAATAAATTAGAATGGATCGTGCGAATGAATTAGAATGAATCATACGAATGCATTAGAATGGATCGTATGAATGAATTAGAATGGATACATTTGTGCGAATGAATTAGAATGGGTCATATGAATGAATTAGAATGGATCGTACGAATGAATTAGAATTGATCATACGAATGAATTAGAATGGATTATACGAATGAATTAGAATGGATCGTGCGAATGAATTATAATGGATCGTACGAATGAATTAGAATGGATCGTACGAATGAATTAGAATGGATCGTATGAATGAATTAGAATGGATCGTATGAATGAGTAAGAAGTACGATCCATTCTAATCCTTTCATACGATCCATTCTAATCCATTCGTACGATCCATTCTAATTCATTCGCACGAATGTAACCATTCTAATTCATTCGTACGATCCATTCTAATTCATTCCTACGATCCATTCTAATTTATTCGCACGAATGTATGCATTCTAATTCGTTTGCACGATCCATTCTAATTCATTCATATGATCCATTCTAATTCATTCGTACGATCCATTCTAATTCATTCCTACGATCCATTCTAATTCATTCCTATGTATCCATTCTAATTCATTCGTACAATCCATTCTAATACTTTCATACAATCCATTCTAATTCATTCGCACGATCCATTCTAATTCATTCGTATGATCCATTCTAATTCATTTCAATGTACTATTCTAATTCATTCGCTCGAATGTATCCATTCTAATTCATTCATACGATCCATTCTAATCCATTCGTATGATCCATTCTAATTCATTCGCACGAATGTAACCATTCTAATTCATTCGTACAATCCATTCTAATTCATTCCTACGATCCATTCTAATTCATTCGCACGAATGTATCTATTCTAATCCATTCGTACGATCCATTCTAATCCATTCGTACGATCCATTCTAATTCATTCGTACGATCCATTCTAATTCATTCTCACAAATGTAACCTTTCTAATTCATTTGTACGATCCATTCTAATTCATTCGTACGATCCATTCTAATCCATTCGTACGATCCATTCTAATTAATTCGCATGATCCATTCTAATTCATTCTCACAAATGTAACCTTTCTAATTCATTTGTATGATCCATTCTAATTCATTCGTACGATTTATTGTAATCCATTCGTACGATCCATTCTAATCCATTCGTACGATCCATTCTAATTCATTCGTACGATCCATTCTAATTCATTCTCACAAATGTAACCTTTCTAATTCATTTGTAAGATCCATTCTAATTCATTCGCACGATCTATTCTAATTCATTCATACAATCCATTCTAATTCATTCGTACGATCCATTCTAATTCATTCGCACTATCCATTCTAATTCATTCTAATTTATTCGTATGTGCTATTCTAATTCATTCGTACGATCCATTCTAATTCATTCGTACGATCCATTGCAATTCATTCATACAATCCATTCAGATTCATTCGCACAAATGTATCCATTCAAATTCATTCGTACGATCCATTCTAATTAATTCGCACGATCCATTCTAATTCAGTCGTATGAATGTATCCATTCTAATTCATTTGTACGATCCATTCTAATTCATTCGTGATGTGTTCTAATTCATTCGCACAAATGTATTCATTCAAATCCATTCGTACGATCCATTCTAATTAATTCGCACGATCCATTCCAATTCAGTCATATGAATGTATCCATTCTAATTCATTCGTACGATCCATTCTAATTCATTCGCATGATCCATTCTAATTCATTCGCACGAATGTATCCATTCTTAATCATTCGCACGATCCATTCTAATTCATTCGTACGCTCCATTAAAATTCATTCGTACAAATGTAACCATTCAAATTCATTCGTACGATCCATTCTAATTCATTCGCACGATCCATTCTAATTCATTCGTACGATCCATTCAAATTCATTCCTATAATCCATTCTAACGACTTAGAATGGATCGTACGATGCGTTCCAATCCATTCTAATTCAATGAATCGTACGAATGGATTTATTCGCACGAATGTATCCATTCTAGTTCATTCGTACGATCCATTCTAATGCATTCGTACAATCCATTCTAATTCATTCGTATGATCGATTCTAATTTGTTCGTTCAAATATATCCATTCTAATTCATTCGTGAGATCCATTCTAATTCTTTCGCACGTTCCATTCTAATTCATTCGTAGATCGTGCGAATGAATTAGAATGGATCGTACGAACGAATTAGAATGGATCGTGCGAATGAATTAGAATGGATCGTACGATTCATTCTAATTCATTCGTACGATCCATTCTAATTCATTCTTACGATCCATTCTTATTCATTCGCACGAATGTATCCATTCTAATTTATTTGCACGATCCATTCTAATTCATTTCTATGATCCATTCTAATTCATTCGTACGATCCATTCTAATTCATTCGCTCGAATGTATCCATTCTAATTCATTCGTACGATCCATTCTAATTCATACGTACGATCCATTCTAATTCATTCGTATGATCCATTCTAATTCATTCGTATGATCCATTCTAATTCATTCGTACGATCCATTCTAATTCATTCGCACGATCTATTCTAATTCATTCGTACGATCCATTGTAATCCATTCGTATAAACTATTCTAATTCATTCGCACGATCCATTCTAATTCATTCTCACGAATGTAACCTTTCTAATTCATTTGTATGATCCATTCTAATTTATTCGTATGATCCATTCTAATCCATTCGTATGATCAATTCTAATTCATTCGCACGATCCATTCTAATTCATTCTCATGAATGTAACCTTTCTAATTCATTTGTATGATCCATTCTAATTCATTCGTACGAATGAATTAGAATGGATCATACGAATGCATTCTAATTCAGTCGTATGAATGTATCCATTTTAATTCATTCGTACGATCCATTCTAATTCATTCGTACGATCTAATTCATTCGTACGATCCATTCTAATTCATTCGTACGATCCATTCTAATTTATTCGCACGAATGAATTAGAATGGATAGTACGAATGAATTGGAATGGATTGCACGAATTGAATTATAATGGATCATACGAATGAATTAGAATGGATCGTGCGAATGAATTAGAATTGATCATACGAATGAATTAGAATGGATCGTTTGAATGAATTAGAATTGATCGTGCGAATGAATTAGAATGGATCGTATGAATAAATTAGAATGGATCGTACGAATGAATTAAAATGGATACATTTGTGTGAATGAATTAGAAGGGATCATACGATCTAATTAGAATGGATCGTACGAATGAATTAGAATGGATCGTACGAATAAATTAGAATGGATCGTACGAATAAATTAGAATGGATTGTACGAATGAATTAGATTAGATCGTGCGAATGAATTAGAATGGATCGTACGAAAGAATTAGAATGGATCGTACGAATGAATTAGAATGGATCGTACGAATGAATTAGAATCGATCGTGCGAATGAATTAGAATGGATCGTGTGGGGGAAAATCTTCGTGCCGACCCGAAGACCTCGCCTCACCAGTCAATTGAAGTTGAAGTTGACGTCGAAGATCGTTGGTCGATCTGTTGATTGAAGTTGAAGCCTTTGATATGTAACAGAGAGATACAATCAGAGAGAGTGTTTGACACGAGAAGTGATCTCGGAGTTCAGCCGAAGCCTACGTCTCCGTGCTATAGGGTGCAACCCGAATTCACTAACACTTTTCTCGAAGTAACCTCGACAGGCCGAGTGCTACTGAAGCCTTTTTGATCTCTTCAAAGACAAGAAGATGATCAAGTAGAGGTGAAGGGTAAGAAGATAGAAATTCCAGAGCTCTGGTTCTGAAAATCAGATCTCAGAGTGGAAAATGGATTTCGGATCGGGGATCCTTTTACATTCGAAGGCTCTGCTATTTATAAGATTTTCTGGTGGTAAATGGCGATTTCTGCTGCAGCATCTGGGGATCCTCCAGGTAAAGCTGGCGGGCCCCGCTACCGTCTTCTGGGGGATTCCACAGGCTATTGGTCCCACCAGGCAGGGTCGGTGGGTCCCGCGATAGTCCTTGTGGGCCCACCAGGCAGGGCCGGTGGGTCCCGCAGTGGTCCTCGTGGGCCCACCAGGCAGGGCCGGTGGGTCCCGCGGTGGTCCTCGTGGGCCCACCAGGCAGGGCCGGTGGGTCCCGTGGTAGTCCTTGTGGGCCCACCAAGCAGGGCCGGTGGGTCCCGCGGTGGTTCTCGTGGGCCCACCAGGCAGGGCCGGTGGGTCCCGTGGTGGTCCTTGTGGGCCCACCAAGCAGGGCCGGTGGGTCCCGCGGTGGTCCTCGTGGGCCCACCAGGCAGGGCCGGTGGGTCCCGCGGTGGTCCTCGTGGGCCCACCAGGCAGGGCCGGTGGGTCCCGTGGTAGTTGGTAAACTTCTGCCAAAATTTGCACCCACAGTTACCCCCTCCAAGTTAGCTAGAGTTCGTTCTGGCTGGCTTGGATTTGGTGCAAAAAACAGCAACCCCCTGTCTCAAAAGGCACGAAAAAGCTTGTTGAATGTTAGCATAAAGAAGACTGATCGGTCAATTTTGACTGATCGGTCAAATTTGACCGATCGGTTAATTTTGACGGATCGGTCAAATTTGACCGATCGGTCAATTTTGACCGATCGGTCAATTTTGACCGATCGGTCAATTTTGACCGATCGGTCAAGTTTGACCGATCGGTCAAATTTGTCCGATCGGTCAAGTTTGACCGATCGGTCAATTTCAACCGGTCAATTATTGGGTGATCGATCAAAAAACATGGTTTTTTGACCGATCCAGTAGAAAATCGACCGATCGGTTGATTTTGACCGATCGATCAAATTTGACCGAACGGCTAAAATCAGCCGGTCAAGGTTTGGGTGATCGGCAAAAAACCTTAGTTTTTTTTCCAGATCCAGTAGAAAATCGACCGATCGGTTGATTTTGACCGATCGGTCAAATTTGACCGATCGGCTAAAATCAGCCGGTCAAGGTTTGGGTGATCGGTAAAAAACTTCCAGTAGAAAATCGATCGATCGGTTGATTTTGACCGATCGGTCAAGTTTGACCGATCGGCTAAAATCAGCCGGTCAAGGATTGGGTGATCGGCAAAAAACCTTAGTTTTTTGCCAGATCCAGTAGAAAATCGACCGATGGGTTGATTTTGACCGATCGGTCAATTTTGACCGATCGGCTAAAATCAGCCGGTCAAGGTTTGGGTGATCGGCAAAAAACCTAAGTTTTTTGCCAGATCCAGTAGAAAATCGACCGATCGGTTGATTTTGACCGATCGGTCAAGTTTGACCGATCGGCTAAAATCAGCCGGTCAAGGTTAAAGTCTTGAACCTGTATTCTTGAGGAAGTGATATAGCTCATTCTCCTCCTTTGATCTTTGGTAGAGTCATCGATGGAGTTCGATTTTTTCTGCTTTGAATCTTTGGTTTGCCTAAAGTGGCTTTGAACCGGCGGTCCGGTTCACTCAAATTGGTGGTTTCCTTGGATCGTTGGTTTACGTGGACCGGCAGGTCTGACGCTTCGTCTGGTCTGACGGTTCGCCTGGTTTTGCGCTTGCTATGGATAGATGCCACGTGTACCTGCAAAAACATGCGATTTGATATGGAGAAGACACGTGTCTTTTCGATCTGCACACCTGTTTTACCCTAAGTATATAATTTTTTCTCGCTGTCATTTTCGCCTCACGCTTTCGGAAAATTTTTCGAAGTCTAGACTCTTTGTTTCCAATCTTTCGTTCTTCATCTCCTTTCGATCGGTCAAATGGCGTCTTCGGGCAGTTCGAAGAAGAGTGCAGTTCCATCCAAGAGAAAGGGGAAGGAAATCGTCGAAGAAACATCTGTCTCGAAGGGCCGAGGCAAAGGCAAGGCTGAGTTGATCGAGCTGGGCCAATTGGACAAGAGGCACCAAGGAGTGGGGTTCGCTTCTGCACCGTCAAGGCCAGAGCACATCCCTAAAGCGAGATTTGTCCTCTGCCCGCAGCTACCTTTGGAGGCGGAGCCTGAGTTTGGGTACAACATTGGCAGTAAACTTACATATGTAAAGAGGGAGAAGCTGCAGGAGTTGCTGGCAAGTTTCACAGAGGACAAGGCTCGCCCAGCACTTCCGGGAGTTCTATCTGCTTTTGGCGTCGATAGGCGGACAATCTTCGTTTCGTGGGCGAGCAAGGAGCAAGTGATGGGAACCATCGTCACGATCGGCCAGCTCAACTGTGGACTGAGCCTTCCGCTGCCGCCTTTCACCGCGAGGCTGCTGAACACTTCCGGTCTTTGCCCCGGGCAGGTCACTGGGAACGCCTAGAGGATCATCTACGCTTTCTGTCGCGTAGAATCGGACTTCCAGAAGGAACTTAGGGAATGCTACTCCAGCCTCCCTGAAGGTGAAGAAGCCCGAATCGAGCTGGGGTACTTTTTCTATCACTACCGTGTTGGAAATAAATCCATGGTAGAGGCCCGCAGCGGAAACAAAGAATAGGTCCGAGGACCGAGAGCGGTGTGCGTTACATATCAAAAATTTCATCGAAACGATCTACATATGCGTGTATGAAACTAGCATGGCAACTACTCGAACCCCTAACGACGATCTAACGCAAAAGAACAATCTAGCATGAATGCATGTTCTAATTATGTTAGATCTACTTGTTAGAGATCATACCTGCGTGCGGAAACTTTCACCGCGACAAATTTCTTCTTTGTCGATGGAGACGGGCTACGGATCTGCTCGACATAGCTTCGGTACGATGGCCATAACTTTCTGCTCCAAACTCCGATTGGGCTGAAATTTGGACTGCAGGTAGCCAACTTCGAGACGCAACTTTTCCAACAAGTTTCACGTCGTTTGGACTTCTGTAGCTTCCAAAATCGCAGAAACAACGTTGATTTTCTGTGCAGATTCTGGACAGCAAAAGGTTGCGGGAGACTCCTTCTAGTTCACCCGATCTCACACGATGCACGGCACCTCGTCGATGGATCTCTGAGTGCCTCCATACGACGAGCCATCTTCTTCTACGAAAACACCACGTGAGGAAGACGAGTCGCCATCCAATGGCGCAAGCGAGGGAGAGAGACACGAGAGAGGAGATGCGAAGAGAGAAGAGGGGGCGGCTAGGGTTTCCCCATGCCATGGCCGGCCCTAGGGCTTGCATGGCTCTATTAATTTCGTGCACCCTCTCTCTCCTTCTCATATATAGGGCCGGCCTATTCACATGGATAAGGACAGTATGGATAAGGATGATAGATTCAAACCTTATCCCTATATATCTCTTCTTTATCTCTATCCTTTCCTTGTTTTCGAAAACGGTCAAAACCAGCCCGTTTTCTGCGCCTCATAACCGGCCCCTTCATCGGATGCAACAACCTCCCGAAACTAATGGGGCCGGCCTTGACCAGTCTCTCAACACTTTGGGCCGGCCCCCTTAGTGCATAGTGGCGCATGGTATGACCAAAACGCCCTTATGCCACTAGTTGGCCGTTCCTCGTGTACGAGACTTTGCAAGGCACACATAAGTGAAGTGCACCAGTGATTTCACTATTCTCTGAGGTTCCCGTAGGGTGCCCCTAGTGAAGTCAACTAGTCAACTCGCAACATGTCCCGGTGCATCGCACCCATGTGGCAAAGTCCACTTATGGCAAGGAATTGCTACATGCGTCTCTGCACTAACCTAGGGTTTCCCCTTAGTACACACACGTAGCTACGCATCTACCGTGCACTAGTGCGAAGCACTCACGGAGCGTATGCTTGGACTTCTCGCTTCCTCTAACTACGTTCTGTGTTTCGAGGAGATGGTATAAGAACCGTACATAATGTCGATAAGGTGGAACCTTCAGGGACCAGGGTTCATGGCTTCCAACTCAGACTCGATCGACACACTACCCGAGTGTACCACCGATCCTCTGAGTCCGAGTTAACCTGCGTAGCCACCCAGAGTGCGACGCAGGCTGCACTCCAATTCCCCCGGACTTACTATGTTCTCTCTCATACCCCTGCTCTCCGCTTAGTATGGTAAACTCGCTGTCCCTCCACTTGGTGCCATGATGCAACTCGAGCAGTGGAGAATACCGTCAGACTCGAGTGCTCATATGACTCGGTTCCTTCCCGGTTGACCACATACATCGTACCTCCGATTACTCTTCCGAGCAACCGGATCCGTCACCAGTCCAACTGATGACCACCTGGCCAGGGTTTAATACGACGTAGGTCAGACCAAGGAACGCACCTCCCGTTAGGGGTGTGGATAGCCTGCAGGAGTGACACGCTGATGCAACGCCAGCCGGGTAACCCAGTACACCGTGGTTTTGGATCACTGCATCCGGATCCTCACACATTGGTGCGCCAAAGCACCACACAACTGGTTAGTCCACCAGACATGGTTCCTCAGGGTTTAGGACCGTTTTACCCTAAGCAGAAACACGGTTTAGTGCACCGATGTCTGCTCATCGATCTGTGCACCGTGTTGGTTCCGTTCGGCCACAGACACTGTGCCTGGTAATGACCGTGGTGGAGACACCTACGCTCTGTCATCCCAACAGCTTATCCTGATAGGGCGACCAACCCTTATCAGAGCTGCGAACGTATTTAGGTTACATGGGACCAGTCCCTTGAGTCTCCCACTCAAGTGGATTACCATGTAGCCATGGCTCTCTGTTCTGTAATCAGAACACGTACTAAGGTACGTACCAATATGCAATCCTATATTATCAACCATACAAAGCTAAACACTAGGTTTTTACGAGCTATAGACCTCACCAATTCTAACAATCTCCCACTAGGTCTAACGAGGAATAACGGTGTTGAGCTCTGTAGCTTCTACATGCTGCCCAAAAGCCTTTGCAGGAATTCCCTAAAGGAATTGACAACATTGTCTGTAGATTCCACCTCAGTACCGCTACTTGCATTTCCTCATATAACTGTCAGATCAAGTGGAGTTTGTACTTGATGGGTTTTCCCTCACGGTGGTGCCTAGTCTCCTTGGACCTTGCTTACCGCTCTTCTGTTGTAACAACAGATAACTGAGCCTTTGGTACGCGTCCTAAGTTCTCTAAGAACTTCCTAAGCCTTACCACCTGATATACTACTTCGCACGCAACAACGTGCTAAGCATCTGTGGTAGAGTCTGTGATGCTCTTGCTTCACACTCTACCAATTACCGCTTCTAATCCCAAAATAAAAATAATCCCTGAAATCGATTCTCTGAAACACACATCTGAAACCAAAGTCAGATCCTGTGTGTCCAATCGATATCAAGACCTGTGAAGTGCAAGCTAACTCACAATCCTTACTTAACAAGGATTTCTGAGTATACCCTTCACATCGGTCCAAAGATCTGGACCCGGGTTCGACTGAAACCGACCCATCTTCCTGCTGCGCAATAGATATCTAGCCTCTTAAAACGAATCTGGCTAGAATCTTATCTTCATACGTAGCCTGTGACAGCAAGAGAATCTTGCTCTGGTTGTCTCGAGTTACTTTGATTCCCAGAGCATAACTCGCCTCATTAGGGTCTTTCACATCGAATTGTGATGACTACAAACCTTTACCGTAAACAATATTCTTACATCATTTTCAATCAGTAAAATATCGTTAACGTAAAGTACTAAATACACCCTTGTAGCTATTTCACCTTTCTTGTACCAACTTGGTTTATCCTCATTCTGATCAAATCCGTGTGAGCGGATTCCCTTGATCAAAATAGACATTCCAACCTGGATGCTTGCATCAGTCCATAAATGGACCATTGCAACTTGCATTCCATATCTTCCTAACCTACTGACACAAAGCCTGAGGCTACATCATCCATATGTCCCTTTTTCAAATTCCCGTTAGGGAATAACTGTCTTGACATCCATCAACCAGATCTCCCAACTATAATGGGCTGTGATGGATTAAGAGGATCCGTTATAGACTTAGGCATAGCTACCAGTGAGATGGTTTTGACATAGTCAATCCTTTCTCCTTTGGTAACTAATCTAGCTACTTAAGTCTTAACCGGGTGCTCTTCTTATACACCTCCTACACCCTGAAGGGTGATAGTGCTATAAGTGTCAAGACTGTTCCAAGGGACATTGATGTAAGCTTGCCTCCATGGTCTTTTGTCAGTCAGAGCTGTCGGAAGCTCCCACTACTTCTTCGTAGCTCTAGGGATCATCCTCCTGAAACTCTGGATTAACTATCAAAGTTTCTCCATAGTATCTTTCAGGAGCTCTGATGGTCCCACAACGATGAGGTGGTGGTGGTACAAAGGAAGCTCCCACTACTTCTTCGTAGCTCTAAGGATCATCCTCCTGAAACTCTGGATTAACTATCGAAGTTTCTCCATAGTATCTTTCAGGAGCTCTGATGGTCCCACAACGATGGGGTGGTGGTGGTACAAAGGAAGCTCCCACTACTTCTTCGTAGCTCTAAGGATCATCCTCCTGAAACTCTGGATTAACTATCGAAGTTTCTCCATAGTATCTTTCAGGAGCTCTGATGGTCCCACAACGATGAGGTGGTGGTGGTACAAAGTGAATCGTTTCTACAATACCTGGCATACTAGTTTCTTGTATCATCTACTCTCACTACGTTTTTCAAATGCGCACTCTCTACCAGTACCCAGTAGTTCACCCAGAACTACCTTACTGATAAACTTATGGTCCTATAATATAATCTTGATCTAGGTAGATGGTGTTCGTAGAAACGATTACCTTTCTAACCTCAAGATCATAAAACAGTCCATCTTATGCCTCCTAAGGGTAACCTACAAACAGATATACCTGGAACTACATCTCCATCTCATCCCTCTTGTCGTTTTGCACAAGTGCAGGACAACTCTATATCTCGAGACACTATAGTGTCAGCTTTCGCTTAGACCATAGCTCTCTATAGGTCTGAGGTACTGATCTAGATGAGAGATAGTTTCAGATATAAGCTACTGTTTTAAGGTACAACCCCACCAAAGGTGGGTAGTATACTTGGCAATATTCATCATACTACGGACCATGTCAAACAGAGTCCGATTCCTTCTCTCGGAGACTTCATTCTGACGTGTCATCCTTAGAGCATTTAACTGGGAGATAATCCCATACTCTCTCAGGATCCTATGGAACTCGTCCGATAGTGACTTATTTCTTCGATTAAATCGAAGAGTCTTCTATCGTCAAGACGCTATTGGAACCATACGTCAAAATTAACTAACTCCAATACCTTAGTGGCCCTTTTAGTTATTCTGCCTTCCAGATAACATTCATAGGTTAGAAGGATCTCCGATGAATCTGTGAACAGAAACTCGGCCTTCTTTTACCTTTGAATTTATCTAAGGCAGAATATCTAAATCAGAGGGGTCACAAATGGGATAGCTTCTCCGAAGGATTTAGATGAATTTAAATTAGACGCTGCAGCTGTCATGATATCTATTTCCGAATTAGGATTAAATATAAAGAGATTATTCTGATCTATTTCTCTAGTAATGAAGCTATCTATTTAGTTTAAGATACACACCTACGGTGCTGTCTAAAACTAAAAACTTCATTTACCAAAGAGGAAACAGAACTACATCTCTAAAAAACAAAATCCGTATTTCGGAAAAACTAAGACAATCATATCTAACAGCTTCCGCAGCGGCTTATGGCATCAGTACCTATGTTAGGATTCCTTCACTATAAAGTAGCCTTCTGCTTTCCTTGAATATCTATAGACCAGAAGTCTACATTCCAAGAACCATAAGAACTGCTACTAGATAGCGACTCAACTCCTAACATCCTGAGGTCATACTCAATCTTCAAATACCCCCTATGCTCGCCACAGCGGAAATACTTCCGTCCTTGGCGTTACCAGACTTAGGATTCCACACCAGTTTCTGCACTAGAATAGTTTTCGATCTCTTATAAGTTATTCCCTTAGGTTCTTCTAAAGAAGACCTAGGTTAAGCACTAAAGGCATTGCCTTTAATCTTGATCTCATCCTTTGTCTCTTGGAAATCTCCTTAGAAGTTCTGCGTTTATCATCTCTAACTTGTTAAAGCTAAAGTCTCTGATAACGCCTTCGAAGGTTCCAGACAAGGATGCAAGACAGACGTCTTCCACCACCTCGTCATCTGGTACCATGTCTTGGGAATCTAGTTCGTTCTGGAACTCAAAGATGTGTTCCCGAACAAGCATACCCACTGACATCTCGGTACCGACAAGTATCTTAGTGGAAAAGCGATGAGTCGACTGACTTCGCCTTCCAGACATCTAATGCAAGTAAAACTTAATTAGAGAAGACCCGGCATATCTCTGACTCGCTTCTAAAGAATTGTCCGCAAGTCTGCTATAACATAGCACTTGCACATCTCCTTAGACTCTCGCCAGTCTTCATATGCCCTAGTTAGTGCCCTAGTGATATCTGGACCCATTAGGTCAAGTACAGGGATATTTAGATTGCATGCCAATGTACATTTACTACCCTAAGCATAAGCTAAAGATTGCGCTTCCACTCTACGTAGTTAGAGACCCGATAACTGGTTCTCTTATGGGATAGCGGATAGGGGAACTATATGGTTGAATGAAAATGAATGCAAAATAACTTATTTTATGGATTTTGAAAATAAGCTAATTATATCCAAATGTCAGCGCTACCCTCACAGCGAAGACACCTCTATGGATTAATTAACCATGTATGTAAGATCTCGGAATCGACTACACCTGCCCTAGGGGGCATCATGCAGCGTCAATCCGCTTACACGGGCCTTTCCTTGACCCAGTCCAAATCTGCCAACTAAGGGCTTTGATGGACCATGGTTATCTTTTGGCCAGTGCCACGTGATCACCGTTGTCTTCGCAACGAATACCTCACGTGCACTTAGGATGCTTACCCACAAGCCTAAGCAATTACGGCACGGGAGTTCATGCGGCCCCCACTAGGGTGGGATAAAAAGCCCTTCTCTCCTGGCCCCGTAACTGCCATATCCTGAAGGAGACCGCTAAGTTATCTGGCATAGAAAAACATAACCCTCACCCTAGGGGGTGTCGAGCTACGCCCTTCCACCCAGACACAGAGCAGTTGGTTGTGGAGGCCAGAGGATCTCGACGAGTCCTCTTACACATCCCTTATTATAGTTGAGGGTTATTTAATGCAAGTATGAGTGTACACTAAGATCACGACAACCTATACACTAGACCCTGGTCATACCGTGCTCCCACTAGCATTCAAGCCTTTCGCGAAGCATTAATCGATCTTGGAATATCATAGTCCCTGCCTCGAGTGGATTTCTCCACTCAAGGGTCACATTACATATCCCAAGAACATTGATGCTTTGCAAACTTGGCTATCACGCTAATGCCCTGGAGCCTAGCCTAAGGTCAGACTGACAGGAAAGGTCTTCCACTACCATGGCACCTTGCTTATAAATTTGATGAATGATGTTATAGTAGAATTCCAACTCATTCTAGGTTTCGATGCTTGCCAAATAGGCACACCCGACTAATCGGGTGTTGACCTAATGGGGGCATAACCAAATGTGAGGAATTCATACTATCATCGAGGGTCAATTAAATAATAGGCGTCACTAGTGGAATCCAATCCTAATAAGGTCGCTAGGACCCGAGGGGAAAGGGCATCCCTCTGACACAGATAATCAAATTATCGCATCGGGGTTCTCTACAGAAATATAAAGAACTACTGAAAGAAATAAGCACACAACTGAATCAAGTTCAGGGTCCGACCCCTGAACCTGACTGGCACAGCGCAGGCTCTGTCTCCTTCACAAGGCTCCTCGATCCGGTGCAAGCCTCTGTATACGATCTTCTGACGCTTTATGCCCTTTGCCGTCATCGTGTACGCTTCGCCGGATCGCCATCGTCCTCCAAGGTTCCGCTCATCTTCCCAGTGGTGGATCTCTACGGTAAGTCCTCCTCTTCAATCTGTAACCGAAAAAGATCTAGTACGCTTTGAGCAAGTGCTCGCTCGTACACAATTTCCTAGAAAGAAAAGGAAAACAAACCTAGCAAAAGCCTGGGAATCAAGGGTGGTAAATCTTCACCTTTTGCCCGACTATGGCTCTAAAATCTATCCACACAAAGAAGAAAAAACATCCAGACAAAATCGCTAACACGGGGTCCGATCCCCGGTAGCAAACAATCACATATCCAGAATAATTTTAGAAGCGGCGCCCTGCAAGAACGATTCATAGAACACACAAAAAAAATATACTATGCATGATCTACTCGTAGAACCCCGATGGTGGCACATACTATTCATGCGCGCACATGACGGTTTCATGAAAAAAAACATGAAACGCACACCACTAACCTGGCTCTGATACCAATTGTTGGAAATATATCCATGGTAGAGGCCCGCAGCGGAAGCAAAGAATAGGTCCGAGAACCGAGAGCGGTGTGCGTTACATATCAAAAATTTCATCGAAACGATCTACATATGCGTGTATGAAACTAGCATGGCAACTACTCGAACCCCTAACGACGATCTAACGCAAAAGAACAATCTAGCATGAATGCATGTTCTAATTATGTTAGATCTACTTGTTAGAGATCATACCTGCGTGCGGAATCTTTCACCGCGACAAATTTCTTCTTTGTCGATGGAGACGGGCTACGGATCTGCTCGACATAGCTTCGGTACGACGGCCATAACTTTCTGCTCCAAACTCCGATTGGGCTGAAATATGGACTGCAGGTAGCCAACTTCGAGACGCAACTTTTTCAACAAGTTTCACGTCGTTTGGACTTCTGTAGCTTCCAAAATCGCAGAAACAACGTTGATTTTCTGTGCAGATTCTGGACAGCAAAAGGTTGCGGGAGACTCCTTCTAGTTCACCCGATCTCACACGATGCACGGCACCTCGTCGATGGATCTCTGAGTGCCTCCATACGACGAGCCTTCTTCTTCTACGAAAACACCACGTGAGGAAGACGAGTCGCCATCCAATGGCGCAAGCGAGGGAGAGAGACACGAGAAAGGAGATGCGAAGAGAGAAGAGGGGGCGGCTAGGGTTTCCCATGCCATGGCCGGCCCTAGGGCTTGCATGGCTCTATTAATTTCGTGCACCCTCTCTCTCCTTCTCATATATAGGGCCGGCCTATTCACATGGATAAGGACAGTATGGATAAGGATGATAGATTCAAACCTTATCCCTATATATCTCTTCTTTATCTCTATCCTTTCCTTGTTTTTGAAAACGGTCAAAACCAGCCCGTTTTCTACGCCTCATAACCGGCCCCTTCATCGGAGGCAACAACCTCCCGAAACTAATGGGGCCGGCCTTGACCAGTCTCTCAATACTTTGGGCCGGCCCCCTTAGTGCATAGTGGCACATGGTATGACCAAAACGCCCTTATGCCACTAGTTGGCCGTTCCTCGTGTACGAGACTTTGCTAGGCACACATAAGTGAAGTGCACTAGTGATTTCACTATTCTCTGAGGTTCCCGTAGGGTGCCCCTAGTGAAGTCAACTAGTCAACTCGCAACATGTCCCGGTGCATCGCACCCATGTGGCAAAGTCCACTTATGGCAAGGAATTGCTACATGCGTCTCTGCACTAACCTAGGGTTTCCCCTTAGTACACACACGTAGCTACGCATCTACCGTGCACTAGTGCGAAGCACTCACGGAGCGTATGCTTGGACTTCTCGCTTCCTCTAACTACGTTCTGTGTTTCGAGGAGATGGTATAAGAACCGTACATAATGTCGATAAGGTGGAACCTTCAGGGACCAGGGTTCATGGCTTCCAACTCAGACTCGATCGACACACTACCCGAGTGTACCATTGATCCTCTGAGTCCGAGTTAACCTGCGTAGCCACCCAGAGTGCGACGCAGGCTGCACTCCAATTCCCCCGGACTTACTATGTTCTCTCTCATACCCCTGCTCTCCGCTTAGTATGGTAAACTCGCTGTCCCTCCACTTGGTGCCATGATGCAACTCGAGCAGTGGAGAATACCGTCAGACTCGAGTGCTCATATGACTCGGTTCCTTCCCGGTTGACCACATACATCGTACCTCCGATTACTCTTCCGAGCAACCGGATCCGTCACCAGTCCAACTGATGACCACCTGGCCAGGGTTTAATACGACGTAGGTCAGACCAAGGAACGTACCTCCCGTTAGGGGTGTGGATAGCCTGCAGGAGTGACACGCTGATGCAACGCCAGCCGGGTAACCCAGTACACCGTGGTTTTGGATCACTGCATCCGGATCCTCACACATTGGTGCGCCAAAGCACCACACAACTGGTTAGTCCACCAGACATGGTTCCTCGGGGTTTAGGACCGTTTTACCCTAAGCAGAAACACGGTTTAGTGCACCGATGTCTGCTCATCGATCTGTGCACCGTGTTGGTTCCGTTCGGCCACAGACACTGTGCCTGGTAATGACCGTGGTGGAGACACCTACGCTCTGTCATCCCAACAGCTTATCTTGATAGGGCGACCAACCCTTATCAGAGCTGCGAACGTATTTAGGTTACATGGGACCAGTCCCTTGAGTCTCCCACTCAAGTGGATTACCATGTAGCCATGGCTCTCTGTTCTGTAATCAGAACACGTACTAAGGTACGTACCAATATGCAATCCTATATTATCAACCATACAAAGCTAAACACTAGGTTTTTACGAGCTATAGACCTCACCAATTCTAACATACCGATGGGCCTGGAGGAGAGATAGCCCATTCTTCAATCTGACGGGTGTCTCCGCCCTTCGCCCAATCATTGACACCATTGGCTCGGACAAGTTTTATACTGACTGGCCGTTGTCGGTGTCTGGTGCTTGGACTCCTATGTCTGTTCCGGAGGTTCCCCGATACAAGGTGCATAAAGAGATCGACATGTACAATGTAGGAGGAGCTCTCTCGTGGTCTTCGGAGCGAGTGGGAGCTGTCGACAATCTCTTCTTGGAGTTGACATGCGGGACTCGATCTTGGAAGCAATTTTCGAATTGCCCGGTTCGACACGACAATGCCAACCTCCTCCATCGATCGAAGCTTCGTTATGAAGATAACGAGGTTATCTACTCGGATTATGAGGAGGATCCTCAGTCAAGCAAAATTGTCAGAAATCTTCGATTTGAGAAGAAGGCTTATAGAGCTAGGCGCAGCTTGCCCTCGGAGGAGAAACTGGTGATTCCGAAGGGCCCAGCGAAGAAGAAAAGGAAAATCCCCATCAAGCAGGAGGAGGATGAGGAGAAAAGGAAGGAGGAAGATAAAGAAGAGGAGGTAGAGAGAGAGGAGGAAGGCGGAGATGAGGAGGATGAGGGCACAGGCAGCGTTCGGGGAAGAAGATGGAGAAGATGAGGATGATGAAGATGGGGGTGGTGAGGAAGAAATTCCTCCCACCCCCACTGATGGTGACCAAAGACATGGGGGTGGAGAGGAAGAAATTCCTCCCACCCCCACTGGTGGTGCTGATGAGGACTCGCAGCCGATCCTCATAGATGAGGTTAAGGCTCGCAAGATGGAGGGGGTTATGGACGCAACGGGCGATGGTCCTAAAGTGATTCCTGCCTATCACTTTGGGGAGCTGAAAAAGAACCCACTGCGCTTTAAAATCAAGCTATCGGGGAGTGGTGGGGTTGGAAGCAACCCTACACCCCTCGATCAGATACCTCCCGAAGTTCCTCGTCTCGAAGGGGCGACTACAAGCGGGGGTGTGGAGGTTGAACAACCCTCACCCCCTTCGCTATCTCTGGCTGAGGAGGTAGCTGCTATGGTGGCAGGGCTCGATAATTCGAGCGGGCACGAAGATGAAGGGGGAGCCTCACCTCCTCGAGATGTTCCCTCTCCCGCTCACTTGGAGAGAGGAAGCCGGGTGGGTGATGCTACACCCCAACCCCTGCCAGAGCCAACCCCCATTAAGGAGAAATCGACCCCCAAGGGTAAGAGCTCCGACCGTGGGAAGGGAAAGGCTCTTCAGGTCGATGCTCCAGGTATCTATACTATCTTGACTTGATTGCCTTGCCGTTGAAGCTTGAAAATATTCTAACACTTTGAACTCTTGTGTTGATTGCAGGTATGCCTGTTGGCTCGACTTCGAAGATAAAGAACTTGGGTGATGTCGACATCAACCACCCTACTAGCGTGATTCGGAAGCTTTGCAATCTTCCGGAAGCGACTTTTGAAGAAGCCTTCGATCGGCTTGATATAGTGGTATGTGCGTCTTCTTGATTCCATATTCGAGTTGTATCTTTGGAATAATTCTAACTCTCTATCCATCTGTAGAGCTCAGCAGTTTTGAGAATCACAAGCTCTCTCTCTAGGAGGGCAAGAGAACGGGAGGCCGCATCTGAGGTGTCCCGTTTGACAGCAGAGCTGAAGGCTACAAGCGAGGAGAGAGATAGGCTGAGGGAGCTTTTGACTTCGAAGAAAGACTCTCTCAAGGCCAAGATCGAGGACCTTCTCAAAGGGAAGCAAGAGATCAAGGGGTTGCAGGACCGTTGCGAAGCGCAGAGTCACGAACTTGAATCCTTGAAGAATCGACTCGCCAAGGTTGAGAACGTGTCCTGTGGTCGTACAAACGAGATCAAGGAGTTGAAAGAACAACTTGCTGCTCAGCATGCTGCCTTTACTGCCAGAGAGGAGACTTCCAAGAAGGCACTGGAGCATGCGCTGTCTGAATGCAAGAGTTACAGGGAAACGGCCGAGAAAGCGGCAGAGGCACTCAGGGTACATGCCAGCAGTGTCCAATCTTCTAAAGCTTCGGTTGTGAGCAAGGCTCGTGGCGAATCTGAAGGAGAGAGGTCGCGCGCTCTAAGTGTAGCCAAGCCCTGATGTATTTCTACCTTTTTCTCTGTCGTTTACACTTGTAAACTTTTGACATGTAGCAGCTCAACATTGTACTTGGCAAATTCTGATAATCAAACGATCTTTTTGGTGTTTGAAAATTGAATGTCTTTTGAGTTGAATATCTTTGAATATCATGTTCTGGATAGCATTGGAATAGATACAATCTTTCGAATGTAAGAGGTCGAGTCGCAACTTGATTACCCAAACTTGTTGTAACTTGAAATTTGAACTTGAATTCGTGTAACATTTGAATATGAGGGGTTGAGTCGCAACTCAAGCACCCAAACCTGTTAGATAATTTTGAAATTGATTGAAATTGAATATTGAAATTTGAAGGTCAGTTTAACATTTGCCAGTAAGGGGTTGAGTCGCAACTCAACACCCAAACTTGTTAAAAGACTTGGTAACTTGAATATGGTCAGTTTAACATTTGCTAGTAAGGGGTTGAGTCGCAACTCTAACTCCCAAACTTGTTAAAAGACCTGGTAACTTGAATGTGGATAATTTGAAACTGCTTCAGAACTTGAATTGAAAAGCTAAACACTTGCACATTTGAACATTTGAAAGAGATCTTTATTCATTACAGAATTTACATCATGGATAGAACAACTTGAGGTGTCTAGAATTCCAAGCTCGAGGCAATCTATCTCCTTCTGGTGAGATCAGTCTGTAAGAACCTTTGCCTCCTACTGATTCAACGATATATGGACCTTCCCAGTTGGGAGCAAGCTTCCCACTGCTGTGTTTTTTGGTGTTGTAGAAAACTGCTCTGAGAACTAGACTACCCACTGAGAACTGTCTCTTGTAGACTTTCTCGTCGTAGGCTCGTTTGATCTTCTGTTGGTACTTGGCCACACGAAGTGAAGCTTGATCTCGTAATTCTTCAGAGAAGTCTAGATCATTGATCCGAAGTTCTTCGTTGATTCCTTCTTCAACTGCTCTGGTCTTCAAGGTATTTGATATGTTTTCTGTTGGGAGTACTGCTTCCGATCCATATGTTAGACGAAAGGGTGAGAACCCTGTTGATCTTCTCGGAGTTGTGCGATATCCCCAAAGGACTTCAGGTAGAACCTGTTCCCACAATCCTTTCTTGTCGTTGAGTTTTTTCTTGAGTATACCAAGAATAGCTCTATTTAAGGCTTCAGCTTGATCATTGCATTGAGGGTATCTTGGAGTTGAATAGAATAGCTTGATACCGTTGTTCAGACAGAACTCACGGAACTTGTCGGAGTCAAATTGAGCTCCATTGTCAGCAACAAGAACTTGAGGTGTACCGAACCTTGAGAAGATGTTGTGCCGAATGAATTTGATCACTTCGTCGTCAGTCTCTCGGAAGAGGGGTACAGCTTCAACCCATTTGGTGAAATAATCCGTGGCTAGCAGTAGATACTTCTTCTTGCTCGGAGTTGGAGGGAAAGGACCCAAGAAATCTAACCCCCATTGATGGAAAGGCCAGGGACTTGATAGTTGGTGAAGCTCATCTACAGGGAGATGGATAACTCGAGCGTGTCGTTGGCATGGCTCGCATCTTTGAACAACTTGTCGAGCATCTTTTGCCATTGTAGGCCAGTAGTAACCTTGTAGCTTTGTCTTAGCTTCAAGAGACCTTCCTCCCGAATGATTCCCACAAGCTCCAGAGTGGATATCAATCAGGATTGCCTGTGCTTGTTCGGGACCAAGGCACTTGAGCAACATCCCGTTGTGAGATTTGAAATATAGATCTTCTCCTTGTAGAATATAGCATGGGAGTTTCCTTTGAAACCTTCGAGCTTGATTTGGATATTCCGGCATTTTGCCATGCTCAAAGAAATCGAAAATTGATCGTCTCCAATCTTCAAGTTCACTTGTAGTAGTGAGGTTCAACCTTAATTGATCTCCACCCCCAGATCTTTTTGTAGTAGTAAGGATCTGTTGATCGGGGATGGTCTTGGGTACTTCTTGATAATCGATCTGTATTTGCCTTCCTCCGAGTGAATCTCCAAGAACTGAGGCAGCATTGGCTAAGGCATCTGCTTCTCGATTCTCTGCTCTTGGGATTTGAATGAATTCAGCATTAGTAAAACATCGTTGAAGACGTCGTACTAGGGCCAAATAATGTTGCATTCTTTTTTCTCTTGCTGTATATTCCCCATTGATCTGCCTTATGATTAGTTGGGAGTCGTTGTAGACAAGGATTCGATCTACCCCCAGGGATTCAGCCATTTCAAGTTCGGAAATGAGTGCTTCGTATTCGGCTTCATTGTTGGTGGCAATGAATCCGAGAAGAGTGGCCTTTTGTAGATGATCAAGTTCGGAGGATACTAAGACTATCCCAGTTCCCGAACCGATCGAACTTGAAGCTCCATCAGTATAGAGTTTCCATGGAGGAGTTGCAGCAATAGCCTCGGGATTTGGATTAATTTTTATTGAAGGAGTGATCGGAGGATTATCCTCATCTTCTAAGCGTATGTCGACATCTTCTTCCCAAGTGATGGGGTCTTCAACTGGAAAATCAGCTAGAAAATCAGCAACAGCTTGATCTTTGATGGAAGTGCGAGATTCGAACTGAATCCCCAGAGCACTTATTTCGATCACCCATTTGCTCATTCGACCAGCTCGACCAGCTTTGTCGACGATATCTTTGAGTGGATGTTCTGAAATGACAGTGATCTGGTAGGAGACGAAGTAAGGTTGAAGACGACGCGATGCAGTGAGTAAGGCTAGGATGACCTTCTCAGTTTTTGAATAGCGGGTTTCAGGCGGAAGAAGAGTGTGGCTGATATAGTAGACTGGATGCTCGACGCCTTCTCTTTTACTGACTAAGACCGCACTGATTGCTTGATCAGTCACGGCGAGATAGAGCCACAAGTCTTCTGTTGGAAGTGGAGGAGTCAGGATAGGAGCTTGCACCAGATATTTCTTGATGCTTTGAAATGCTTCTTCACAGATCGGACTCCAGCCGGAGGTATCCGCTTTTCGTAGTTTGTCGAAGAGGGGTTTGTATTTGTCTGAAGACTTTGAGATGAATCTATTGAGGGCAGCAAG
This sequence comes from Chamaelirium japonicum, assembly GCA_947650365.1. Classification (NCBI taxonomy): domain Eukaryota; kingdom Viridiplantae; phylum Streptophyta; class Magnoliopsida; order Liliales; family Melanthiaceae; genus Chamaelirium; species Chamaelirium japonicum. Next base: position 228,626 of record CANTAL010000070.1, on the reverse strand, counting down.
TCTTCCAGTGAGGCGTTGCACTTCCTTTCGATTGGTAGGCGATGGCATGTCGAGGATAGCTTGAATTTGGTCGGGGTTAGCTTCAATACCTCTTCTGGTCACAAGGTGATCCAGAAATTTGCCCGATTGAACTCCGAAAGTGCACTTAGCTGGATTGAGCTTCATACGATATTTTTGAAGGATTTGGAAGGTTTCTACCAAATCAGACAGATGACCCCCTCGACTGGAGCTTTTGGTAAGCAGATCGTCTACATAGACTTCGACGTTGCGACCGATCTGGTCTTCGAACATCTTGGTGACTAGCCTTTGATAGGTAGATCCAGCATTTTTGAGGCCGAACGGCATTACATTGTAGCAGTAGAGACCTCGGCTAGTCACGAAGCATGTCTTCTCTTGATCATCCGGATGAAGCGGAATTTGATTGTATCCAGAGTACCCATCCATGAAAGACAATAGCTCGTGGCCAGCAGTGGCATCGACGAGTCTATCAATCCTTGGCATGGGGAATGGGTCTTTGGGGCAAGCCTTATTGAGATTGGTAAAGTCGATGCAGACTCTGACCTTCCCGTTCTTCTTTGGAACAACAACTATGTTAGAGATCCAGGTAGGATACTCTACTTCACGGATGAAGCCTGCTGCGAGTAGTTTGGTGATCTCTTCTTGAACAACAACTTGTAGCTCTGGTTGGATGGTGCGTGGCTTTTGCTTGACAGGCTTCACTTCTTCTTTGATAGCAAGTCGGTGACAAGCATCATCTGGATTGATACCAGGCATGTCTTCGAAACACCAGGCGAAGACGTCGATATTGGACTGGAGGAAGGAAACCATGTCTTGCGCTTCTGCGTTGCTAAGACCGGTACCAATAAATGTTTGTTGAGGAAGATCTCCACTGCCGATATTGATAGGGATGATTTCTTCAATTGAAGGTGAGGCTTCCCATTCGATTGGTGGAGGCTCGGTCAGTGGAATCTCCTTTGATTGCTATTTGGAAGAGGGACCAGCTTCATCTCGTGGCCACTTTGGGGGAGCAATATTGATCTTTCGATCTGTCTTAGCCGCAGCAGCCTCACAAGACCTCCCAGCTTGCTGATCGCCTCGAATACAGACAATGCCTTCTCCCGTTGCAAACTTGAGTAGTTGGTGGTACGAAGAAGAGATGGCATTGATCTGGTGGAGGAATGGCCGCCCGAGAATGGCGTTGTAACTAGACACTCCTTCGACAATTGCGAATCTTACCGAGACCCGAGTCTCTCGGCTAAGGTCAAGAGTGAATCTCGATTCGCCCACCGTGATGCTTTGTTCACCGTTGAAGCCAGTGATCACGGTCGGGACGACGTCAAGGCTTTGATACTTATGTCCCAGACGTTTGAAACAGTCTGAGAACATAATGTCGATGGAACTCCCGGTGTCGATGAGGATCCGATTGACGGTGCTTCCATCGATGGTGAGTTTCAAAACCAGGGGGTCTCGATGTGGAGTATGAACTCCTTGAAGATCAGTGTCGTTGAAGACGATGGACGGCCAAGCAAGACCTTCGATGGGCTTCTCGATCCAGGTATCTTCTTTGTTTGCAGTAGATCGAACATAGAAGATGCGCCGAATCTGCCGATCGACTTCCTTCCCAGTTACTGATTGATTGTGCAATGATCCATGAATGCCAAAGATATTGGCATTCACGGTGAGAGGTGTTGGGTTGGAAGAGATCTGATGAATCCAGCAAGCCTCTTTCCCCTTTGCAGAGGATCGACGTTGATCTTGTCCTTCTCTGGTGAATTCATGGAGGTGGCCTTCTCTCAGCAAGTCTTCGAGATGAAACTTTAGCCGATAGCACCGATCGGTGGAATGGCCATGGCTTTGATGGAAATCGCAATAAATAGTTTTGTCCACTGTGAACTTTGTATTCGGCTGAAGTTGATTGGGCCTTCGAAGGAATTCTTCGTGTTGAATACGATTGAGGATCTGTTCAACCGGCATATTCCACTCGGTAAAAGTGGTCTTCATTGGAGATCGACGCCCGTCATTCTTTGATCGTTTGTTGGCTGGAGGGGCTGCTGCCTCAGCGTTGTGAGCTTTGGCAGCATACTTGGGAGCTTCTTTCTCCGCAGGTCTTCGCTTTGTTTCTCGCCCTTTCCGAGCGACTTGATCATCTTCGACCTCGATCTCTCTCTGGATTCGATCGAACATAGCACCCAGAGAAGGAGGAGGATTGCGGATGAAGTCGTTGTAGATGTGCAGATCAAAGCGGAGAGCGTTCTGGAAAGCCAACATGATAGCTTCATCATCCAAATGTCTTCCAGAGAGGGCAGCATGCTCGTTGCGAAATCTCCTCGTGAAACTACGGAGAGTCTCGTCAGCACCCATCCTTAGACGATAGAGAGAGTCGAGCTTCTTCTCTGGCTTCAGATTGAGTTGATAGTGCTGCACGAAGAGTTTGGCCAAAACATCGAACTGGGTGATGGATCCAGCTTTGAGATTGTGATACCAGTCGAGTGACGGCTCATCGAGACTTCCTGCGAAGGTGCGGCAGAGCACGTTGTTTTCTTCTTCGTGCGGCGTTAGAGCTTGCTTGAATGCGAGAATGTGGAGAGTAGGATCTCCTCGGACGCAGTTGAATTTGGGGAGGATAGGAGTTCTCCATCCCCTTGGGAATGTTGATTCGAAGAGGCTTCGATGTAGAGGCCCGGCAGAGGAATAGCCATCCCTACGACCATGTCCTCGACCTAGAGGTGGGTCAAGAGACAAGATCGCAAGGTCTTGCTCAGGCATTGAAGTATTTGCCGGTTGAAGTCGGTATCGAAGGTCCAGTCCAAGTCCACGTTGAAGTGGAATGGATGGGGAAAGTCGGCTCTTTGAAGGAGCGCCTTTCATTTGGTGCTTCCTTGGTATGTTGAGCTTTGAAGGTGCCCTCTTGTCGCAGTTGCGGCCAGAAGACGATTGGGAAGACTCATCATCGAGGCGGTCCCAAACACTCTGCTTCCAGGGGGCAGCAGAGGGAGTTGGGTCACGTCGAATCCTCTCGAGGGTAGCAGTGCCCATTGACCTCCGTTGCTCGGAGTGGATTGAATGTCGAGGAAGATCGACCCTCTCACTTGTAGAGGGGATCGGTAGAGCGATCCCAGCCTCGGAAGCTGCTTTCTTCAGAGCATCCCTCTCAGCGGTGAGGGTGGTGTTTTGCTTCGCCAATTGGAGCAGGTGGAAGTCGACCGCAGAGATTTGGTAGGTCGATGGAGGGTCTTCAGCAGGAGTGGGGGCAGTTTGCCCAACCGATTATCGTGCGGGATGGGCGATAGGTCGATCGATAGATCTCCCACTCCCTGAGCGAACCCCCATCTCAGGAACAGCAAGGGGCTGTCCGAAGTTGAGCCTTTGACTCATTGATCGAGTCTCAGGACGAGCTTGTTGTTGAGTGTTACTTCCTTCTGGTTGACCCTGGTGTTTCGTCTTCGCCATTCAGAGAGCGAAGGGTGCAACGAGAGTGCCGATGTCCGATCAGTTGTTTGATCAACCGAGGAGGCGAGGAAGTTTGGCTATCAAGATCGGTTGTATGCTCAACCGATCAAGTAGTAGTGGAGAGAGCTCGACTTTTTGCTCGGATCCCACAGACAGCGCCAAACTATAGGGGAAAATCTTCGTGCCGACCCGAAGACCTTGCCTCACTAGTCAATTGAAGTTGAAGTTGACGTCGAAGATCGTTGGTCGATCTGTTGATTGAAGTTGAAGCCTTTGATATGTAACAGAGAGATACAATCAGAGAGAGTGTTTGACACGAGAAGTGATCTCGGAGTTCAGCCGAAGCCTACGTCTCCGTGCTATAGGGTGCAACCCGAATTCACTAACACTTTTCTCGAAGTAACCTCGACAGGCCGAGTGCTACTGAAGCCTTTTTGATCTCTTCAAAGACAAGAAGATGATCAAGTAGAGGTGAAGGGTGAGAAAATAGAAATTCCAGAGCTCTGGTTCTGAAAATCAGATCTCAGAGTGGAAAATGGATTTCGGATCGGGGATCCTTTTACATTCGAAGGCTCTGCTATTTATAGGATTTTCTGGTGGTAAATGGCGGTTTCTGCTGCAGCATTTGGGGATCCTCCAGGTAAAGCTGGCGGGCCCCGCTACCATCTTCTGGGGGATTCCACAGGCTATTGGTCCCACCAGGCAGGGTCGGTGGGTCCCGCGATAGTCCTTGTGGGCCCACCAGGCAGGGCCGGTGGGTCCCGCGGTGGTCCTCGTGGGCCCACCAGGCAGGGCTGGTGGGTCCCGTGGTGGTCCTCGTGGGCCCAACAGGCAGGGCCGGTGGGTCCCGTGGTAGTCCTTGTGGGCCCACCAGGCAGGGCCAGTGGGTCCCGCGGTGGTTCTCGTGGGCCCACCAGGCAGGGCCGGTGGGTCCCGCGGTGGTCCTCGTGGGCCTACCAGGCAGGGCCGGTGGGTCCCGCGGTGGTTCTCGTGGGCCAACCAGGCACGGCCGGTGGGTCCCGCGGTGGTCCTCGTGGGCCCACCAGGCAGGGCCGGTGGGTCCCGTGGTAGTTGGTAAACTTCTGCCAAAATTTGCACCCACGGATCGTACGAATGAATTAGAATGGATCGTGCGAATGAATTAGAATGAATCGTACGAATGAATTAGAATAGATCGTGCGAATAAATTAGAATGGATCATACGAATGAATTAGAATAGATCGTACGAATGAATTAGAATGGATACATTTGTGCGAATGAATTAGAATGGATATATTTGAACGATCCATTCTAATTCAATCGTACAATCCATTCTAATCCATTCGCACGATCCATTCTAATTCATTCGTACGATCTATTCTAATTCATTCGTACGATCCATTGTAATTCATTCGCACGATCCATTCTAATTCATTCGTGCGAATAAATTAGAATGGATCGTGCGAATGTATTAGAATGGATCGTACGAATAAATTAGATCGTACGAATGAATTAGAATGGATCGTACGAATGAATTAAAATGGATACATTCATACGACTGAATTAGAATTCATTCGTATGATCCATTCTAATTCATTCGTAAGAATGAATTAGAATGGATTATACAATTGAATTAGAATAGATCGTAGTAATGAATTAGAATGGATCATACGAATGAATTAGAATGGATGGTGCGAATGAATTAGAATGGATTGTACGAATGAATTAGAATGGATACGTTCATGCGAATAAATTAGAATGGATCGTACGAATTAATTAGAATGGATCATGCGAATGAATTTGAATGGATCGTATGAATGAATAAGATTGGATCGTACGAATGAATTAGAATGGATACATTCGAGCGAATGAATTAGAATAGATCGTAGGAATGAATTAGAATGGATCGTACGTTTGAATTAGAATGGATCGTATGAATGAATTAGAATGGATCATAGGAATGAATTAGAATGGATCGTGCAAATGAATTAGAATAGATACATTCGTGCGAATGAATTAGAATGGATCGTAGGAATGAATTAGAATGGATCGTACGAATGAATTAGAATGGTTACATTCGTGCGAATGAATTAGAATGGATCATACAAATGAATAAGAATGGATCGTACGAAAGTATCCATTTTAATTCATTCGCTCGATCCATTCTAATTCATTCGCACGAATGTATCCATTCTAATTCATTCGCACGATCCATTCTAATTCATTCGCACGAATGTATCCATTCTAATTCATTTCCACGATCCATTCTAATTCGTTCATATGATCCATTCTAATTCATTCGCACGATCCATTCTAATTCATTTGTATGATCCATTCTAATTCATTCGTACGAATGAATTAGAATGGATCATACGAATGAATTCTAATTCAGTCGTATGAATGTATCCATTTTAATTCATTCGTACGATCCATTCTAATTCATTCGTACGATCTAATTCTAATTCATTCGTACGATCCATTCTAATTCATTCACACGAATGAATTAGAATGGATCGTGCGAATGAATTAGAATGGATCGTACGAATGAATTAGAATGGATCTTACGAATGAATTAGAATATATCGTACGAATGAATTAGAATGGATCGTGCAGATGGATTATAATGGATCGTACGAATGAATTAGAATGGATCGTTCAAATATATCCATTCTAATTCATTCAAACAAATGTATCCATTCTAATTCATTCGTACAATCTATTCTAATTCATTCGCTCGAATGTATCCATTCTAATTCATTCCTACGATCCATTCTAATTCATTTGCATGAATGTATCCATTCCAATTCATTCGCTCGAATGTATCCATTTTAATTCATTCGTACGGTCCTTTCGAATTCATTCGTACGATCAAATTCATTCGTACGATCCATTCTAACTAATTCGTAGGATCCATTCTAATTCATTCGTATGATCCATTCTAATTCATTCGCACGATCCATTCTAATTCATTCGAGTGAATGAATTAGAATGGATACATTCGTGCGAATGAATTAGAATCGATCGTACGAATGAATTAGAATGGATCGTACGAATGAATTAGATTGTACGAATGAATTAGAATGGATCGTACGAATGAATTAAAATAGATACATTCGAGCGAATGAATTAGAATGGATACATTCATGCAAATGAATTAGAATGGATCGTATGAATGAATTAGAATGGATCATTCGAATGAATTAGAATGGATCATACGAATGGATTAGAAAGGATCGTACGAATGGATTAGAACGCATTGTACGAATGAATTAGAATAGATACATTTGTGCGAATGAATTAGATTGCATCGTACGAATGAATTAGAATGGATCGTACGAATGGATTAGAATGGATTATAGGAATGAATTAGAATGGATCGTATGAATGAATTAGGATGGATCGTACGAATGAATTAGAATTGATCGTACAAACGAATTAGACTGGATCGTACGAATGAATTAGAATGAATCGTATGAACGAATTAGAATGGATCGTACGAATGAATTAGAATAGACACATTCGTGTGAATGAATTAGAATAGATCGTACGAATGAATTATAATGGTTCGTACGAATGGAATAGAACGCATTGTACGAATGAATTATATTGCATCGTACAATTCATTCTAATTCATTTGTACGATCCATTCTAATTCATTCACACAAATGTATCCATTCTAATTCATTCGCTCGAATGTTTCCATTTTAATTCATTCGTACGATCCATTCTAATTCATTCGTACGATCTAATTCATTCGTACGATCCATTCTAATTCATTTGTATGATCGATTCTAATTCATTCGCACGATCCATTCTAATTCATTCGTACGATCCATTCAAATTCATTCGTATAATCCATTCTAATCCATTCGTAAGATCCATTTAATTCATTCGTACGATCAATTCTAATTCATTCTCACAAATGTAACCTTTCGAATTCATTCGTACGATCCATTCTAATATATTCGTTCGATCCATTCTAATTCATTCATACGATCCATTCTAATTCATTCGTCTGATCCATTCAAATTCATTCGTACGATGCAATCTAATTCATTCGCACGAATGAATTAGAATGGATCATAGGAATAGATTAGAATGGATCGTACATTGGAATGAATTAGAATGGATCGTACGAATGAATTAGAATGGATTGTGCGAATAGATTAGAATGGATCGTGCGAAGGAATTACAATAGATCGTAGGAATGAATTAGAATGGATCATACGAATGAATTAGAATGGATCGTCCGAGTGAATTAGAATGGATTGTACGAATGAATTAGATTGGATACACTCGTGCGAATGAATTAGAATGGATCGTACGAATGAATTAGAAAGGATAATGCGAATGAATTTGAATGGTTCGTATGAATGAATAAGAATGGATCGTAAGAATGAATTAGAATGGATACATTCGAGTGAATGAATTAGAATAGATCGTAGGAATGAATTAGAATGGATCGTACGAATGAATTAGAATGGATCGTACGTTTGAATTAGAATGGATCGTACGAATGAATTAGAATGGATCATAGGAATGAATTAGAATGGATCATGCAAATGAATTAGAATGGATACATTCGTACGAATGAATTAGAATAGATCATAGGAATGAATTAGAATGGATCGTACGAATGAATTAGAATGGTTACATTCGTGCGGATGAATTAGAATGGATCATACAAATGAATAAGAATGGATCGTGCGAATGAGTTGTACGAATGAATTAGAATGGATCGTGCGAATAAATTAGAATGGATCGTACAAATGGATTAGAATGGATCGTACGAATGGATTAGAACGCATTATACGAATGAATTAGAATAGATACATTTGTGTGAAAGAATTAGATTGCATCGTACGAATGAATTTGAATGGATTGTACGAATGAATTAGAATGGATACATTCAAGCGAATGAAGTAGAATGGATCGTACGAATGAATTAGAATGGATCGTACGAATGAATTAGAATGGATCGTGCGAATGAATTAGATTGCATCGTACGATCCATTCAAATTTATTCGTACGATGCAATCTATTTCATTCGCACAAATGTATCTATTCTAATTCATTCGTACAATGCGTTCTAATCCATTCGTACGATCCATTCTAATCTATTCGTACAATCCATTCTAATTCTTTCGTATGATCCATGCTAATTCATTCGTACGATCCATTCTAATTCATTTGCACGATCAATTCTAATTCATTCGCACGAATGTATCCATTCTAATTCATTTGCATGATCCATTCTAATTCATTCCTATGATCCATTCTAATTCATACGTACGATCCATTCTAATTCATTCGTCCGATCCATTCAAATTCATTCGTACGATGCAATCTAATTTATTCACACAAATGTATCTATTCTAATTCATTCCTACAATGCGTTCTAATCCATTCGTACGATCCATTCTAATCCATTCGTACGATCCATTCTAATTCATTCGTATGATTCATTCTAATTCATTCGTACGATCCATTCTAATTCATTTGCATGAATGTATCCATTCTAATTCATTCGTACAATCCATTCTAATTCATTCGCACGATCCATTCTAATTCATTCGTATGATCCATTCTAATTCATTCCTATGATCTTTTCTAATTCATTCGCTCAAATGTATCCATTCTAATTCATTCGTTCGATCCATTCTAATTCATTCGTACGATCCATTCAAATTTATTCGCATGATCCATTCTAATTCATTCGTACGATCCATTCGAATTCATTCTCACGAATGTAACCTTTCTAATTCTTTTGTATGATCCATTCTAATTCATTCGTACGATCCATTCTAATCCATTCATACGATCCATTCTAATTCATTCGTACGATCCATTCTAATTCATTCTCACAAATGTAACCTTTCTAATTCATTCACTCGAATGTATCCATTTTAATTCATTCGTACGATCCATTCTAATTCATTCGTACAATCTAATTCATTCGTATGATCCATTCTAATTCATTCGTACGATATATTCTAATTCATTCGCAAGATCTATTCTAATTCATTCGTACGATCCATTCTAATTCATTCGTATGATCCATTCTAATCCATTCGTACGATCCATTCTAATTCATTCGTACGATCCATTCTAATTCATTCTCACAAATGTAACCTTTCTAATTCATTTGTATGATCCATTCTAATTCATTCGTACGATCCATTCTAATCTATTCGTACGATCCATTCTAATTCAAACCTATGATCTATTCTAATTCATTCGTACGATCCATTCTAATCCATTCGTACGATCCATTATAATCCATTCGTACAATCCATTCTAATTCATTCGTACGATCCATTCTAATTCATTCTCACAAATGTAACCTTTCTAATTTATTTGTACGATCCATTCTAATTCATTCGTACGATCCATTCTAATCCATTCGTACGATCCATTCTAATCCATTCATACGATCCATTCTAATTCATTCGCATGAATGTAACCATTCTAATTCATTCGTACGATCCATTCTAATTCATTCATATAATCCATTCTAATTCATTCGCACGAATGTATCCATTCTAATTAATTCGTACGATCCATTCTAATTCATTCGTATGATTCATTCTTATTCATTCGCACGATCCAGTCTAATTGATTCGCACGATCCATTCTAATTCATTCGTATGAATGTATCCATTCTAATTCATTCGTACGATCCATTCTAATTCATTAATATGATCCATTCTAATTCATTCGTACGATCCATTCAAATTCATATGCACAAAGGTATCCATTCTAATTCATTTGCATGATCCATTCTAATTCATTCCTATGATCCATTCTAATTCATTCGTACGATCCATTCTAATTCATTCGCTCGAATGTATCCATTCTAATTAATTCTTACGATCCATTCTAATTCGTTCATTCGATCCATTCTAATTCGTTCGTACGATCCATTCTAATTCATTCGTACGATTCATTCTAATTCATTCGCACGATCCATTCTAATTCATTCGTACGATCCATTCTAATTCATTCGTATGATCAATTCTAATTAATTCGCACGATCCATTTTAATTCATTCGTACGATCCATTCAAATTCATTCGCACGAATGTAACCATTCTAATTCATTCGTACGATCCATTCTAATTCATTCGCACGAATGTAACCATTCTAATTCATTCGTACGATCCATTCTAATTCATTCCTACGATCCATTCTAATTCATTCGCACGAATGTATCCATTCTAATTCATTTGCACGATCCATTCTAATTCATTCCTATGATCCATTCTAGTTCATTCGTATGATCCATTCTAATTCATTCGCTCGAATGTATCCATTCTAATTCATTCGTACGATTTATTCTAATTCATTCGCACGATCCATTCTAATTCATTCGTACGATCCATTCTTATTCATTCATACGATCCATTCTAATTCATTTGTACGAATGAATTAGAATGGATCGTACGAATGGATTAGAATGGAGCGTACGAATGAATTAGAATGAATCGTACGAACGAATTAAAATGGATCGTATGAACTAATTAGAATGGATCGTACGAATGAATTAGAATGGATACATTCGAGCGAATAAATTAGAATGGATCGTACGAATGAATTAGAATGGATCATAGGAATGAATTAGAATGGATCGTGCAAATGAATTAGAATGGATACATTCGAGCGAATGAATTAGAATGGATCGTAGGAATGAATTAGAATGGATCGTACGAATGAATTAGAATGGTTACATTCGTGCGAATGAACTAGAATGGACCGTACGAATGGATTAGAATGGATCGTACGAATGGATTAGAATGGATCGTACAAATGAATTAGAAAGGTTATATTTGTGAGAATGAATTAGAATGGATCGTACGAATGAATTAGAATGGATCGTATGAATGGATTAGAATGGATCATACGAATGGATTAGAATGGATCGTACGAATGAATTAGAATGGATCGTGCAAATGAATTAGAATGGATTGTACGAATAAATTAGAATGGATACATTTGTGCGAATGAATTAGAATGGATCGTGCGAATGAATTAGAATGGATCATACAAATGAATTAGAATGGATACATTCGTGCGAATGAACTAGAATGGATCATACGAATGAATTAGAATGGATCGTACGAATGAATTAGATCGTACGAACGAATTAGAATGGATCGTATGAATGAATTAGAATGGATATATTCGAGCGAATGGATTAGAATGGATCGTACGAATGAATTAGAATGGATCATAGGAATGAATTAGAATGGATCGTGCAAATGAATTAGAATGGATACATTCGTGCGAAGGAATTAGAATGGATCATAGGAATGAATTAGAATAGATCATACGAATGAATTAGAATGGTTACATTCGTGTGAATGAATTAGAATGGATCGTACGAATGGTTTAGAATGGATCGTACGAATGGATTAGAATGGATCGTACGAATGAATTAGAATGGATCGTACAAATGAATTAGAAAGGTTACATTTGTGAGAATGAATTAGAATAGATCGTACGAATGAATTAGAATGGATCATACGAATGAATTAGAATGGATCGTACGAATGAATTAGAATGGATCGTGTGAATGAATTAGAATCGATCGTATGAATGAATTAGAATGGATCGTACGGATCGTACGAATGAATTAGAATGGATCAAGCGAATGAATTTGAATGGATCTTATGAATGAATAAGAATGGATCGTACATATGAATTTGAATGAATCGTACGAATGTATCCATTCTAATTCATTCGTACGATCCATTCTAATTCGTTCATATGATCCCTTCTAATTCGTTCGTACGATCCATTCTAATTCGTTCGTACGATCCATTCTAATTCATTCGTATGATCCATTCTAATTCATTCGTACGATCCATTCTAATTCATTCTCACGAATGTAACCTTTCTAATTCATTTGTATGATCCATTCTAATCCATTCGTACGATCCATTCTAATCCATTCGTACGATCCATTCTAATCCGTTCGTACGATCCATTCTAATCCATTCGTATGATCCATTCTAATTCATACGTACGATCCATTCTAATTCATTCTCACAAATGTAACCTTTTTAATTCATTTGTGCAATCCATTCTAATTCAATCGTACGATCCATTCTAATTCATTTGCACGATCCATTCGAATTCATTCCTATGATCCATTCTAATTCATTCGTACGATCCATTTTAATTCATTCGTACGATCCATTCTAATTCATTCGCACAAATGTATCCATTCTAATTCATTCGTTCGATCCATTCTAATTCATTCGCATAAATATATCCATTCTAATTCATTCGTACGATCCATTCTAATTCATTCGCATGATCCATTCTAATTCATTCGCACAAATGTATCCATTCTAATTCATTCGTACGATCCATTCTAATTCATTCGTATGATCCATTCTAATCCATTCATACGATCCATTCTAATTCATTCGTACGATCCATTCTAATTCATTCTCACAAATGTAACCTTTCTAATTCATTTGTACGATCCATTCTAATTCATTCGTACGATCCATTCTAATCCATTCGTACGATCCATTCTAATCCATTCGTACGATCCATTCTAATTCATTCGGACGAATGTAACCATTCTAATTCATTCGTACGATCCATTCTAATTCATTCCTACGATCAATTCTTATTCATTCGCACGAATGTATCCATTCTAATTCATTTGCACGATCCATTCTAATTCATTCCAATGATCCATTCTAATTCATTCGTACAATCCATTCTAATTCATTCGCACGAATGTATCCATTCTAATTCATTTGTACGATCCATTCTAATTCATTCGTACGATCCATTCTAATCCATTCGTACGATCCATTCTAATCCATTCGTACGATCCATTCTAATCCATTCGCACGATCCAATCTAATGCATTCGTACGATCCATTCTAATTCATTCTCACAAATGTAACATTTCTAATTCATTTGTACGATCCATTTAATTCATTCGTACAATCCATTCTAATCCATTCGTACGATCCATTCTAATTCATTCACACGAATGTAACCATTCTAATTCATTCGTACGATCCATTCTAATTCATTCATACAATCCATTCTAATTCATTCGCACGAATGTATCCATTCTAATTAATTCGTACGATCCAATCTAATTCAAACGTACGATCCATTCTAATTCATCGAATAAATGTATCTATTCTAATTCGTTCGTACAATGCGTTCTAATCCATTCGTACGAATGAACTAGAATGGATCGTGCGAATGAATTAGAATCGATCGTATGAATGAATTAGAATGGATCGTACGAATGAATTATATCGTACGAATGAATTAGAATGGATCGTACGAATGAATTAAAATGGATCATACGAATGAATTAGAATGGATACATTCATACGAATGAATTAGAATGGATCGTATGAATGGATTAGAATGGATCGTACGAATGGATTAGAATGTATCGTACGAATGAATTAGAATGGATCATACAAATGAATTAGAAAGGTTACATTCGTGAGAATAAATTAGAATGGATCGTACGAATGAATTAGAATGGATCATGCGAATTAATTTGAATGGATTGTACGAATGAATTAGAATGGATCGAATGAATAAATTAGAATGGATCAGACGAATGAATTAGAATAGATCGTAGGAATGAATAAGAATGGATCATACGAATGAATTAGAATAGATCGTGGAATGAATTAGAATGGATCGTACGAACGAATTAGAATGGATCGTACGAACGAATTAGAATGGATCGTACGAACGAATTAGAATGGATTGTACGAATGAATTAGAATGGATACATTCGTGCGAATGAATTAGAATAGATCGTACGAATGAATTGTAATGGATTGTACGAATGGATTAGAACGCATTGTACGAATGAATTAGATTGCATCGTACGATCCATTCTAATTCATTAATACGATCCATTCTAATTCATTCGCACAAATATATCCATTCTAATTCATTCGCTCGAATGTATCCATTTTAATTCATTCGTACGATCCATTCTAAATCATTCGTACGATCTAATTCACTCGTACGATCTATTCTAATTCATTCGTACGATCGATTCTAATTCATTCGCACGATCCATTCTAATTCATTCATACGATCCATTCTAATTCATTCGTATGATCCATTCTAATTTATTCGTTCAAATATATCCATTCTAATTCATTCGTACGATCCATTCTAATTCATTCGTACAAATGTATCTATTCTAATTCATTCGTACAATGCGTTCTAATCCATTCGTATGATCCATTCTAATCCATTCGTACGATCCATTCCAATTCATTCGTATGATCCATTCTAATTCATTTGCATGAATGTATCCAATCTAATTCATTCGCACGATCTGTTCTAATTTATTCGTACGATCCATTCTAATTCATTCGTACGATCCATTCTAATTCATTCTCACAAATGTAACCTTTCTAATTCATTTGTACGATCCATTCTAATTCATTCGTACGATCCATTCTAATCCATTCGTACGATCCATTCTAATCCATTCGTACGATCCATTCTAATTCATTCGCACGAATGTATCCATTCTAATTCATTCGCACGATCCATTCTAATTCATTCGTACAATCCATTCGTAAATCGTACGATCCATTCTAATTCATTTGTACGATTCGTTCTAATTCATTCGTACGATCCATTCAAATTTATTCCTACGATCCATTCTAATTTATTCGTACGATCCATTCTAATTTATTCATACGATCCATTCTAATTCGTACGATCCATTCTAATCAATTCGTACGATCCATTCTAATTCATTCGTACGAATCCATTCTAATTCATTCGTATGATCCATTCTAATTCATTCGCACGCTCCATTCCAATTCATTCGTACGCTCCATTCTAATTCATTCGCATGATCCATTCTAATTCGTCCGATCCATTCTAATTCATTCGTACGATCCTTTCTAATCCATTTGCACGATCCATTCTAATTCTTTCATAAGATCCATTCTAATTCATTCGCACGAATGTATCCATTTTAGTTCATTCGTACGATCCATTCTAATTCATTCCTATGATCCATTCTAATTCATTCGCACGATCCATTCTAATTCATTCGTACGATCCATTCTAATTCATTTGCACGAATGTAACCATTCTAATTCATTCGTACGATCCATTCTAATTCATTCCTATGATCCATTCTAATTCATTCGCACGAATGTATCCATTCTAATTTATTTGCATGATCCATTCTAATTCATTCCTATGATACATTCTAATTCATTCATACGATCCATTCTAATTCATTCGCTCGAATGTATCCATTCTAATTCATTCGTACGATTCATTCTAATTCATTCGCACGATCCATTCTAATTCATTCGTACGATCCATTCTTATTCATTCATACGATCCATTCTAATTCATTTGTATGAATGAATTAGAATGGATCGTACGAATGGATTAGAATGGATCGTACGAATGAATTAGAGTGGATTGTACGAAGGAATTAGAATGGATCATATGAACGAATTAGAATGGATCGTACGAATGAATTAGAGTGGATACATTCGAGCGAATGAATTAGAATGGATCGTACGAATGAATTAGAATGGATCATAGGAATGAATTAGAATGGATCGTGCAAATTAATTAGAATGGATTCATTCGTACGAATGAATTAGAATGGATCATAGTAATGAATTAGAATGGATCGTACGAATGAATTAGAATGGTTACATTCGTGTGAATGAATTAGAATGGATCGTACGAATGGATTAGAATGGATCATACGAATGGATTAGAATGGATCGTACAAATGAATTAGAATGGATCGTACAAATGAATTAGAAAGGTTACATTTGTGAGAATGAATTAGAATGGATCGTACGAATGGATTAGAATGGATCGTACGAATGCATTAGAATGGATCGTACGAATGAATTAGAATGGATCATACAAATAAATTAGAAAGGTTACATTCGTGAGAATGAATTAGAATGGATCATACGAATGAATTAGAATGGATCATACGAATGAATTGGAATGGATCGTACGAATGAATTAGAATGGATCGAACGAATGAATTAGAATGGATACATTCGAGCGAATGAATTAGAATAGATCGCAGGAATGAATTAGAATGGATCATACGAATGAATTAGAATGGATCGTGCGAATGAATTAGAATGGATTGTATGAATGAATTAGAATGGATACATTCGTGCGAATGAATTAGAATGGATCGGACGAATGAATTAGAATGGATCATACGATTCATTCTAATTCATTCGTACGATCCATTCTAATGCATTCGTACGATTCATTCTAATTCATTCGCACGATCCATTCTAATTCATTCGTATGATCCATTCTAATTAATTTGCAGGAATATATGATCCATTCTAATTTATTCGCAAGAATATAACCATTCTAATTCATTCGTACAATCCATTCTAATTTATTCGTACAAATGTATCCATTCTAATTCATTTGTACGATCCATTCTAATTCATTCGTACGATTCATTCTAATTCATGAGAATGAATTAGAATGGATCATAGGAATGAATTAGAATGGATACATTCGTGCGAATGAATTAGAATGGATTGTAGGAATGAATTAGAATGGATCGTACGAATGAATTAGAACGGATCGTACGAATGGATTAGAATGGATCGTACGAATGGATTGGAATGGATCGTACGAATTAGAATTTATCGTATGAATAAATTAAAATGGATACATTCATACGACTTAATTAGAATGGATCATGCGAATTAATTAGAATGGATCGTATGAATGAATTTGAATGGATACATTTGTGCGAATGAATCTGAATCGATTATATGAATGAATTACAATGGATCGTACGAATGGATTAGAATGGATCGTACGAATGATTAGAATGGATCATACAAATGAATTAGAAAGGTTACATTCGTGAGAATGAATTAGAATGGATCGTACGAATGAATTAGAATGGATCGTGCGAATGAATTAGAGTGAATCATACGAATGCAATAGAATGGATCGTACGAATGAATTAGAATGAATTAGAATGGATACATTTGTGCGAATGAATTAGAATGGATCGTACGAATGAATTAGAATGGATTGTACGAATGAATTAGAATGGATCGTACGAATGAATTAGAATGGTTACATTCATGCGAATGAATTAGAATGGATCGTACGAATGAATTAGAATGGATCGTGCGAATGAATTAGAATTGATCATACGAATGAATTAGAATGGATCGTACGAATGGATTAGAACGCATTGTATGAATGAATTAGAATAGATACATTTGTACGAATGAATTAGATTGCATCGTACGAATGAATTTGAATGGATTGTACGAATGAATTAGAATGGATCGTACGAATGAATCGTGCGAATGAATAAGAATGGATCGTACGAATGAATTAGAATGGATCCACCGAATGAGTTAGAATGGATCATGCGAATTAATTAGAATGGATCGTATGAATAAATTAGAATAGATACATTCGTGCGAATGAATTAGAATGGATCGGACGAATCAATTTGAATTGATCGTGCGAATGAATTAGAATGGATCATACGATTGAATTTGAATGGATCGTACGAATAAATTAGAATGGATACATTTGTGCGATGAATTAGAATGGAGCATACGAATGAATTACAATGGAGCGTACGAATGAACTTGAATGGATACATTCGTGCGAATGAATTAGAATGGATCATATGAAAGAATTAGAATGGATCGTGTGAATGAATTAGAAAGGATCGTACGAATGAATTAGAATGGATATATTCGTGCGAATGTATTAGAATGGATCGTACGAATGAATAAGTCTGGATCGTACGAATAAATTAGAATGGATACATTCATGCAAATGAATTAGAATGGATCGTGCGAAGGAATTAGAATCGATCGTACGAATGAATTAGAATGGATCGTACGAATGCATTAGTTCGTACGAATGAATTAGAATGGATCGTGCGAATGAATTAGAATTGATCATATGAATGAATTAGAATGGATCGTGCGAATGAATTAGAATGGATCGTACGAATGTATTAGAATGGATACATTCGTGCGAATGAATTAGAATGGATCATACAAATGAATTAGAATGGATAGATTTGTGCGAATGAATTTTAATGGATTGCACAATTTGAATTCGAATGGATCGTACAAATGGATTAGAATGGATCGTACGAATGAATTTGAATGGATCATACAAATGAATTAGAAAGGTTACATTCGTGAGAATGAATTAGAATGGATCGTGCGAATGAATTAGAATTGATCATACGAATAGATTAGAATGGATCGTATGAATGAATTAGAATAGATTGTGCAAATGAATTAGAATGGATCGTACGAACGAATTAGAATGGATCGCACGAACGAATTAGAATGGATAGTATGAACGAATAAGAATGGATCGTACGAATGAATTAGAATGGATACATTGGAGCGAATGAATTAGAATGGATCGTAAGAATGAATTAGAATGGATCATAGGAATGAATTAGAATGGATTGTGCAAATGAATTAGAATGGATCGCTCGAATGTATCGTACGAATGAATTAGAATGGATCGTACGAATGGATTAGAATGGATCGTACGAATGAATTAGAATGGATCATACAAATGAATTAGAAAGGTTACATTTGTAAGAATGAATTAGAATGGATCGTACGAATGAATTAGAATGGATCGTACGAATGGATTAGAATGGATCATACGAATGGATTAGAATGGATCATGCAAATGGATTAGAATGGATCGTACGAATGAATTAGAATGGATCATACAAATGAATTAGAAAGGTTACATTCGTGAGAATGAATTAGAATGGATCGTACGAATGAGTTAGAATAGATCATACGAATGAATCAGAATGGATCGTACAAATGAATTAGAATGGATCAAACGAATGAATTTGAATGGATACATTCGAGCGAATGAATTAGAATAGATCGTAATAATGAATTAGAATGGATCATACGAATGAATTAGAATGGATCTTGCGAATGAATTAGAATGGATTGTACGAATGAATTAGAATAGATACATTCGTGCGAATGAATTAGAATGGATCAGACGAATGAATTAGAATAGATTGTACGAATGAATTAGAATGGATCGTGCGAATGAATTAGAAAGAATCGTATGAATGCATTAGAATGGATACATTCGTGCGAATGATTTAGAATGGATCGTACGAATGAATTAGAATGGATCGTGCGAATGAATTAGAATGGATCGTACGAATGAATTAGAATGGATCGTGCGAATGAATTAGAATGGATCGTGCAAATGAATTTGAATGGATCGTACAAATGAATTAGAATGAATCGTACGATCCATTCTAATTCATTCTCACAAATGTAACCTTTCTAATTCATTTGTACGATCCATTCTAATTCATTTGTACAATCCATTCTAATTCATTCCTATGATCCACTCTAATCCATTCGTACGATCCATTCTAATTCATTCGCACGAATGTATCCATTTTAATTCATTCGTACGATCCATTCTAATTTATTCGTACGATCCATTTTAATCCATTCGTACGATCTATTCTAATCCTTTCGTACGATCCATTCTAATCCATTCGTAAGTTCCGTTCTAATTCATTCGTACGATCCATTATAGTTAATTCCTACGATCTATTCTAATTCATTCGCTCGAATGTATCCATTCTAATTCATTCGTTCGATCCATTCTAATTCATTCGTAAGATCCATTCTAATTCATTCGTACGATCCTTTCTAATTCAGTCGTTAGATCCATTCTAATTCATTTGTACGATCCATTCTAATCCATTCGTATGATCCATTCTAATCCATTCTTACGATCCATTCTAATCCATTCGTATGATCCATTCTAATTCATTCATACGATCCATTCTAATTCATTCGTATGATCCATTCTAATTCATTCGCATGATCCATTCTAATTCATTCGTACGATCCATTCTAATTCATTCTCACGAATGTAACCTTTCTAATTCATTTGTTTGATCCATTCAAATTCATTCGCATGATCTATTCTAATTCATTCGCACGATCCATTCTAATTCATTCGTCTGATCCATTCTAATTCATTCGCACGAATGTATCCATTCTAATTCATTCGTACGATCCATTCAAATTCATTTGCACGATCCATTCTAATTCATTCGTATGATTCATTCTAATTCATTCGCACGATCCATTCTAATTCATTCGTACGATTCATTCTAATTCATTCGTATGATCCATTCTAATTCATTCGCACGATCTATTCTATTTCATTTGCATGAATGTATCCATTCTAATTCATTCGTACGATCCATTCCAATTCATTCGTATGATCCATTCTAATTCATTCATGCAATCCATTCTAATTCATTCATACGATCCATTCTAACTCATTCATACGATCCATTCTAATTCATTCGCATGAATGTATGTATCCATTCTGGTTCATTCGCACGAATGTATCCATTCTAATTCATTCAAACGATCTATTCTAATTCAATCGCAAGATCCATTCTAATTCATTCGTACGATCGATTCTAATTCATTCGTACGATCCATTCTAATTCATTCGTACGATCCATTCTAATTAATTCGCACAAATGTATCCATTCTAATTCATTCGTACGATCCATTCAAATTCAATCGTATGATCCATTCTAATTCATTCGCACAAATGTATCCATTTTAATTCATTCGTACGATCCATTCTAATTCATTCGCACGATCCATTCTAATTCGTTGGTACGATCCATTCTAATTCATTCGTACGATCCATTCGTATTCATTTGCACGATCCATTCTAATTCTTTCGCACAAATGTATCCATTCTAATTCATTCGTACAATCCATTCTAATTCATTCGCATGACCCATTCTAATTCATTCGTACAATCCATTCTAATTCATTTGTACGATCCATTCTAATTCATTCGCACGAATGTATCCATTCTAATTTATTCGTATGATCCATTCTAATTCATTCTCACGAATGTATCATACGAATGAATTAGAACGGATCATACGAACGAATTAGAATGGATCGTACGAATGGATTAGAATTAGATCATACGAACGGATTAGAATGGATCGTACGAATGAATTTGAATGGATCGTACGAATGAATTAGAATGGATCGTACAAATGAATTAGAACGGATCGTACGAATGAATTAGAATGGATACATTCGTATGAATGAATTAGAATGGATCATACGAATAAATTAGAATAGATCGTAGTAATGAATTAGAATGAATCATACGAATGAATTAGAATAGATCATATGAATGAATTAGAATGGATCGTACGTTTGAATTTATTTGTATTGTGCGAATGAATTAGAATAGATCGTATGAATGAATTAGAATGGAACGTACGAATGAATTAGAATGGATCATGCGAATGAATTTGAATGGATCGTGCGAATGAATTAGAATGGATAATATGAATGAATTAGAATGGATCGTACGAATGAATTAGAATGGATCGTATGAATGAATTAGAATGAATCGTACGAATGCATTAGAATGGATCGTGTGAATGAATTAGAATGGATATATTCGTACAAATGAATTAGAATGGTTCGTGCGAATGAATTAGAATAGATCGTACGAATGAATTAGAATGGATCGTACGAATGAATTAGAATGGATCGTGCGAATGAATTTGAATGGATCGTGCGAATGAATTAGAATGGATCATACGAATGAATTAGAATAGATCATGCGAATGAATTAGAATGGATCGTACGAATGGATTAGAATGGATCGTATGAATGGATTAGAATGGATCGTACGAATAAATTAGAATGGATACATTCGTGCGAATGAATTAGAATGGATCGTACGAATGAATTAGAATGGATCGTGCGAATGAATTAGAATGAATCATACGAATGAATAAGAATGGATCGTACGAATGGATTAGAATGGATCGTACGAATTAATTAAAATGGATCATACAAATGAATTAGAAAGGTTACATTCGTCAGAATGAATTAGAATGGATTGTGCGAATGAATTAGAATTGTCGTACGATCCATTCTAATTCATTCGCTCGAATGTATCCATTCTAATTCATTCGTACGATCCATTCTAATTCGTTCGTACGATCTATTCTAATTCGTTCGTACAATTCATTCTAATTCATTCGAACGATCCATTCTAATGCATTCGTACGATTCATTCTAATTCATTCGTACGATCCATTCTAATCCATTCGTACGATCCATTCTAATTCATTCGTATGATCCATTCTAACTCATTCGGTGGATCCATTCTAATGCATTCGTACGATTTATTCTAATTCATTCGCACGATCCATTCTAATTCATTTGCACGATCCGTTCTAATTCATTCCTATGATCCTTTCTAATTCGTTCGTACGATCCATTCTAATTCATTCGTATGATCCATTTTGATTCATTCATACGATCCATTCTAATCCATTCGTACAATCCATTCTAACTCATTCGGTGGATCCATTCTAATTCATTCGTACGATCCATTCTAATTCATTCATACGATCCATTCTAATCCATTCGTACGATCCATTCTAACTCATTCGGTGGATCCAATATAATTCATTCCTATGATCCATTCTAATTCATTCGTACGATCCATTCTAATTCATTCGCTTGAATATATCCATTCTAATTCATTCGTACGATCCATTCTAATTCAGTCATATGAATGTATCATACGAATGAATTAGAATGGATCATGCGAATGAATTAAAATGGATCGTACAAATGAATTAGAATGGATCATACGAATGGATTAGAATGGATCGTACGAATGGATTAGAATGGATCATACGAATGGATTAGAATGGATCGTATGAATAAATTAGAATAGATTGTACGAATGAATTAGAATGGATACATTCTTGCGAATAAATTAGAATGGATCGTATATTCGTGCAAATAAATTAGAATAGATCATATGAATGAATAAGAATGGATCATACGAATGAATTAGAATGGATCGTGCGAATGAATTAGAATGAATCGTACAAAAGCATTAGAATGGATACATTCGTGCGAATGAATTAGAATGGATCGTACGAATGAATTAGAATGGATCGTACGAACGAATTAGAATGGATCATACGAATGAATTAGAACGGATACATTCGAGCGAATGAATTAGAATGGATCATACGAATGAATTAGAATAGATCATAGGAATGAATTAGAATGGATCGTGCAAATAAATTAGAATGGATACATTCGTGCGAATGAATTAGAATGGATTGTAGGAATGAATTAGAATGGATCGTACGAATGAATTAGAATGGTTACATTCGTGCGAATGAATTAAATGGATCGTACGAATGGATTAGAATGGATCGTACGAATGAATTAGAATGGTTCATACAAATGAATCAGAAAGGTTACATTCGTGAGAATGAATTAGAATGGATCGTACGAATGAATTAGAATAGATCGTACGAATGAATTAGAATGGATACATTCGAGCGAATTAATTAGAATGGATCGTACGAATAAATTAGAATGGATCATAGGAATGAATTAGAATGGATTGTGGAAATGAATTAGAATGGATACATTCGTGCGAATGTATTAGAATGGATCGTAGGAATGAATTAGAATGGATCGTACGAATGAATTAGAATGGTTACATTCGTGCGAATGAATTAGAATGTATCGTATGAATGAATTAGAATGGATCGTACGAATGAATTAGAATGGATCGTGCGAATAAATTAGAATGGATTGTACGAATGAATTAGAATGGATACATTCGTGCGAATGAATTAGAATGGATCGGACGAATGAATTAGAATGGATCGTACGAATGACTTAGAATGGATCGTGCGAATGAATTAGAATGAATCGTACGAATGCTTTAGAATGGATACATTCGTGCGAATGAATTAGATGGGTCGTACGAATGAATTAGAATGGATCATGCGAATGAATTCGAATGGATCATACGAATGAATTAGAATGGATCGTGTGAATGAATTAGAATGGATCGTATGCATGAATTAGAATGGATACATACAAATGAATTAGAAAGGTTACATTCGTGAGAATGAATTAGAATGGATCGTACGAATGAATTAGAATGTATACATTCGAGCGAATGAATTAGAATGGATCGTACGAATAAATTAGAATGGATCATACGAGTGAATTAGAATGGATCATACGAATGAATTAGAATGGATCGTACGAATGGATTTGAATGGATCGTACGAATGAATTAGAATGGATCGAACGAATGAATTAGAATGGATCGTACGAATGAATTAGAATGGATCGTAGGAACGAATTAGAATGGATCGTATGAACGAATTAGAATGGATCGTACGAATGAATTAGAATGGATACATTCGAGCGAATGAATTAGAATGGATCGTACGAATAAATTAGAATGGATCATAGGAATGAATTAGAATGGATCATGCTAATGAATTAGAATGTATACATTCGTGCGAATGAATTAGAATAGATCGTAGGAATGAATTAGAATGAATCGTACGAATGAATTAGAATGGTTACATTCGTGCGAATGAATTAGAATAGATCGTACGAATGGATTAGAATGGAGCGTACGAATGGATTAGAATGGATCGTACGAATGAATTATAATGGACCGTACAAATGAATTAGAAAGGTTTCATTTGTGAGAATGAATTAGAATGGATCGTACGAATGAATTAGAATGGATCATACGAATGGATTAGAATGGATCGTACCATTGGATTAGAATGGATCGTACGAATGAATTACAATGGATCAGACAAATGAATTAGAAAGGTTACATTCGTGAGAATGAATTAGAATGGATCGTACGAATAAAATTAGAATGGATCATGCGAATGAATTTGAATGGATCGTATGAATGAATTAGAATGGGTTAAACGAATAAATTAGAATGGATAGATTCGAGCGAATGAATTAGAATAGATCGTAGGAATGAATTAAAATGGATCATACGAATGAATTAGAATGGATCGTGCGAATGAATTATAATGGATTGTACGAATTAATTAGAATGGATACATTCGTGCGAATGAATTAGAATGGATCGGACGAATGAATTAGAATGGATCGTACGATTCATTCTAATTCATTCGTACGATCCATTCTAATGCATTCATATGATTCATTCTAATTCATTCGCACGATCTATTCTAATTCATTCGTATGATCCATTCTAATTTATTTGCATGAATATACGATCCATTCTGATTTATTCACAAGAATGTATCCATTCTAATTCATTCGTACAATCCATTCTAATTTATTCGTACAAATGTATCCATTCTAATTTATTCATACGATCCAATCTAATTCATTCGCACGATCCATTCTAATTCATTCGTATGATCCATTCTAATTCATTCGCACGAATGTATCCATTCTAATTCATTCGTACGATCTATTCAAATTCATTCGCACGATCCATTCTAAACCATTCGTATGATTCATTCTAATTTATTCGTACGATCCGTTCTAATTCATTCGCACGAATGTAACCATTCTAATTAATTCGTACGATCCATTCTAATTCATTCCTACGATCCATTCTAATTCATTCGCACGAATGTAACCATTCTAATTCATTCGTACGATCCATTCTAATTCATTCCTACGATCCATTCTAATTCATTCGCACGAATGTATCCATTCTAATTCATTTGCACGATCCATTCTAATTGATTCCATGTTCCATTCTAATTCATTCGTATAATCCATTCTAATTCATTCGCACGAATATATCCATTCTAATTCATTCGCACAAATGTATCCATTCTTATTCATTCGTACGATCCATTCTTATTCACTCATACGATCCATTCTAATTCATTTGCACGATCCATTCTAATTCATTCTTATGATCCATTCTAATTTATTCGTACGATCCATTCTAATTCATTCGCTCGAATATATCCATTCTAATTCATTCGTACGATTCTTTCTAATTCATTCGTACAATCTGTTGGGGGTAGCTGAAATCCATCCAGGAGTTGGTGCCCTCATCCGAATAAGCTCGCCTCCTAGCTCGCCAACAGCCCGCCCCTAGCTCCCCGCGCTCGACACCAGTTCCCCCTTACCTACGGATCTCATAGACCCCAGGATTCCAAAGGATGGGGAACTCGCCCAGGAGCTCGCCCCCCCTGCCCCCCGTGCTCACCAAGTCATCTTGACAGGGAGCGAGATCCACATTGGGCTGAAGGGGCCTTAGGCAAAGAGCTCACTCAGGAGCTCGTCCAAGCTCGCCCAAGCTCGCTCAAGAGCTCGCCTAAACTCGCTCAAGAGCTCGCCTAAGCTCCCTCAAGAGCTCGCTCAGGAGCTCGCCTAAACTCGCCCAGGAGTTCGCCCCCCCTGCTCGCCGAATCACCTTGACAGGGAGCAAGATCCACATTGGGCTGAAAGGGCCTTAGGCTAAGAGCTCGCTAAGGAGCTCGCCCAAGCTCACTCAGGAGCTCACCCTAGCCCGCTCCAGAGCTCACCCAAGCTCGCCAAGACTCCCCTGTTTATCAAAGAGGTCGCTCCTGTGAGGTCCGACTCTTGATAGATGTGGAAGAGAAGGCGGAGCAACGGAGGGCGAACTCGCCCTGGTTTTCCACCTGAGGTCGCCCACAATAGAGCAGCATGAAGGGTTGCCAGGTGTTGAAACCCCACTGAAGCTACGTGGATGATTGTAGTCCACGGAAGCCCGCCAGAGTCAGTTTTGAGACCTCCCAGACTTGAATATTCTAGAAGAGCCACCTGGCAGCAACAAGAAAGATGCTCTCCCCCACTCAAATCGCCTGGCAGGCTCGACGACAAAGAATGTCAGAAGCGCGAGCACCAAGGACCATCAGAGACCCACGCGAGCCAGAACGTGGGGGTCTAGAAGGTGCTGGAAAGAATCTCCACATGTCAGGCAACGGTAGGTCGCCAATGTCTATAAATGCCCACCCCCAGGCTCCAGAGTACAGGTTTGAAATCCTCATCCCTACCACTTTCGTCAACTATAGCTCGCCGTTGAGCACCCGAGACTGATTTGAGCGTCGGAGGGTCTGCGCTCCTAAGGGAGCCAGCCGTTCTTACGCTTTTTCCTTGTCTTGCAGGTACGCCGCACGGGCCAGCGAAAAATTCCCCCAAACACAATCCATTCAGATTCATTCGCACAAATGTATCTATTCAAATTCATTCGTACGATCCATTCTAATTAACTCGCACGATCCATTCTAATTCAGTCGTATGAATGTATCCATTTTAATTCATTCGTACGATCCATTCTAATTCGTACGATCCATTCTCATCCATTCGTACGATCCGTTCTAATCCATTCGTACGATCCATTCTAATTCATTCGTACGAATGTAACCAATCTAATTCATTCGTACGATCCATTCTAATTCATTCCTATGATCCATTCTAATTTATTCGCACGAATGTATCCATTCTAATTCATTTGCATGATCCATTCTAATTCATTCCTATGATCCATTCTAATTCATTTGTACGATCCATTCTAACTCATTCGCTCGAATGTATCCATTCTAATTCATTTGTACGATCAATTCTAATTCATTCATACGATCCATTCTAATCCATTCGTATGATCCATTGTAATTCATTTGTACAATGCGTTCTAATCCATTCGTACGATCCATTCTAATTCATTCGTGCGATCCATTCTAATTCATTTGTACGATCCATTCTAATTCATTCGTACGATCCATTCTAATTCAATCGTACGATCCATTCTAATCCATTCTAATTCATTCGCTCGAATGTATCCATTCTAATTCATTCATACGATCCATTCTTATTCATTCATACGATCCATTCTAATTCATTCGCACGATCCATTCTAATTCATTCGCACAATCCGTTCTAATTCATTCGCACAATCCATTCTAATTCATTCGCATGAATGTATCCATTCTAATTCATTCGTACGATCCTTTCTAATTAATTCGTACGATCCATTCTAATTCATTCGCATGATCCATTCGTAAGATCCATTCTAATCCATTCGTACGATCCATTCTAATTCACTCATACGATCCATTCTAATTCGTTCGTACGATCCACTCTAATTAGTTCGTACGATCCATTCTAATTCATTCGCACGATCCATTCTAATTCATTTGTACGATCCATTCTAATTCATTCCTATGATCCATTCTAATTCATTCGTACGATCCATTCTAATTCATTCGTACGATCCATTCTAATTCAGTCGTATGAATGTATCCATTTTAATTCATTCGTACGATCCATTCTAATTCATTCGCACGAATGTAACCATTCTAATTCATTTGTACGATCCATTCTAATTCATTCGTACGATCCATTCTAATCCATTCGTACAATCTATTCTAATTCATTCGAATGATCCATTCAAATTCTCTCGCATGATCCATTATAATTCATTCGCACAAATGTATCCATTCTAATTCATTCGTACGATCCATTCTAATTTATTCAAACGATCCATTCTAATTCATTCGTACGATCCATTCTAATTCATTCTCACGAATGTAACCTTTCTAATTCATTTGTATGATCCATTCTAATCCATTCGTACGATCCATTCTAATCCATTCGTACGATCCATTCTAATTCATTCGTACGATCCATTCTAATTCATTCTCACAAATATAACCTTTCTAATTCATTTGTACGATCCATTCTAATTCATTCGTACGATCCATTCTAATCCATTCGTACGATCCATTCTAATCCATTCGTACGATCCATTCTAATTCATTCGCACGAATGTAACCATTCTAATTCATTCGTACGATCCATTCCAATTCATTCCTACGATCCATTCTAATTCATTCGCATAATCCATTCTAATTCATTCGTACGATCCATTCTAATTCATTCGCACGATCCATTGGAATTCATTCGTACGATCCATTCTAATTCATTCGCACGAATGTATCCATTCTAATGCATTCGTACGATCCATTCCAATTCATTCGTATGATCCATTCTAATCCATTCGTATGATCCATTCTAATTCATTCGTACGATCCATTCTAATTCATTCTCACAAATGTAACCTTTTTAATTCATTTGTACGATCCATTCTAATTCATTCGTACGATCCATTCTAATTCATTTGCACGAATGTATCCATTCTAATTAATTCATACGATCCATTCAAATTCATTCGCACGATCCATTCTAAATCATTCGTATAATTCATTCTAATTCATTCGTATGATCCATTCTAATTCATTCGCACGAATGTAACCATTCTAATTCATTCGTACGATCCATTCTAATTCATTCCTACGATCCATTCTAATTCATTCGCACGAATGTAACCATTCTAATTCATTCCTACGATCCATTCTAATTCATTCACACAATCCATTCTAATTCATTCGTACGATCCATTCTAATTCATTCGCACGATCCATTAGAATTCATTCGTACGATCCATTCTAATTCATTCGCACGAATGTATCCATTCTAATGCATTCGTACGATCCATTCTAATTCATTCGTACGATCCATTCTAATCCATTCGTACGATCCATTCTAATTCATTCGTACGATCCATTCTAATTCATTCTCACAAATGTAACCTTTTTAATTCATTTCTACGATCCATTCTAATTCATTCGTACGATCCATTCTTATTCATTCGCACGAATGTATCCATTCTAATTCATTCGTACGATCCATTCAAATTCATTCGCACGATCCATTCTAAATCATTCGTATGATTCATTCTAATTTATTCGTACAATCCATTCTAATTCATTCGCACGAATGTAACCATTCTAATTCATTCGTACGATCCATTCTAATTCATTCCTACGATCCATTCTAATTCATTCGCACGAATGTAACCATTCTAATTCATTCGTACGATCCATTCTAATTCATTCCTACGATCCATTCTAATTCATTCACACGAATGTATCCATTCTAATTCATTTGCACGATCCATTCTAATTTATTCCTATGATCCATTCTAATTCATTCGTACGATCCATTCTAATTCATTCGCACGAATGTATCCATTCTAATTCATTCGCACAAATGTATCCATTCTAATTCATTCGTACGATCCATTCTTATACACTCATACGATCCATTCTAATTCATTTGCACAATCCATTCTAATTCATTCCTATGATCCATTCTAATTCATTCGTACGATCCATTCTAATTCATTCGCTCAAATGTATCCATTCTAATTCATTCGTACGATCCATTCTAATTCATTCGTACAATCCATTCAGATTCATTCACACAAATGTATCGATTCAAATTCATTCGTACGATCCATTCTAATTAATTCTCACGATCCATTCTAATTCAGTCATATGAATGTATCCATTTTAATTCATTCGTACGATCCATTCTAATTCATTCGCTCGAATGTATCCATTCTAATTCATTCGTACGATCCATTCTAATTCATTCGCACGATCCATTCTAATTCATTCGCATAATCCGTTCTAATTCATTCGCATAATCCATTCTAATTCATTCGCACGAATGTATCCATTCTAATTCATTCGTACGATCCATTCAAATTCATTCATACGATCCATTCTAATTCATTCGTTTGATCCATTCATACGATCCATTCTAATCCATTCGTACGATCCATTCTAATTCATTCATACGATCCATTCTAATTCATTCATACGATCCATTCTAATCCATTCGTACAATCCATTCTAATTCATTCGTACGATCCATTCTAATTAATTCGTACGATCCATTCTAATTCAGTCGTATGAATGTATCCATTTTAATTCATTCGTTCGATCCATTCTAATTCATTCGCACGAATGTAACCATTCCAATTCATTTGTACGATCTATTCTAATTCATTCGTACGATCCATTCTAATCCATTCGTACGATCCATTCTAATTCATACGAATGATCCATTCAAATTCTTTCGCACGATCCATTATAATTCATTCGCACAAATGTATCCATTCTAATTCATTCGTACGATCCATTCTAATTTATTCATACGATCCATTCTAATTCATTCGTACGATCCATTCTAATTCATTCTCACGAATGTAACCTTTCTAATTCATTTGTATGATCCATTCTAATCCATTCGTACGATCCATTCTAATCCATTCGTACGATCCATTCTAATCCATTCGTAGGATCCATTCTAATCCATTCGTACGATCCATTCTAATCCATTCGTATGATCCATTCTAATTCATTCTCACAAATATAACCTTTCTAATTCATTTGTACGATCCATTCTAATTCATTCGTACGATCCATTCTAATCTATTCGTACGATCCATTCTCATCCATTCGTACGATCCATTCTAATTCATTCGCACGAATGTAACCATTCTAAATCATTCGTATGATCCATTCTAATTCATTCCTACGATCCATTCTAATTCATTCGCACAATCCATTCTAATTCATTCATACGATCCATTCTAATTTATTCGCACGATCCATTAGAATTCATTCGTACGATCCATTCTAATTCATTCGCACGAATGTATACATTCTAATGCATTCGTACGATCTATTCTAATTCATTCGTACGATCCATTCTAATCCATTCGTACGATTCATTCTAATTCATTTGCACGATCCATTCTAATTCATTCGTATGATCCATTCTAATTTTTTTGCACGAATATACGATCCATTCGAATTTATTCGCAAGAATGTATCCATTCTAATTCATTCGTACAATCCATTCTAATTTATTCGTACAAATGTATCCATTCTAATTTATTCATACGATCCATTCTAATTCATTCGCACGATCCATTCTAATTCATTCGTACGATCCATTCTAATTCATTCGCACGAATGTATCCATTCTAATTCATTCGTACGATCCATTCAAATTCATTCGCACGATCCATTCTAAATCATTCGTATGATTCATTCTAATTCATTCATACGATTCATTCTAATTCATTCGCACGAATGTAACCATTCTAATTCATTCGTACGATCCATTCTAATTCATTTCTACGATCCATTCTAATTCATTTGCACGAAAGTAACCATTCTAATTCATTCGTACGATCCATTCTAATTGATTCCTACGATCCATTCTAATTCATTCGCACGAATGTATCCATTCTAATTCATTTGCACGATTCATTCTAATTCATTCCTATGATCCATTCTAATTCATTCGTACGATCCATTCCAATTCATTCGCACGAATGTATCCATTCTAATTCATTCGCACAAATGTATCCATTCTAATTCATGCGTACGATCCATTCTTATTCACTCATACGATCCATTCTAATTCATTTGCACGATCCATTCTAATTCATTGCTATGATCCATTCTAATTTATTCGTACGATCCATTCTAATTCATTCGCTCGAATGTATCCATTCTAATTCATTTGTACGATCCATTCTAATTCATTCGTACAATCCATTCAGATTCATTCGCACAAATGTATCCATTCAAATTCATTCGTACGATCCATTCTAATTAATTCGCACGATACACTCTAATTCAGTCGTATGAATGTATCTATTTTAATTGATTCGTACGATCCATTCTCATCCATTCGTATGATCCATTCTAATCCATTCGTACGATCCATTCTAATTCATTCGTACGAATGTAACCATTCTAATTCATTTGTACGATCCATTCTAATTCATTTCTACGATCCATTCTAATTCATTCGCACGAATGTATCCATTCTAATTCATTTGCATGATCCATTCTAACTCATTCCTATAATCCATTCTAATTCATTCGTACGATCCATTCTAATTCATTCGCTCGAATGTATCCATTCTATTTCAATCGTATGATCTATTCTAATTCATTCGTATGATCCATTCTAATCCATTTGTACGATCCATTCTAATTCATTCGTACAATGCATTCTAATCCATTCATACGATCCATTCTAATTCATTCGTACGATCCATTCTAATTCATTTGTACGATCTATTCTAATTCATTCGTACAATCCATTCTAATTCAATCGTACGATCCATTCTAATCCATTCTAATTCATTCGCTTGAATGTATCCATTCTAATTCATTCGTACGATCCATTCTTATTCATTCATACGATCCATTCTAATTCATTCGCACGATCCATTCTAATTCATTCGCACAATCCGTTCTAATTCATTCGCACAATCCATTCTAATTCATTCGCATGAATGTATCCATTCTAATTCATTCGTACGATCCATTCTAATTCATTCGTACGATCCATTCTAATTCATTCGCATGATCCATTCGTATGATCCATTCTAATCTATTCGTACGATCCATTCTAATTCGTTCCTACGATTCATTCTCATTCGTTCGTACAATCCATTCTAATTCGTTCGTACGATCCATTCTAATTCATTTGCACGATCCATTCTAATTCATTTGTACGATCCATTCTAATTCATTCCTATGATCCATTCTAATTCATTCGTATGATCCATTCTAATTCATTCATACGATCCATTCTAATTCAGTCGTATGAATGTATCCATTTTAATTCATTCGTACGATCCATTCTAATTCATTCGCACGAATGTAACCATTCTAATTCATTTGTACGATCCAGTCTAATTCATTCGTATGATCCATTCTAATCCATTCATACGGTCCATTCTAATTCATTCGAATGATCCATTCAAATTCTTTCGCACGATCCATTATAATTCATTCGCACAAATGTATCCATTCTAATTCATTCGTACGATCCATTCTAATTTATTCATACGATCCATTCTAATTCATTCGTACGATCCATTCTAATTCATTCTCACGAATGTAACCTTTCTAATTCATTTGTATGATCCATTCTAATCCATTCGTACAATCCATTATAATCCATTCGTACGATCCATTCTAATCCATTCGTACGATCCATTTTAATTCATTCTCACAAATGTAACCTTTCTAATTCATTTGTACGATCCATTCTAATTCATTCGTACGATCCATTCTAATCCATTCGTACGATCCATTCTAATCCATTCGTATGATCCATTCTAATTCATTCGCACGAATGTAACCATTCTAATTCATTTATACGATCCATTCTTATTCATTCCTACGATCCATTCTAATTCATTCGCACAATCCATTCTAATTCATTCGTACGATCCATTCTAATTCATTCGCATGATCCATTAGAATTCATTCGTACGATCCATTCTAATTCATTCGCACGAATGTATCCATTATAATGCATTCGTACGATCCATTCTAATTCATTCGTACGATCCATTCTAATCCATTCGTACGATCCATTCTAATTCATTCGTACGATCCATTCTAATTCATTCTCACAAATGTAACCTTTCTAATTCATTTGTACGATCCATTCTAATTCATTCGTACGATCCATTCTTATTCATTGGCACGAATGTATCCATTCTAATTCATTCGTACGATCCATTCAAATTCATTTGCACGATCCATTCTAAATCATTCGTATGATTCATTTTAATTCATTCGTACGATCCATTCTAATTCATTCGCACGAATGTAACCATTCTAATTCATTCGTACGATCAATTCTAATTCATTCCTACGATCCATTCTAATTCATTCGCATGAATGTAACCATTCTAATTCATTCGTACGATCCATTCTAATTCATTCCTACGATCCATTCTAATTCATTCACACGAATGTATCTATTTTAATTCATTTACACGATCCATTCTAATTTATTCCTATGATCCATTCTAATTCATTCGTACGATCCATTCTAATTCATTCGCACAAATGTATCCATTCTAATTCATTCGCACAAATGTATCCATTCTAATTCATTCGTACGATCCATTCTTATTCACTCATACGATCCATTCTAATTCATTTGCACGATCCATTCTAATTCATTCCTATGATCCATTCTAATTCATTCGCTCAAATGTATCCATTCTAATTCATTCGCTCAAATGTATCCATTCTAATTCATTCGTACGATCCATTCTAATTCATTCGTACAATCCATTCAGATTCATTCACACAAATGTATCCATTCAAATTCATTCGTACGATCCATTCTAATTAATTCGCACGATCCATTCTAATTCAGTCATATAAATATATCCATTTTAATTCATTCGTACGATCCATTCTAATTCATTCGCTCGAATGTATCCATTCTAATTCATTCGTACGATCCATTCTAATTCATTTGCACGATCCATTCTAATTCATTCGCACAATCTGTTCTAATTCATTCGCACAATCCATTCTAATTCATTCGCACGAATGTATCCATTCTAATTCATTCGTACGATCCATTCAAATTCATTCGTACGATCCATTCTAATTCATTCGTATGATCCATTCATACGATCCATTCTAATCCATTCGTACGATCCATTCTAATTCATTCATACGATCCATTCTAATTAGTTCGTACGATCCATTCTAATTCGTTCGTACGATCCATTCTAATTCATTAGCACGATCCATTCTAATTCATTTGTACGATCCATTCTAATTCATTCGTACGATCCATTCTAATTCATTCGTACGATCCATTCTAATCCAGTCGTATGAATGTATCCATTTTAATTTATTCGTACGATCCATTCTAATTCATTCGCACGAATGTAACCAATCTAATTCATTTGTATAATCTATTCTAATTCATTCGTACGATCCATTCTAATCCATTCGTACGATCCATTCTAATTCATACGAATAATCCATTCAAATTCTTTCGCATGATCCATTATAATTCATTCGCACAAATGTATCCGTTCTAATTCATTCGTACGATCCATTCTAATTTATTCATACGATCCATTCTAATTCATTCGTACGATCCATTCTAATTCATTCTCACGAATGTAACCTTTCTAATTCATTTGTATGATCCATTCTAATCCATTCGTACGATCCATTCTAATCCATTCGTACGATTCATTCTAATCCATTCGTAGGATCCATTCTAATCCATTCGTACGATCCATTCTAATTCATTCTCACAAATATAACCTTTCTAATTCATTTGTACGATCCATTCTAATTCTTTCGTATGATCCATTCTAATCTATTCGTACGATCCATTCTCATCCATTCGTACGATCCATTCTAATTCATTCGCACGAATGTAACCATTCTAATTCATTCGTATGATCCATTCTAATTCATTCCTATGATCCATTCTAATTCATTCGCACAATCCATTCTAATTCATTCGTACGATCCATTCTAATTCATTCGCACGATCCATTAGAATTCATTCGTACGATCCATTCAAATTCATTCGCACGAATATATCCATTCTAATGCATTCGTACGATCTATTCTAATTCATTCGTACGATCTATTCTAATCCATTCGTACGATTCATTCTAATTTATTTGCACGATCCATTCTAATTCATTCATACAATCCATTCTAATTTATTCGTACAAATGTATCCATTCTAATTTATTCATACGATCCATTCTAATTCATTCGCACGATCCATTCTAATTCATTCGTACGATCCATTCTAATTCATTCGCACGAATGTATCCATTCTAATTCATTCGTACGATACATTCAAATTCATTCGCACGATCCATTCTAAATCATTCGTATGATTCATTCTAATTCATTCATACGACTCATTCTAATTCATTCGCACGAATGTAACCATTCTAATTCATTCGTACGATCCATTCTAATTCATTTCTACGATCCATTCTAATTCATTCGCACGAATGTAACCATTCTAATTCATTCGTACGATCCATTCTAATTGATTCCTATGATCCATTCTAATTCATTCGCATGAATGTATCCATTCTAATTCATTTGCACGATTCATTCTAATTCATTCCTATGATCCATTCTAATTCATTCGTACGATCCATTCCAACTCATTCGCACGAATGTATCCATTCTAATTCATTCGCACAAATGTATCCATTCTAATTCATTCGTACGATCCATTCTTATTCACTCATACGATCCATTCTAATTCATTTGCACGATCCATTCTAATTCATTGCTATGATCCATTCTAATTCATTCGTACGATCCATTCTAATTCATTCACTCGAATGTATCCATTCTAATTCATTTGTACGATCCATTCTAATTCATTCGTACAATCCATTCAGATTCATTCGCACAAATGTATCCATTCAAATTCATTCGTACGATCCATTCTAATTAATTCGCACGATACATTCTAATTCAGTCGTATGAATGTATCCATTTTAATTGATTCGTACGATCCATTCTCATCCATTCGTATGATCCATTCTAATCCATTCGTACGATCCATTCTAATTCATTCGTACGAATGTAACAATTCTAATTCATTTATACGATCCATTCTAATTCATTCCTACGATCCATTCTAATTCATTCGCACGAATGTATCCATTTTAATTCATTTGCATGATCCATTCTAATTCATTCCTATAATCCATTCTAATTCATTCGTACGATCCATTCTAATTCATTCGCTCGAATGTATCCATTCTAATTCATTCGTACGATCTATTCTAATTCATTCGTATGATCCATTCTAATCCATTTGTACGATCCATTCTATATCATTCGTACAATGCATTCTAATCCATTCGTACGATTCATTCTAATTCATTCGTACGATCCATTCTAATTCATTTGTTCGATCCATTCTAATTCATTCGTACAATCCATTCTAATTCAATCGTACGATCCATTCTAATCCATTCTAATTCATTCGCTCGAATGTATCCATTCTAATTCATTCGTACGATCCATTCTTATTCATTCATACGATCCATTCGCACGATCCATTCTAATTCATTCGCACAATCCGTTCTAATTCATTCGCACAATCCATTCTAATTCATTCGCACGAATGTACCCATTCTAATTCATTCGTACGATCCATTCTAATTCATTCGTACGATCCATTCTAATTCATTCGCATGATCCATTCCTACGATCCATTCTAATCTATTCGTACGATCCATTCTAATTCGTTCCTACGATCCATTCTAATTCGTTCGTACGATCCATTCTAATTCGTTCGTACGATCCATTCTAATTCATTCGCATGATCCATTCTAATTCATTTGTACGATCCATTCTAATTCATTCCTATGATCCATTCTAATTCATTCGTACGATCCATTCTAATTCATTCATACGATCCATTCTAATTCAGTCATATGAATGTATCCATTTTAATTCATTCGTACGATCCATTCTAATTCATTCGCACGAATGTAACCATTCTAATTCATTTGTACGATCCATTCTAATTCATTCGTATGATCCATTCGAATCCATTCGTATGGTCCATTCTAATTCATTCGAATGCTCCATTCAAATTCTTTCGCACGATCCATTATAATTCATTCGCACAAATGTATCCATTCTAATTCATTCGTACGGTCCATTCTAATTTATTCATACGATCCACTCTAATTCATTCGTACGATCCATTCTAATTCATTCTCACGAATATAACTTTTCTAATTCATTTGTATGATCCATTCTAATCCATTCGTATGATCCATTCTAATCCATTCGTACGATCCATTCTAATCCATTCGTATGATCCATTTTAATTCATTCTCACAAATGTAACCTTTCTAATTCATTTGTACGATCCATTCTAATTCATTCGTACGATCCATTCTAATCCATTCGTACGATCCATTCTAATCCATTCGTACGATCCATTCTAATTCATTCGCACGAATGTAACCATTCTAATTCATTCGTACGATCCATTCTAATTCATTCCTACGATCCATTCTAATTCATTCGCACAATCCATTCTAATTCATTCGTACGATCCATTCTAATTCATTCGCACGATCCATTAGAATTCATTCGTACGATCCATTCTAATTCATTCGCACGAATGTATCCATTTTAATGCATTCGTACGATCCATTCTAATTTATTTGTACGATTCATTCTAATCCATTCGTACGATCCAATCTAATTCATTCGTACGATCCATTCTAATTTATTCTCACAAATGTAATCTTTCTAATTCATTTGTACGATCCATTCTAATCCATTCGTACGATCCATTCTAATCCATTCGTACGATCCATTCTAATTCATTCACACGAATGTAACCATTCTAATTCATTCGTACGATCCATTCTAATTCATTCCTACGATCCATTCTAATTCATTCGCACAATCCATTCTAATTCATTCGTACGATCCATTCTAATTCATTCGCACGATCCATTAGAATTCATTCGTACGATCCATTCTAATTCATTCGCACGAATGTATCCATTTTAATGCATTCGTACGATCCATTCTAATTCATTCGTACGATTCATTCTAATCCATTCGTACGATCCATTCTAATTCATTCGTACGATCCATTCTAATTCATTCTCACAAATGTAACCTTTCTAATTCATTTGTACGATCCATTCTAATTCATTCGTACGATCCATTCTAATCCATTCGTACGATCCATTCTAATCCATTCGTACGATCCATTCTAATTCCTTCGTACGAATGTAACAATTCTAATTCATTCGTACGATCCATTCTAATTCATTCGCACGATCCATTCTAATTCATTCGCACGATCCATTCTAATTCATTCGTACGATCCATTCTAATTAATTCGCACGAATATATCCATTCTAATGCATTCGTACGATCCATTCTAATTCATTCGTACGATCCATTCTAATCCATTCGTACGATCCATTCTAATTCATTCGTACGATTCATTCTAATATATTCTCACAAATGTAACCTTTCTAATTCATTTGTACGATCCATTCTAATTCATTCGTACGACCCATTCTAATCCATTCGTACGATCCATTCTAATCCATTCGTACGATCCATTCTAATTCATTCGTATGATCCATTCTAACTCATTCGTACGATCCATTCTAATTCATTCTCACGAATGTAACCTTTCTAATTCATTTGTATGATCCATTCTAATTCATTCGTACGATCCATTCTAATCCATTCGTACGATCCATTCTAATCCATTCGTACGATCCATTCTAATCCATTTGTATGATCTATTCTAATTCATTCTCACAAATGTAACCTTTCAAATTTATTTGTACGATCCATTCTAATTCATTCGTACGATCCATTCTATTCCATTCGTACGATCCATTTTAATCCATTCGTACGATCCATTCTAATTCATTCGCACGAATGTAACCATTCTAATTCATTCGTACGATCCATTCTAATTCATTCCTACGATTCATTCTAATTCATTCACAAATTAGAATGGATTATACGAATGAGTTAGAATGGATCGTGCGAATGAATTAGAATGGATCGTACGATCCATTCTAATTCATTCCTACGATTCATTCTAATTCATTCACAAATTAGAATGGATTATACGAATGAATTAGAATGGATCGTGCGAATGAATTAGAATGGATCGTACGATCCATTCTAATTCATTCGTATGATCAATTCTAATTCATTTGCACGATCCATTCTAATTCATTCGTACGATCCATTCTAATTCATTGCAACGAATGTATTAGAATGGATTATACGAATGAATTAGAATGAATCGTACGATCCATTCTAATTCATTCGTACGATCCATTCTAATTCATTCGCACGATCCATTCAAATTCATTCGTACGATCCGTTCTAATTCATTCACACGAATGTAACCATTCTAATTCATTCGTACGATCCATTCTAATTTATTCGTACAAAGCGTTCTAATCCATTCGCACGATCCATTCTAATTCATTCCTATGATCCATTCTAATTCATTCGTACGATCCATTCTAATTCATTCGCTCGAATGTATCCATTCTAATTCATTCGTACGATCCATTCTAATTCGTTCATACGATCCATTCCAATTCGTTCGTACGATCCATTCTAATTCATTCGTACAATGCGTTCTAATCCATTCTCACAAATGCAATCTTTCTAATTCATTTGTATGATCCATTCTAATTCATTCGTACGATCCATTCTAATTTGTTCATACGATCCATTCTAATTCGTTCGCACGATCCATTCTAAATCATTCGTACAATCTATTCTAATTCATTCGCATGATCCATTCTAATTCATTCGTACGATCCATTCTAATTCATTCGTACAATCCATTCAAATTCATTCGTACTATGCAATCTAATTCATTCGCACAAATGTATCTATTCTAATTCGTTCGTACAATGCATTCTAATTCATTCGTATGATCCATTCTAATCCATTCGTACGATCC
Organism: Chamaelirium japonicum; assembly: GCA_947650365.1. Taxonomy (NCBI): domain Eukaryota; kingdom Viridiplantae; phylum Streptophyta; class Magnoliopsida; order Liliales; family Melanthiaceae; genus Chamaelirium; species Chamaelirium japonicum. Next base: position 187,051 of record CANTAL010000070.1, on the reverse strand, counting down.
ATTCTAATTCATTCTCACGATCCATTCTAATTCATTCGCTCGAATGGATCGTACGAATGAATTAGAATAGATTGTGCGAATGAATTAGAATGAATCGTACGAATGCATTAGAATGGATCGTACGAATGAATTAGAATTAATCGTATAATCCATTCTAATTCATTTGTCCGATCCATTCTAATTCATTCGCACGAATGTATCCATCCTAATTCATTCGTACAATCCATTCCAATTCATTCGCACGATCCATTCTAATTCATTCGTATGATCCATTCTAATTCATTCCTACGATCTATTCTAATTCATTCGCTCGAATGTATCCATTCTAATTCATTCGTACGATCCATTCTAATTCATTCGCACGATCCATTCTAATTCATTCGCATGAAGTATCCATTCTAATTCATTTGCACGATCCATTCTAATTCATTCCTATGATCCATTCTAATTCATTCTTACGATCCATTCTAATTCATTCGCTCGAATGTTTCCATTCTAATCCATTCGTACGATCCATTCTAATCCATTCGTACGATCCATTCTAATTCATTCGCATGAATGTAACCATTCTAATTCATTCGTACGATCCATTCTAATTTATTCCTACAATCCATTTTAATTCATTCGCACGATCCATTCTAATTCATTCATATGATCCACTCTAATTCATTCGTACGATCCATTCTAATTCATTCGTACGATCCATTCTAATTCATTAGCACGATCCGTTCTAATTCATTCCTATGATCCATTCTAATTCATTCGCACGAATGTAACCATTCTAATTCATTCGTACGATCCATTCTAATTCATTCGCACGAATGTATCCATTCTAATTCATTTGCACGATCCATTCTAATTCATTCCTATGATCCATTCTAGTTCATTCGTACGATCCATTCTAATTCATTCGCTCGAATGTATCCATTCTAATTCATTTGTACGATCCATTCTAATACATTCGTACGATCCATTCTAATTCATTCGCATGATCCATTCGTACGATCCATTCTAATCCATTCGTACGATCCATTCTAATTCATTCATACGATCCGTTCTAATTCGTTCGTACAATCCATTCAAATTCATTCGTATGATCCATTCTAATTCATTCGCACGATCCATTCTAATTCATTCATACGATCCATTCTAATTCATTCGTACGATCCATTTTAATTCATTCATACAAATGTATCCATTCTAATTCATTCGTACAATCAATTCTAATTCATTCGTACGATTCATTCTAATTCATTCGCACGATCCATTCTAATTCATTCGTACGATCCATTCTAATTCATTCGTATGATCTATTCTAATTCATTCGCACAAATGTATCCATTCTAATTCATTTGCACGATCCATTTTAATTATTTCCTATGATCCATTCTAATTCATTCGTACGTTCCATTCTAATTCATTCGCTCGAATGTATTCATTCTATTTCATTCGTACGATTCATTCTAATTCGTTCATACGATCCATTCTTATTCGTTCGTACGATCCATTCTAATTCGTTCGTACGATTCATTCTAATTCATTCGTACGATCCATTCTAATGCATTCGTATGATTCATTCTAATTCATTCGCACGATCCATTCTAATTCATTCGTATGATCCATTCTAATTCATTCCTACGATCTATTCTAATTCATTCGCTCGAATATAACCTTTCTAATTAGAATGGATCGTACAAATGAATTAGAAAGGTTACATTCGTGAGAATGAATTAGAATGGATCGTACGAATAACTTAGAATGGATCGTTTGAATGAATTAGAATGGATACATTCGTGCGAATGAATTAGAATGGATCGTACGAACGAATTAGAATGGATCATAGGAATGAATTAGAATGGATCGTGCAAATGAATTAGAATGGATCGTGCGAATGAATGAATCGTACGAATGAATTAGAACGGATTCGTGCGAATGAATTAGAATGGATCGTTCGAATGAATTAGAATGGATCATACAAATGAATTAGAAAGGTTACATTCGTGAGAATGAATTATAATGGATCATACGAATGAATTAGAATGGATCATGCGAATGAATTTGAATGGATCGTACAAATGAATTAGAATGGATCGAACGAATGAATTAGAATGGATACATTCGAGCGAATGAATTAGAATAGATCGAAGGAATGAATTAGAATGGATCGTGCGAATTAATTAGAATGAATCGTACGAATGAATTAGAATGGATCGTACGAATGAATTAGAATGGATACATTCGTGCGAATGAATTAGAATGGATCGTACGAATGAATTAGAATGGATCCACCGAATGAGTTAGAATGGATCATACGAATGAATTAGAATGGATCGTACGAATGAATTAGAATAGATTGTGCGAATGAATTAGAATGGATCGTATGAATGAATAAGAATGGATCGTACGAATGAATTAGAATGGATCGTGCGAATGAATTAGAATTAATCGTACGAATGCATTAGAATGGATCGTCCGAATGAATTAGAATGGATCGTACGATGTAATCTAATTCATTCACACGATCCATTCTAATTCATTCGTATGATCAATTCTAATTCATTCGCATGATCCATTCTAATTCATTCGTATGATCCATTCTAATTCATTCCTACGAGCTATTCTAATTCATTCGCTCGAATGTATCGATTCTAATTCATTCGTACGATCTATTCTAATTCATTCGTATGATCCATTCTAACTCATTCGATGGATCCATTCTAATTCATTCGTACGATCCATTATAATTCATTCGCACGATCCATTCTAATTTATTCATACAATCCATTCTAATTCATTCGTATCATCTATTCTAATTCATTCGCATGATCCATTCTAATTCATTCGCATGATCTATTCTAATTCATTCGTACGATTCATTCGTACGATCCATTCTATTCATTCGTATGAATGAATTTGAATGGATCATACAAATGAATTAGAAAGGTTACATTCGTGAGAATGAATTAGAATGGAAACATTTGTGCGAATAAATTAGAATAGATTAGAATGGATCGTACGAACGGATTAGAATCCATTCTAATTCATTTGTATGATCCATTCTAATTCATCGCACGATCCATTCTAATTCATTCGCTCGAATGTATCCATTCTAATTCATTCGTACGATCCATTCTAATGCATTCGTACGATCCATTCTAATTCATTCGTCCGATCCATTCTAATTGATTCGTCTGATCCATTCTAATTCATTTGCACGAATGTATCCATTCTAATTCATTCGTACAATCTATTCTAATTCATTCCACGATCCATTCTAATTCATTCGTACGATCCATTCTAATTCATTCGTCTGATCCATTCTAATTCATTCGCACGAATTTATCCATTCTAATTCATTCGTACAATTCATTCTATTTCATTCGCACGATCTATTCTAATTCATTTGTACGATCCATTCTAATTCATTCGTCTGATCCATTCTAATTCATTCGCACGAATGTATCCATTCTAATTCATTCATACAATCCATTCTAATTCATTTGCACGATCCATTCTAATTCATTCGTATGATCCATTCTAATTCATTCGTACGATCTATTCTAATTCGTTCGCTCAAATGTATCCATTCTAATTCATTCGTTCGATCCATTCTTATTCATTCGTACGATCCATTCAAATTCATTCGCATGATCCATTCTAATTCATTCGTACGATCCATTCTAATTCAATCATATGATCCATTATAATTCTTTCGCACAAAGATCGTACGAATAAATTAGAATGGATACATTCATACAAATGAATTAAAATGGATCGTACGAAAGAATTAGAATGGATTGTGCGAATGAATTAGAATGGATCGTATGAATGAATTAGAATGGATCGTACGAATGAATTAGAATGGATCGTGCAAAAGAATTAGAATGGATATATTCGTGCGAATGAATTAGAATGGATCGTGCGAATGAATTAGAATGGATCGTACGAATGAATTAGAATGGATATATTTGAACGAATAAATTAGAATGGATCATACGAATGAATTAGAATGGATCGTACGAATGAATTAGAATGGATCGTGCGAATGAATTAGAATCGATCGTACGAATGAATTAGAATGGATCGTACGAATGAATTAGATCGTACGAATGAATTAGAATGGATCGTACGAATGAATTAAAATGGATACATTCATACGACTGAATTAGAATGGATCGTATCGTACGAATGAATTAGAATGGATTGTACGAATGAATTAGAATGGATACATTCGAGCGATGAATTAGAATGGATCGTACGAATGAATTAGAATGGATCATAGGAATGAATTAGAATGGATCGTACGAACGAATTAGAATAGATTGTACGAATGAATTAGAATGGATTAGAATGGATCGTACGAATGAATTAGAATGAATCGTACAAATGAATTAGAAAAGTTATATTTGTGAGAATCAATTAGAATGGATTGTACGAATGAATTAGAATGGATTGTGAGAATGAATTAGAAAGGATCGTATGAATGAATTAGAATGGTTACATTCGTGCGAATGAATTAGAATGGATCATACGAATGGATTAGAATGGATCATACGAATGAATTAGAATGGATCGTACAAATGAATTAGAAAGGATCGTACGAATGAATTAGAATGGATCGTACGAATCAATTAGAATAGATACATTCGAGCAAATGAATTAGAATGGATCGTACGAATGAATTCTAATGGATCGTGCGAATGAATTAGAATGGATCGTACGAATGAATTAGAATGGATCGTGGGAATGAATTAGAATAGATCGTGCGAATAAATTAGAATGGATCATACGAATGAATTAGAATAGATATATTCATGCGAATGAATTAGAATGGATTGTAGGAATGAATTAGAATGGATCGTGCGAATGAATTAGAATTGATCATACGAATGAATTAGAATGGATTGTGCGAATGAATTAGAATGGATCATACGATACAATCTAATTCATTCGTACGATCCATTCTAATTCATTCGTACGATCAATTCTAATTAATTCGCACGATCCATTCTAATTCATTCTCACAAATGTAACCTTTCTAATTCATTTGTATGATCCATTCTAATTCATTTGTACGATCCATTCTAATCTATTCATACGATCCATTCTAATCCATTTGTACGATCCATTCTAATTTATTCGTACGATCCATTCTAATTCATTCTCACAAATGTAACCTTTCTAATTCATTTGTACAATCCATTCTAATTCATTCGTACGATCCATTCTAATCCATTCGTACGATCTATTCTAATTCATTCGCATGATCCATTCTAATTCATTCCTACGATCCATTCTAATTCATTCGCACGAATGTATCCATTCTAATTCATTTGCACGATCCATTCTAATTCATTCCTATGATCCATTCTAATTCATTCGTAAGATCCATTCTAATTCATTCGCTCGAATTTATCCATTCTAATTCATTCGTACGATTCATTCTAATTCATTCATACGATCCATTCTTATGCATTCGTACGGTTCATTCTAATTCATTCGCACGATTCATTTTAATTCATTCGTATGATCCATTCTAATCCATTCGCACGATCCATTCTAATCCATTCGTATGATCCATTCTAATCCATTCGTACAATCCAATCTAATCCATTCGTACGAATGGATTAGAATGGATCGTACGAATGAATTAAAATGGATCGTACAAATGAATTAGAAAGGTTACATTTGTGAGAATGAATTAGAATGGATCGTACTAATGAATTAGAATGGATCGTACGAATGGATTAGAATGGATCGTACGAATGAATTAGAATGGATCGTACGAATGAATTAGAATAGCTCATACGAATGAATTACAATGAATCGTACGAATGAATTAGAATGGTTACATTCGTGCGAATGAATTAGAATAGATCATACGAATGAATTAGAATGGAACGTACGAATGAATTTGAATGGATCATACGAATGAATTAGAATGGATCGTGCGAATGAATTAGAATGGATCGTACGGAAGAATTAGAATGGATCGTACGAACGAATTAGAATGGATCGTACGAACGAATTAGAATGGATCGTACGAATGAATTAGAATGGATACATTCGAGCGAATGAAGTAGAATGGATCATACGAATGAATTAGAATGGATCGTGTGAATGAATTTGAATGGATCGTACGAATGAATTAGAATGGATCGAACGAATGAATTAGAATGGATACATTCGAGCGAAGGAATTAGAATAGATCGTAGGAATGAATTAGAATGGATCATACGAATGAATTAGAATGGATCGTGCGAATGAATTAGAATGGATTGTACGAATGAATTAGAATGGATACATTCGTGCGAATGAATTTGAATGGATTGGACGAATGAATTAGAATGGATCGTACGATTCATTCTAATTCATTCGTACGATCCATTCTAATGCATTCGTACGATTCATTCTAATTCATTCGCACGATCCATTCTAATTCATTCGTATGATCCATTCTAATTTATTCATACGATCCATTCTAATTCATTTGCACAATCCATTCTAATTCATTCGTACGATCCATTCTAATTCATTCGTTCGATCCATTCTAATTCATTCGTACGATCCATTCTAATTCATTCGTACGATCCATTCTAATTCATTCGCACAATCCATTCTAATTTATTCCTATGATCCATTCTAATTCATTCGCACAAATGTAACCATCTAATTTATTTGTACGATCGATTCTAATTCATTCGTACGAATGAATTCGAATGGATACATTCAAGCGAATGAATTAGAATGGATTAGAAAGGTTACATTTGTGAGAATGAATTAGAATGGATCGTACGAATGAATTAGAACGGATCGTACGAATGGATTAGAATGGATCGTACGAATGGATTAGAATGGATCGTACGAATGAATTAGAATGGATCATACAAATGAATTAGAAAGGTTACATTCGTGAGAATGAATTTGAATCGATCGTACGAATGAATTAGAATGGATCATGCGAATGAATTTGAATGGATCGTACGAATGAATAAGAATGGATCGTACGAATGAATTAGAATGGATACTTTCGAGCGAATGAATTAGAATAGATCATAGGAATGAATTAGAATGGCTATACGAATGAATTAGAATGGATCGTGCGAATGAATTAGAATGGATTGTATGAATGAATTAGAATGGATACATTCATGCGAATGAATTAGAATGGATCATACGAATGAATTAGAATGGATCGTACGAATGGATTAGAATGCATTGTACGAATGGATTAGAATGGATCGTACGAATGGATTAGAATGGATCGTACGAATGAATTTGAATGGATCATGCGAATGAATTTGAATGGATCGTACGAATGAATTAGAATGGATCATCTGAACGAATTAGAATGGATCATAGGAATGAATTAGAAGGGATACATTCGTACGATCCAATCTAATTCATTTGTACGATCCATTCTTATTCATTCGTACGATCCATTCAAACGTACGAATGAATTAGAAAGGATCATAGGAATGAATTAGAATGGATCGGGCAAATGAATTAGAATGGATACATTCGTGCGAATGAATTAGAATGGATCGTAGGAATGAATTAGAATGGATCGTACGAATGAATTAGAATGGTTACATTCGTGCGAATGAATTAGAATGGATCGTACGAATGGATTAGAATGGATCGTATGAATGGATTAGAATGGATCGTACGAATGAATTAGAATGGTTCGTACAAATAAATTAGAATAGATCGTGCAAATGAAATAGAATCGATCGTGCGAATGAATTAGAATGGATCGTATGTTTGAATTAGATTGAATTGTGCGAATGAATTAGAATGGATACATTCGTGCGAATGAATTAGAATAGATCGTATGAATGAATTAGAATGGATCGTATGAATGAATTAGAATGGATCGTGCGAATGAATAAGAATTCGTGCGAATGAATTAGAATGGATCGTACGAAAAAATTAGAATGGATACATTCGAGTGAATGAATTAGAATAGATCGTAGGAATGAATTAGAATGGTTCGTACTAATGAATTAGAATGGATACATTCGTACATCGTACGATCCATTCTAATCCATTCGTACGATCCATTCTAATTCATTCGCACGAATATAACCATTCTAATTCATTTGCACGATCCATTATAATTCATTCGTACGATCCATTCTAGTTTCATTCGTTCGATCCATTCTAATCCATTCGTACGATCCATTCTAATCCATTCGTACGATCCATTCTAATCCATTCGTACGATCCATTCTAATTAATAAGAATGGGTCGTACGAATGAATTAGAATGGATCGTGCGAATGAATTAGAATGGATTGTATGAATGAATTAGAATGGATATATTCGTGCGAATGAATTAGAATGGATCGTACGAATGAATTAGAATGGATCATGCGAATGAATTAGAATGGATGGTACGAATGAATTTGAATGGATCGTATGAATGTATCCATTCTAATTCATTCGTACGATCCATTCTAATTCGTTCATATGATCCATTCTAATTCATTCGTACGATCCACTCAAATTCATTCGCATGATCCATTCTAATTCATTCGTACGATCCATTCTAATCCATTCTAATTCATTCGTATGATCTATTCTAATTCGTTCGTACGATCCATTCTAATTCATTCGCACAAATGTATCTATTCTAATTCATTCGTACGATCCATTCTAATTCGTTCATACGATCCATTCTAATTTGTTCGTACGATCCATTCTAATTCGTTCGTATAATCCATTCTAACTCATTCGCATGATCCATTCTAATTCATTCTCACGAATGTAACCTTTCTAATTCATTTGTATGATCCATTCTAATTCATTCGTACGATCCATTCTAATCCATTCGTACGATCCACTCTAATCCATTCATACGATCCATTCTAATTCATTTGTACGCTCCATTCTTATTCATTCGCACAATCCATTCGTACGATCCATTCTAATCCATTCGTACGATCCATTCTAATTCATTCGTACGATCCATTCTAATTCATTCTCACAAATGTAACCTTTCTAATTCATTTGTACGATCTATTCTAATTCATTCGTACGATCCATTCTAATACATTCGTACCATCCATTCTAAATCATTCGTATGATCTATTCTAATTCATTCGCACGAATGTAACCATTCTAATCCATTAGTACGATCCATTCTTATTCATTCCTACGAATGTATCCATTCTAATTCATTCGTACTCTCCATTCTTATTCATTCGTACGCTCCATTCTTATTCATCGCACAAATGTATCCATTCTAATTCATTCGCACAATCCATTCTAATTCATTCGTACGATCCATTCTAATTCATTCGTATGATCCATTCTAACTCATTCGGTGGATCCATTCTAATTCATTTGTATGATCCATTCTAATTCATTCACACGATCCATTCTAATTCATTCGTACGATCTATTCTAATTCATTCGCACGAATGTAACCATTCTAATTCATTCGTACGATTCATTCATTCGTATGAGCTATTCTAATTCATTCGTACGATCCATTTTAATTCATTCGTACGATCCATTCTAATCCATTCGTACGATCCATTCTAATTCATTCGTACGATCCATTCTAATTCATTCTCACAAATGTAACCTTTCTAATTCATTTGTACGATCCATTCTAATTCATTCGTACGATCCATTCTAATCCATTCGTACGATCTATTCTAATTCATTCTAATTCGTTCGTACGATCCATTCATATGATCCATTCTAATTCATTCGCACAAATGCATCCATTTTAATTCATTCGTACGATCTATTCTAATTTATTCATACGATCCATTCTTATTCAATCGCACGATCCATTCTAATTCATTCGTACGATCCATTCTAATTCATTCGCATGAATATATCCATTCTAATTCATTCATATGATCCATTCTAATTTATTCACATGATCTATTCTAATTCATTCGTACAATCCATTCTAATTCATTCGCACGATCCATTCTAATTTATTCGTACGATCCATTCTAATTCATTCGTTCGATCTATTCTAATTCATTCGCACGATCCATTCTAATTCATTCGTACGATTCATTCTCACGAATGTAACCATTCTAATTCATTTGTATGATCCATTCTAATTCATTCGTACGAATGAATTTGAATGGATCGTACGAATGAGTTAGAATAGAAAATAGGAATAAATTAGAATAGATCGTATGAATAAATTAGAATGGATCGTGCGAATGAATTAGAATGGATCGTATGAATGAATTAGAATAGACCGTGCGAATAAATTAGAATGGATCATACGAATGAATTAGAATAGATATATTCATGCGAATGAATTAGAATGGATCGTACGAATGAATTAGAATGGATCGTGCGAATGAATTAGAATGGATCGTATGAATAAATTAGAATGGATCATACGAATGAATTAAAATGGATACATTTGTGCGAATGAATTAGAATGGATCATACGATTGAATTTTAATGGATCGTACGAATAAATTAGAATGGATACATTTGTGCGATGAATAAGAATGGAGCGTACGAATGAATTAGAATGGAGCGTACGAATGAACTAGAATGGATACATTCGTGCGAATGAATTAGAATGGATCATATGAAACAATTAGAATGGATCGTGCAAATGAATTAGAAAGGATCGTACGAATGAATTAGAATGGATATATTCGTGCGAATGAATTAGAATGGATCGTACGAATGAATTAGACTTGATCGTACGAATAAATTAGAATGGATACATTTATGCAAATGAATTAGAATGGATCATACGAATGAATTAGAATGGATCGTACGAATGAATTAGAATGGATCGCACGAATGAATTAGAATGGATCATATGAATGAATTGGAATGGTTACATTCGTGCGAATGAATTAGAATGGATCGTACGAATGGATTAGAATGGATCGTATGAATAGATTAGAACGCATTGTACGAATGAATTAGAATAGATACATTTATGCGAATGAATTAGATTGCATCGTACGAATGAATTTGAATGCATTCCAATTCATTCGTATGATCTAATTCTAATTCATTCGTACGATCCATTCTAATCCATTCGTACGATCCATTCTAATCCATTCGTACGATCCATTCTAATTCATTCGTACGATCCATTCTAATTCATTCGCACGAATGTATCCATTCTATTCCATTCTAATTCATTCATACGATCCATTCTAATTCATTCGCAGGAATGTAACCATTCTAATTCATTCGTACGATTCATTCTAATTAATTTGTACGATCCATTCTAACTCATTCCTACGATCCATTCTAATTCATTCACACAAATGTATCCATTCTAATTCATTCGTAGAATGCGTTCTAATCCATTCGCACGAATGTAACCATTCTAATTCATTCATATGATCCATTCTAATTCATTTGTACGATCCATTCTAATTCATTCGTATGATCCATTCTAATTCATTCGTACGATCCATTCTAATTCATTTGCATGAATGTATCCATTCTAATTTATTCGTACGATCCAGTCTAATTCATTCGTACGATCCATTCAGATTCATTCGTACAAATGTATCCATTCGCACGATCCATTCTAATTCGTTTGTACGATCAATTTTAATTCATTGGCATTATTTATTCTAATTCATTCGTATGATACATTCGTGCGAATGAATTAGAATGGATCGTACGAATGAATTAGAATGGATACATTCGAGCGAATGAATTAGAATGGATCGTACGAATGAATTAGAATGGATCGTGCGAATGAATTAGAATAGATAGTGCGAATGAATTAGAATGGATCGTACGAATGAATTAGAATGGATTGTACGAATGAATTAGAATTGATCGTGTGAATGAATTAGAATAGATCATACGAATGAATTAGAATGGATCGTACGAATTAATTATAATGGATCGTGCAAATGAATTAGAATGGATCGTACGAATGCATTAGAATGCATCGTACAAACGAATTAGAATGGATCGTACGAATGAATTAGAATGGATACATTCGAGCGAATGAATTAGAATGGATCGTACGAATGAATTAGAATGGATCATAGGAATGAATTAGAATGGATCGTGCAAATGAATTAGAATTGATACATTCGTGCGAATGAATTAGAATAGATCATACGAATGAAATAGGATGGATCGTAGGAATGAATTAGAATAGATCGTGCGAATGAATTAGATTGGATTATACGAATGAATTAGAATGGATACATTTGACCGAATGAATTAGAATAGATCGTAGGAATGAATTAGAATGGATCATACGAATGAATAAGAATGGATCGTAGGAATGAATTAGAATTGATCGTACGTATTAATTAGAATGGATACATTTGTGAGAATGAATTAGAATGGATCGTACGAATGAATTAGAATGGATCGTACGAATGAATTTGAATGGATCGTATGAATGAATTAGAATGGATCGAACGAATGAATTAGAATGGATACATTCGAGCGAATAAATTAGAATAGATCGTATGAATGAATTAGAATAGATCATACGAATGAATTAGAATGGATCGTGCGAATGAATTAGAATGGATTGTACGAATGAATTAGAATGGATCGAACGAATGAATTAGAATGGATACATTCGAGCGAATGAATTAGAATAGATCGTAAGAATGAATTAGAATGGATCGTACGAACGAATTAGAATGGATCGTACGAACGAATTAGAATGGATCGTACGAACGAATTAGAATGGATCGTACGAATGAATTAGAATGGATACATTCGAGCGAATGAATTAGAATGGATCATAGGAATTAATTAGAATGAATCATAAGAATGAATTAGAATGGATCGTGCGAATGAATTAGAATGGATCGTACGAATGAATTACAATGGATCGTACGAATGAATTAGAATGGATTGTGCGAATGTATCTATTCTAATTCATTCATATGATCCATTCTAATTCATTCGTACGATCCATTCTAATTCATTCGTATGATCCATTCTAATTCATTCGTACGATCCATTCTAATTTATTTGCATGAATGTATCCATTCTAAATTATTCGTACGAATGAATTAGAATAGATCGTACGAACGAATTAGAATTAGAATGGTTACATTCGTGTGAATGAATTAGAATATATCGTACAAATGGATTAGAATGGATCGTACGAATAGATTAGAACACATTGTACGAATGAATTAGAATAGATACATGTGTGCGAATGAATTAGATTGCATCGTACGAATGAATTTGAATGGATTGTACGAATGAATTAGAATGGATAGTACGAATGAATTAGAATGGATCATGCGAATGTATTAGAATGGATCGTATGAATGAATAAGAATGGATCGTACGAATGAATTTGAATGGATTGTACGAATGAATTAGAATGTATCGTACGAATGAATTAGAATGGATCATATGAATAAATTAGAATGGATTGTACGAATGAATTAGAATGGATACATTTGTGCGAATGAATTATAATGGATCGTACGAATGAATTAGAATAGATCGTGCGAATGAATTAGAATGGATCGTACGAATAAATTAGAATGGATCATGTGAATGAATTAGAATGGATCGTACGAATGAATTACAATGGATCCACCGAATGAGTTAGAATGGATCATACGAATGAATTAGAATGGATCGTACGAATGAATTAGAATGGATACATTCGAGCGATTGAATTAGAATAGTTCGTAGGAATGAATTAGAATGGATCATACGAATGAATTAGAATGGATCGTGCGAATGAATTAGAATGGATAGTACAAATCACTTAAAATGGATACATTCGAGCGAATGAATTAGAATAGATCGTATGAATGAATTAGAATGGATCATACGAATGAATTAGAATGGATCGTGCGAATGAATTAGAATGGATTGTACGAATGAATTAGAATGGATATATTCGTGCGAATGAATTAGAATGGATCGGACGAATGAATTAGAATGGATCGTACGATTCATTCTAATTCATTCGTATGATCCATTCTAATGCATTCGTATGATTCATTCTAATTCATTCGCACGATCCATTCTAATTCATTCGTACGATCCATTCTAATTCATTCGCACGATCCATTCTAATCCATTCGTACGATCCATTCTAATCCATTCGTACGATCCATTCTAAATTATTCGTACGATCCATTCTAATTCATTCCTATGTATCCATTCTAATTCATTCATACGATCCATTCTAATTCTTTCATACAATCCATTCTAATTCATTCGCAAGATCCATTCTAATTCATTCGTATGCTCCATTCTAATTCTTTCCTACGATCTATTCTAATTCATTCGCTCGAATGTATCCATTCTAATTCATTCGTATGATCCATTCTAATCCATTCGTACGATCCATTCTAATTCATTCGCACGAATGTAACCATATGGATCGTACGAATAAATTAGAATGGATACATTCGTGCGAATGAATTAGAATGGATCGTACAAATGAATTAGAACGGATTGTACGAATGAATTAGAATGGATCATGCGAATGAATTAGAATGGATTGTACGAATGAATTAGAATGGATACATTTGTGCGAATGAATTAGAATGGATCGTGCGAATGAATTAGAATGGATCGTACGAATGGATTAGAATGGATCGTACGAATGAATTACAATGGATCGTACGAACGAATTAGAATGGTTACATTCGTGCGAATGAATTAGAATGGATTGTACGAATGAATTAGAATGGATCGTATGAATGGATTAGAATGGATCGTACGAATGAATTAGAATGGATCGTACAAATGAATTAGAAAGGTTATATTTGTGAGAATGAATTAGAATGGATCATACGAATGGATTAGAATGGATCGTACGAATAGATTAGAATGGATCGTACGAAAGGATTAGGATGGATCGTACGAATGAATTAGAATGGATCATACAAATGAATTAGAAAGGTTATATTCGTGAGAATGAATTAGAATGGATCGTGCGAATGAATTAGAATTGATCATACGAATGAATTAGAATGGATCGTACGAATGAATTAGATTGCATCGTATGATTCATTCTAATTCATTCGCACGATCCATTCTAATTCATTCGTATGATCAATTCAAATTCATTCGCACGATCCATTCTAATTCATTCGTATGATCCATTCTAATTCATTCGCACGAATGTAACCATTCTAATTCATTCGTACGATCAATTCTAATTCATTCCTACGATCCATTCTAATTCATTCGCACGAATGTATCCATTCTAATTCATTTGCACGATCCATTCTAATCTATTCGTACGATCCATTCTAATCCATTCGTATGATCCATTCTAATTCATTCGTACGCTCCATTCTTACTCATCGCATAAATGTATCCATTCTAATTCATTCGTACGATCCATTCTAATTCATTCGCACGATCGATTCTAATTCATTCGTATGATCCATTCTAATTCATTCGTACGATCCATTCTAATTCTTTCGTACGATCCATTCTAATTCATTCGCACGATCTATTGTAATTCATTCATACAATCCATTCTAATTCATTAGTATGATCTATTCTAATTCATTCGCACTATCCATTCTAATTTATTCGTACGATCCATTTTAATTCATTCGTATGATCCATTCTAATTCATTCGTACAAATGTATCCATTCTAATTCATTCGTACGATCCATTCTAATTCATCCATACGATCTATTCTAATTCATTCGCACGAATGTATCCATTCTAACTCATTCGCACGATCCATTCTAATCCATTCGTACGATCCATACTAATTCATTCTCACGAATGTAACCTTTCTAATTCATTTGTATGATCCATTCTAATTCATTCGCACGATCCATTCTAATTCATTCGTACGATCCATTCTAATTCATTCTAATTTATTCGTTCAAATATATCCATTCTAATTCATTCGTACAATCCATTCTAATTCATTCTTACGATCCATTCTAATTCATTCGCACGAATGTATCCATTCTAATTAATTCGTACAATCCATTCTAATTCATTCGTACGATCCATTCTAATTCATTCCTATGATCCATTCGCACAAATGTATCCATTCTAATTCATTTGTACGATCCATTCTAATTCATTCGTACGATCCATTCTAATTCATTCGTACGATCCATTCAAATTCATTCGCACGATTCATTCTAATTCATTCGTACGATTCATTCTAATTCATTCGTACGATCCATTCAAATTCATTCGAATGTATCCATTCTAATTTATTCGTTCGATCCATTCTAATTCATTCGTACGATCCATTCTAATTCGTTCGCACAATCCATTCTAATTCATTTGTATGATCCATTCAAATTCATCACATGATCCATTCTAATTCATTCGCTCAAATGTATCCATTCTAATTCATTCGTACGATCCATTCTAATGCATTCATACGATCCATTCTAATTCGTTCGTACGATCCATTCTAATTCATTCGCACGATCCATTCTAATTCAATTGTATGATCCATTCTGATTCATTCGCACAAATGTATCCATTCTAATTCATTCGTATGATCCATTCTAATTCATTCGCACGATCCATTCTAATTCATTCCTATGATCTATTCTAATTCATTCGTACGATCCATTCTAATCCATTCGTATGATCCATTCTAATTCATTCGCACGAATGTAACCATTATAATCCATTCGAACGATCCATTCTAATTCATTCGCACTATCCATTCTAATTCATTCACACAAATGTATCCATTCTAATTCATTCGTACAATCCATTCTAATTCATTCATACGAATAAATTAGAAGGGATACATTCATGCAAATGAATTAGAATGGATCGTACGAATGAAATAGAATAAATCATACGAATGAATTAGAATGGATCATACGAATGGATTAGAATGAATCGTACGAATGCATTAGAATGGATACATTCGAGCTAATGAATTAGAATGGATCGTACGAATGAATTAGAATGGATCGTACGAATGAATTAGAATGGATTGTGCGAATGTATCTATTCTAATTCATTCATATGATCCATTCTAATTCATTCGTACGATCCATTCTAATTCATTTGCATGAATGAATCCATTCTAATTTATTTGTACGAATGAATTAGAATGGATCGTACGAACGAATTAGAATGGATCATAGGAACGAATGTATTCATTCGTATGATTCATTCTAATTCATTCGTACGATCCATTCTAATGCATTCGTACGATCCATTCTAATTCATTCGTCCAATCCATTCTAATTCATTCGCACGAATATATCCATTCTAATTCATTCGTATAATCCATTCTAATTCATTCGCACGATCCATTCTAATTCATTCGTATGATCCATTGTAATTCATTCCTACGATCTATTCTAATTCATTCGCTCTAATGTATCCATTCTAATTCATTCGTTCGATCCATTCTAATTCATTCGTATGATCCATTCTAATTCATTCGCACAATCCATTGTAATTCATTTGTATGATCCATTCTAATTCATTCGCTCGAATGTATCCATTCTAATTCATTCGTACGATCCATTCTAATGCATTCGTACAGTCCATTCTAATTCGTTCGTACGATCCATTCTGATTTATTCGTTCAAATATATCTATTCTAATTCATTCATACGATCCATTCTAATTTATTCGTTCAAATATATCCATTCTAATTCATTCGTACGATCCATTCTAATTCATTCGCACGATCCATTCTAATTCATTCGTACGGTCCATTCTAATTCATTCGTACGATCCATTCTAATTCATTCCTACGATCCATTCTAATTCTTTCACACGAATGTATCCATTCTAATTCATTTGCACGATCCAATCTAATTCACTCCTATGATCCATTCTAATTCATTCGTATGATACATTCATACGACTAAATTAGAATGGATTATACGAATGAATTAGAATTGATCATACGAATGAATTAGAATGGATCGTACGAATAAATTAGAATGGATCGTGCGAATGAATTAGAATGGATCGTACGAATGAATTAGAATGGATATATTTGAACGAATAAATTTGAATGGATCGTACGAACGAATTAGAATGGATCGTACGAATGCATTAGAGTGGATCGTATGAATGAATTAGAATGGATACATTCGAGCGAATGAATTAGAATGGTTCGTGCGATGAATTAGAATGGATCATACAAATGAATTAGAATGGATTGTGCGAATGAATTAGAATGTATCATACGAATGAATTAGAATAGATATATTTAAACGAATAAGTTAGAATGGATCGTACGAACGAATTAGAATGGATCGTACGAATGAATTAGAATGGATCGAACGAATGAATTAGAATGGATATATTCGAGCGAATGAATTAGAATGGATCGTGCGATGAATTAGAATGGATCATACAAATAAATTAGAATGGATTGTGCGAATGAATTAGAATGGATCGTACGAATGAATTAGAATGGATCGAACGAATGAATTAGAATGGATACATTTGAATGAATTTGAATGGATCGTACAAATGAATTAGAACGAATCGTACGAATGAATTAGAATGGATCGTGCGAATGAATTTGAATGGATCGTACGAATGAATTAGAATGGATCGTACGAATGAATTAGAATGGATCGTACAAATGAATTAGAATGGATACATTTGTGCGAATGGATCATAGGAATGAATTAGAATGGATCGTACGAATGAATTAGAATGGATTGTACGAATGAATTAGAATGGATACATTCGTGCGAATGGATTAGAATGGATCGTACGAATGAATTAGAATGGATACATTTGAGCGAATGAATTATAATGGATCGTACGAATGAATTAGAATGGATCATAAGAATGAATTAGAATGGATCGTGCAAAAGAATTAGAATGGATACATTCGTGCGAATGAATTAGAATGGATCATACGAATGAATTAGAATGGATCGTACGAATGAATTAGAATGGATTGTGCGAATGAATTAGAATGGATCATATGAATGGATTAGAATGGATACATTTGTGCGAATGAATTAGAATGGATCGTGCGAATGAATTAGAATGGATCGTGCGAATAAATTAGAATGGATCGTACGAATGATTTAGAATGGATCGTACGGATGAATTAGAATGGTTACATTAGTGCGAATGAATTAGAATGGATCGTACGAATGGATTTGAATGGATCGTACGAATGGATTAGAACGCATTGTACGAATGAATTAGAATGGTTAAATTCATGCAAATGAATTAGAATGGATCGTATGAATGAATTAGAATGGATCGTATGAATGAATTAGAATGGATCGTACGAATGAATTAGAATGGATCGTACGAATGAATCAGAATGGGTCGTGCGAATGAATTAGAATGGATCGTGCGAATGAATTAGAATGGATACATTCGTACAAATGAATTAAAATAGATCGTACGAATGAATTAGAATGGATCGTACGAATGAATTAGAATGGTTACATTCGTGCGAATGAATTTGAATGGATCGTACGAATGAATTAGAATGGATACATTCGAGCGAATGAATTAGAATAGATCATAGGAATGAATTAGAATGGATCATACGAATGGATTAGAATGGATCGTACGAATGAATTAGAAAGGATCGTACGAATGAATTAGAATAGCTCATACGAATGAATGAATCGTATGAATGAATTAGAATGGATCGTACGATCCATTCTAATCCATTCGTACGATCCATTCTAATTCATTCCCACGAATGTAACCATTCTAATTCATTCGTACGATCCATTTTAATTCATTCCTATGATCTATTCTAATTCATTCGCTCGAATGTATCCATTCTAATTCATTCGTTCGATCTATTCTAATTTATTCGTACGATCCATTCAAATTCATTCGCATGATCCATTCTAATTCATTCGTACGATCCATTCTAATTCATTCTCACGAATGTAACCTTTCTAATTCATTCGTACGATCCATTCTAATCCATTCGTACGATCCATTCTAATTCATTCGCACGAATGTAACCATTCTAATTCATTCATACGATCCATTCTAATTCATTCCTACAATCCATTCTAATTCATTCGCACGAATGTATCCATTCTAATTCATTTGCATGATCCATTCTAATTCATTCCTATGATCCATTCTAATTCATTTGTATGATCCATTCTAATTCATTCGCTCGAATGTATCCATTCTAATTCATTCGTACGATCCATTCTAATTCATTCATACGATCCATTCTGTGGGGGAAAATCTTCGTGCCGACCCGAAGACTCTCGCAGCACCAGTCAATTGGAGTCGAGATTGGGAGGACTCGTCGTCAAGACGATCCCAGACACTCTGCTTCCAGGGAGCAGCAGAGGGAGTAGGATCGCGACGAATCCTCTCGAGGGCAGCAGTGCCCATTGACCTCCGTTGTTCGGAGTGAATTGAATGTCGAGGAGGATCAACCCTCTCACTTGTGGAGGGGATCGGAATAGCAATTCCAGCTTCGGAGGCTGCCTTCTTCAGAGCATCCCTCTCAGCAGTGAGGGTGGCGTTTTGCTTCGCCAATTGGAGTAGTTGGAAATCGATTGCAGAGATCTGGTAAGTCGATGGAGGATCTTCAGCAGGAGCAGGGACAGTCTGCCCAATTGATTGATGAGGATGAGGGGCGATCGGTCGATCGACTGATCTCCCGCTTCCTGAGTGAACTCCCATCTCGGGGACAGCAAGGGGCTGCCCGAAGTTGAGCCTTTGACTCATTGAACGAGTCTCAGGACGAGGTTGATGTTGAGTGTTACTTCCTTCTGGTTGACCCTGGTGTTTGGTTCTCGCCATTCAGAGTGCGAAGGGTACAACGAGATTGCTGACGTCCGATCAGTTGTCTGATCAACCGAGGGGGCGAGGAAGTTTGGCTATTGATCTGGTAGTCGAAGTAGAGAGGACACGGCTTCTCGCTCGGATCCCACAGACGGCGCCAAACTGTGGGGGAAAATCTTCGTGCCGACCCGAAGACTCTCGCAGCACCAGTCAATTGGAGTCGAGGTTGATGTCGAAGATCGTTGATCGATCTACTGATTGAAGTCGAAGCCTTTTGATATGCAAACAGAGGAATGCAATCATAGAAATTGTGACATGAGATGTGATCTCGGAGTTCAGCCGAAGCCTACGTCTCCGTGCTATAGGGAGCAACCCGAATTCACTAACACTTCAGTTGAAGTGACCTCGACAGGCCGAGTGTCACTGAAAGCTCCCTGATCTCTTCGAAAGAGAAAAGAAGATCAAAGAAAGATGGTAGATCGGAAGTTAGAAAATCCCAAAGCTCTGGTTCTGAAAGTCAGATCTCAGAGTGGAAATCAGAATGTTCGGGATCCTTTTACATTCGAAGGCTCTGTTATTTATAGACATTCCGGGTGGCGAATGGCGGTTTTTGCTATCGTATCTGGGGATCCTCCAGGTAAAGTTGCGGGCCCTGTTACCATCTTCTGGGGGATTCCACTGGCTCTTGGTCCCATCAGGCAGGGCCGGTGGGTCCCGTGGTAGTCCTCGTGGGCCCACCAGGCAGGGCCGGTGGGTCCCGCGGTAGTCCCCGTGGGCCCACCAGGCAGGGCCGGTGGGTCCCGCGGTAGTCCCCGTGGGCCCACCAGGCAGGGCCGGTGGGTCCCGCTGTAGTTTTCGTGGGCCCACCAGGCAGGGCCGGTGGGTCCCGTGGTGGATTTTTGCCAAAATTTGCACCCACAGTTACCCCCTCCAAGTTAGCTAGAGTGCAGTCTAGCTGGCTTGGACTTGGTGCAAAAAATAGCAACTTCCTGTTTTGAAAAACGGACACGAAGAAACTTGTCGCATGTTAGAGTAAAAAAAAAAAAAAAAAAGGGACTGATCGGTCAATTTGGACCGATCGGTCAAATTTTGACCGATCGGTCAAATTTTGACCGATCGGTCAAATTTTGACCGATCAGTCAAAATTCAACCGGTCAAGAATCGGGTGATCGGTCAAAAAACAGGGTTTTTTGACCGATCCAGTAGTAAATTTGACCAATCAGCTGAAATTTGACCGATCGGTTAAATTTTGACCGATCGGTCATTTTTGACCGATCGGTCAAATTTTGACCGATCGGGCAAAATTCAACCGGTCAAGAATCGGGTGATCGGTCAAAAAACATGGTTTTTTGACCGATCCAGTAGAAATTTGACCGATCAAATAACTTTCGCCGATCGGACATGTTTGTCCGATCGGTGAAAAAATATCCGGTCAAGATTCGAGTGATCGGCAAAAAACCTTTGTTTTTTGCCAGATCCATTAGAAATTTGACCGATCAAATAACTTTCGCCGATCGGACATGTTTGTCCGATCGGTGAAAAAATATCCGGTCAAGGTTCGAGTGATCGGCAAAAACCCTTAGTTTTTTGCCAGATCCTATAGAAATTTGACCGATCAAATAACTTTCGCCGATCGGACATGTTTGTCCGATCGGTGAAAAAATATCCGGTCAAGGTTCGAGTGATCGGCAAAAAACCTTGGTTTTTTGCCAGATCCATTAGAAATTTGACCGATCAAATAACTTTCGCCGATCGGACATGTTTGTCCGATCGGTGAAACAAAATCCGGTCAAGGTTCGAGTGATCGGCAAAAAACCTTGGTTTTTTTTTGCCAGATCCTGTAGAAATTTGACCGATCAAATAGCTTTCGCCGATCGGACATGTTTGTCCGATCAGTGAAAAAATATCCGGTCAAGGTTCGAGTGATCGGCAAAAAACCTTGGTTTTTTGCCAGATCCAGTAGAATTTTGACCGATCAAATAACTTTCGCCGATCGGACATGTTTGTCCGATCGGTGAAAAAAATATCCGGTCAAGGTTCGAGTGATCGGCAAAAAACC
The DNA here is from genome assembly GCA_947650365.1 of Chamaelirium japonicum. NCBI lineage: Eukaryota > Viridiplantae > Streptophyta > Magnoliopsida > Liliales > Melanthiaceae > Chamaelirium > Chamaelirium japonicum. Next base: position 164,313 of record CANTAL010000070.1, on the reverse strand, counting down.
TTGGTGTTTTGCCAGATCCTGTAGAAATTTGACCGATCAAATAACTTTCGCCGATCGGACATGTTTGTCCGATCGGTGAAAAAATATCCGGTCAAGGTTCGAGTGATCGGCAAAAAACCTTGGTTTTTTGCCAGATCCATTAGAAATTTGACCGATCGAATAACTTTCGCCGATCGGACATGTTTGGCCGATCGGTGAAACAAAATCCGGTCAAGGTTCGAGTGATCGGCAAAAAACCTTGGTTTTTTGCCAGATCCAGTAGAATTTTGACCGATCAAATAACTTTCGCCGATCGGACATGTTTGTCCGATCGGTGAAAAAATATCCGGTCAAGGTTCGAGTGATCGGCAAAAAACCTTGGTTTTTTGCCAGATCCAGTAGAATTTTGACCGATCAAATAACTTTCGCCGATAGGACATGTTTGTCCGATCGGTGAAAAAATATCCGGTCAAGGTTCGAGTGATCGGCAAAAAACCTTGGTTTTTTGCCAGATCCTGAAGAAATTTGACTGATCGAAGTAAAGTTTTGAACCTGCCCTTCAGAGAAGGTTTACTGCTTTGTTCTTCGATATTTTGGCAGAGTTTTGAACATTGATGGAGCTTGATTCTTCTTGTTTTGAATCCTTGGTTGGTTTGATGGTTGCTTTGAACCGGCGGTCCGGTTTACCCAGACCGGTGGCTTGCTTGGACCGTTGGTTCATGTGGACCGGTAGGTCCGACGTTTCGCCTGGTCGCGACTGTTCGCCTGGTTTTGCGCTTGCTACGGATGGATGCCACATGTACCTACAAAAACACGCGATTTGATATGGTGAAGACACGTGTCTTCTCGATTTGCGCACCTGTTTTACCCTGGGTACAAAAGTTTTCACTGGCTGTCATTTCGCCTCACGCTTCCAAAATTTTTCGAAGTCCAGACCCTTGTTCTCCTGATTTCTGCTCTTGTTTTTGTTAGATCGATTGAATGGCTTCCTCAGGCAGTTCGAAGAGGTCCGGTACGGTTCCCTCGAAGAGAAAGGGGAAGGAAATTGTCGAGGTTCAATCTCCTCCAGGGGGCCGTGGCAAAGGCAAGGCTGCTCTCGCTGAACTTGGCCAACTGGGCAAGAGGCACCAAGGGGTAGGGTTTGCTTCGGTGCCATCAAGGCCAGAGTTCATCCCTAAGGTCAAGTTTGTTCTGGGCCCTCTCATGCCCCTGACAGAGGAGACGGAGTACATGTACAATGTAGGTGGTGAGTTCACAGATACGAAGAGAAAGAAGTGGCAAGCACTGCTCTCTTATTTCACTGAAGGGAAGGGAGCGCAGTCTTCACTCCCTAGCATCCAGACGGCTTTTGGCATCGACAAGAAAACCGTCTTCACCAGCTATGCCAGCAACGAGAAGGTCATGGGAACCATCGTGACCATCGGCCAAATGAACTGCGGTCTGTGTTTACCGCTGCCCCCCTTTGCGGCAAGATTGCTGAATACATCTGGCCTTTGCCCGGGGCAGATCACTGGGAACGCCTGGCGAATTATCTACGCATTCTGCCGCGTGGAGTCGGATTTCCAGGAAGACTTGAGGGCATGCTACTCCAGTATCCCGGAAGGTGAACCTGCCCGGATCGAGCTTGGATACTTTTTCTTTCATTATCGATGGAATTTCAGGAAGGACAGCCCGTTCTACAATTTGATCGGTGTGTCTCCGCTTCGTCCGTTAACTGATACAGTTCCTTCGGACAAACTGTACACAGATTGGCCTATCTCTGTTTCCGGCGCGTGGACATCCATGTCAGTGCCCGACACCCCCCGAGACAGCGTGCACGACGCAGTTAAGATGTACAGCGCGGGAGGCATCTTTGCTTGGACCTCCGAGAGGGCTGGAGCAATCGACAATTTATTTCTCGAGTTGACCTGCGGGACCAGGTCATGGAAACAGTTCTCCAACTGCCCCGTGAGGTATGGCAAGGCCAATCTCCTCCACCGACAAAAGGATAGATACGAGGACAACGAGGTCCTATATTCTGATTATGAGGAGGACCCACATTCGGGTAAGATCATCCGGAAGGTTCGGGCCGAGAAGAAAATCTACACTGCAAGGCGCCGATTACCTACCATGGATGAGAAACTGGTGATCCAAAGAGGCCCAGTGAAGAAGAAGCGAAAAACACTTGTCAAGCCTAAGGAAGATGAAGATGAAGGGAAGAAGAAAGAAGAAGAGGAAGAAAAAGAAAAGAAGGGGAGCGATGAGGAAGACGAGGGGACCGAGAATGCCAGCCACGACAATAGTGGCGATGACGAGGATGAGGACGGCGATGGCGAGGATGATCCGTCTTCCACTCCCTCTGGTGGAGATGGCGAGAATGGGGGTGGTGAGGAAGAAATTCCTCCCACCCCCACTGTTGGTGCAACAGGGGAAGACTCAATTCCTGTTCCCATTGACGAGGCTAAGGCCCGTCAGATGGAAGGAGTTATGGATGCAGAAGGCGATGGCCAAAGAGTGGTTCCCGCCTACAAGTTTGATGAGTTGAAGAGGCCGATGCGCCTAAAAATAAAATTGTCGAGGAGTGGTGGGGTTGGAAGCAACCCCACCCCCCTTGATCAAATTCCCCCTGACGTTCCTCGCATTGAAGGAGCAACAACGAGCGGGGGTGTGGAGGTTGAGCAACCCCCACCCCCCTCTCGCTCTCTGCTTAACGAGGTGGAAGCCATGGTGGCAGGACTCATCCAACCTGGCGGATCACAAGAGGAAGAGAGAGTCTCTCCTCCGAGGAATGCTTCCCCTCCTACTCATTTGGAGAGGGGAAGTCGAGTGGGTGATGGGGCTCATCAACCTCAACCAGCGCCAACTCCTACTCAGGAGAAATCGACCCCTCAGGGTGGCTCTGATCGCCGGAAGGGCAAAGAGCCGAGGGTCGAAACCTCAGGTAATTGAACTAACTTGCTTTGAATGTCTTGTCTCTGAAGCTTCGAAAATAATCTAACACTTTGATCTCTTCTTGATTGTAGGTGCACCTGCTGGATTGACTCCGACAATAAGAAGCTTGGGTGATGTTGACATCAACCGCCCCACTGCTGCGATCAGAAAACTCATCAACCTCCCGGGTGCCACTCTGGATGAAGCTTTTGAAAGAATTGATCTGTTGGTAGGTGCATCTGCTCGATCAATCATCTGAGTTGTATCTTTATGATAATTCTAACTCTTTTGTTCTTTTGCAGAACTCAGCAGTTATGAATGTCGCAACCAAGCTCTCCATGAGGGCGGGAGCAAAAGAAGCTGTAGCTGAAATAAATCACTTGACCGCGGAGAGAGATGAGCTGAGAGAGCTCCTGACTTCGAAGAAAGCCTCTCTCAAAACCAAGATTGAGGAACTTCGCAAGGGGAAGCTGGAGATCAAGGGGCTGCAGGATCGTTGCGAGGCACAGAGTCACGAGCTCGAATCCTTGAAGACTCGACTCTCCAAGGTTGAGGAAGTGTCCTGTGGTCGCACCAGCGAGATCCAAGAGCTGAAGCAACAACTTGCTACTCAGCATGCTGCCTTCACTGCCAAAGAGGAGACTTCCAAGAAGGCGCTGGAGCATGCATTATCTGAATGCAAAGTTTACAAGGAAACAGCTGAGAAGGCGGCTGAAGCACTCAGGACTCACGTAGCTAGCGTCCGATCTTCCAAGGCCTCGGTGGCGAGCAAAGCTCGTGTTGGATCTGAGGGAGAGAAGTCGCATGCGAAGAGTGTGGCCAAGCCTTGAGGCTTTTCTCCTCCTTTGTTGTTGTACTTGTAAACTTTTGAAATGTAGCAGCTCACTCTTGTACCTGGCACATTTTGTGATAATAGAAGACATCTTTTTGGTATTTGAAACTTGAACTTCTTTTGAGTTGAATGTCTTTGAATGTTGAGTTCTGGAATGATATTTGAGATGATTGAGTATTCATACATTTGAACGTAAGTTGAATATGCATATACTTGAATGTAAGGGGTTGAGTAGCGACTCAATCACCCAAACTTGTAACTTTGAAAATTGAATTTGAATTTGAATAACATTTGAATGTAAGGGGTCGAGTCGCAACTCAAACTCCCAAACCTGTTAGACGATATCGAATTGATTGAAATTGGATATTGAATTTCGAAGGTCAGTTTAACATTTGCTAGTAAGGGGTCGAGTCGCAACTCTAACGCCCAAACATGTTAAGACCTGGTAACTTGAAAATGGTCAGTTTTTAACATTTGCTAGTAAGGGGTTGGGTCGCAACCCTAACACCCAAACTTGTTAAAAGACTTGGTAATTTGAATATGGGTAACTTGAAACTGCTTCAGAACTTGGATTGAAAATCAGAACACTTGTACACTTGAACACTTGAAAGAGAACTTTATTCATCACAGAATTTACATTACGGATAGAACAACTTGAGGTGTCTAGAATTCCAAGCTCGAGGCAATCTATCTCCTTCTGGTGAGATCAGTCGATAGGAGCCTTTGCCTCCAACTGACTCAATGATGTATGGACCTTCCCAGTTGGGAGCAAGTTTCCCACTGCTGTGTTCTTTGGTGTTGTAAAAAACTGCTCTGAGAACTAGACTACCCACTGGGAACTGTCTCTTGTAGACTTTCTCGTCGTAGGCTCTTTTGATCTTCTGTTGGTACTTAGCCACGCGAAGGGAGGCTTGATCTCGTAGTTCTTCTGAGAAGTCTAGATCATTGATCCGAAGTTCTTCATTGACTCCTTCTTCAACTGCTCTGGTCTTCAAAGTACTTGATATATTTTCTGTTGGGAGTACTGCCTCTGATCCATATGTTAGGCGAAAAGGCGAGAACCCAGTTGATCTTCTCAGAGTTGTGCGATACCCCCAAAGAACTTCAGGTAGGACTTGCTCCCACAATCCTTTCTTATCATTGAGTTTCTTCTTGAGTATACCAAGAATAGCTCTGTTGGAGGCTTCTGCTTGACCATTGCATTGAGGATATCTTGGAGTTGAATAGAATAGCTTGATACCATGGTTCAGACAGAACTCTCGAAACTTGTCGGAGTCAAACTGAGCTCCATTGTCTGCAACGAGAACTTGAGGTGTACCAAATCTTGAGAAGATGTTGTGCCGAATGAATTTGATCACTTCGTCATCAGTCTCTCGGAAGAGGGGCACAGCTTCAACCCATTTGGTGAAGTAATCTGTGGCCAGCAGTAGATACTTCTTCTTGCTTGGAGTTGGAGGGAAAGGACCCAAGAAGTCTAACCCCCATTGATGGAAGGGCCAAGGACTTGATAATTGATGAAGTTCATCTGCAGGGAGATGAATAGCTCGAGCGTGCCGTTGACAAGACTCGCACCTTTGAACGACTTGTTGAGCATCCCTTGCCATTGTTGGCCAGTAGTACCCTTGTAGCTTCGTCTTGGCTTCAAGAGATCTTCCTCCCGAATGATTTCCACAAGCTCCAGAGTGGATATCAATCAGGATTGACTGTGCTTGCTCAGGACCAAGGCACTTGAGCAACATCCCGTTGTGAGATTTGAAGTACAGATCTTCTCCTTGAATAGTGTAGCAGGGAAGCTTTCTTTGAAGTCTTCGGGCTTGATTTGGATCTTCTGGCATTTTGCCATATTTGAAGAAGTCAAGAATTGGTCGTCTCCAATCTTCAAGCTGATCTCCACCCCCAGATCCTTTTGTAGTAGTAAGGATCTGTTGATCGGGGATGGTCTTGGGCACTTCTTGATAATTGATCTGTATTTGCCTTCCTCCAAGCGAGTCTCCCAGAACTGAGGCAGCATTAGCTAAGGCATCTGCTTCTCGGTTTTCTGCTCTTGGAATTTGAACGAACTCAATTGTAGTAAAACGTTGTTGAAGACGTCGTACTAAGGCTAGGTAGAGTTGCATTCTTTCTTCTCGAGCGGTGTACTCTCCATTGATTTGCCTTATGATCAACTGGGAGTCGCTGTAGATGATGATTCGATCTACCCCCAGAGATTCTGCCATTTCGAGTCCGGAAATGAGTGCTTCGTATTCAGCTTCGTTGTTGGTGGCATTAAACCCAAGGAGAGTGGCCTTCTGGAGATGATCAAGTTCGGGGGATATTAAGACTATCCCAGTTCCCGAACCGATCGAACTTGATGCTCCATCAGTATAAAGCTTCTAAGGAGGAGTTGCAGCAATAACTTCAAGACTTGGATCAATTTTTGTTGCAAGATTGATCGGAGGATTATCCTCATCTTCCAAGCGCATGTCGACATCCCCTTCCCAAGTGATGGGGTCTTCAACTGGAAAGTCAGCTAGAAAATCAGCAATTGCTTGACCTTTGATAGAAGTGCGAGATTCGAATTGAATCCCCAGAGCACTCATTTCGATCACCCATTTGGTCATTCGACCAGCTCGACCAGCTTTGTCAATGATATCTTTGAGTGAGTGTTCTGAAATGACAGTAATCTGGTGGGAGACGAAGTACGGTTGAAGACGACGCGATGCAGTGAGCAAGGCCAAGATGACCTTCTCAGTTTTTGAGTAGCGAGTCTCAGCTGGAAGGAGAGTATGGCTAATGTAGTAGACTGGATATTCGACGCCTTCTTTTCTACTGACCAAGACTGCACTGATTGCTTGATCAGTTACGGCGAGATAGAGCCATAAGTCTTCTTTTGGCAATGGAGCAGTCAGGATAGGAGCTTGCATCAGATATTTCTTGATGCCTTGAAATGCTTCTTCACAGATTGGACTCCAGCCAGATGTATCCGCCTTTCGTAATTTGTCGAAGAGAGGTTTGCACTTGTCGGAAGATTTTGAGATGAATCGATTGAGTGCTGCTAACCTTCCAGTGAGACGTTGAACTTCTTTTCGATTTGTAGGTGAAGGCATATCGATGATGGCTCGAATTTGATCGGGATTGGCTTTGATACCCCTCCTGGTCACAAGATGACCCAGGAATTTGCCAGATTGAACTCCGAAAGCGCACTTGGCTGGATTGAGCTTCATTCGATACTTTCGAAGGACTTGGAAAGTTTCAGCCAGATCAGATAGATGTTTGCTCCGAACGGAACTCTTGGTAAGGAGATCATCGACATAGACTTCGACGTTGCGACCGATCTGATCTTCGAACATTTTGGTGACTAGCCTTTGATAGGTGGAACCAGCATTTTTGAGGCCGAATGGCATAACATTGTAGCAGTAGAGACCTCGGCTAGTCACGAAGCAAGTTTTCTCTTGATCGTCTGGATGAAGTGGAATTTGATTATATCCAGAATACCCATCCATGAAGGATAATAGCTCGTGGCCAGCAGTGGCATCGACGAGTCTATCGATCCTTGGCATGGGAAATGGGTTTTTTGGACAAGCCTTGTTGAGATTGGTAAAGTCGATGCAGACTCTAACCTTTCCGTTCTTCTTCGGAACAGCCACTATGTTAGAGATCCATGTTGGATACTCTACTTCTCGAATGAAGCCGGCTGCGAGTAGCTTGGTGATTTCTTCTTGAACGGCAATTTGCAGCTCTGGTCGGATAGTGCGTGGCTTTTGCTTGACAGGCTTCACTTCTTCTTTGATCGCAAGTCGGTGACAAGCGTCATCTGGATTAATACCAGGCATGTCTTCGAAACACCATGCAAAGACGTCGATGTTGGACTTGAGGAAGGATACCATGTCTTGCGCTTCTGCGTCGCTAAGACCGGTACCAATAAACGTTTGTCGAGGGAGATCTCCGCTGCCTATGTTGATCGAGATGATTTCTTCAATTGAAGGTGATGCTTCCCATTCGATTGGTGGAGGTTCGGTCAGCGGAATCTCCTTTGATTGCTATTTAGAAGAGGGACCAGCTTCGTCTCGTGGCCGCTTTGGAGGAGCAATGTTGATCTTTCGATCTGTCTTTGCTGCAGCAGCTTCACAAGACCTTCCAGCTTGCTGATCACCTCGAATGCAGACAATGCCTTCTCCAGTTGCAAACTTGAGTAGTTAATGGTAAGAGGAGGAGATGGCAATGATCTGATGGAGGAATGGTCGCCCAAGAATGGCGTTGTAGCTAGACATTCCTTCGACGATTGCAAACCTCACCGAGACTCGAGTCTCTCGGCTGAGGTCGATGGTAAATCTGGATTCGCCCACTGTGATGCTTTGTTCACCATTGAAGCCGGTGATCACAGTCGGGACGACATCGAGGCTTTGATACTTATGTCCCAGACGTTTGAAACAGTCTGAGAACATAATGTCGATGGAGCTTCCGGTGTCGATGAGGATCCGGTTGACAGTGCTGCCGTCGATAATGAGTTTCAAGACCAGAGGGTCTCGATGTGGAGTATGGACTCCTTGAAGATCGGTGTCGTTGAAGACGATTGATGGCCAAGAAAGACCTTCGATGGGTTTCTCGATCCAGGTATCTTCTTTGCTCGCAGTAGAACGAACGTGGAAGATGCGTCGAACTTGGCGATCCACCTCTTTCCCAGTCAGACTTTGATTGTGCAATGTTCCATGAATACCAAAAATATTGGCATTCACAGAGATAGTTTGCCGGTTAGAGGAGATTTGATGTATCCAACACACTTCTTTCCCCTTTGCAGAGGTCCGATGTTGATTGTGTCCGCCTCTAACAAACTCTTGAAGATGGCCTTCTCGCAATAGGTCTTCAAGATGGAATTTCAGCCGAAAACACCGATCGGTGGAATGGCCGTGACTTCGATGGAAGTCGCAGTAGACTGTTTTGTCTGCTGTGAATTTGGAATTCGGCTGAAGAGGATTAGGCCTCCGAACGAACTCTTCATGTTGAATGCGGTCGAGTATCTGTTCGACCGGCATATTCCACTCGGTGAAAGTGGTCTTCGTTGGAGATCGACGTCCATCATTCTTTGATCTTTTGTTGGCCGGAGGGGCTGCTGCTTCAGCGTTGTGAGCCTTTGCAGCATACTTAGGAGCTTCTCTTTCAGCAGGCCTTCTCTTAGTTTCTCGCCCTTTCCGAGCGACTTGATCATCTTCCACCTCAATCTCTCTTTGAATTCGGTCAAACATTGCTCCCAGAGAAGGAGGGGGATTGCGGATGAAGTCGTTGTAGATGTGTAGATCGAAGCGGAGAGCGTTCTGGAAAGCCAACATGATGGCTTCATCATCCAGATGTCTTCCAGAGAGAGCAGCATGCTCGTTGCGAAACCTCCTCGTGAAGCTGCGAAGAGTCTCGTCTGCACCCATCCTCAGTCGGTAGAGAGAGTCGAGTTTCTTCTCTGGCTTTAGATTGAGTTGATAGTGCTGCACAAAGAGGTTAGCCAAAACACCGAACTGGGTGATGGACCCAGCTCGGAGATTGTGATACCAGTCGAGCGAAGGCTCATCGAGACTTCCCGCGAAGGTGCGGCAGAGCACGTTGTTTTCCTCTTCGTGTGGCGTTAGAGCTTGCTTGAAGGCAAGTATGTGGAGGCTTGGATCTCCTCTAATGCAGTTGAATTTGGGGAGGATAGGAGTTCTCCATCCTCTTGGAAAGGTGGTCTCGAAGAGACTTCGATGTAGAGGCCCGGCAGAGGAGTAACCGTCCCTACGACCGTGTCCTCGAACTAGAGGCGGGTCAAGAGGCAAGATCGCAAGGTCTTGCTCAGGCATTGAAGTATTTGCCGGTTGAAGTCGGTGTCGAAGGTCCGATCCAAGTCCACGTTAGAGTGGAATGGAAGGGGAGACTCTGCTCTTTGAAGGAGCGCCTTTCATTTGGTGCCTCCTTGGTACATTGAGATTCGAAGGTGCCCTCTTGTCGCAGTTACGACCAGATGAGGATTGGGAGGACTCGTCGTCAAGACGATCCCAGACACTCTGCTTCCAGGGAGCAGCAGAGGGAGTAGGATCGCGACGAATCCTCTCGAGGGCAGCAGTGCCCATTGACCTCCGTTGTTCGGAGTGAATTGAATGTCGAGGAGGATCAACCCTCTCACTTGTGGAGGGGATCGGAATAGCAATTCCAGCTTCGGAGGCTGCCTTCTTCAGAGCATCCCTCTCAGCAGTGAGGGTGGCGTTTTGCTTCGCCAATTGGAGTAGTTGGAAATCGATTGCAGAGATCTGGTAAGTCGATGGAGGATCTTCAGCAGGAGCAGGGACAGTCTGCCCAATTGATTGATGAGGATGTGGGGCGATCGGTCGATCGACTGATCTCCCGCTTCCTGAGTGAACTCCCATCTCGGGGACAGCAAGGGGCTGCCCGAAGTTGAGCCTTTGACTCATTGAACGAGTCTCAGGACGAGGTTGATGTTGAGTGTTACTTCCTTCTGGTTGACCCTGGTGTTTGGTTCTCGCCATTCAGAGTGCGAAGGGTACAACGAGATTGCTGACGTCCGATCAGTTGTCTGATCAACCGAGGGGGCGAGGAAGTTTGGCTATTGATCTGGTAGTCGAAGTAGAGAGGACACGGCTTCTCGCTCGGATCCCACAGACGGCGCCAAACTGTGGGGGAATATCTTCGTGCCGACCCGAAGACTCTCGCAGCACCAGTCAATTGGAGTCGAGGTTGATGTCGAAGATCGTTGATCGATCTACTGATTGAAGTCGAAGCCTTTTGATATGCAAACAGAGGAATGCAATCATAGAAATTGTGACATGAGATGTGATCTCGGAGTTCAGCCGAAGCCTACGTCTCCGTGCTATAGGGAGCAACCCGAATTCACTAACACTTCAGTTGAAGTGACCTCGACAGGCCGAGTGTCACTGAAAGCTCCCTGATCTCTTCGAAAGAGAAAAGAAGATCAAAGAAAGATGGTAGATCGGAAGTTAGAAAATCCCAAAGCTCTGGTTCTGAAAGTCAGATCTCAGAGTGGAAATCAGAATGTTCGGGATCCTTTTACATTCGAAGGCTCTGTTATTTATAGACATTCCGGGTGGCGAATGGCGGTTTTTGCTATCGTATCTGGGGATCCTCCAGGTAAAGTTGCGGGCCCTGTTACCATCTTCTGGGGGATTCCACTGGCTCTTGGTCCCATCAGGCAGGGCCGGTGGGTCCCGTGGTAGTCCTCGTGGGCCCACCAGGCAGGGCCGGTGGGTCCCGCGGTAGTCCCCGTGGGCCCACCAGGCAGGGCCGGTGGGTCCCGCGGTAGTCCCCGTGGGCCCACCAGGCAGGGCCGGTGGGTCCCGCTGTAGTTTTCGTGGGCCCACCAGGCAGGGCCGGTGGGTCCCGTGGTGGATTTTTGCCAAAATTTGCACCCACACATTCTAATTTGTTTGTACGATCCATTATAATTCGTTCATACGATCCATTCTAATTCATTCGTCCGATCCATTCTAATTCATTCGCACGAATGTATTAGAATGGATCAAATTCATTCGCTCGATGGTAACCTTTCTAATTAGAATGGATCGTACAAATGAATTAGAATGGATCATACGAATGAATTAGAATGGATCGTACGAATGAATTAGAATGGTTACATTCGAGCGAATGAATTAGAATGGATCGTACGAATGAATTAGAATGGATCATAGGAATGAATTAGAATGGATCGTGCAAATGAATTAGAATGGATACATTCGTGCGAATGAATTAGAATGGATCGTACGAATGAATTAGAATGGATCGAGCGAATGAATTAGAATGGATAGTGCGAATGAATTAGAATAGATCGTACGAATGGATTAGAATGGATCGTACGAATGGATTAGAATGGATCGTACGAATGGATTAGAATGGATCGTAGGAATGAATTAGAATGGATCATACAAATGAATTAGAAAGGTTACATTCGTGAGAATGAATTAGAATGGATCGTGCAAATGAATTAGAATGGATCATAGGAATGAATTAGAATGGATCGTGCAAATGAATTAGAATGGATCGTACGAATGGATCGTATCGTATGAACGAATTAGAATGGATCGTGCGAATGAATTAGAATGGATCATACGAATGAATTAAAATGGATACATTTGTACGAATGAATTAGAATGAATCATACGAATGAATTAGAATGGATCATACGAACGAATTAGAATACATCATGTGAATGAATTAGAATGGATCGTACGTTTGAATTAGATTGGATTGTGCGAATGAATTAGAATGGATACATTCGTGCGAATGAATTAGAATAGATCGTATGAATGAATTAGAATAGATCGTACGAATGAATTAGAATGGATCGTGCGAATATATTTGAATGGATCGTGCGAATGAATTAGAATGAATCGAATGAATGAATTAGAATGGATACATTCGTGCGAATGAATTATAATGGATTGTACGAATGAATTAGAATGAATCATATGAATGAATTAGAATGGATCGTGCGAATGAATTTGAATGGATCGTACGAATGAATTAGAATGAATCGTACGATCGATCTATTCTAATTTATTCACACGATCTATTTAATTCATTAGCATGAATGTATCCATTCTAATTCATTCCTACGATCTATTCTAATTAAGAATGGATCATACGAATGAATTAGAATAGATCGTAGGAATGAATTAGAATGGATCATACGAATGAATTAGAATGGATCGTGCGAATGAATTAGAATTGATCATACGAATGAATTAGAATGGATCGGACGAATGAATTAGAATGGATACATTTGTACGAATGAATTAGAATGAATCGTATGAATGAATTAGAATGGATCCACCAAATGATCGTACGAATGGATTAGAATGGAAACATTCATGTGAATGAATTAGAATGGATCATATGAATGAATTAGAATGGATCGTACGAATGAATTAGAATGGATCGTACAAATGAATTAGAAAGGTTACATTTGTGAGAATGAATTAGAATGGATCGTACGAATGAATTAGAATGGATCGTACGAATGAATTAGAATGGATCGGACGAATGAATTAGAATGAATCGTACGATCCATTCTAATTCATTCTCACAAATGTAACCTTTCTAATTCATTTGTACGATCCATTCAAATTCATTCATACGATCCATTCTGATTCATTCGCACGATCCATTCTAATTCATTTGTACGATCCATTCTAATTCATTCGCATGATCCATTCTAATTCATTCGTACGATCCATTCTAATTCATTCGCTCGAATGTAACCATTCTAATTCATTCGTACGATCCATTCTAATTCTTTCCTATGATCCATTCTAATTCATTCTCACGAATGTATCCATTCTAATTCATTTGCATGATCCATTCTAATTCATTCGTACGATCCATTCTAATTCATTCCTATGATCATACGAATTTATTCACAAGAATGTATCCATTCTAATTTATTCGTTCAAATGTATCCATTCTAATCCATTCGCACGATCCATTCTAATTCATTCGTACGATCGATCCATTCTAATTTATTCGCACGATCTATTCTAATTCATTCGCATGAATGTATCCATTCTAATTCATTCGTACGATCCATTCTAATTCATTCGTATGATCCATTCTAATTCATTGGCTCGAATGTATCCATTCTAATTCATTCGTACGATCCATTCTAATTCATTCGCATGATCCATTCGTACGATCCATTCAAATTCATTCGCATGAATGAATTTTAATGGATCGTACGTATGAATTAGAATGGATCATACGAATGAATTAGAATGGATACATTCGTGCGAATGAATTAGAATAGATCATGCGAATAAATTAGAATGGATCGATCGTACGAATGAATTAGAATGGATCGTGCGAATAAATTAGAATGGATCGTACGAAAGAATTAGAACGGATCGTACGAATGAATTAGAATGGATCGAACGAATGAATTAGAATGGATACATTCAAGCGGAATGAATTAGAATGATCGTACGATCCATTCTAATTCATTCTCACAAATGTATCCATTCTAATTCATTCGTACGATCCATTCTAATTCATTCGCACGATCCGTTCTAATTCATTCGTATGATCCATTCTAATTCATTCGCATGAATATAACCATTCTAATTCATTCGTACGATCCATTCTAATTCATTCCTACGATACATTCTAATTCATTCGCACGAATGTATCCATTCTAATTCATTTGCACGATCCATTCTAATTCATTCCTATGATCCATTCTAAGTCATTCGTACGATCCATTCTAATTCATTCGCTCGAATGTATCCATTCTAATTCATTTGTACGATCCATTCTAATTCATTCGTACGATCCATTCTAATTCATTCGCATGATCCATTCGTACAATCCATTCTAATTCATTCGCACGAATGAATTTAAATGGATCGTACGAATGAATTAGAATGGATCGTACGAATGAATTAGAATGGATACATTCGTGCGAATGAATTAGAATAGATCGTGCGAATAAATTAGAATGGATCGATCGTACGAATGAATTAGAATGGATCGTGCGAATGAATTAGAATGGATCGTACGAATGAATTAGAATGGATCGTACGAATGAATTAGAATGGATCGAACGAATGAATTAGAATGGATACATTCGAGCGGAATGAATTATAATGGATCGTACGATCTATTCTAATTCATTCTCACTAATGTATCCATTCTAATTCATTCGTATGATCCATTCTAATTCATTCGCACGATCCATTCTAATTCATTCGCATGAATATATCCATTCCAATTCATTCGCACGATCCATTCTAATTCATTCCTATGATCCATTCTAATTCATTCGTACGATCCATTCTAGTCCATTCGTATGATCTATTCTAATCCATTCATACGATCCATTCTAATTCATTCGTAGGAATGAATTAGAATGGATACATTTGTACGAATGAATTAGAATGGATATATTCGAGCGAATGAATTAGAATAGATACATTCATACGACTGAATTAGAATACATTGTACGAATGAATTAGAATGGATCGTACGAATGAATAAGAATGGATCGTACGAATCCATTCTATTGGATCGTACGAATGAATTAGAATGGATCATGCGAATGAATTAGAATGGATCATACGAATGAATTAGAATGGATCGTACGAATGAATTAGAATGGATATATTCGTGCAAATGAATTAGAATGGATCGTGCGAATGAATTAGAATGGATCATACGAATGAATTAGATTGGATACATTTATGAGAATGAATTAAAATGGATCGTACGATCCATTCTAATTCATTCCGCTCGAATGTATCCATTCTAATTCATTCGTTCGATCCATTCTTATTCATTCGTACGATCCATTCTAATTCATTCGTACGATACATTCTAATTCATTCGCACGATCCATTCTAATTCATTCGTACGATCGATCCATTCTAATTTATTCGCACGATCTATTCTAATTCATTCGCACGAATGTATCCATTCTAATTCATTCGTACGATCCATTCTAATTCATTCGTACAAACCATTCAAATTCATTCGTGCGAATGAATTAGAATGGATCGTACGAATGGATCATGTGAATGAATTAGAATGGATCGTACGAATGAATTAGAATGGATCGTACGAATGAATTAGAATAGATAAATTCGAGCGAATGAATTAGAATGGATCGTACAAATGAATTAGAATGGATCATAGGAATGAATTAGAATGGATCGTGCAAATGAATTAGAATGGATACATTCGTGCGAATGAATTAGAATGGATCGTAGGAATGAATTAGAAGGGATCGTACGAATGAAGTAGAATTGATCGTGCGAATGAATTAGAATGGATCGTACGAATGAATTAGAACGGATCGTACGAATGAATTAGAATGGATCGTACAAATGAATTAGAAAGGTTACATTCGTGAGAATGAATTAGAATGGATCGTACGAATGAATTAGAATGGATCATGCGAATGAATTTGAATGGATCGTACGAATGAATTAGAATGGATCGAACGAATGAATTAGAATGGATACATTCGAGCGAATGAATTTGAATAGATCGTAGGAATGAATTAGAATGGATCGTACGAATGAATTAGAATGGTTACATTCGTGCGAATGAATTAGAATGGATCGTACGAATGGATTAGAATGTATCGTACGATCCATTCTAATTCATTCTTACGATTCATTCATTCGTATGAGCTATTCTAATTCATTCGTACGATCCATTCTAATTCATTTGTATGATCCATTCTAATCCATTCGTATGATCCATTCTAATTCATTCCTACGATCTATTCTAATTCATTCGCTTGAATGTATCCATTCTAATTCATTTGTTCGATCCATTCTAATTCATTCGTATGATCCATTCAAATTCATTTGCACGAATGTAGCCATTCTAATTCATTTGTATGATCCATTCTAATTCATTCGTACGATCCATTCTAATTCATTTGTACGAATGTATCCATTCTAATTCATTCGCACGATCCATTCTAATTCATTCGCACGATCCATTCTAATTCATTTGTACGATCCATTCTAATTCATTCGTACGATCCATTCTAATTCATTCATACGATCCATTCAATTCATTCGTACGATCCATTCTAATTCATTTGCTTGAATGTAACCATTCTAATTCATTCGTACAATGCGTTCTAATCCATTCATACGATCCATTCTAATCCATTCGTACGATCCATTTTAATTTATTCGCACGAATGTAACCATTCTAATTCATTCATACGATCCATTCTAATTCATTCGTACGATCCATTCTAATTCATTCGTATGATCCATTCTAATTCATTCGTACGATCCATTTTAATTCATTCGCACGATCCATTCTAATTAATTCGTACGATCCATTTTAATTCTTTCGCACAAATGTATCCATTCTAATCCATTCATACGATCCATTCTAATTCATTCGCACTATCCATTCTAATTCATTCGTACGATCCATTCTAATCCATTCGTATGATCCATTCTAATTCATACGCACGAATGTATCTATTCTAATTCATTTGCACGATCCATTCTAATTCATTCCTATGATCCATTCTAATTCATTCGTATGATCCATTCTAATTCATTTGCTCGAATGTATCCATTCTAATTCATTCGTACGATCCATTCTAATTCATTCGTATGATCCATTCTAATTTATTCGCACGAATGTATCCATTTTAATTCATTCGTACAATCCATTCTAATTCATTCGTACGATCCATTCTAATTCATTCCAATGATCCGTTCGCACAAATGTATCCATTCTAATTCATTTGTACGATCCATTCTAATTCATTCGTACGATCCATTCTAATTCATTCGTACGATCTGTTGGGGGTAGCTGAAATCTGCCCTGGAGTTCGCACCCCCCCCCCCCCCCCCCCGTGCTCACCAAATCACCTTGACAGGGAGCGAGATCCACATTAGGCTGAAAGGGCCTAGGCCAAGAGCACTCTTAGGAGCTCGCCTGAGATCGCCCAGGAGCTCGCCTAAGCTCGCTCAGGAGCGCGCTAAGCTCACCCAGGAGCTCGCCAAACTCGCCCAGGAGCTCGCCTAAGCTCGCTCAGGAGCTCGCCAAGCTCACCCAGGAGCTCGCCTAAGCTCGCTCAGGAGCTCGCCCCGGAGCTCGCCAAGCCCGCGCGAGAACTCGCTGGCAGTGATAGCGGGAGTTAGACCGTCATGCATAACGAAGACACCGGCATCGCAAACGCCCCTAACTCGCGCAGGAGCTCGCCCCTAGCTCGCGCAGGAGCTCGCCCAAGCTCGCGAAGGAGCTCATCCAAGCTCGCTCCGGAGCTCGCCCAAGCTCGCCAGAATTCCCCAGTTTATCGAAGAGGTTGCTCCCGCGAGGTCCGACTCTTGATAGATGTGGAAGAGAAGGCGGAGCAATGGAGGGCGAGCTCACCTTAGCTCCCCATCGGAGGTCGCCCACAATTTATGAGAGGATGCCAGGTGTCAAAACCCCACGGAAGCTACGTGGACAAACGTGGTCCACGGAAGCTCGCTCGAATCAGTTCGAGACCTCCCAGACTTGAACATTCCAGAATAGCCACCTGGCCACGACAAGAAAGATTCCCTCCCCCACTCAAACCGCCTGGCAGGCTTGACGACAGAATGTCAGGGCGCGAGTACCAAGGACTGTCAGACCCACGCGAGCCAGAACGTGGGGGGTCTAGAAGGCGCCAGAAGAATCTCCACGTGTCGGGCCACGGTAGGCCGCCGATTGCTATAAATGCTCACCCCCAGGCTCCATAGTACAAGTTCGAATTCCTTTTCCCTACCACTTTGGTATACCGCAGCTCGCCGTTGTGCCACCATGACTGACTTGAGCGTCGGAGGGTCTGCGCTCCTAAGGGAGCCAGCCGTTCTCACGTTCTCTTTTCTTTGTCTTGCAGGCAGCCCGCACGGACCAGCGAAAAATCCCCCGAACATTTGGCGCCGTCTGTGGGATCTTCGACTGGTTCCTGCGAGAACGCCCACGACCACGCGGTTGAGCGCCGTTCGCTCTCGTAACCTCAAGGATGGCTCCGGCGACAAGGGGACGCAGGCGACCGAGGACTCGTGCCAGATCTGCGCGCAGCGAGCCTCCGGTCGAGACCCCTCAGCCCCAGGTCCCGCTCAGCGACCAACTCTTGTTGGAGATGTTGGCCACCCAGCGGGCCATGATGGAGGAACTGACGCGATTGCGTCAGGCTCCGGCGGCCAGCCGACGGTCTGGGCCGGCGAAGACGGCGTCTCCGGTGCGACCACCGGTGTCAACATCGCGACCGCCCACGGTCGCTCCGACGCGGCAGGTTTCCCATCCGGAACCCCCAGTCGGGAGAGCGGCTGTGCGAGGGGTACCGGAAACCCCGCTCACGAGGTTGCAGAAGCTAGTCACCCAGCGATCTAGCAACCGGGCGACCTCGCGCGCGACCATCCCTTGCCGCCGTAGCCGGAGCATTGATTCTGACGGATCGGAGGAAAGGTCTCTAGAGCGGGACCGCGACCCGCGCCATCGGCGACGAGGGAAAGAGCCCGCGGTGGAAATACCTTCCGAAGCTCGCGAGGCAACGTCCTCCCACAGGCCAACTGACGCGTTGAAGGAATCCGCGGGTGGACGGCAAGGAGGCCGCCGAGCGGTTGCCTCCGAGGGTCGCCGCGGGGTGGGACCGACCTCGCCACAAGGGAGCGTACGAGACCGCCTAGGACCTGCGCAGCCGCCTCTGGGAGTTCTCCCCGGGCACTGGCAGCGATCTAGTGCGCCAGTAGATTTACTGGAAGATCTCGCCGCCCACGGAGGTAGCTCGCCTTTCACCAGCGAGGTCCACCGAGGGGGTTTTCCGCACCACTGGACCCCCCCGAAGTTTGTATTGTTCGACGGATCGCAGGATCCCGTTGACCATCTCTTGGCCTACAGAAAGCTTCTGTTTTTCTGGGACCAAGACCACGTCTTGTGCCGAGCATTCCCGAGCAGTCTGACCGGCTCGGCATTGAACTGGTTCCACAAGTTGCCGCCCGGCATGATCCCCGACTTTCCAACTCTCTCTAGGCTATTCCTGGAGCAGTATCGCTGCAATAGGCAGCCCCCGAAGAGAATCGAGTCTCTATTTACCTTAACCATGGGAGCTCGCGAGACGCTCCGGTGCTTCGCAACGCGATTCCGAAGCGCCTACCTCGCTCTGGAAGACGCGGCGGGCCAAGATCGTACCGTGGTGAGCGCTTTCAGAAGCGCCCTCCCCGAGGGTTGCAAGCTTCATGACGCTCTAGTGATCAAGGACCCTCGCACGATGGTTGAACTATTTGCCCTGGTCCAGCAACACATCAAGCTCGAAGACACCGTGCTAGACCGGAAGGGAAAGGCAATCGAGCAGCGACCTCCTCCGGCCCCGCGACCGCTGGTCGTTAAGGCCGTAGAGAGAAGGGAGGTGCCCCTGGCGGTGCCTTTGCCTGGACCGCCCGCTGCTCCTGCTGAACAGCCCGCTGAAGCCCCCGCGGCTGTCGCTGGAAGGCCGGCGAACTGGCGCCTGCCTCCAGGACCCGGGGAGCGGGACTTCACCATGCTAACCCACTCGCCAGGACAAATCTTCCATCAAATTCGGAATGAACCTTTCTTCCAGTACCCGCCACCCCTGCAGGTCGGAGAGCCCGGCTCTACCGACAACTCGCGGCGGTGCGCTTTTCATCGAAGCCCTGGGCATCACACTAACAGATGCCGGGCTCTCAAGAACCACCTTGAGGATTTGGTCACCCAGGGCCACTTGAATCAGTTTATTTTGCCTCCAAGGAGGTTCGAGGTGGTACCGGCACGAACTCCTCGGGAGGGAGATCGCCCGGGGCCCGCTGAACCCGCCCTGCCTCCGCCTCCCCCGGGAGGACCGGCGATCTGCCATACCATTAGCGGGCGGCTGAGCGGCCCGAGATCCAGTAATGAAGCCCGCCGACGAGTCAGGGAGATGGAGCGGGCACAGAAGGTATTTTCCGTCTCGCTAACTCCTACTTTACTTCAAGCACCAAGGGTGGAAGCCCGCGATTTTCTCTGGTTTTCAGAAGATGACATGACTGGGGTCGTTACGCCCCACAATGACCCCCTCGTCATACGCCTGATGATGGCTAATATCGAAGTGAGGCGGGCTCTGGTTGATTCGGGGAGCGCCGTGGACATCCTTTTTCTGTCGGCCTACCTGCGAATGGGGTTGAGACTCGCCGACCTGTCTCCCTCGACGAGCTCCCTCAGTGGATTCACCGGCGAGGTCGCCAAAGTGGCAGGGGAGATAACCCTCACTGTGACCGCTGGCCCGGAGGCTCGCCAAGTCTGCTTCGCGGTAGTAGATGGAAGTTCCGCATTTAACGCCATCCTTGGGCGGCCTTGGCTAAGGCAAATAAATGCGGTAGCTTCACCCAACCATCAGGCCCTCAAATTCCCGATCGTGAGCGGGGTCGTAGTAATTCGGGGTGATCAGGTAGCCGCTACCCGATGCGAGCAGGATGTCCTTCACCTTATGGACATGGAGGTCGCCGAGGCCAAGAGGCCTGCACCCTCCTAGCAATTACCGCTCGCTACGAGCGAGCTATTGGGGAGCCCGCTGGAGGCCTCCTCGCTTAAGTCCCCTACTCCACCCCCGGGTGGGAGCGGTGTGGACCTTAAGTTGGAGGAGGGAGGTCGCCCGACAACCCCCAAGAAAGGAAGTCTTCCAATTGTCGAACCACTTCAAGAGGTCGACATCGGCGGCGAAGAAGGGCCAAGAGTTGTTAGCCTCGGGACCTCGCTAACCAAGGGCGAGGTCCTGGCCATAACCAACTTGCTTAGGGAATACCGTGACGTATTCGCCTGGAGCTTCGCGGACATGCCAGGGATTGACCCGGAGGTCGCCTGTCATCGTCTGCACACCATGAAGGAGTTCCCGCCGGTCAAGCAGAAAGCTCGGCACATACCTGCTGCAAAGTCCGTTGCAGTAGCGGCAGAGATAGACAAGCTGGAGCGAGCCGGCTTCATCCGCGAGGCGCACTTCCCCGAGTGGATCTCCAATATCGTGGCGATGCCAAACAAGAGCGGAGCGGTCAGGGTGTGCATCGACTTCTCCGACCTCAATAAGGCATGCCCGAAGGACGGATTTCCTCTTCCGAGAATAGGCGCACTGGTCAACGCAGCTGTCGGGTTCCAGGCCCTGTCCTTCATGGATGGATATTCGGGGTATAACCAGATACCTCTCCACGCCGACGATCAGGAGAAGACCGCCTTCTACTCTGGGGCGGGCTACCAGAAGTTGTACTGCTATCGAGTGATGCCGTTCGGACTTAAGAACGCTGGAGCGACCTACCAACGGTTAGTCACTCAGATGTTCAAAGATCAGATCGGCAGAAACGTCGAAGTTTATGTAGACGACCTCCTGGTGAAGAGTCTGGAGCGGGAGGGGCATGTTGCCGATCTCCGCGAAACCTTCGAGGTACTGAGAAAGTACCAAATGAGGCTAAACCCGGCGAAGTGCGCATTCGGGGTGACGTCGGGGAAATTCCTCGGGTACCTGGTCACCCACAGGGGGATCGAGGCCGACCCTGGGCAAATCCGAGCGCTTGTCGAAATGCCCGCGCCGAGGACCCGGCAGGAAGTCCAGAGACTGAGCGGGCGAATCGCCGCGCTCAATCGGTTCATCTCCAAATCCTCAGACAACTGCCGACCTCTTTTCGAGCTGCTACGAAAAGGAGCGAGCATTTGTTGGGATGAGAAGTGCGAGCACGCCTTCCAAAAGATCAAAAACTACCTGGCGAGCCCACCGATCTTAGCGGCACCCAAAGAGGGCGCCGAACTCGGCGTGTACCTTGCGGTCACTGAGAATGCGGTGAGCGGGGTCCTGGTTGTGGAAGAAGCAAAGGTGGAGCGGCCTGTCTACTTTGTAAGCCACACGATGCTTCCCGCCGAGCTCCGGTATCGACCAATCGAGAAGGTCGCATTGGCCTTGGTCCTTACCGCAAGAAAGCTCCACCCCTACTTCTCGGCGCACCCTGTCAGGGTCATCACAGAGCACCCTCTAAAGAGCGCGCTCTCCAGGCCCTCAGTAGCCGGCAGGCTCTACCGTTGGTCCGCCGAGCTCGCCGCCTATGGTTTGGAGTATGTCCCTCGAGTTGCTGTCAAAGGACAGGCGCTCGCCGATTTCTTGGCGGACTTCCCCATAGAAGAACCGGTCCAGTACCGGGAGGATGAGCCAACTGAGGCACACCCTGGGAAGGCGAGGTTCTTGGACAACCAAGGCGAGCTTCCTCCAACTAAGCGTTCAGAGGAGGCAGGCTGGGAATTATTCGTCGATGGATCCTCCAACGCTCTGGGGGCTGGGATCGGGGTCGCACTGATCGCCCAGTCGGTACTTCTGGAGAAGTCAGTCCGACTGGATTTCGCAGCTACCAACAATGAGGCGGAATATGAGGCGCTGCTGGCTGGCCTGGAGCTCGCTCAAGAGGTAGGCGCCAAACGCTTGAAGGTCTTTAGCGATTCCCAGCTAATTGTTTGCCAAGTCAATGGGGAGTACGCCTCTCGGGACGCACGAATGGCGGGCTATGTGGATCTGGTGAAGCACAAGGCCGCGGAGTTCGAAAAGATCTCCTTCGAGCAAATTCCGCGAGCCGATAATAGGCGAGCTGATGCTTTGGCAAACGCCGCCTCTTTGCTGGGAACATCAGAGGCTCGCCAGATCCTCATCGAGGTCCAAAATCAGTCTCGGCTCCAACTGATGGAGCCCGCTGTTAACCAAGTCTCCACCGACGAACCACCCAGCGGGTGGACCGCCCCCATTTTTTGCTTTCTCCAGAAGGGCGAGTTACCAGAGGATAGAGAGGAAGCCCGGCGAGTGGAGAAATGCGCTGGGCGCTATCTCATTCGCTGGGATCGCCTTTTTCGAAGATCCTTTTGCGGGCCAAATCTCCGTTGCGTCGAGAGCCCGGAAACTGAAGAAGTTTTAAAGTGTATTCACTCTGGCGAGCTGGTAAACCACGCTGGTGGGCGGTCTCTTGCTGCGAAAGTACGAAGGCAAGGATACTGGTGGCCCACTCTGGAGCAAGACGCTTTGAAGGTCGTCCAGAGGTGCATCCAGTGCCAGAAGCACGCCACCACGAACCATATGCCCGCAGAAGAACTGCATCCTCTGGCGAGCCCCTGGCCTTTCCAGCAATGGGGGTTGGACATTGTGGGACCTTTCCCTGTGTCAGCCCGGCAAAAGAAATTCATCCTAGTAGCTACGGACTACTTCACCAAATGGGTGGAAGCGGTCCCGCTAGCTAAAATAGGCGAGAAGCAGGTAAAAGACTTCCTTTGGAAGAATATTTTCTGCCGGTTCGGTCTGCCTCGAGTACTTATCACCGACAATGGTCGCCAGTTCGACAATCGCTTAGTCAGAAGCTTTTGTGTTGAATATGGAGTCGACCTAAGATTCTCTTCCCCAAGGTACCCTCAAAGCAACGGGCAGGCCGAAGCAACGAATCGCGTGATCTTGGACAACCTAAAGAAGAGGCTGGAAGGGAAAAAAGGATTGTGGGAGCAAGAGCTCGATGGAGTCTTGTGGGCCTATCGCACTACTCCACGTCGCTCGACTAACGAATCCCCTTTCAGTCTCACTTTTGGTTGCGAAGCCATGCTACCCATAGAGGCCGAGCTGCCCACTGAAAGAAGGCTTGCGTCGGCGGAGGTCGACAACGACAAACTGCTCGTTGACTCCCTTGATCAGCTCGAAGAAAGGCGAGAGCGCGCCAATCTACACCTCGCTGGATACAGACAAGAGATGAAGCGCGCCTATGACAAAAGAGTCCGCCATCGGGCATTTAAGGCCGGCGATCTGGTGATGAGAAAGGTGTTTGCAAACACGCAAGAGCCTAATGCAGGAAAGCTCGCGGCGAACTGGGAAGGCCCCTACATAATACGCGAAGCGCGAGGCTCGGGGGCTTACCAGTTGATGACCGCTGAAGGCAACCTGTTAGAGCGACCTTGGAATGTTTTGCACCTTCGCAAGTTTTACGCATAAGGGGATTTTTGTAAGTTATCTTCTGAAGTTATGAATGAATGATGGGTTTTTTAACAAAGAATTCAACTCGGAAGCTCGCCGCAGCGAGAGCTCGCTTGATCTACAAAGTAGTCCGCCGTTGTGCGGACTTAAAGCAAGACCGGGATCCTCAGAGGCAGCCAGTGGGCGACCTTGAGCTTCCCGGGGCAGTCCGCCGTCGTGCGGACTTAAAGCAAGACCGGGATCCTCAGAGGCAGCCGGTGGGCGACCTTGAGCTTCCCGGAGCAGTCCGCCGTCGTGCGGACTTAAAGCAAGACCGGGATCCTCAGAGGTAGCCAGTGGGCGGCCTTGAGCTTCCCGGGGCAGTCCGCCGTTGTGCGGACTTAAAGCAAGACCGGGATCCTCAGAGGTAGCCAGTGGGCGGCCTTGAGCTTCCCGGGGCAGTCCGCCGTTGTGCGGACTTAAAGCAAGACCGGGATCCTCAGAGGTAGCCTGTGGGCGACCTTGAGCTTCCCGGGGAAGTCCGCCGTTGTGCGGACTTAAAGCAAGACCGGGATCCTCAGAGGCAGCCAGTGGGCAACCTTGAGCTTCCCGGGGAAGTCCCCTGCCAAGTGGACTCTAAACCTAACCAGGATCCTTCGCGTTCACCTGCCATGAACGGAAGCATCCTGGCATTGGCATACCCCTCGATGGGCGAGCCCGCCGAACAGGATCATCGAGAGAAATTAACCGGGCCGGGGGCAGCTAGCACTTATTAGTTTCCTTTAAAAATAAAAATGGTTTAAGTCTCTGAGTGTAAGGAAGTTTTTAGTCTTTTGGTTTACTTATCGTTTTTCCGGGCTCAGAGACTACATTGAGGTTTAGCGAGCATGCCGAGTTTTTCGTTTGCATATGTTTTAAAATAAAAAGTTTGAATCGAATTAGCTGCCTCGCCCGGGGTATCGCTCTCGAGGTCGCTACGAACTCCTAAAGCGGACTCATGAGCAACACAAGGAAAGAAAAAGAGACATGGAAAAGTAAGGAACAGAGGCGAGCTCAAAAGGATATGTCATTCATTATACTGAAAATGATTACAAGGGTTACAAAGATACAGCCTAGGCTGGGCCCGCGCCAGTGCCCGCATCGTCATCACGCTTCCTCTTTTTCGACCTTTCGGCCTTGTACTTCTCGATGGCGTCGAGCGCACCTTTCCGCAGGAGCTCGTTGAGCTGCGCCTGGAGGCGGCGTTGCTGAGCGTGGAGGTCTTGGAGATGCGTCTCCCTCAGAGACGCGATCTCATCCCTAG
Source organism: Chamaelirium japonicum (assembly GCA_947650365.1). Lineage (NCBI taxonomy): Eukaryota > Viridiplantae > Streptophyta > Magnoliopsida > Liliales > Melanthiaceae > Chamaelirium > Chamaelirium japonicum. The sequence goes on along the minus strand of CANTAL010000070.1, from coordinate 138,870 downwards.
AGGCCGCCAACTGACGTTGGAGTTCGGAGATTTCCTTCTGGGCGGCCTCTTCAGCTCGACGGGCCCCTTGCGCATCGGATAGGGCGCGGTCACGGGCGTCCTCAACCGAAGCTAGCGTGGTGGTGAAGGTGGCGGCCCGCTGGCGCAGTTCGTCGACCTCCGTGTTAGAGGAGGCGACCTGCTGGCGCAGCCGGTCCACTTCAGCCCGCAGCTCGCCCGACCGGTCCATTTGGCGGATTCGGAGGATGTACTCGTCTACTCTCCTCTCCGAGTCATGGAGAGTGTCATCGTAGAGAGCGACAGTGTCCCCCGCGACTTCCGCGACCTCGTCAGCGAGAGCCCGGCCGACCCGCTCTACCTGCGGAAAGGGCGAACAGTTTGAGTTAGAAGTTAGAGCGGGAGTTTGGGGACAAAGGAGTATGAAGGCGGCCTTACCTTGAGCAGTCGGTTGATAAGAGCGATGTAGGGAGTCCGGGCGAAGATATTGCGCCCCAGGATCTCCCGCATGAAGAAAGGGGCGCGCTCAGGACCGCCAGAGGAGGAGCCCGCTTGGCTCGCCTCGGTGGGAGCAGCTGGAGGGGGCGCACTGATGGCGGCAGCAGCGGGCTCGGCCCCTTGAGCGCCGGCAATCCCTTCGTTGATAGGGGAAGGCACGGCGGCTCCCCTTCACCCCGGCAGGTCCGGGTCCGAGGCTTCCGAGCTGGAGCACGGAAGGTCGTCCAGGATGGCCCCTAGGTCCGGAGACCAGTAGGCCAACCCGCCCAGCTCAGGGAGAGGAGGAACCTCAAGAGTGGCAGGCGCAGGCTCAGGCGAGGGCGCGCTAGGAGACATAGGTGCGGGCTCGGGCGCGAGCGCGATGATAGCAGGCGCAGGCGCGGGCTCGGGCGCAGGCGCGAGCTCGGGCGTGCTGGGCGCGGGCTCGGGCGCAGGCGCGGGCTCGGACGCGGGCGCGCTGAGGGCAGGCGCAGGCGCGGGCTTCGACGTGCTGGGCGCGGGCTCGGGCGCGAGCGCGGGCTCGGACGCGGGTTTGGGTGCGAGCGCAGACGCGGGCTCGGGCGCGGGCGCGGGTTTGGACGCGGGCTCGGACACGGGCGCAGGCGCGGGCCCGGGCGCAGGAGCGGGCTCGTTCGCGGGCGCAGGCTCGGACGCGGGCCCGAGCTCGGGCGCAGGCACGGGCGCGGGCGAGGGCTCGGGGGCAGGATGAGCGGGCTCGGGCACAGACGCGCTAGCGACAGAGGGCGCGGGCGCAAGCTCGGGCGCGGGCGTGCTGGAAGGCTCGGGTACAGGCGCGCTCGAGGCAGCGGCTGCGGGTAGGGGCGCGGGCTCGGGCGCGGGCGTGCTGGGGGCAGGCGTAGCCGGTGCCGAGGTCTTGGCCGGAGCGGGTGCAGAAGGCGTCGGGCTCGTTGGCGCCGGTCCCTCGAAGGGCAGGGGAGGCATCGCCGTCGCAGAAGCGGGCTCGCCCTCGAGAGACCGCGACTCCTCTTCTTCCGAGCTGGACTAGTCGCTGGGATCCTCGCCCGATGCCAAGCCCGCTTCCTCGAGAGCGGCTTTCCTCCTATCCTCAACGACTCGTTCGTAGGCTTCATGAGCCTTGCGAATGACGTCGTCCTCCGCCATTGGGCGGGCAGTTGAAGCCTTCTTCTTCTTCTTCTTTATATGGGCGCCCTCCATCTCTGGGGTCATTACCGCGACAAAGAGAGGTTTAGAGAGGTCGCCCGGGAACCCGCGCATCAGCACCTCGGCCATTGGGGTTTCCACCTCAGCCATACCGAGTAGGAGCTCGACGCGCGGGTCCTCAGGGTCGACCATAACAACTTGGCGTCGAGGGGGTTCCGGAGCTGGGGAGTGCGTAGGAGAATTGGGAACTAAGGGAGAGTTCGCCTGACCTGGGGCAACCTCGCGGGAGGCAGGCGGCGGCGAGGGAATATCCTCCTCGCGGATCATATCGATGGCGTCTTCGTCGGCGAGCCTAATCGGGGAATCCCGCTTCTTCTTCCCCTTCTTCGCCGAGGAGGTGCCGGCGCCGGAGGACGCCGCAGCAGCCTGGGAGGTCGCCCCGGTGCGGCGAGAGACCGCCACCTTCTTGCGCATAATCTTCTGGCGGGTAGTGATGGCACTGGTCCGGAGATCCTTCCAGAGGAAGGAGAAATCCGGAGCCAGGATCTTCTCGGGAGTTCGCCCGCCAAGGAACTCGAAGATCGCCTTGTCAAGAGCTTGCTCCTGAGCCCCGGAGATATACTTCTTCCCTTTGGCCCGGTACTCGCCGATCGCTTTGAAGTTGGGGAGCGGCGGCCTTCCGGGATGGGCGGGAATGCCTGCACAGGGACCTCGCCACTCCCCCGCGACAACGAACGGATACTCCTTCCAGTACCGATCCTTGTTCTCAACCGCGGAGAAGGGCAGCACCTCGCCGGGGCGGCCTGAGAGGTAGAAGTGGCCGCAGTCCACCTCGCTGAAGACGGTCCCTGGCTTGAGGAGCCATTTCTTCAGAAGGTAGGCGAGGGGGATCCTCACGTTGAGGGCTTCCTCAATACGAGAAAGCCCGTAGAGGATCCCCCATGAGTTTCCTGGAAGCTGGGCGGGGCATAAGCCCGCCAGCTCCAGTAGCTCGCTGGCGAGGTGGTTCAGGGGCAGCCGGAGCCCTGACCAGACCTGCCCCACGGAGACCGCCGTGCCGGAAAGCGGCCTCCCCGAGCGTGGGAGGGGCAGAATGGCGAGCTCACGGGGAATGCCCGCCGCGGTCCGTAGACTGTCGGGGACGGGCGCGCCCCCGATGTCGTTGAACCAGAGAACGGCGGGCACCTTAGGGGGAGCCTCGCCCTCGGTGCCGGGAGCACGCACCGAGATGGGAGCGACATTGAGAGGCTCCTCCTGAGAGGTCGCAGCAGCAGCAGCAGCGGTTGAAGAAGAAGTGGCAGCAGAGGAAGCCATTGAGAGCGAGAGGGCTCTAGCGAGCTGCGAGCTGCGATTTGAAAGCAGAAGGAGAAAGGGAGAGCTGTTTTTCACGCAGCGGTAAAAACACACCCCTCATCCCCTATTTATAGGCAAGTGAGAGACAGGTGAATCGGGCCGCAGTTAATGCCCGAGCGTGCCCAACGAGGCGACACGCCGACGGTTGAAGCGATAGCTCGCCGTTCTCCAATCAGGCAGTGCCACATGGACCACGCGTGGAAAAAGCTGCGCCGGCGCCGACACTGTCATTACTGACAAAAGAAGCGCGAATGAGGAGGAGACACGTGTTTCGCGCCGATCGGGATCTCATGATGAGATTCGCCGTATCAGCGTTGAGCCTCGCGTCGCATTTAAGGTAAAGTGACCGTTGGAGATTTGGTGCGATACCCAAGTCACAAGATCGCTCGCGGCTGGTGCCCGCAGCTCGCTCGAGGCAGACCCTGACTGCATGTGACAAGCTCGCATCGGAAGGAGATCGCTCGTGGCTGACGCTCCCGGCCCGCCCAGCGTTTGTGAAGTACTGAGAGTCAAAACTCTCGATGCAGATCGCCCACGGCAGGCGCCCAAGCTCGCCCGAAGCAGACCCTGACCGCGTGTGACAAGCTCGCACCGGAAGGAGATCGCTCGTGGCTGATGCTCGTGGCCCGCCCAGCGTTTTTGAAAAGTACTGAGAGTCAAAACTCTCGACGCAGACCGCCCGCGGCAGGCGCCCAAGCTCGCCAGAAGCTGACCCTGACCGCATGTGAGGAGCTCACATCGGAAGGAGATCGCTCATGGCTGATGCTCGTGGCCAGCCCAGCGTTTGTGAAATACTGGCAGTCAAAGCTCTCGGCGCAGGCCGCCATCGCTACTATCTCCGCCCCACAAGAAAACTGTTACGGCAGACATTGATATCAGGCACATTACCAGGGATAGGAGTTCGCTAAGACTCCTGAGCAAGCGCCAAAGTCTCCTTGGTCGCTCCCTCAGGAGGGGGTAATATTGGGGGTAGCTGAAATCTGCCTTGGAGTTCGCACCCCCCCCCCCGTGCTCACCAAATCACCTTGACAGGGAGCGAGATCCACATTAGGCTGAAAGGGCCTAGGCCAAGAGCACTCTTAGGAGCTCGCCTAAGCTCGATGGAGCTAAGCTCGCTCAGGAGCGCGCTAAGCTCACCCAGGAGCTCGCCAAACTCGCCCAGGAGCTCGCCTAAGCTCGCTCAGGAGCTCGCCAAGCTCACCCAAGAGCTTGCCTAAGCTCGCTCAGGAGCTCGCCCCGGAGCTCGCCAAGCCCGCGCGAGAACTCGCTGGCAGTGATAGCGGGAGTTAGACCGTCATGCATAACGAAGACACCGGCATCGCAAACGCCCCTAGCTCGCGCAGGAGCTCGCCCCGAGCTCGCGCAGGAGCTCGCCCAAGCTCGCGAAGGAGCTCATCCAAGCTCGCTCAGGAGCTCGCCCAAGCTCGCCAGAATTCCCCAGTTTATCAAAGAGGTTGCTCCCGCGAGGTCTGACTCTTGATAGATGTGGAAGAGAAGGCGGAGCAATGGAGGGCGAGCTCACCTTAGCTCCCCATCGGAGGTCGCCCACAATGTATGAGAGGATGCCAGGTGTCAAAACCCCACGGAAGCTACGTGGACAAACGTGGTCCACGGAAGCTCGCTCGAATCAGTTCGAGACCTCCCAGACTTGAACATTCCAGAATGGCCACCTGGCCACGACAAGAAAGATTCCCTCCCCCACTCAAACCGCCTGGCAGGCTTGACGACAGAATGTCAGGGCGCGAGTACCAAGGACTGTCAGACCCACGCGAGCCAGAACGTGGGGGGTCTAGAAGGCGCCAGAAGAATCTCCACGTGTCGGGCCACGGTAGGCTGCCGATTGCTATAAATGCTCACCCCCAGGCTCCATAGTACAGGTTCGAATTCCTTTTCCCTACCACTTTGGTATACCGCAGCTCGCCGTTGTGCCACCGTGACTGACTTGAGCGTCAGAGGGTCTGCGCTCCTAAGGGAGCCAGCCGTTCTCACGTTCTCTTTTCTTTGTCTTGCAGGCAGCCCGCACGGACCAGCGAAAAATCCCCCGAACACGATCCATTCAAATTCATTCGCACGATCCATTCTAATTCATTCGTACGATTCATTCTAATTCAGTCGTACGATCCATTCAAATTCATTCGAATGTATCCATTCTAATTCATTCGTTCGATCCATTCTAATTCATTCGTACGATCCATTCTAATAAATTCGCACAATCCATTCTAATTCATTTGTACGATCCATTCTAATTCATTCGTACGATCCATTCTAATTCATTCGTATGATCCATTTTAATTCATTCCTACGATCTATTCTAATTCATTCGCTCGAATGTATCTATTCTAATTCATTCGCTCGAATGTATCCATTCTAATTCATTCACTCGAATGTATCAATTCTAATTCATTTGCACGATCCATTCTAATTCATTTGTATGATCCATTCTAATCCATTCGTACGATCCATTCTAATCCATTCATACGATCCATTCTAAGCCATTCGTACGATCCATTCTAATCCATTCGTACGATCTATTCTAATTCATTCGTACGATCCATTCTAATTCATTCGCTCGAATGTATCCATTCTAATTCATTCGTACGATCCATTCCAATCCATTCGTACGATCCATTCTAAACCATTCGTACGATCCATTCTAATTCATTCGCACGAATGTAACCATTCTAATTCATTCATACGATCCATTCTAATTCATTCGCATAATCCATTCTAATTCATTCATACGATCCATTCTAATTCATTCGCACGATCTATTCTAATTCATTCCTATGATCCATTCTAATTCATTCATACGATCCATTCTAATTCATTCGCACGAATGTATCATTCGAATGAATTAGAATGGATCATGCGAATGAATTAAAATGGATCGTACAAATGAATTAGAATGGATCGTGCGAATGAATTAGAATGGATCGTACGAACGAATTAGAATGGATCGTACAAACGAATTAGAATGGATCGTACGAACGAATTAGAATGTATCGTACGAATGAATTAGAATGGATACATTCGAGCGAATGAATTAGAATGGATCGTACGAATGAATTAGAATGGAGCATAGGAAAGAATTAGAATTGATCGTGCAAATTAATTAGAATGGATACATTCGTGCGAATGAATTAGAATGGATCGTAGGAATGAATTAGAATGGATCGTACGAATAAATTAGAATGGTTTCATTCGTGCGAATGAATTAGAATGGATCATACGAATGGATTAGAATGGATCGTACGAATGGATTAGAACGCATTGTACGAATGAATTGGAATAGATACATTTGTGCGAATGAATAAGAATTGATCGTACGAATGAATTAGAATGGATCGTACGAAAGAATTGGAATGGATCGTACGAATGAATTAGAATGGATCATACGAATAAATTAGAATCGATCGTGAGAATGAATTAGAATGGATCGTACGAATGAATTAGAATGGATACATTCGAGCGAATGAATTAGAATAGATCGTAGGAATGAATTAGAATGGATCATACGAATGAATTAGAATGGATCGTGCGAATGAATTAGAATGGATTGTACGAACAAATTAGAATCGATACATTCGTGCGAATGAATTAGAATGGATTGAACGAATGAATTAGAATGGATCGTACGATTCATTCTAATTCATTCGTACGATCCATTCTAATGCATTCGTACGATTCATTCAAATTCATTCACACGATTCATTCGAATGGATTAGAATGAATTAGAATGTACGATCCATTCTAATTCATTCGTACAATGCGTTCTAATCCATTCGTACGATCCATTCTAATCCATTTGTACGATCCATTCTAATTCATTCGCACGAATGTAACCATTCTAATTCATTCGTACGATCCATTCTAATTCATTCCTACGATCCATTCTAATTCATTCGCACGAATGTATCCATTCTAATTCATTTGCACGATCCATTCTAATTCATTCCTATGATCCATTCTAATTCATTCGTACGATCCATTCTAATTCATTCCTACGATCCATTCTAATCCATTCTAATGGATCGTACGAACGAATTAGAATGGATCGTATGAACGAATTAGAATGGATCGTATGAATGAATTAGAATTGATACATTCGAGCGAATGAATTAGAATGGATCGTACGAATGAATTAGAATAGATCGTACGAATGAATTAGATTGGATCGTACGAATGAATTAGAATGGATAGTGCGAATGAATTAGAATGGATCGTACGAATGAATTCGAATGGATTGTACGAATGAATTAGAATAGATCGTACGAATGAATTAGAATGGATCGTACGAAAGAATTAGAATGGATCGTATGAATGAATTAGAATGGATCATACGAATGAATTAGAATCGATCGTGCGAATGAATTAGAATAAATCGTACGAATGAATTAGAATGGATACATTTGTGCGATGAATAAGAATGGAGCGTACGAATGAATAAGAATGGAGCGTACGAATGAACTAGAATGGATACATTCGTGCGAATGAATTAGAATGGATCATATGAAAGAATTAGAATGGATCTTGCGAATGAATTAGAATGGATCGTGCGAATGAATTAGAATGGAGCGTACGAACGAATTAGAATGGATCGTACGAACGAATTAGAATGGATCGTGCAAATGAATTAGAATGCATCGTATGAATAAATTAGAATGGATCGTACGAATGAATTAAAATGGATACATTTGTGCGAATGAATTAGAATGGATCATACGATTGAATTTGAATGGATCGTACGAATGAATTAGAATGGATACATTTGTGCGAATTAATAAGAATGGATCGTGCGAATGAATTAGAATGGATACATTCGTGTCAATCAATTAGAATTGATTGTGCGAATGAATTAGAACGGATTGTGCGAATGAATTAGAACGCATTATACGAATGAATTAGAATGGATCGTACGAATAGATTAGAATGGATCGTACGAATGAATCAGAATGGATCGTACGAATGAATTAGAATGGATCATGCGAATGAATTAGAATGGATCGTACGAATGAATTAGAATGGATACATTTGTGCGAATGAATTAGAATGGATCATACAATTGAATTAGAATGGATCGTGCGAATGAATTAGAATGGATCGTACGAATGAATTAGAATGGATCGTACGAATGAATTAGAATGGATCATGCGAATGAATTAGAATAGATCGTACGAATAAATTAGAATGGATCGTATGAATAAATTAGAATGGATCGTACGAATGAATTAGAATGGATCGTACGAATGAATAAGAATGGAACGTACGAATAAATTAGAATGGATCATAGGAATGAATTGGATTGGATCGTACGAATGAATAAGAATGGATCGTACGAATGAATTAGAATGGATCATACGAATGTATCCATTCTAATTCATTCGTACGATCCATTCTAATTTATTCATATGATCTATTCTAATTCATTCGTTTGATCCATTCTAATTCATTCGCACAAATGTATCCATTCTAATTCATTCGTACGATCCATTCTAATTCATTCGCACGATCCATTCTAATTCATTCGTACGATCCATTTTAATTCATTCGTACGATCCATTCTAATCCATTCGTACGATCCATTCTAATTCATTCGTACAATGCGTTCGAATTCATTCGCACAATCCGTTCTAATTTATTCGCACGAATATATCCATTCTAATTCATTCGAACGATCCATTCTTATTAATTCGCACAAATATATCCATTCTAATTTATTCGTACGATCTATTCAAATTCAATCGTATGATCCATTCTAATTCATTCGCACAAATGTATCCATTTTAATTCATTCGTACGATCCATTCTAATTTATTCATACGATCCATTCAAATTCATTTGCACGATCCATTCTAATTCGTTCGTATGATCCATTCTAATTCGTTCGTACGATCCATTCTAATTCATTCGCACGATCCATTCTAATTCATTCGCACGATCCATTCTAATTCTTTCATATGATCCATTCTAATTCATTCGCACGAATGTATCCATTCTAGTTTATTCGTACGCTCCATTCTAATTTATTCGTACGCTCCATTCTTATTCATCACACAAATGTATCCATTCTAATTCATTCGTACGATCCATTCTAATTCATTCGTACGATCGATTCTAATTCATTCGTATGATCCATTCTAATTCATTCATACGATCCATTCTAATTCTTTCGTACGATCCATTCTAATTCATTTGCACGATCCATTCTAATTCATTCGTACAATCCATTCTAATTCATTTGTCCGATCCATTCTAATTCATTCGCACTATCTATTCTAATTCATTCGTACGATCCATTCTAATTTGTTCGTACGATCCATTCTAATTCATTCGTACGGTCCATTCTAATTCATTCGCTCGAATGTATCCATTCTAATTCATTCGTACGATCCATTCTAATTCGTTTATACGATCCATTCTAATTCGTTCGTACGATCCATTCTAATTCATTCGTATGATCCATTCTAATCCATTCGTACGATCCATTCTAATTCATTCGTACAAATGAATTAGAATGGATCGTACGAATGAATTAGAATGGATTGTGCGAATGAATTAGAATGGATCGTACGAATGAATTAGAATAGATCATAGGAATGAATTAGAATGGTTCGTGCAAATGAATTAGAATAGATACGTTCGTGCGAATAAATTAGAATGGATCGTAGGAATGAATTAGAATGGATCGTACGAATGAATTAGAATGGTTACATTCGTGCGAATGAATTAGAATTGATCGTATGAATGGATTAGAATGAATCGTACGAATGGATTAGAACACATTGTACGAATGAATTAGAATGGATCGTACATTCTAATTCATTCTAATCCATTCGAATGAATCGTGCGAATGAATTAGAATGAATCGTACAAATGTATTAGAATGGATCGTATGAATGAATTAGAATGAATCGTACGATCCATTCTAATTCATTTGTCCGATTCATTCTAATTCATTCGCACGAATGTATCCATTCTAATTCATTCGTACAATCCATTCTAATTCATTCACACGATCCATTCTAATTCATTCGTATGATCCATTCTAATTCATTCCTACGATCTATTCTAATTCATTCGCTCGAATGTATCCATTCTAATTCATTCGTACGATCCATTCTAATTCATTCTCACGATCGATTCTAATTCATTCGTATGATCTATTCTAATTCATTCGTACGATCCATTCTAATTCTTTCGTACGATCCAGTCTAATTCATTCGTACGATCCATTTTATTCATTCGCACAAATGTATCTATTCTAATCCATTCGTACAATGCGTTCTAATCTATTCGTACGATCCATTCTAATCCATTCGTACGATCCATTCTAATTCATTCGCACGAATGTAAGCATTCTAATTCATTCGTACGATCCATTCTAATTCATTCCTACGATCCATTCGAATTCATACGCATGAATGTATCCATTCTAATTCATTTGCACGAATGTATCCATTCTAATTCATTCTAATTCATACGCATGAATGTATCCATTCTAATTCATTCGCACGAATGTAACCATTCTAATTCATTCGTACGATCCATTCTAATTCATTCCTACGATCCATTCTAATTCATACACATGAATGTATCGATTCTAATTCATTTGCACAATCCATTCTAATTCATTCCTATGATCCTTTCTAATTCATTCCTACGATCCATTCTAATTCATTCGCTCGAATGTATCCATTCTAATTCATTCGTACGATCTATTCTAATTCGTTCATACGATCCATTCTAATTCGTTCGTACGATCCATTCTAATTCGTTCGTACGATCCATTCTAATTCATTCGCACGATCCATTCTAATTCATTTGTACGATCCATTTTAATTCATTCGCATGATCCATTCTAATTCATTCGTATGATACATTCGTGCGAATGAATTAGAATGGATCGTATGAATGAATTAGAATGGATCGTACGAATGAATTAGAATAGATCGTGCGAATGAATTAGAATGGATCGTACAAATGAATTAGAATGGATCGTACGATTCATTCTAATTCATTCGTACGATCCATTCTAATGCATTCATATGATTCATTCTCATTCATTCGCACGATCCATTCTAATTCATTCGTATGATCCATTCTAATTTATTTGCACGAATATACGATCCATTCTAATTTATTCGCAAGAATGTATCCATTCTAATTCATTCGTACGCTCCATTCTTATTCATCGCACAAATCTATCCATTCTAATTTATTCGTACGATCCATTCAAATTCAATCGTATGATCCATTCTAATTCATTCGCACGATCAATTCTAATTCATTCGTCCGATCCATTCTAATTTATTCGCACAAATGTATCCATTCTAATTCATTCGTACGATCCATTCTAATTCATTCGCATGATCCATTCTAACTTATTCGGTGGATCCATTCTAATTCATTCGTACGATCCGTTCTAATTCATTCGCACGATCCATTCTACTTTATTCGTACGATCCATTATAATTCATTCGTACGATCTATTCTAATTCATTCCTATGATCCATTCAAATTCATTCGTACGATCCATTCTAATTCATTCATACAATCCATTCAAATTCATTCGTACGATGCAATCTAATTTATTCGCACAAATGTATCCATTCTAATTCATTCGTACGATCGATTCTAATTCGTTCATACGATCCATTCTAATTCATTCGTACAAATGAATTAGAATGGATCGTACGAATAAATTAGAATGGATCATGCGAATGAATTTGAATGGATCGTACGAATGAATTAGAATGGATCGAACGAATGAATTAGAATGGATACATGCGAGCGAATGAATTAGAATAGATCGTAGGAATGAATTAGAATGGATCATACGAATGAATTAGAATGGATCGTGCGAATAAATTAGAATGGATTGTACGAATGAATTAGAATGGATACATTCGTGCGAATGAATTAGAATGGATCGGACAAATGAATTAGAATGGATCGTACGATTCATTCTAATTCATTCGTACGATCCATTCTAATGCATTCGTACAATTCATTCTAATTCATTCGCACGATCCATTCTAATTCATTCGTATGATCCATTCTAATTTATTTGCACGAATACACGATCCATTCTAATTTATTCGCAAGAATGTATCCATTCTAATTCATTCGTACATTCTGTTCTAATTTATTCGTACAAATATATCCATTCTAATTTCTAATTCATTCGGACGATCCATTCTAATGCATTCGTACGATTCATTCTAATTCATTCGCACGATCCATTCTAATTCATTCGTACAATCCATTCTAATTTATTTGCACGATCCATTCTAATTCATTCCTATGATTAATTCTAATTCATTCGTACGATCCATTCTAATTCATTCGCTCGAATATATCCATTCTAATTCTTTCATATGATCCATTCTAATTCATTCACATAAATGTATCCATTCTAGATCATTCGTACGCTCCTTTCTAATTCATTCGTATGCTCCATTCTAATTCATTCATACAATCCATTCTAATTCATTCGCACGAATGTATCCATTCTAATTAATTTGTACGATCCATTCTAATTCATTCGTATGATCCATTCTAATTTATTTGTTCAAATATATCCATTCTAATTCATTCGTACGATCCATTCTAATTCATTCGCACGATCCATTCTAATTCATTCGTATGATCCATTCTAATTCATTCGTACGATCCATTCTAATTCATTCGCACGAATGTATCCATTCAAATTCATTTATACGATCCATTCTAATTCATTTGTACGATCCATTCTAATTCAGTCATACGATCTATTCTAATTCATTCGCATGAATATATCCATTCTAATTCATTTGCACAATCCAATCTAATTCAAACGTACGATCCATTCTAATTCATTCACATGATGTATTCTAATTTATTCGTACGATCCATTCCAATTCATTTCTAATTTATTCGTACAAATGTATCCATTCTAATTCATTCGTACGATCCATTCTAATTCATTTATATGATTCATTCTAATTCATTCGCACGAATGTAACCTTTCTAATTCATTTGTATGATCCATTCTAATCCATTTGTACGATCCATTCTAATCCATTCGTACGATCCATTCTAATTCATTCGTACGATCCATTCTAATTCATTCGCATGAATGGATATATTCGTGCGAATGAATTAGAATGGATCGTACGAATGGATTACAATGGATCGTACGAATGGATTAGAATGGATCGTATGAATGAATTAGAATGGATCGGACAAATGAATTAGAATGGATACATTTGTACGAATAAATTAGAATGAATTCGTAGGAATGAATTAGAATAGATCGTACGAATGTATCCATTCTAATTCATTCGTTCGATCCAGTCTAATTCATTCGTACGATCCATTCTAATTCATTCGCATGAATATATCCATTCTAATTCATTCGTACAATCCATTGTAATTCATTCGTACGAATAAATTAGAATGGATACATTCGAGTGAATGAATTAGAATAGATGGTATGAATGAATTAGAATGGATCGTACAAATGAATTAGAATGGATCGTACAAATGAAATAGAATCGATCGTACAAATGAATTAGAATTGATCGAACGAATGAATTAGAATGGATACATTCGAGCGAATGAATAAGAACGAATGAATTAGAATGGATCGTACGAATGTATCCCTTCTAATTCATTCGCACGAATGTAACCATTCTAATTCATTCATACGATCCATTCTAATTCATTCGTCCGATCCATTCTAATTCATTTGTACGATCCATTGTAATTCATTCGCACGAATGTATCCATTCTAATTCATTCGTACGATCCATTCTAATTCATTTGTATAATCAATTCTAATTTTTTCGCACGAGCCATTCTAATTCATTCATAAGATCCATTCTAATTCATTCGCACGAATGTATCCATTCTAATTCATTCGTACGATCCATTCTAATTCATTCGTACGATCCATTCTAATTCTTTCGCACGAATGTATCCATTCTAATTCATTCGCACGAATGTAAACATTCTAATTCATTCGCACGATCCATTCTAATTCATTCGCACGATCCATACTAATTCATTCGTACGATCCATTCTAATCCATTCGTACGATCTATTCTAATTCATTCACACGAATGTAACCATTCTAATTCATTCATATGATCCATTCTAATTCACTCGTACGATCCATTCTAATTCATTCGTATGATCCATTCTAATTCATTCGAACGATCCATTCTAATTCATTTGCATGAATGTATCCATTCTAATTTATTCGTACGATCCAGTCTAATTCATTCGTATGATCCATTCTAATTCATTCGCACGAATATATCCATTCTAATTCATTCGTACGATCCATTCTAATTCATTCGTACGATCGATTCTAATTCATTTGCACGATCCATTCTAATTCATTCGTACGATCCATTCTAATTCATTCGTATGATCCATTCTAATTTATTCGTTCAAATGTATCTATTTTAATTCATTCGTACGATCCATTCTAATTCATTCGTACGATCCATTCTAATTCATTCGTTCGATCCATTCTAATTCATTTGTACGATCCATTCTAATTCATTCGCACAATTGTATCCATTTTAATTCATTCGTACGATCTATTCTGATTTATTCATACGATCCATTCTAATTCATTCGCACGATCCATTCTAATTCATTCGTACGATTCATTCTAATTCATTCGCACACAAATGTAACCTTTCTAATTCATTTGTACGATCTATTCTAATCCATTCGTACGATCCATTCTAATCCATTCGTACGATCCATTCTAATTCATTCGTAGGAATGAATTAGAATGGATACATTCGTGCGAATGAATTAGAATGGATGCATACGAATGAATTAGATTGGATCATACGAACGAATTAGAATGGATCGTATGATTGAATTAGAATGGATACATTCGAGCGAATAAATTAGAATGGATCATACGAATGAATTAGAAGGGATCATAGGAATGAATTAGAATGGATCGTGCAAATTAATTAGAATCGATACATTTGTGCGAATGAATTAGAATGGATCGTAGGAATGAATTAGAATAGATCGTACGAATGAATTAGAATGGATCGTACAAATGAATTAGAAAGGTTACATTTGTGAGAATGAATTAGAATGGATCGTACGAATGGATTAGAATGGATCGTACGAATGGATTAGAATGGATCGTACGAATGAATTAGAATGGATACATTTGTGCGAATGAATTAGAATGTATTGTATGAATGAATTAGAATGGATTGTACGAATGAATTAGAATGGTTAAATTCGTGCGAATGAATTAGAATGGATCGTACGAATGGATTAGAATGGATCGTACGAATGGATTAGAATGAATCGTATGAATGAATTAGAATGGATCGTACAAATGAATTAGAATGGATACATTTGTACGAATAAATTAGAATGGATTCGTAGGAATGAATTAGAAAGATCGTACGAATGTATCCATTCGAATTCATTCGTTCGATCCAGTCTAATTCATTCGTACGATCCATTCTAATTCATTCGCATGAATATATCCATTCTAATTCATTCGTACAATCCATTCTAATTCATTCGTACGAATAAATTAGAATGGATACATTCAAGCGAATGAATTAGAATAGATCGTATGAATGAATTAGAATGGATCGTACAAATGAATTAGAATGGATCGTACAAATGAAATAGAATCGATCGTACAAATGAATTAGAATGGATCGAACGAATGAATTAGAATGGATACATTCGAGCGAATGAATAAGAACGAATGAATTAGAATGGATCGTACGAATGTATCCATTCTAATTCATTCGCACGAATGTAACCATTCTAATTCATTCATACGATCCATTCTAATTCATTCGTCCGATCCATTCTAATTCATTTGTACGATCCATTGTAATTCATTCGCACGAATGTATCCATTCTAATTCATTCGTACGATCCATTCTAATTCATTTATATAATCAATTCTAATTTATTCGCACGATCCATTCTAATTCATTCGTACGATCCATTCTAATTCATTCGCACGAATGTATCCATTCTAATTCATTCGTACGATCCATTCTAATTCATTCGTACGATCCATTCTAATTCATTCGCACGAATGTAACCATTCTAATTCATTCGTACGATCCATTCTAATTCATTTGTACGATCCATTTTAATTCATTCGCATGATCCATTCTAATTCATTCGTATGATACATTCGTGCGAATGAATTAGAATGGATCGTATGAATGAATTAGAATGGATCGTACGAATGAATTAGAATAGATCGTGCGAATGAATTAGAATGGATCGTACAAATGAATTAGAATGGATCGTACGATTCATTCTAATTCATTCGTACGATCCATTCTAATGCATTCATACGATTCATTCTAATTCATTCGCACGATCCATTCTAATTCATTCGTATGATCCATTCTAATTTATTTGCACGAATATACGATCCATTCTAATTTATTCGCAAGAATGTATCCATTCTAATTCATTCGTACGCTCCATTCTTATTCATCGCACAAATGTATCCATTCTAATTTATTCGTACGATCCATTCAAATTCAATCGTATGATCCATTCTAATTCATTCACACGATCAATTCTAATTCATTCGTCCGATCCATTCTAATTTATTCGCACGAATGTATCCATTCTAATTCATTAGTACGATCCATTCTAATTCATTCACATGATCCATTCTAACTTATTCGGTGGATCCATTCTAATTCATTCGTACGATCCATTCTAATTCATTCGCACGATCCATTCTACTTTATTCATATGATCCATTATAATTCATTCGTACGATCTATTCTAATTCATTCGTATGATCCATTCAAATTCATTCGTACGATCCATTCTAATTCATTCATACAATCCATTCAAATTCATTCGTACGATGCAATCTAATTTATTCGCACAAATGTATCTATTCTAATTCATTCGTACGATCGATTCTAATTCGTTCATACGATCCATTCTAATTCATTCGTACAAATGAATTAGAATGGATCGTACGAATGAATTAGAATGGATTATGCGAATGAATTTGAATGGATCGTACGAATGAATTAGAATGGATCGAACGAATGAATTAGAATGGATACATTCGAGCGAATGAATTAGAATAGATCGTAGGAATGAATTAGAATGGATCATACGAATGAATTAGAATGGATCGTGCGAATAAATTAGAATGGATTGTACGAATGAATTAGAATGGATACATTCGTGCGAATGAATTAGAATGGATCGGACAAATGAATTAGAATGGATCGTACGATTCATTCTAATTCATTCGTACGATCCATTCTAATGCATTCGTACAATTCATTCTAATTAATTCGCACGATCTATTCTAATTCATTCGTATGATCCATTCTAATTTATTTGCACGAATACACGATCCATTCTAATTTATTCGCAAGAATGTATCCATTCTAATTCATTCGTACAATCTATTCTAATTTATTCGTACAAATATATCCATTCTAATTTCTAATTCATTCGTACGATCCATTCTAATGCATTCGTACGATTCATTCTATTTCATTCGCACGATCCATTCTAAATCATTCGTACAATCCATTCTAATTCATTTGCACGATCCATTCTAATTCATTCCTATGATCAATTCTAATTCATTCGTACGATCCATTCTAATTCATTCGCTCGAATATATCCATTCTAATTCTTTCATATGATCCATTCTAATTCATTCACACAAATGTATCCATTCTAGATCATTCGTACTCTCCTTTCTAATTCATTCGTACGCTCCATTCTAATTCATTCATACAATCCATTCTAATTCATTCGCACGAATGTATCCATTCTAATTAATTTGTACGATCCATTCTAATTCATTCGTATGATCCATTCTAATTTATTTGTTCAAATATATCCATTCTAATTCATTCGTACGATCCATTCTAATTCATTCGCACGATCCATTCTAATTCATTCGTATGATCCATTCTAATTCATTCGTACGATCCATTCTAATTCATTCGCACGAATGTATCCATTCCAATTCATTTATACGATCCATTCTAATTCATTTGTACGATCCAAAATTAGAATGGATCGTATGAATGAATTAGAATGGATCATACGATTGAATTAGAATGGATCGTACGAATGAATTAGAATAGATTGTAGGAATGAATTAGAATGGATCGTGCGAATGAATTAGAATAGATCGTATGAATGAATTAGAATGGATCATACGAATGAATTAAAATGGATGGTGCGAATGAATTAGAATGGATCGTACGAATGAATTGGAATGGTTACATTCGTGCGAATGAATTAGATTGGATCGTACGAACGAATTAGAATGGATCGTGCGAATGAATTAGAATGGATCATGCGATTGAATGAGAATGGATTGTACAAATGAATTAGAATGGATATATTCGTGCGAATGAATTATAATGGATCGTACGAATGAAATACAATGGATTGTACGACTGAATTTGAATGGATCGTACGAATGAATTAGAATGGATCATACGAATGAATTAAAATGGATCGTACGAATGAATTAGAATGGATACATTCGTGCGAATGAATTCGAATGGATCGTACGAATGAATTAGATTGGATACATTCGTGCGAATGAATTAGAATGGATTGTGCGAATGAATTACAATGGATCGTGCGAATGAATTAGAATGGATTGTACGAATGAATTAGAATCGATACGTTCGTGCGAATGAATTAGAATGTAATGTACGGATGAATTAGACTGGATCGTATGAATGAATTAGAGTGGATCATACGAATGAATTAGAGTGGATCGTATGAATAAATTAGAATGGATACATTCGTGTGAATGAATTAGAATGAATTGTACGAATGAATTAGAATGGACCGTACGAATGAATTAGAATGGATCGTATAAATGAATTAGAATATATTGTGCGAATGAATTAGAATGGATCATACGATTGAATTAGAATGGATACATTCGTGTGAAGGAATTAGAATGGATCGTATGAATGAATTCGAATGGACCGTATGAACGAAATAGAATGGATCGTGTGAAGTAATTAGAATGGATCGTACAATTGAATTAGAATGGATACATTCGTGCAAATGAATTAGAATGGATACATTCGTACAAACGAGTTAGAATGGATCGTACGAATGAGTTAGAATGGATCGTACGAATGAATTAGAATAGATCGTGTGAATGAATTAGAAAGGATCGTATGAATAAATTAGAATGGATACATTCGTGCGAATGAATTAGAATGGATCGTACGAATGAGTAACAATGGATCGCACGAAAGAATTAGAATGGATCCAACGAATGAATTAGATTGGATCGCGCAAATGAATTACAACGGATCGTACAAATGAATTAGAATGGATACATTCGTGCGAATGAATTAGAATGGATTATACGAATAAATAAGAATGGATTGTACGAATGAATCAGAGTGAATTGTGCGAATGAATTAGAATGGATCATACGAATGAAATAGAAAGGATCGCACGAATGAATTAGAATGGATCGTACAAATGAATTAGAATGGATCGTGCGGATGAATTAGAATGGATCGTACGAATGAATTAGAATAGTTACATTCGTGCGAATGAATTAGAATGGATCGTACGAATGAGTTAGAATGGATCGTACGAATGAATTAGAGTGGATTGTACGAATGAATTAGAATGGATCGTGCGAATGAATTAGAATGGATCGTACGAATGAATTATAATGGATACATTTGTGCGAATGAATTAGAATGGATCATGCGAATGAATTAGAATGGATCGTATGAATGAATTAGAATAGATCGTATGAATGAATTAGAAAGGATACATTCGTGCGAATGAATTAGAATGGATCGTACGAATGAAATTGAAAGGATCGTACGAATGAATTAGAATGGTTCATACGAACGAATTAGAATGGATCGCGTGGATGAATTAGAATGGATCGTATGAATGAATTAGAATGGTTACATTCTTGTGAATGAATTAGAATGGACCGTATGAATGAATTAGAATGGATCGTACGATTGAATTAGAATGGATCGTACGAATGAATTAGAATAGATTGTAGGAATGAATTAGAATGGATCGTGCGAATGAATTAGAATGGATCGTATGAATGAATTAGAATGGATCATACGAATGAGTTAGAATGGATCGTGCGAATGAATTATAATGGATCGTACGAATGAATTGGAATGGTTACATTCGTGCGAATGAATTAGATTGGATCGTACGAACGAATTAGAATGGATCGTGCGAATGAATTAGAATGGATCGTGCGATTGAATTAGAATGGATTATACAAATGAATTAGAATGGATATATTCGTGCGAATGAATTATAATGGATCGTACGAATGAAATACAATGGATTGTACGACTGAATTAGAATGGATCGTACGAATGAATTAGAATGGATCATACGAATGAATTTAAATGAATCGTACGAATGAATTAGAATGGATACATTCGTGCGAATGAATTCGAATGGATCGTACGAATGAATTAGATTGGATACATTCGTGCGAATGAATTAGAATGGATCGTGCGAATGAATTACAATGGATCGTACGAATGAATTAGAATGGATCGAATGAATGAATTAGAATGGACACATTCGTGCGAATGAATTAGAATGGATCGGGCGAATGAATTAGAATAGATCGTACGAATGAATTAGAATGGATCGTGCAAATGAATTAGAATGAATCGTACGAATGCATTAGAATGGATACATTCGTGCGAATGAATTAGAATGGATCGTACGAATGAATTAGAATGGATCGTGCGAATGAATTAGAATGGATCGTACGAATGAATTAGAATGGATACATACAAATGAATTAGGAAGGTTACATTCGTGAGAATGAATTAGAATGGATCGTACGAATGAATTAGAATGGATCGTACAAATGAATTAGAATGGATACATTCGAGCGAATGAATTAGAATGGATCGTACGAATGAATTAGAATGGATCATAGGAATGAATTAGAATGGATCGTGCAAATAAATTAGAATGGATCGTACGAACTGATTAGAATAGATCGTACGAATAAATTAGAATGGATCATACAAATGAATTAGAATTGTTACATTCGTGAGAATGAATTAGAATGGATCGTGCGAATGAATTAGAATGGATCGTATGAACGAATTTGAATGGATCGTACGAACGAATTAGAATGGATCGTATGAACGAATTAGAATGGATCGTATGAATGAATTAGAATGGATACATTCGAGCGAATGAATTAGAATGGATCGTACGAATGAATTAGAATGGATCATAGGAATGAATTAGAATAGATCGTGCAAATAAATTAGAACGGATACATTCGTGCGAATGAATTAGAATGGATCGTAGGAATGAATTAGAATGGATCGTACGAATGAATTAGAATGGTTACATTCGTGCGAATGAATTAGAATGGATCGTACGAATGAATTAGAATGGATCGTGCGAATGAATAAGAATGGATCGTACGATCCATTCTAATTCATTCGTATGATCAATTCTAATTCATTCGCACGATCCATTCTAATTCATTCGTACGATCAATTCTAATTCATTCGCACGAAAGTAACCATTCTAATTCATTCGTACGATCCATTCTAATTCATTCCTACGATCCATTCTAATTCATTCGCACGAATGTATCCATTATAATTCATTTGCACGATCCATTCTAATTCATTCCTATGATCCATTCTAATTCATTCGTAAGATCCATTCTATATCATTCGCTCGAATGTATCCATTCTAATTCATTCGTACGATTCATTCTAATTCATTCGCACGATCCATTCTAATTCATTCGTATGATCCATTCTTATTCATTCAGACGATCCATTCGAATTCATTTGTACGAATGAATTAGAATGGATCGTACGAATGGATTAGAATTGATCGTACGAATGAATTAGAATGGATCGTACGAACGAATTAGAATGGATCGTATGAACGAATTAGAATGGATCGTACGAATGAATTAGAATGGATACATTCGAACGAATGAATTAGATGGATCGTACAAATGAATTAGAATGGATCATCGGAATGAATTAGAATGGATCGTGCAAATGAATTAGAATGGATACATTCGTGCGAATGAATTAGAATGGATCGTAGGAATGAATTAGAATGGATCGTACTAATGAATTTGAATGGTTACATTCGTGCGAATGGATTAGAATGGATCGTACGAATGGATTAGAATGGATCGTACGAATGAATTAGAATGGATCGTACAAATGAATTAGAAAGGTTACATTTGTGAGAATGAGTTAGAATGGATTAGAATAGATCATACGAATGGATTAGAATGGATCGTACGAATGGATTAGAATGGATCGTACGAATGAATTAGAATGGACCATACAAATGAATTTGAAAGGTTACATTCGTGAGAATGAATTAGAATGGATCGTACGAATGAATTAGAATGGATCATGCGAATGAATTTGAATGGATCTTACGAATGAATTAGAATGGATCGAACGAATAAATTAGAATGGTTACATTCGAGCGAATGAATTCGAATAGATCGTAGGAATAAATTAGAATGGATCATACGAATGAATTAGAATGGATCGTGCGAATGAATTAGAATGATCCATTCTAATACATTCGTACAATCCATTCTAATTCATTCGCACGATCCATTCTAATTCATTCGTATGATCCATTCTAATTTATTCCTACGATCTATTCGAATTCATTCGCTCGAATGTATCCATTCTAATTTATTCGTTCGATCCATTCTAATTCATTCGTAAGATCCATTCAAATTCATTCGCATGATCCAATCTAATTCATTCGTACGATCCATTCTAATTCATTCTCACGAATGTAACCTTTCAAATTCATTTGTATGGTCCATTCTAATTCATTCGTACGATCCATTCTAATCCATTCGTACGATCCATTCTAATCCATTCGTATGATCTATTCTAATCCATTCTAACTCATTCTCACAAATGTAACCTTTCTAATTCATTTGTACGATCCATTCTAATTCATTCGTACGATCCATTCTAATCCATTCGTACGATCCATTCTAATCCATTCGCACGAATGTAACCATTCAAATTCATTCGTACGATCCATTCTAATTCATTCCTACGATCCATTCTAATTCATTCGCACGAATGTATCCATTCTAATTCATTTGCACGATCCATTCTAATTCATTCCGATGATCCATTCTAATTCATTTGTACGATCCATCTAATTCATTCGTTCGAATGTATCCATTCTAATTCATTCGTACGATCCATTCAAATTCGTTCATACGATCCATTCTAATTCGTTCGTACGATCCATTCTAATTCATTCGTACGATCAATTCTAATCCATTCGTACGATCCATTCTAATTCATTCGTACAAATGAATTCGAATGGATCGTCTGAATGAATAAGAATGGATCATACGAATGAATTAGAATGGATCGTGCGAATGAATTAGAATGAATCGTACGAATGAATTAGAATGGATACATTCGAGCGAATGATATAGAATGGATCTTACGAATGAATTAGAATGGATCATAGGAATGAATTAGAATGGATCGTGCAAATGAATTATAATGGATACATTCGTGCGAATGAATTAGAATGGATCGTAGGAATGAATTAGAATGGATCGTACGAATGAATTAGAATGGTTACTTTCGTGCGAATGAATTAGAATTGATCGTACGAATGAATTAGAATGGATCGTGCGAATGAATTAGAATTGATCATACGAATGAATTAGAATGGATCGTACGATCCATTCTAATTCATTCGCACGATCCATTCTAATTCATTCGTACGATCCATTCTAATTCATTCGCACGAATGTAACCATTCTAATTCATTCGTACGATCCATTCTAATTCATTCCTACGATCCATTCGAATTCATTCGCATGAATGTATCCGTTCTAATTTATTTGCACGATCCATTCTAATTCATTCCTATGATCCATTCTAATTCATTCGTACGATCCATTCTAATTCATTCGCTCGAATGTATCCATTCTAATTCATTTGTACGATCCATTCTAATTCATTCGTACGATCCATTCTAATTCATTCTCACGAATGTAACCTTCCTAATTCATTTGTATGTATCCATTCTAATTCATTCGTACGATCCATTCTAATTCATTCGCACGATCCATTCTAATTCATTCGTACGATCCATTCTAATTCATTCGCACGAATGTATCCATTCTAATGCATTCGTACGATTCATTCTAATTCATTT
Organism: Chamaelirium japonicum; assembly: GCA_947650365.1. Classification (NCBI taxonomy): domain Eukaryota; kingdom Viridiplantae; phylum Streptophyta; class Magnoliopsida; order Liliales; family Melanthiaceae; genus Chamaelirium; species Chamaelirium japonicum. The sequence goes on along the minus strand of CANTAL010000070.1, from coordinate 114,654 downwards.
GCACGATCCATTCTAATTCATTCGTACGATCTATTCTAATTCATTCGCCCGATCCATTCTAATTCATTCGCACGAATGTATCCATTCTAATTCATTCATTCGATCCATTCTAATTCACTCGTATGATCCATTCAAATTCATTCGCATGATCCATTCTAATTCATTCGTACGATCCATTCTAATTCATTCGTACGATCCATTCTAATTCATTCGTACGATCTAATTCATTCCTACGATCCATTCTAATTCATTCGTACGATCGATTCTAATTCATTCGCATGATCCATTCTAATTCATTCGTATGATCCATTCTAATTTATTCGTTCAAATATATCCATTCTAATTCATTCGTACGATCCATTCTAATTCATTCGCACGATCCATTCTAATTCATTCGCACGAATGTATCCATTCTAATTTATTTGCACGATCCATTCTAATTCATTCCTATCATCCATTCTAATTCATTCGTACGATCCATTCTAATTCATTCGCTCGAATGTATCCATTCTAATTCATTAGTACGATCCATTCTAATTCGTTCATACGATCCATTCTAATTCGTTCGTACGATCCATTCTAATTCGTTCGTACGATCCATTCAAATTCATTCGTATGATCCATTTTAATTCATTCCTACGATCTATTTTAATTTATTCGCTCGAATGTATCCATTCTAACTCATTCGTTCGATCCATTCGAATTCATTCGTACGATCCATTCAAATTAATTCGCATAATCCATTCTAATTCATTCGTACGATCCATTCTAATTCATTCTCACGAATGTAACCTTTCTAATTCATTTGTATGATCCATTCTAATATATTCGTACGATCCATTCTAATCCATTCGTACGATCCATTCTAATCCATTCGTACGATCCATTCTAATTGATTCGTGAGAATGAATTAGAATGGATCGTACGAATGAATTAGAATGGATTATGCAAATGAATTAGAATGGATTGTACGAATGAATTAGAATGGATATATTCATGCGAATGAATTAGAATGGATCGTACGAATGAATTAGACTGGATCGAACGAATGAATTAGAATGGATACATTCGTACGATCTATTCTAATTCATTCCTACGAATCCATTCTAATTTATTCGTACAAATGTATCCATTCTAATTCATTTGTACGATCCATTCTAATTCATTCATACGATCCATTCTAATCCATTCGTACGATCCATTCTAATCCATTCGTATGATCCATTCTAATTCATTCGCACGAATGTAACCATTCTAATTCATTCGTGCGATCCATTCTAATTCATTCCTACGATCCATTCTAATTCATTCGCACGAATGTATCCATTCTAATTCGTTTGCACGATCCATTCTAATTCGTTTGCACGATCCATTCTAATTCATTCCTATGATCCATTCTAATTCATTCATACGATCCATTCTAATTCATTCTCACGAATGTAACCTTTCTAATTCATTTGTATGATCCATTCTAATTCATTCGTACGATCTATTCTAATCCATTCGTACGATCCATTCTAATCCATTCGTACGATCCATTCTAATTCATTCATACGATCCATTCTAATTCATTCTCACAAATATAACCTTTCTAATTTATTTGTACGATCCATTCTAATTCATTCGTACGATCCGTTCTAATCCATTCGTACGATCCATTCTAATCCATTCGTACGATCCATTCTAATTCATTCGCACGAATGTAACCATTCTAATTCATTCGTACGATCCATTCTAATTCATTCCTACGATCCATTCTAATTCATTCGCATGAATGTATCCATTCAAATTCATTTGCACGATCCATTCTAATTCATTCGTATGATCCATTCTAATTCATTCGTACGATCCATTCTAATTTATTCGTACGATCCATTCTAATTCATTCGCATGATCCATTCGTACGATCCATTCTAATCCATTCGTACGATCCATTCTAATTCGTTCATACGATCCATTCTAATTCATTCGTACGATCCATTCTAATTCATTCGCACGATCCATTCTAACTCATTCGTACGGTCCATTCTAATTCATTCGTACGATCCATTCTAATTCATTCGTACGATCCATTCTAATTCATTCGTATGATCTATTCTAACTCATTCACACAAATGTATCCATTCTAATTCATTCCTACGATCCATTCTAATTCATTCGCACGATCCATTCTAATTCATTCGCACGATCCATTTTAATTCATTCATAGAATCCGTTCTAATTCATTCGTACGATCTATTCTAATTAATTCGCACAAATGTATCCATTCTAATTCATTTGTATGATCCATTCTAATTCATTCGTACGATCCATTCTAATCCATTCGTACGATCCATTCTAATACATTCGTACGATCCATTCTAATTCATTCGTACGATCCATTCTAATTCATTTGTAAGAATGTATCCATTCTAATTTATTCATACGATCCAGTCTAATTCATTCGTACGATCCATTCTAATTCATTCGCACGAATGTATCCATTCTAATTCATTCGTATGATCCATTCTAATTCATTCGTATGATCCATTCTAATTCATTCGCACGATCCATTCAAGTTCATTCGCACGATCCATTCTAATTCATTCATACGATCCATTCTAATTCATTCATACGATCTATTCTAATTCATTCGCACGAATGTATCCATTCTAATTCATTCTTTCGATCCATTCTAATTCATTCGCATAAATATATCCATTCTAATTTATTCGTATGATCCATTCTAATTCATTCGCACGATCCATTCTAATTCATTCGCACAAATGTATCCATTCTAATTCATTCGTACAATCCATTCAAATTCAATCGCATGATCCATTCTAATTCATTCGTACGATCCATTCTAATTCATTTGTACGATCCATTCTTATTCAATCGCACGAATGTATCCATTCTAATTTATTCGTATGATCTATTCTAATTCATTTGCACGAATGTAACCATTCTAATTCATTCGTACGATCCATTAGAATTCATTCGCAAGAATGTATCCATTCTAATTCATTCGCACGATCAATTCTAATTCATTCGTATGATCCATTCTAATTCATTCGCACGAATGTATCCATTATAATTCATTCGTACAATCCATTCTAATTCATTCGCATGACCCATTCTAATTTATTCGTATGATCCATTCTAATTCATTCCTACGATCTATTCTAATTCATTCGCTCGAATGTATCCATTCTAATTCGTTCGTACAATCCATTCTAATTCATTCGCACTATCCATTCTAATTCATTCGTATGATCCATTCTAATTCATTCATACAATCTATTCTAATTCATTCGCTCGAATGTATCCATTCTAATTCATTCGTTCGATCGATTTTAATTCATTCGTACGATCCATTCAAATTCATTCGAATGATCCATTCTAATTCATTCGTACGATCCATTCTAATTCATTCTCACGAATGTAACCTTTCTAATACATTTGTATGATCTATTCTAATTCATTCGTACGATCCATTCTAATCCATTCGTACGATCCATTCTAATCCATTCATACGATCCATTCTAATTCATTCATACGATCCATTCTAATTTATTCGTATGAATGTATCCATTCTAATTTATTCGTACTATCCAGTCTAATTCATTCGTACGATCCATTCTAATTCATTCGCACGAATGTATCCATTCTAATTCATTCGTACGATCCATTCTAATTCATTCGTATGATCCATTCTAATTCATTCGCAAGATCCATTCAAGTTCATTCGCACGATCCATTCTAATTCATTCGTACGATCCATTCTAATTCATTCATATGATCTATTCTAATTCATTCGTACGAATATATCCATTCTAATTCATTCGTTCAATCCATTCAAATTCTTTCGCATAAGTATATCCATTCTAATCCATTCGTACGATCCATTCTAATCCATTCGCACAATCCATTCTAATTCATTCGCACGAATGTATCCATTCTAATTCATTCGCACGATCCATTCTAATTCATTCGCACAAATGTATCCATTCTAATTCATTCGTACGATCCATTCTAATGCATTCGTACGATTTATTCTAATTCATTCGCACGATCCATTCTAATTCATTCGTACGATCCATTTTATTCATTCATACGATCCATTCTAATTTATTCATATGATCCATTCTAATTCATTCCTATGATCCTTTCTAATCCATTCGTACGATCCATTCTAATTCATTCGCACGGATATATCTATTCTAATTCATTCGTACGATCCATTCTAATTCATTCGTATGATCCATTCTAATTCATTCGCACGAATGTATCCATTCTAATTCATTTGCACGATCCATTCTAATTCATTCCTATGATCCATTCAAATTCATTCGTACGATCCCTTCTAATTTATTCGCTCGAATGTATCCATTCTAATTCATTCGTACGATCCATTCTAATTCGTTCATACGATCCATTCTAATTCGTTCGTACGATCCATTCTAATTCGTTCGTACGATCCATTCTAATTCATTCGTATGATCCATTCTAATTTATTCCTATGATCTATTCTAATTCATTCGCTCGAATGTATCCATTCTAATTCATTCGTTCGATCCATTCTAATTGATTCATACGATCCATTCAAATTCATTCGCATTATCCATTGTAGTTCATTCGTACGATCCATTCTAATTCATTCTCACGAATGTAACCTTTCTAATTCATTTGTATGATCCATTCTAATTCATTCATACGATCCATTCTAACCCATTCGTACGATCCATTCTAATCCATTCTTACGATCCATTCTAATTCGTTCTCACAAATATAACCTTTCTAATTCATTTGTACGATCCATTCTAATTCATTTGTACGATCGTGCGAATGAATTAGAATGGATCGGACGAATGAATTAGAATGGATCATATGAATGAATTAGAATGGATCGTGCGAATGAATTAGAATGAATCGTACGAATGCATTAGAATGGATACATTCGTACAAATGAATTAGAATGGATCGTACGAATGAATTAGAATGGATCGAGCGAATGAATTAGAATGGATCGTACGAATGAATTAGAATGGATACATACAAATGAATTAGAAAGGTTACATTCGTGAGAATGAATTAGAATGGATCGTATGAATGAATTAGAATGGATACATTCGAGCGAATGAATTAGAATGGATCATACGAATGAATTAAAATGGATCATACGAATGAATTAGAATGGATCATGCAAATGAATTAGAATGGATCGTACGAATGGATTAGAATGGATCGTACGAATGAATTAGAATGGATCATACAAATAAATTAGAAAGGTTACATTCGTGAAAATAAATTAGAATGGATCGTGCGAATAAATTAGAATGGATCATACGAACGAATTAGAATGGATCGTACGAATGAATTAGAATGGATCGTGCAAATAAATTAGAATGGATCATACGAATGAATTAGAATCGATACATTCGTGCGAATGAATTAGAATGCATCGTACAAATGAATTAGAATTGATCGTACGAACGAATTAGAATGGATCTTATGAACGAATTAGAATGGATCGTACGAATGAATTAGAATAGATACATTCGAGCGAATGAATTAGAATGGATCGTACGAATGAATTAGAATGGATCATAGGAATGAATTAGAATGGATCATGCAAATGAATTAGAATGGATACATTCGTGCGAATGAATTAGCATGGATCGTAGGAATGAATTAGAATGGATCGTACGAATGAATTAGAATGGTTACATTCGTGCGAATGAATTAGAATGGATGGTACGAATGGATTAGAATGGATTGTACGAATGAATTAGAATGGATCGTACAAATGAATTAGAAAGGTTACATTAGTGAGAATGAATTAGAATGGATCGTACGAATGAATTAGAATGGATCATGCGAATGAATTTGAATGGATCGTACGAATGAATTAGAATGGATCATACAAATGAATTAGAAAGGTTACATTTGTGAGAATGAATTAGAATGGATCGTACGAATGAATTAGAATGGATACGTTTGTACAAATGAATTAGAAAGGATCATACGAATGAACTAGATCGTACAAATGGATTAGAATGGATTGTACGAACGAATTAGAATGAATCATACGAACGAATTAAAATGGATCATAGGTATCAATTAGAACGATCTATTCTAATTCATTCGAGCGAATGAATTAGAATGGATCGTACGAATGAATTAGAATGGATCATAGGAATGAATTAGAATAGATCGTGCGAATGAATTAGAATGAATCATACGAATGCATTAGAATGGATCATATTAATGAATTAGAATGAATCGTACGATCCATTCTAATTCATTCGTCCGATCCATTCTAATTCATTCGCATGAATGTATCCATTCTAATTCATTCGTACAATCCATTCTAATTCATTCGCACGATCCATTCTAATTCATTCGTATGATCCATTCTAATTCATTCCTACGATCTATTCTAATTCATTCGCTCGAATGTATCCATTCTAATTCATTCGTTCGGTCCATTATAATTCATTCGTACGATCCATTCAAATTCATTCGCATGATCCATTCTAATTCATTCGACGATCCATTCTAATTCATTCTCACGAATGTAACCTTTTTGATTCATTTGTATGATCCATTCTAATTCATTCGTACGATCCATTCTAATCCATTCGTACGATCAATTGTAATCCATTCGTACGATCCATTCTAATCCATTCGTACGATCCATTCTAATTCATTCGTACGATCTATTCTAATTCATTCTCACAAATGTAACCTTTCTAATTCATTTGTACGATACATTCTAATTCATTCGTATGATCCATTCTAATCCATTAGTATGATCCATTCTAATCCATTCGTGCGATCCATTCTAATTCATTCGGATGAATGTAACCATTCTAATTCATTCGTACGATCCATTCTAATTCATTCCTACGATCCATTCTAATTCATTCGGACGAATGTATCCATTCTAATTCATTTGCACGATCCATTCTAATTCAATCCTATGATCCATTCTAATTCATTCGTACGATCCATTCTAATTCATTCGCTCGAATGTATCCATTCTAATTCATTCGTATGATCCATTCTAATTCATTCGTACGATCCATTCTAATTCATTGTCACGAATGTAACCTTTCTAATTGATTTGTATGATCCATTCTAATTCATTCGTACGATCCATTCTATTCCATTCGTTCGATCCATTCTAATCTTTTCGTACGATCCATTCTAATCCATTCGTACGATCCATTCTAATTCATTCTCACAAATGTAACCTTTCTAATTCATTTGTACGATCCATTCTAATTCATTCGTACGATCCATTCTAATCCATTCGTACGATCCAGTCTCATCCATTCGTACGATCCATTCTAATTCATTCGCACGAATGTAACCATTCTAATTCATTCGTACGATCCATTCTAATTTATTCGTACGATCCATTCTAATTAATTCGCACAAATGTATCCATTTTAATTCATTCGTACGATCATTTCTTATTTATTCATACGATCCATTCTAATTCATTTGTACGAATGAATTAAAATGGATCGTACAAATGAATTAGAATGGATCGTGCGAATGAATTAGAATGGATCGTACGAACGAATTAGAATAGATCGTACGAACGAATTAGAATGGATCGTATGAACGAATTAGAATGGATCGTATGAATGAATTAGAATGGATACATTCGAGTGAATGAATTAGAATGGATCGTAAGAATGAATTAGAATGGATCATAGGAATGAATTAGAATGGATCGTGAAAATGAATTAGAATGGATACATTCGTGCGAATGAATTAGAATGGATCATAGGAATGAATTAGAACGGATCGTACGAATGAATTAGAATGGTTACATTCGTGCGAATGAATTAGAATGGATCATACGAATGGATGAGAATGGATCATAGGAATGAATTAGAATGGATCGTACGAATGAATTAGAATGGATCGTACAAATGAATTAGAAAGGTTACATTTGTGAGAATGAATTAGAATGGATCGTACGATTGAATTATATTGGATCGTACGAATGAATTAGAATGAATCGTACGAACGAATTAGAATGGATCATATGAACGAATTAGAATGGATCGTATGAACGAATTAGAATGGATCGTACGAATGAATTAGAATGGATACATTCGAGCAAATGAATTAGAATGGATAGTACGAATGAATTAGAATGGATCATAGGAATGAATTAGAATGGATCGTGTAAATGAATTAGAATGGATACATTCGTGCGAATGAATTAGAATGGATCGTAGGAATGAATTAGAATGGTTACATTCGTGCGAATGAATTAGAATGGATCGTACGAATGGTTTAGAATGGATCGTACGAATGGACTAGAATGGATCGTACGAATGAATTAGAATGGATCGTACAAATGAATTAGAAAGGTTACATTTGTGAGAATGAATTAGAATGGATCGTACGAATGGATTAGAATGGATCGTACGAATGGATTAGAATGGATCATACGAATGGATTAGAATGGATCGTACGAATGGATTAGAATGGATCGTACGAATGAATTAGAATGGATCATACAAATGAATTAGAATTAGAAAGGTTACATTCGTGAGAATGAATTAGAATGGATCGTACGAATGAATTAGAATGGATCATGCGAATGAATTTGAACGGATCGTACGAATGAATTAGAATGGATCGTACGAATGCATTAGAGTGGATACATTCGTGCGAATGAATTAGAATGGATCGTACGAATGAATTAGAATGGATCGTGCGAATGAATTAGAATGGATCGTGCGAATGAATTAGAATGGATATATTTGTGCGAATGAATTAGAATGGATCGTATGAATGAATTAAAATGGATCGTATGAATGAATTAGAATTGATCGTACGAATGAATTAGAATGGATCGTGCGAATGAATTAGAATGGATCGTATGAATGAATTAGAATGGATACATTTGTGCAAATGAGTTAGAATGGATCATACGAATGATTTAGAATGGATCGTACGAATGAATCAGAATGGATCATACGAATGAATTAGAATGGATCGTGCGAATGAATTAGAATGGATTGTACGAATGAATTAGAATGGATACATTCGATCGAATGAATTAGAATAGATCGTAGGAATGAATTAGAATGGATCATACGAATGAATTAGAATGGATCGTGCGAATGAATTAGATTGAATTGTACGAATATATTAGAATGGATACATTCGGGCGAATGAATTAGAATGGATCGGACGAATGAATTAGAATGGATCGTACGAATGAATTAGAATGGATCGTACAAATGAATTAGAATGAATCATACTAATGCATTAGAATGGATCGTACGAATGAATTAGAATGGATATATTTATGCGAATGAATTAGAATGAATTGTACGAATGCATTAAAATGGATCGTACCAATGAATTAGAATATCTCATACGAATGAATTAGAATGAATCGTACGAATGAATTAGAATGGTTACATTCGTGCGAATGAATTAGAATGGATCGTACGAATGAATTAGAATGGATCGTACGAATGGATTAGAATGGATCGTACGAATGGATTAGAACGGATCGTACGAATGAATTAGAACGGATCGTACGAATGAATTAGAATGGATCATACAAATGAATTAGAAAGGTTACATTCGTGAGAATGGATTAGAATGGATCGTACGAATGAATTAGAATGGATACATTCGAGCGAATGAATTAGAATGGATCGTACGAATGAATTAGAATGTACCATAGGAATGAATTAAAATGGATCGTGCAAATGAATTAGAATGGATACATTCGTGCGAATGAATTAGAATGGCTCATACGAATGAATTAGAATGGATCGTACGAATGAATTAGAATGGATTGTGCAAATGAATTAGAATGGATCGTATGAATGAATAAGAATGGATCGTACGAATGAATTAGAATGGATCGTGCGAATGAATTAGAATGAATCATACGAATGCATTAGAATGGATCGTACGAATGAATTAGAATGAATCGTACGATCCATTCTAATTCATTCGTCCGATCCATTCTAATTCATTCGCACGAATGTATCCATTCTAATTCATTCGTACAATCTATTCTAATTCATTCGCACGGTCCATTCTAATTCATTCGTATGATCCATTCTAATTCATTCCTACGATCTATTCTAATTCATTCACTCAAATGTATCCATTCTAATTCATTCGCACGATCCATTCTTATTCATTCGTATGATCCATTCAAATTCATTCGCATGATCCATTCTAATTCATTCGTACGATCCATTCTAATTCATTCTCACGAATGTAACCTTTCTAATTCATTTGTATGATCCATTCTAATCCATTCGTACGATCCATTCTAATCCATTCGTACGATCCATTCTAATCCATTCGTATGATCCATTCTAATGCATTCGTACGATCCATTCTAATTCATTCGTACGATCCATTCAAATTCATTCGTACGATCTAATTCTAATATATTCGTACGATCCATTCTAATTCGCACAAATGTATCCATTTTAATTCATTCGTACGATCCATTCTAATTTATTCATACGATCCATTCTAATTCATTCGCATGATCCATTCTAATACATTCGTACGATCCATTCTAATTCATTCGCATGAATATATCTATTCTAATTCATTCGTATGATCCATTCTAATTTTTTTGAACAATCTATTCTAATTCATTCGTACGATTCATTCTAATTCATTCGCACGGTCCATTCTAATTTATTCATACGATCCATTCTAATTCATTCACACGAATGTAACCATTCTAATTCATTCATGCAATCCATTCTAATTCATTCGCACGAATGTATCCATTCTAGTTCATTCGTACGCTCCATTCTAATTCATTCATACGCTCCATTCTTATTCATCGCAGAAATGTATCCATTCTAATTTATTCGTACGATCCATTCAAATTCAATCGTATGATCCATTCTAATTCATTCGCATGATCAATTCTAATTTATTCATCCAATCCATTCTAATTCATTCACACGAATGTATCCATTCTAATTCATTCATACGATCCATTCTAATTCATTCGCATGATCCATTCTAACTCAATCGGTGGATCCATTCTAATTCATTCGTACGATCCATTCTAATTCATTCGCACGATCCATTCTAATTTATTCGTACGACCCATTCTAATTCATTCGTACGATCTATTCTAATTGATTCGCATGATCCATTCTAATTCATTCGTACGATCCATTCTAATTCATTTGTACAATCCATTCAAATTCATTCGTACGATGCAATCTAATTCATTCGCACGAATATATCCATTCTAATTCATTCGTACGATCCTTTCTAATTCATTCGCACGATCCATTCTAATTCTTTCATATGATCCATTCTAATTCATTCGTACGATCCATTCTAATTCATTCGTATGATCAATTCTAATTCATTCGCACGATCCATTCTAATCCATTCATACGATCCATTCTAATCCATTCGTACGATCCATTGTAATTCGTTCATATGATCCATTCTAATTCATTCGTATGATCCATTCTAATTCATTCGTATGATCAATTCTAATCCATTCGCACGATCCATTCTAATTCATTCGCACGAATGTAACCATTCTAATTCATTCGTACGATCCATTCTAATTCATTCCTACGATCCATTCTAATTCATTCGCACAAATGTATCCATTCTAATTCATTCGTACGATCTATTCTAATTCATTCGTTCGATCCATTCTAATTCATTCTCACAAATGTAAACTTTCTAATTCATTTGTACGATTCATTCTAATTCATTCGTACGATCCATTCTAATCCATTCGTACGATCCATTCTAATCCATTCGTACGATCCATTCTAATTCATTCGCATGAATGTATCCATTCTAATTCATTCGTACGATTCATTCTAATTCATTCGCACGATCCATTCTAATTCATTCGTACGATCCATTTTTATTCATTCATACGATCCATTCTAATTCATTTGTACGAATGAATTAGAATAGATCGTACGAATGGATTAGAATGGATCGTACGAATGAATTAGAATTGATCGCACGAACGAATTAGAATGGATCGTATGAACGAATTAGAATGGATCATACGAATGAATTAGAATGAGTACATTCGAGCGAATGAATTAGAATAGATCGTACGAATGAATTAGAATGGATCATAGGAATGAATTAGAATGGATCGTGCAAATGAAATAGAATGGATACATTCGTGCGAATGAATTAGAATGGATCGTAGGAATGAATTAGAATGGATCGTACGAATGAATTAGAATGGTTACATTCGTGCGAATGAATTAGAATGGATTGTACGAATGGATTAGAATGGATCGTACGAATGGATTAGAATGGATCGTATGAATGAATTAGAATGGATCGTACAAATGAATTAGAAAGGTTACATTTGTGAGAATGAATTAGAATGGATCGTAGGAATGAATTAGAATGGATCGTACGAATGAATTAGAATGGTTACATTCGTGCGAATGAATTAGAATGGATCGTAGGAATGAATTAGAATGGATCGTACGAATGAATTAGAATGGTTACATTCGTACGAATGGATTAGAATGGATCGTACGAATGAATTAGAATGGATCGTGTCAATGAATTAGAGTGGATCGTACGAATGAATTAGAATGGATCATGCGAATGAATTAGAATGGATCGTACGAATGAATTCGAATAGATACATTTGTACGAATGAATTAGAATGGATCTTACGAATGAATTAGAATGGATCGTACGAATGTACGAATGAATTAGAATGAATTAGATTGCATCGTACGATCCATTCTAATTCATTCGCACGATCCATTCTAATTCATTCGTACGATCCATTCTAATTCATTCGCACGAATGTATCCATTCTAATTCATTCGTATGATCCATTCTAATTCATTCGTATGATCAATTCTTATTCATTCGTACGATCCATTCTAATTCATTCGTACGATCCATTCTAATTCATTCGCACGAATGTATCCATTCTAATTCATTCATACGATCCATTCTAATCCATTCGTACGATCCATTCTAATCCATTCGTATAATCCATTCTAATTCATTCGCACAAATGTAACCATTCTAATTCATTCATATGATCCATTCTAATTCATTCGTACGATCCATTCTAATTCATTCGTATGATCCATTCTAATTCATTCGTACGATCCATTCTATTTCATTTGGATGAATGTATCCATTCTAATTTATTCGTACGATCCAGTCTAATTCATTCGTACGATCCATTCTAATTCATTCGCACGAATATATCCATTCTAATTCATTCGTACGATCCTTTCTAATTCATTCGCACGATCCATTCTAATTCTTTCATATGATCCATTCTAATTCATTCGCACGAATGTATCCATTCTAGTTCATTCGTACGCTCCATTCTAATTCATTCGTACTCTTCATTCTTATTCATCGCACAAATGTACCCATTCTAATTCATTTGTACGATCCATTCTAATTCATTCATACGATCCATTCTAATTCATTCGTATGATCCATTCTAATTCATTCGCACAAATGTATCCATTCTAGTTCATTCGTACGATCCTTTCAAATTCATTCGAACGATCCATTCTAATTCATTCGTACGATCCATTCTAATTCATTCACACGATCCATTCTAATTCATTCGTACGATCAATTCTAATTCATTCGCACGAATGTATCCATTCTAATGCATTCGTACGATCTATTCTAATTCATTCATACGATCCATTCTAATCCATTTGTACGATCCATTCTAATTCATTCGTACGATCCATTCTAATTCATTCTCACAAACGTAACCTTTCTAATTCATTTGTACGATCCATTCTAATTCATTCGTAAGATCCATTCCAGTTCATTCGTACGATCTATTCTAATTCATTCTCACAAATGTAACCTTTCTAATTCATTTGTATGATCCATTCTAATTCATTCGTACGATCCATTCTAATCCATTCGTACGATCCATTCTAATCCATTCGTACGATCCATTCTAATTCATTCGCACGAATGTAATCATTCTAATTCATTCATATGATCCATTCTAATTCATTCCTACGATCCATTCTAATTCATTCGTACGATCCATTCTAATTCATTTGTACGATCCATTCTAATTCATTCGCACGAATGTATCCAGTCTAATTCATTCGCACGATCCATTCTAATTCATTCGTTCGATCCATTCTAATTCATTCCTACGATCCATTCTAATTCATTCCTACGATCCATTCTAATTCATTCGCACGAATGTATCTATTCTAATTCATTTGCACGATCCATTCTAATCCATTCGTACGATCCATTCTAATTCATTCGTACAAATGTATCTATTCTAATTCATTCGTACAATGCGTTCTAATCCATTCGTACGATCCATTCAAATCCATTCGTATGATCCATTCTAATTCATTCGTATGATCCATTCTAATTCATTCGTACGATCCATTCTAATTCATTTGCATGAATGTATCCATTTAATTCATTCGTTCGATCCATTCTAATTCATTCATACAATCCATTCAAATTCATTCGCATTATCCATTCTAATTCATTCGTACGATCCATTCTAATTTATTCTCATGAATGTAACCTTTCTAATTCATTTGTATGATCCATTCTATTTCATTCGTATGATCCATTCTAATCCATTCGTACGATCCATACTAAACCATTCGTACGATCCATTTTAATTCATTCGTATGAATGTATCCATTCTAATTTATTCGTACGATCCAGTCTAATTCATTCGTACGATACATTCTAATTTATTCGCACGAATGTATCCATTCTAATTCATTCGTACGATCCATTCTAATTCATTCGTATGATCCATTCTAATTCGTTCGTACGATCCATTCTAATTCGTTCGTACGATCCATTCTAATTCATTCGGATGATCCATTCTAATTCATTCCTACGATCTATTCTATTTCATTCGCACGATCCATTCTAATTCATTCGTACGATCCATTCTAATTCATTCGCACGAATGTATCCATTCTAATTCATTAGTACAATCCATTCTAATTCATTGGCACGATCCATTCTAATTCATTCGTATGATCCATATAATTCATTCCTACGATCTATTCTAATTCATTCGCTCGAATGTTCCCATTCTAATTCATTCGTTCGATCCATTCTAATTCATTCGTACGATCCATTCAAATTCATTCGCATGATCCATTCTAATTCATTCGTATGATCCATTCTAATTCATTCCCACGAATGTAACCTTTCTAATTCATTTGTATGATCCATTCTAATCCATTCGTACGATCCATTCTAATCCATTCGAACGATCCATTCTAATCCATTCGTACGATCCATTCTAATTCATTCGTACGATCCATTCTAATTCATTTGTATGAATGTATCCATTTTAATTTATTCGTACGATCCAGTCTAATTCATTCGTACGATCCATTCTAATTCATTCGCACGAATGTATCCATTCTAATTCATTCATACGATCCATTCTAATTCATTCGTATGATCCATTCTAACTCATTCGCACGATCCATTCAAGTTCATTCGCACGATCCATTCTAATTCATTCATACGATCCATTCTAATTCATTCATACGATCTATTCTAATTCATTCGCACGAATGTATCCATTCTAATTCATTCGTTCGATCCATTCTAATTCATTCGCATAAATATATCCATTCTAATTTATTCGTACGATCCATTCTAATTCATTCGCACGATCCATTCTAATTCATTCGTACAAATGTATCCATTCTAATTCATTCGTACATTCACAAGAATGTAACCATTCTAATTCATTCATACGATCCAGTCTAATTCATCCACGCGATCCATTCTAATTCATTCGTATGAACCATTCTAATTCATTCGTACGATCCTTTCAATTTCATTCGTACGATCCATTCTAATTCATTCGCACGAATGTATCCTTTCTAATTCATTCATACGATCTATTCTAATTCATTCATACGATCCATTCTAATTCATTCGCATGATCCATTCAAATTCATTCGCACAAATATATCCATTATAATTCATTCGTACGATCCATTCTAATTTATTCGCACGATCCATTCTAATTCATTCGTACAATCCATTCTAATTCATTCGTACGATCCATTCTAACTCTTTCGTACGATCCATTCTAATTCATTCGCACGAATGTAACTATTCTAATTCCGCACGATCCATTCTAATTCATTTGTACGATCCATTCTAATTCATTCGTGCGATCCATTCTATTTCATTCGTATGATCCATTCTAATTCATTCACACGATCCATTCTAATTCATTCATATGATCCATTCTAATTCATTCGCACGAATATATCCATTCTAATTCATTTGTACGATCCATTCTAATTCATTCGCATGATCCATTCTAATTCATTCGTACAATCCATTCTAATTCATTCATACGATCCATTCTTACTCATTCGTACGATCCATTTTAATTCATTCGCACGAATGTATCCATTCTAATTCATTCGCACAATCCATTCTAATTCATTCGTACAATCCATTCTAATTCATTTGCACAAATTTATCTATTCTAATTCATTTGTACGATCCATTCTAATTCATTCACACGATCAATTCTAATTCATTCGTACGATACATTCTAATTCATTCAAACGATCCATCCTAATTCATTCGTATGATCCATTCTAATTCATTTGTACGATCCATTCTAATTCATTCGCATGAATGTATCTATTCTAATTTATTCGTACGATCCATTCTAATTCATTCGCACGATCCATTCTAATTCATTCGCACGATCCATTCTAATTCATTCGCACGATCCATTCTAATTCATTCGTACGATTCATTCTAAATCTTTCATATGATCCATTCTAATTCATTCGCACGAATGTATCGATTCTAATTCATTCGTACGTTGCATTGTAACTCATGCGCGCGATCTATGCTAATTCATTCCGACGATCCAATCTAATTTATTCGTACGATCCATTCTAATTCATTCGTATGATTCATTCTAATTCATTCGCACGAATGTATCCATTCTAATTCATTCGTATGATCCATTCTAATTCAACCGTATGATCCATTCTAATTCATTCATACGATCCACTCTAATTCATTCGCACGATCCATTCTAATTCATTCGTACTATCCATTCTAATTCATTCATACGATCCATTTTAATTCATTCGTACGATCCATTCTAATTCATTCGCACGAATGTATCCATTCTAATTCATTCGTACGATCCATTGTAATTCATTCGTACGATCAATTCCACTTCATTTATACGATCCATTCTAAATCATTCGTACGATCCATTCTAATTCATTCGTACGATCCATTCTAATTCATTCGCACGACACATTCTAATTCATTCGCACGAATGTATCCATTCTAATTCATTCGTAGGATACATTCTAATTCATTCGTACGATCCAATCTAATTCATTCATACGATCCATTCTAATTCATTCGCACGAATGTATCCATTCTAATTCATTCGTACGATCCTTTCTAATTCATTCGCATGATCCATTCTTATTCGTTCGTACGATCCATTCTAATTCATTCGTACGATCCATTCTAATTCATTCGCACGATTGTATCCATTCTAATTCATTCGTACGATCCATTCTAATTCATTAACACGATCCATTCTAATTCATTCGTACGATCCATTCTAATTCATTCGTACGATTCATTCTAACTCATTCGCACGAATGTATCCATTCTAATTCATTCGCACGATCCCTTCTAATTCATTCGCACGATCCATTCTAATTCATTCATACGATCCATTCTAATTCATTTGCATGAATGTATCCATTCTAATTCATTCGTACGATCCATTCTAATTCATTTGCACAAATGTATCCATTCTAATTCATTCATACGATCCATTCTAATTCATTCGCACGATCCATTCTAATTCATCCGTACAATCCATTCTAATTCATTCATACGATCCATTTTAATTCATTCGTACGATCCATTCTAATTCATTCGCACGAATGTATCCATTCTAATTCATTCGTACGATCCATTCTAATTCATTCGTACGATCCATTCCAATTCATTTATACGATCCATTCAAAATCATTCCTACGATCCATTCTAATTCATTCGTACGATCCATTCTAGTTTATTCTTACGACACATTCTAATTCATTCGCACGAATGTATCCATTCTAATTCATTAGCAGGATCCATTCTAATTCATTCGTACGATCCAATCTAATTCATTCATACGATCCATTCTAATTCATTCGCACGAGTCTATCCATTCTAATTGATTCGTACGATCCAATCTAATTCATTCGCACGATCCATTCTTATTAATTCGTACGATCTATTCTAATTTATTCGTATAATCCATACTAATTCAATTGTACGATCCATTCTAATTCATTTTTACGATCCATTCTAATTCATTCACAAGAATGTCACCATTCTAAATCATTCATACGATCCATTCTAATTCATCCACACGATCCATTCTAGTTCATTCGTACGATCAATTATAATTCATTCATACGATCTATTCTAATTCAATCGTACGATCCATTCTAATTCATTAATGCGATCCATTCTAATTCATTCACAAGAATGTAACCATTCTAATTCATTCGTATGATCCTTTCTAATTCATCCACGCGATCCATTCTAATTCATTCGTACGATCCATTCTAATTCATTCGTACGATTCTTTCAATTTCGTTCGTACGATCCATTCTAATTCATTCGCACGAATGCATCCATTCTAATTCATTCATACGATCTATTCTAATTCATTCATACGATCCATTCTAATTCATTTGTATGATCCATTCTAATTCATTCGCACAAATGTATCCATTATAATTCATTTGTACGATCCATTCTAATTCATTCGCAAGATCCATTCTAATTCATTCGTAAAATCCATTCTAATTCATTCGTACGATCCATTCTACTCATTCGTACGATCCATTCTAATTCATTCGCACGAATTTAACTATTCTAATTCATTCGTACGATCCATTCTAATTCATCCGCACGATCCATTCTAATTCATTTGTACGATCCATTCTAATTCATTCGTACGATCCATTCTATTTCATTCGTACGATCCATTCTAATTCATTCATACGATCCATTCTAATTCATTCGTATGATCCATTCTAATTCATTCGCACGAATGTATCCATTCTAATTCATTTGTACGATCCATTCTAATTCATTCGCACGATCCATTCTAATTCATTCGTACAATCCATTCTAATTCATTCGTACGATCCATTCTTACTCATTCGTACGATCCATTTTAATTCATTCGCACGAATGTATCAATTCTAATTCATTCGTACGATCCATTCTAATTCATTCGCACGATCCATTCTCATTCATTCGTACGATCCATTCTAATTCAGTAGCATGAATGTATCCATTCTAATTCATTCGCACAATCCATTCTAATTCATTCGTACAATCCATTCTAATTCATTTGCACAAATTTATCCATTCTAATTCATTCGTACGATCCATTCTAATTCATTCGCACGATCAATTCTAATTCATTCGTACGATACATTCTAATTCATTCGTACTATCCATCCTATTTCATTCGTATGATCCATTCTAATTCATTTGTACGATCCATTCTAATTCATTCGCATGAATGTATCCATTCTAATTCATTCGTACAATCCATTCTAATTCATTCGCACGATCTATTCTAATTCATTCGCACGATCCATTCTAATTCATTCGTACGATTCATTCTAAATCATTCACACGATCCATTCTAATTCATTCGCACGAATGTATCGATTCGAATTCATTCGTACGATGCATTCTAATTCATTCGCACGATCTATTCTAATTCATTCGTACGATCCAATCTAATTTATTCGTACGATCCATTCTAATTCGTTCGTATGATCCATTCTAATTCATTCGCACGAATGTATCCATTCTAATTCATTCGTACGATCCATTCTAATTCATTCGTATGATCCATTCTAATTCATTCATACGATCCATTCTAATTCATTCGCACAATCAATTCTAATTCATTCGTACGATCCATTCTAATTCATTTATACGATCCATTTTAATTCATTCGTACGATCTATTCTAATTCATTCGCACGAATGTATCCGTTCTAATTCATTCATACCAGCCATTCTAATTCATTCCTACGATCCATTCCAATTCATTTATATGATCCATTTTAAATAATTCGTACGATCCATTTTAATTCATTCCTATGATCCATTCTAATTCATTCGCATGACACATTCTAATTCATTCACACGAATATATCCATTCTAATTCATTCGTAGGATCCATTCTAATTCATTCGTACGATCCAATCTAATTCATTCATACGATCCATTCTAATTCATTCGCACGAATGTATCCATTCTAATTGATTCGTACGATCCATTCTAATTCATTCGCACGATCCATTCTTATTCATTCATACGATCCATTCTAATTTATTCGTACGATCCATTCTAATTCATTCGTACGATCCATTCTAATTCATTCGCACGAATGTATCCATTCTAATTTATTCGTACGATCTATTCTAATTCATTCGCACGATCCATTCTAATTCATTCGTACGATCCATTCTAATTCATTCGTACGATTCATTCTAACTCATTCGCACGAATGTATCCATTCTAATTCATTCGTACGATCCATTCTAATTCATTCACGCGATCCATTCTAATTCATTCGTACAATCCATTCTAATTCATTTGCATGAATGTATCCATTCTAATTCATTCGTACGATCCATTCTAATTCATTTGCACGAATGTATCCATTCTAATTCATTCATACGATCCATTCTAATTCATTCGCACAATCCATTCTAATTCATTCGTACAAACCATTCTAATTCATTCATACGATCCATTTTAATTCATTCGTAAGATCCATTCTAATTCATTCGCATGAATGTATCCATTCTAATTCATTCGTAAGATCCATTCTAATTCATTCGTACGATCCATTCCAATTTATTTATACGATCCATTCTAAATCATTCGTACGATCCACTCTAATTCATTCGTACGATCCATTCTAATTCATTCTTACGACACATTCTAATTCATTCGCACGAATGTATCCATTCTAATTCATTCGTACGATCCATTCTAATTCATTCGTACGATCCAATCTAATTCATTCATACGATCTATTCTAATTCATTCGCATGAATATAGCCATTCTAATTGATTCGTACGATCCATTCTAATTCATTCGCACGATCTATTCTTATTAATTCGTACGATCCATTCTAATTCATTCGTATGATCCATTCTAATTCATTCGCACCAATATATCCATTCTAATTCATTCGTATAATCCATATTAATTCATTCGTAGGATCCATTCTAATTCATTCGTACGATCCAATCTAATTCATTCATATGATCCATTCTAATTTATTCGCACGAATGTATCCATTTTAATTCATTCGTATGATCCATTCTAATTTATTCGCACGATCCATTCTAATTCATTCGCACGATCCATTCTAATTCATTCGCACGATCCATTCTAATTCATTGGTACGATCCATTTTTACTCATTCATACGATACATTCTAATTCATTCGCACGAATGTATCCATTCTAATTCATTCGTACGATCCATTCTAATTCATTCGTACGATCCATTCTAATTCATTCATATTATCCATTCTAATTCATTTGCACGAATGTATCCATTCTAATTTATTGCACGATCCATTCTAATTCATTCGCACGATCCATTCTAATTCATTCGCACGATCCATTCTAATTCATTCGTACGATCCATTCTAATTCATTTGCACGAATGTATCCATTCTAATTCATCCGTACGATCCATTCCAATTCAATCGCACGATGACTTTTAACTTATTCGTACGATCCATTCTAATTCATTCATACGATCCATTCTAATTCATTCGCACAATCCATTCTAATTCATTCGTATGATCCATTCTAATTCATTTGTATAATCCATTATAATTCATTCGCACGAAGGTATCCATTCTAATTCATTCGTACGATCCATTCTAATTCATTCGTATGATCTATTCTAACTCCTTCGTACGATCCATTCTAATTCATTCGCACAAATGTATCCATTCTAATTCAATTGTTCGATCCGTTCTAATTCATTCACACGATCCATTCTAATTCAGTCATACGATCCATTCTAATTCATGCATATGATCCATTCTAATTCCTTCACACAAATGTATCCATTCTAATTCATTCGTACGACCCATTCTAATTCATTCGCACAATCTATTCTAATTCATTCATACGATCAATTCTAATTCATTTGTACGGTCCATTCTAATTCATTCGTACGATCCATTTTAATTCATTCACAGAAATGTATCCATTCTAATTCATTCGTACGATCCATTCTAATTCATTCGCATGATCCACTCTAATTCATTCTTACGATCCATTCTAATTCATTCGTATGATACATTCTAATTCATTCGCACGAATGTATCCATTCTAATTCATTCGTAGGATCTATTCTAATTCATTTGTATGATCCATTCTAATTTATTCACACGAATGTATCCATTCTAATTCATTCGTACGATCCATTCTAATTCATTCACATGATCCTTTCTAATTTATTCGTACGATCCATTCTAATTCATTTGCACAAATGTATCCATTCTAATTCATTCGTACGATCATATCTAATTCATTCGCACGATCCATTCTAATTCATTCGTACGATCCATTCTAATTCATTCGTACGATCCATTCTAATTCATTCGTATCATCCATTCTAATTCAGTCGTACAATCCACTCTAATTTAGACGTACGATCCATTTTAATTCATTCACACAATCTATTATAATTCATTCGTATGATTCATTCTAATTCATTCATACGAGCCAATCTAATTCATTCGTATGATTCATTATAATTCATTCATACGATCCATTCTAATTCATTTGTATGATACATTCTAATTCATTCGCACGAATGTATCCAATCTAATTCATTCGTACGATCCATTCTAATTCATTCGTACGTTCCATTCTAATTCATTTGCATGATCCATTCTAATTCATTCGTACGATGTAATCTAATTCATTCGCATGAATGTGTCATTTCTAATTCATTCGTACGATCCATTCTAATTCATTCGCACAATCTATTCTAATTCATTCATACGATCCATTCTAATTCATTCGTACGGACCATTCTAATTCATTCGTACGATCCATTCTAATTCATTCCCACGAATGTATCCATTCCAATTCATTCGTACGAACCATTCAAATTCATTCGCATGAACCACTCTAATTCATTCGTACGATCCATTCTAATTCATTCGTACGATACATTCTAATTCATTCGCACGAATGTATCCATTCTAATTCATTCGTACGATCCATTCTAATTCATTCGTACGATCCATTCTAATTCATTCGCACGACCTATTCTAATTCATTCGCATGATCCATTATAATTCATTCGTACGATCCTTTCTAATTACTCACACGATCCATTCTAATTCATTCGTACAATCCATTCTAATTCTTTCGCACGAATGTATCTATTCTAATTCATTCGTACGATCCATTCAAATTCATTCGCATGAATGTATCCTTCCAATTCAGTCGTACAATCCATTCAAATTCATTTGTACGATCCATTCTAATTCATTCGTACGATCCATTCTAATTCAGTCGTACAATCCATTATAATTCATTCGTATGATCCATTATAATTCGATCGAACGAATGTATCCACTCTGATACATTCGTACAATCCATTCTAATTCATTCACACGATCCAATCTAATTCCTTCGTATGATCCATTCTAATTCATTCATACGATCCATTCTAATTTATTCGCACGAATGTAACTATTCAAATTCATTCGTACGATCCATTCTAATACATTCGCACGATCCATTCTAAGTCATTTGTACGATCCATTCTATTTCATTCGCACGAATGTATCCATTCTAATTCATTTGTACTATCTATTCTTATTCATTCATACGATCTATTCTAATTCATTCGTATGATCCATTTTAATTCATTCGCAGGAATGTATCCATTCTAATTCATTCATACGATCCATTCTAATTCCTTCGCACGATCCATTCTAATTCATTCGTACAATCCATTCTAATTCATTCGTACGATCCGTTCTTACTCATTCGTACGATCCATTCTAATTCATTCGTACGATCCATTCTTACTCATTCATACAATCTATTATAATTCATTCGTACGATCCATTCTAATTCATTCGCACGAATCTATCCATTCTAATTCATTCGTACGATATATTCTAATTTATTCGTACGATCTATTCTAATTCATTCGTACGATCTATTCTAATTCATTCGGACAATCCATTCTAATTCATTCGCACGTTCTATTCTAATTCATTCGTACGATCCATTCTAATTCATTTGCACGAATGTATCCATTCTAATTCATTCATACGATCCATTCTAATTCATTCGCACGATCAATTCTAATTCATTCGTACGATCCATTCTAATTCATTCGTACGATCCATGCTAATTCACTCGTATGATCCATTCTAATTCATTCGTACGATCCATTCTAATTCATTCGCGTGAATGTATCCAATGTAATTCATTCGTACGATCCATTCTAATTCATTCGCACGATCCATTCTAATTCATTCGCACGATCCATTCTAATTCATTCATATGATCCGGTCTAATTCATTCGCACGAATGTATCCATTCTAATTCTTTCGTACGATCCATTCTAATTCATTCGCACTATCTATTCCAATTCATTCGTAAGATCCATTCTAATTCATTCGTACGATCCATTCTAATTCATTTGCATGAATGTATCTATTCTAATTAATTCGTACGATCCATTCTAATTCATTTGCACGAATGTATCCATTCTAATTCATTCATACGATCCATTCTAATTCATTCGCACAATCCATTCTAATTCATTCGTACAAACCATTCTAATTCATTCATACGATCCATTTTAATTCATTCGTACGATCCATTCTAATTCATTCGCATGAATGTATCCATTCTAATTCATTCGTAAGATCCATTCTAATTCATTCGTACGATCCATTCCAATTTATTTATACGATCCATTCTAAATCATTCGTACGATCCACTCTAATTCATTCGTACGATCCATTCTAATTCATTCTTACGACACATTCTAATTCATTCGCACGAATGTATCCATTCTAATTCATTCGTACGATCCATTCTAATTCATTCGTACGATCCAATCTAATTCATTCATACGATCTATTCTAATTCATTCGCATGAATATAGCCATTCTAATTGATCCGTACGATCCATTCTAATTCATTCGCACGATCTATTCTTATTAATTCGTACGATCCATTCTAATTCATTCGTATGATCTATTCTAATTCATTCGCACCAATATATCCATTCTAATTCATTCGTATAATCCATATTAATTCATTCGTAGGATCCATTCTAATTCATTCGTACGATCCAATCTAATTCATTCATATGATCCATTCTAATTTATTCGCACGAATGTATCCATTTTAATTCATTCGTACGATCCATTCTAATTCATTCGCACGATCCATTCTAATTCATTCGCACGATCCATTCTAATTCATTCGCACGATCCATTCTAATTCATTGGTACGATCCATTTTTACTCATTCATACGATACATTCTAATTCATTCGCACGAATGTATCCATTCTAATTCATTCGTACGATCCATTCTAATTCATTCGTACGATCCATTCTAATTCATTCATATTATCCATTCTAATTCATTTGCACGAATGTATCCATTCTAATTTATTGCACGATCCATTCTAATTCATTCGCACGATCCATTCTAATTCATTCGCACGATCCATTCTAATTCATTCGTACGATCCATTCTAATTCATTTGCACGAATGTATCCATTCTAATTCACCCGTACGATCCATTCCAATTCAATCGCACGATGACTTTTAACTTATTCGTACGATCCATTCTAATTCATTCATACGATCCATTCTAATTCATTCGCACAATCCATTCTAATTCATTCGTATGATCCATTCTAATTCATTTGTATAATCCATTATAATTCATTCGCACGAAGGTATCCATTCTAATTCATTCGTACGATCCATTCTAATTCATTCGTATGATCTATTCTAACTCCTTCGTACGATCCATTCTAATTCATTCGCACAAATGTATCCATTCTAATTCAATTGTTTGATCCGTTCTAATTCATTCACACGATCCATTCTAATTCAGTCATACGACCCATTCTAATTCATGCATATGATCCATTCTAATTCCTTCACACAAATGTATCCATTCTAATTCATTCGTACGACCCATTCAAATTCATTCGCACAATCTATTCTAATTCATTCATACGATCAATTCTAATTCATTTGTACGGTCCATTCTAATTCATTCGTACGATCCATTTTAATTCATTCACACAAATGTATCCATTCTAATTCATTCGTACGATCCATTCTAATTCATTCGCATGATCCACTCTAATTCATTCTTACGATCCATTCTAATTCATTCGTATGATACATTCTAATTCATTCGCACGAATGTATCCATTCTAATTCATTCGTAGGATCTATTCTAATTCATTTGTATGATCCATTCTAATTTATTCACACGAATGTATCCATTCTAATTCATTCGTACGATCCATTCTAATTCATTCACATGATCCTTTCTAATTTATTCGTACGATCCATTCTAATTCATTTGCACAAATGTATCCATTCTAATTCATTCGTACGATCATATCTAATTCATTCACACGATCCATTCTAATTCATTCGTACGATCCATTCTAATTCATTCGTACGATCCATTCTAATTCATTCGTATCATCCATTCTAATTCATTCGTACAATCCACTCTAATTTAGTCGTCCGATCCATTTTAATTCATTCACACAATCTATTATAATTCATTCGTATGATTCATTCTAATTCATTCATACGATCCAATCTAATTCATTCGTATGATTCATTATAATTCATTCATACGATCCATTCTAATTCATTTGTATGATACATTCTAATTCATTCGCACGAATGTATCCAATCTAATTCATTCGTACGATCCATTCTAATTCATTCGTACGTTCCATTCTAATTCATTTGCATGATCCATTCTAATTCATTCGTACGATGTAATCTAATTCATTCGCATGAATGTGTCGATTCTAATTCATTCGTACGATCCATTCTAATTCATTCGCATAATCTATTCTAATTCATTCATACGATCCATTCTAATTCATTCGTACAGACCATTCTAATTCATTCGTACGATCCATTCTAATTCATTCCCACGAATGTATCCATTCCAATTCATTCGTACGAACCATTCAAATTCATTCTCATGAACCACTCTAATTCATTCGTACGATCCATTCTAATTCATTCGTACGATACATTCTAATTCATTCGCACGAATGTATCCATTCTAATTCATTCGTACGATCCATTCTAATTCATTCGTACGATCCATTCTAATTCATTCGCACGACCCATTCTAATTCATTCGCATGATCCATTATAATTCATTCGTACGATCCTTTCTAATTACTCACACGATCCATTCTAATTCATTCGTACAATCCATTCTAATTCATTCGCACGAATGTATCTATTCTAATTCATTCGTACGATCCATTCAAATTCATTCGCATGAATGTATCCTTCCAATTCAGTCGTACAATCCATTCAAATTTATTTGTACGATCCATTCTAATTCATTCGTACGATCCATTCTAATTCAGTCGTACAATCCATTATAATTCATTCGTATGATCCATTATAATTCGATCGAACGAATGTATCCACTCTGATACATTCGTACAATCCATTCTAATTCATTCACACGATCCAATCTAATTCATTCGTATGATCCATTCTAATTCATTCATACGATCCATTCTAATTTATTCGCACGAATGTAACTATTCAAATTCATTCGTACGATCCATTCTAATACATTCGCACGATCCATTCTAAGTCATTTGTACGATCCATTCTATTTCATTCGCACGAATGTATCCATTCTAATTCATTTGTACTATCTATTCTAATTCATTCATACGATCTATTCTAATTCATTCGTATGATCCATTTTAATTCATTCGCAGGAATGTATCCATTCTAATTCATTCATACGATCCATTCTAATTCCTTCGCACGATCCATTCTAATTCATTCGTACAATCCATTCTAATTCATTCGTACGATCCGTTCTTACTCATTCGTACGATCCATTCTAATTCATTCGTACGATCCATTCTTACTCATTCATACAATCTATTATAATTCATTCGTACGATCCATTCTAATTCATTCGCACGAATCTATCCATTCTAATTCATTCGTACGATATATTCTAATTTATTCGTACGATCTATTCTAATTCATTCGTACGATCTATTCTAATTCATTCGGACAATCCATTCTAATTCATTCGCACGTTCTATTCTAATTCATTCGTACGATCCATTCTAATTCATTTGCACGAATGTATCCATTCTAATTCATTCATACGATCCATTCTAATTCATTCGCACGATCAATTCTAATTCATTCGTACGATCCATTCTAATTCATTCGTACGATCCATGCTAATTCACTCGTATGATCCATTCTAATTCATTCGTACGATCCATTCTAATTCATTCGCGTGAATGTATCCAATCTAATTCATTCGTACGATCCATTCTAATTCATTCGCACGATCCATTCTAATTCATTCGCACGATCCATTCTAATTCATTCATATGATCCGGTCTAATTCATTCGCACGAATGTATCCATTCTAATTCTTTCGTACGATCCATTCTAATTCATTCGCACTATCTATTCCAATTCATTCGTAAGATCCATTCTAATTCATTCGTACGATCCATTCTAACTCAGTCGTACAATCCATTCTAATTCATTCGTATGATCTATTCTAATTCATTCACACTAATGTATCCATTCTAATTCATTCGTGCGATCCATTCTAACTCACTCGCACGATCTATTCTTATTCATTCGTATGATCCATTCAAATTCATTCGCACGAATGTATCCATTCTAATTCATTCTTACGATCCATTCTAATTCATTCACACGATCCATTCTAATTCATTCGTATGATCCATTCTAATTCATTCGCACGATCCATTCTAATTCTTTCATACGATCCATTCTAATTCATTTATACGATCCATTTTAATTCATTCGCACGATCCATTCTAATTTATTCGCACGAATGCATCCATTCTAATTCATTAGTATGATCCATTCTAATTCATTCGTACGATCCATTCTAATTCATTTATACGATCCATTCTAAATCATTCTTATGATCCATTCTAATTCATTCGTACGATCCATTCTAATTCATTCGTACGATCCATTCTAATTCATTCATACGACACATTCTAATTCATTCGCACAAATGTATCCATTCTAATTCATTCGTATAATCCAATCTAATTCATTCATAAGATGCCTTCTAATTCAATCGCACGAATGTATCCATTTTAATTCATTCGTACGATCCATTCTAATTCATTCGCACGATCCATCCTAATTCATTCGGACGATCCATTCTAATTCATTCGTACGATCCATTCTAATTCATTCGCATGAATGTATCCATTCTAATTCATTCGTACGATCCATTCTAATTCATTCGCACGATCCATTCTAATTCATTCGTACGATCCATTCTAATTCATTCATACGATTCATTCTAACTCATTCGCACGAATGTATCCTTTCTAATTCATTCGTACGATCCATTCTAATTCATTCGCACGATCCAATCTTATTCATTCGTATGATCCATTCTAATTCATTCGTACGATCCATTCTAATTCATTCGTACGATCAATTCTAATTCATTCGCACGAATGTATCCATTCTAATTCATTCGTACGATCTATTCTAATTCATTCGCACGATCCATTCTAATTCATTAGTACAATCCATTCTAATTCATTCATGTGATCCATTTTTACTAATTCGTACGATCCATTCTATTTCATTCGCACGAATATATCCATTCTAATTCATTCGTACGATCCATTCTAATTTATTCGCACGATCCATTCTTATTCATTCATACGATCCATTCTAATTCATTCATACGATCCATTCTAATTCATTCGCACGAATGTATCTATTCTAATTCATTTATACGATCCATTCTAATTCATTTGCACGAATGTATCCATTCTAATTCATTCGTACGATCCAGTCTAATTCATTCGCACGATGAATTCTAATTTATTCGTATGATCCATTCTAATTCATTCGTATGATCAATTCTAATTCATTCGCACAATCCATTCTAATTTATTCGTACGATCCATTCTAATTCATTCGTATAATCTATTCTAATTCATTCGCACGGATGTATCCATTCAAATTCATTCGTATGATCCATTGTAATTCATTCGCGCGATCCAATCTAAATCATTCATTCGATCTATTCTAATTCATTCGTGCGATCCATTGTTACTCATTCGTACGATCCATTCTAATTCATTCGCACGAATGTATCCATTCTAATTCATTCATACGATCCATTCTAATTCATTCGTACGATCCATTCAAATTCATTCGTACGATCCATTCTAACTCATTCGTACGATCCATTCTAATTCATTCGCACGAATGTATCGATTTTAATTCAATTGTACGGTATATTCTAATTCATTCACACGATCCATTCTAATTCATTCATACGATCCATTCTAATTCCTTCACACGAATGTATCCATTGTAATTCATTCGTACGATCCATTCTAATTCATTCGCATAATCTCTTCTAATTCATTCATACGATCAATTCTAATTCATTTGTACGATCCATTCTAATTCATTCGTACGATCTATTCTAATTCATTAACACGAATGTATCCATTCTAATTCATTCGTACGATCCATTCTAATTCATTCGCATGATCCACTCTAATTCATTCTTACGATCCATTCTAATTCATTCGTACGATACATTCTAATTCATTCGCACGAATGTATCCATTCTAATTTATTCGCACGATCCATTCTAATTTATTTGTACGATCTATTCTAATTCATTCGCACGAATGTATCGATTCTCATTCATTCGTACGATCCATTCTATTTCATTAACACGATCCTTTCTAATTCATTCGTACGATCCATTCTAATTCATTTGCACGAATGTATCCATTCTAATCCATTCATATTATCATATCTAATTCATTCGGACGATCCATTCTAATTCATTCGTACGATCCATTCTAATTCATTCGTACAATCCATTCTAATTCAGTCGTACCATCTATTCTAATTCAGTCGTACAATCCATTCTAATTTAGTCGTACGATCCATTCTAATTCATTCACACAATCTATTCTATTTCATTCGAATGATCCATTCTAATTCATTCATACGATCCAATCTAATTCATTCGTACGATTCAATCTAATTTATTCGTACGATCCATTCTAATTTATTCGCACTAATATATCCATTCTAATTCAATCATACGATCCATTCTAATTCATTCGAACGTTCCATTCTAATTCATTCGTACGATCCATTCCAATTCATTTGCACGAATGTATCCATTCTAATCCATTCATACGATCATATCTAATTCATTCGCACGATCCATTCTAATTCATTCGTACGATCCATTTTAATTCATTCGTACGATCCATTCTAATTCAGTCGTACCATCCATTCTAATTCAGTCGTACAATCCATTCTAATTTAGTCGTACGATCCATTCTAATTCATTCACACAATCTATTCTATTTCATTCGTATGATCTATTCTAATTCATTCATACGATCCAATCTAATTCATTCGTACGATTCATTCTAATTCATTCGTACGATCCATTCTAATTTATTCGCACTAATATATCCATTCAAATTCAATCATACGATCCATTCTAATTCATTCGCACGTTCCATTCTAATTCATTCGTACGATCCATTCTAAATCATTCGTACGATCCATTCTAATTTATTCGCACGAATGTATCCTTTCTAATTCATTCATATGATCCATTCTAATTCCTTCACACGATCAATTCTAATACATTCGTACGATCCATTCTAATTCATTCGTACAATCCCTTCTAATTTATTCGTACGATCCATTCTAATTCATTTGCACTAATGTATCTATTCTAATTCATTCGTATGATCCATTCTAATTCACTTGTACGATCCATTCTAATTCATTCGCATGAATATATCCATTCTAATTCATTCATACGATCCATTCTAATTCATTCGCATGATCCATTCTAATTCATTCATACGATCCATTCTATCTCATTCGTACGATCCATTCTAATTCATTCGCACGAATGTATCCATTCTAATTCATTCGTACGATCCATTCTAATTCATTCGCACGATCCATTCTAATTCATTCGTACGAACCATTCTAATTCATTCATACGATCCATTCTAATTCATTCATACGTTCCATTCTAATTTATTCGCACGAATGTATCCATTCTAATTGATTTATACGATCCATTCTAATTCATTCGCACGATCCATTCTAATTCCTTCGTATGATCCATTCTAATTCATTCGTACGATATCTTCTAATTCATTAATTTGAATGTATCCATTCTAATTCATTCATACGATCCATTCTAATTCATTCGCACAATCCATTCTAATTCGTTCTTACGATCCATTCTAATTCATTCTTATAATCCATTCTAATTCATTTGCACGAATGTATGCATTCTAATTCATTTGTACGATCCATTCTAATTCATTCGCACAATCCAATCTAATTCATTCGTACGATCCATTCTAATTAATTCGTACGAATGTATCCATTCTAATTCATTCGTACGATCCATTCTAATTCATTCGCACGATCCATTCTAATTTATTCGTACTAACCATTCTAATTCATTCATACGATCCATTCTAATTCATTCGTACGATCCATTCTAATTCATTCGCACGAATGTATCCATTCTAATTCATTCGTACGATCCATTCTAATTCATTCATTCGTTCCATTCTAATTCAGTCGTACAATCTATTCTAATTTATTCGTACGATCCATTATAATTCATTCGCACGAATGTATCCATTCTAATTCATTCGTACAATCCATTCTAATTCATTCGCACGATCCATTCTAATTCATTCATACAATCCATTTTAATTCATTCGTACGATCCATTCTAATTCATTCGTACGATCCATTCTAATTCATTCGCATGAATGTATCGATTATAATTCATTCATACAATCCATTCTAATTCATTCGCATTATCCATTATAATTCATTCATACGATCCATTCTAATTCATTCGTACAATCCATTCTTATTCATTCGTACGATCCATTCTAATTTATTCGCATGAATGTATCCATTCTAATTCCTTTGTACGATCCATTGTTAATCATTCCAACGATCCATTCTAATTGATTCGTTCGATCCACTCTAATTCATTCGTATGATCCATTCTATTTCATTCGTATGATCCATTCTAATTCATTCGCACGAATGTATCCATTCTAATTAAATTGTACGATCCATTCTAATTCATTCACACGATCCATTCTAATTCATTCATACGATCCATTCTAATTCCTTCACACGAATGTATCCATTGTAATTCATTTGTATGATCCATTCTAATTCATTCGCACAATCTATTCTAATTCATTCATACGATCAATTCTAATTCATTTGTACGGTCCATTCTAATTCATTCGTACGATTCATTCTAAATCATTCACACGAATGTATCCATTCTAATTCATACATACGATCCATTCTAATTCATTCGCATGATCCACTCAATTTCATACTTACGATCCATTTTAATTCATTCGTACGATACATTCTAATTCATTCGCACGAATGTATCCATTCTAATTGATTCGCACGATCCATTCTAATTCATTTGTACGATCCATTCTAATTCATTCGCACGAATGTATCCATTCTAATTCATTTGTACGATCCATTCTAATTCATTCACACGATCCTTTTTAATTCATTCGTACGATCCATTCTAATTCATTTGCACGAATGTATCCATTCTAATCCATTCATACGATCATATCTAATTCATTCGCACGATCCATTCTAATTCATTCGTATGATCCATTCTAATTCATTCGTACGATCCATTCTAATTCAGTCGTACCATCTATTCTAATTCAGTCGTACAATCCATTCTAGTTTAGTCGTACGATCCATTCTAATTCATTCACACAATCTATTTTAATTCATTCGTATGATCAATTCTAATTCCTTCATACGATCCAATCTAATTCATTCGTACGATTCATTCTAATTCATTCGTACGATCCATTCTAATTTATTCGAACTAATATATCCATTCTAATTCAATCATACGATCCATTCTAATTCATTCGCACGTTCCATTCTATATCATTCGTACGATCCATTCTAAATCATTCATACGATCCATTCTAATTCATTCGCACGAATGTATCCATTCTAATTCATTCGTATGATCCATTCTAATTTATTCGCACGATCAATTCAAATACATTCGTACGATCCATTCTAATTCATTCGTACAATCCCTTCTAATTCATTCGTACGATCCATTCTAATTCATTTGCACTAATGTATCTATTCTAATTCATTCGTATGATCCATTCTAATTCATTCGTATGATCCATTCTAATTCATTCGCATGAATATATCAATTCTAATTCATTCATAGGATCCATTCTAATTCATTCATATGAACCATTCTAATTCATTCGTACAATCCCTTCTAATTCATTCGTACGATCCATTCTAATTCATTCGCACGAATGTATCCATTCCAATTCATTCGTACGATCCATTCTAATTCATTCGCACGATCCATTCTAATTCATTCGTACGAACCATTCTACTTCATTCATATGATCCATTCTAATTCATTCATACGTTCCATTCTAATTCATTCGCACGAAGCTATCCATTCTAATTGATTTGTACGATCCATTCTAATTCATTAGCACGATCCATTCTAATTCATTCATATGATCCATTCTAATTCATTCGTACGATACCTTCTAATTCATTAATTTGAATGTATCCATTCTAATTCATTCGTACGATCCATTCTAATTCATTCGCACAATCCATTCTAATTCGTTCTTACGATCCATTCTAATTCATTCTTATAATCCATTCTAATTTATTCGCACGAATGTATGCATTCTAATTCATTTGTACGATCCATTTTAATTCATTCACACAATCCAATCTAATTTATTCGTACGATCCATTCTAATTCATTCGTATGAATGTATCCATTCTAATTCATTCGTACGATCCATTCTAATTCGTTCGCACGATCCATTCTAATTTATTCGTACGAACCATTCTAATTCATTCATACGATCCATTCTAATTCATTTGTACGATCCATTCTAATTCATTCGCAGGAATGTATCCATTCTAATTCATTCGTACGATCCATTCTAATTCATTCACACGATCCATTATAATTCAGTCGTACAATCCATTCTAATTCATTCGTACGATCTATTATAATTCATTCGCACGAATGTAGCCATTCTAATTCATTCGTACAATCCATTCTAATTCATTCGCACGATCCATTCTAATTCATTCATACGATCCATTTTAATTAATTCGTACGATCCATTCTAATTCATTTGTACGATCCATTCTAATTCATTCGTATGAATGTATCGATTATAATTCATTCGTATAATCCATTCTAATTCATTCGCATGATCCATTCTAATTCATTCATACGATCCATTCTAATTCATTCGTACGATCCATTCTTATTCATTCGTACGATCCATTCTAATTCATTCGCATGAATGTATCCATTCTAATTCATTCGTACGATCCATTCTAAATCATTCGAACAATCCATTCTAATTGATTCGTACGATCCATTCTAATTCATTCGTATGATCTATTCTAATTCATTCGTACGATCCATTCTAATTCATTCATACGATCCATTCTAATCATTCACATGAATGTATCCATTCTAATTCATTCGTACGATCTATTCTAATTCATTCATATGAACCATTCTAATTCATTCGTACGGTCCATTCTAATTCATTAGTACGATACATTCTAATTCATTTGTATAATCAATTTTAATTCATTTCTACGATCTATTCTAATTCATTCGCACGAATGTATCCATTCTAATTCATTCGTACGATCTATTCTAATTCATTCGCGCGATCCATTCTAATTCAGTCCTACAATCCATTCTAATTCATTCGTACGATTCATTCTAATTCATTCATACGATCCATTCTAATTCATTCGTACGAATGTATCCATTCTAATTCATTCGTACGATCCATTCTAATTTATTCATACGATCCATTCTAATTCATTCGTATGATCCATTCTAATTCATTCACACAAATGTATCCATTCTAATTCATTCGTACGATCCATTCTAATTCATTCGCACGATCCATTCTAATTGACTCGTACGATCCATTCTAATTCAGTTGTACAATCCATTCTAATTCATTTGTATGATTCATTCTAATTCATTCGCACGAATGTATCCATTCTAATTCATTTGTATGACCCATTCTAATTTATTCGCATGATCCATTCTAATTCATTCGTACGATTTATTTTAATTCATTCGTACGATCCATTCTAATCCATTCGTACGATCCATTCAAATTCATTCGCACGAATGTATCGATTCTAATACATTCGTACTACCCATTCTAATTCATTCACTCGATCCATTCTAATTTATTCGTACGATTCATTCTATTTCATTCGTACGATCCATTCTAATTCATTCGTACGATCCATTCTAATTCATTCGCAGGAATGTATCCATTCTAATTCATTTGTATGATCCATTCTAATTCATTCGTACGATACATTCCAATTCATTTATACGATCCATTCTAAATCATTCGTATGATCCATTATAATTTATTCATACAATCCATTCTAATTCATTCGCACTAATGTATCCATTCTAATTCATTCGTACGATCCATTCTAATTCATTCGTACGATCCATTCTAATTCATTCGTACGAACCATTCTAATTCATTCGCATGAATGTAGCCATTCTAATTCATTCGTATGATCCATTATAATTCATTCGCACGAATGTATCCATTCTAATTCATTCGTACAATCCATTCTAATTCATTCGCACGATCCATTCTAATTCATTCGTACGATCCATTTTAATTCATTCGTACGATCCATTCTAATTCATTCTTACGATCCATTCTAATTTATTCGCACGAATGTAACCATTCCAATTCATTCGTACGATCCATTCTAATTCATTCGCACGATCCATTCTAGTTCATTCGTAAGATCCATTCTAATTCATTCGTAAGATCCATTCTAATTCATTCGCACGAATGTATCCATTCTAATTCATTCGTACGATCCATTCTTATTCATTCACACGATCCATTCTAATTCATTCGTATGATCTATTCTAATTCATTCGTAGGATCCATTCTAATTCATTCGTACGATCCATTCACTACAAAAAAAACAGTTATTACCGACGGACAATATCCGTCGGTAATATTAAAATTCCGTCGGTAATATTCTATAGCGACGGAAGATATTTCCGTCGCTGGCTGCCGGGAAAGAAGGCGTCGGGGAAAACAATACGACGGACCAAATATTACCGTCGGTAATAATAATTAATACCGACGGAAATATTAACGCCGTCGGTAATATTTAATCAATTTAAAACTAATATAATATAGTATTGCCGACGAAATATAATACTCCGTCGGTAATATATAACCATTTTACCGACGGGTATAGTTTATACTGTTGGTAATACTATATATATTACCGACACATATATATATTACCCGTCGGTAATAATATATATATTACCTACCAAATTTATATAACCGTCGGTAATACTATATATATTACCGACGCATATATATATTACCCGTCGGTAATAATATATATATTACCGACGGATATTATATGCCGTCGGCAAAGTATTAATAATTTAAAAAAAATTAAAAATATTATTACCGACGGAATAATTAATTTCCGTCGGTAATAAGTATGTTTTTTTTTTAATAAATTTACCTAAATATTGTTATTTAATTCCTGTGATTCAATACCACAATATATTACCACAATTTATCAAATATTACCACAATTTATAAAATATTACCTAAATTGATAAAAAATTACAGCAAATTATCAAATATTACCACAGTTCCCGGCCGACAATTATAGACAAGAACAAAAAATAACCATATATTACAAAATAATATTTACACAATCCAGAACTGAGAGATGATACATGTCCTATCTCAACCACCCCCGCCCGCCACCAACGCCGGTGCTCTCATCGATCCCCTGACGCCGCCCTATCTCAACCACGCCCGCCCACCACCAACACTGGTGCTCTCATCGATCCCCTGACGCCGCCCTGCTCCTGCAATTAACATGTATTTGTTTAAAAAATGGTTTATATCTATAACTGAGTCTAAGCGTTAAAAAATGATAAGTTAGCGTGTTTCGGTTTTGAAATAGGTTTGGATTCGATCCGATCGTAGAATTATCGGCATCCGATAATTCGAACTTTGAATTATTCCGTATTTCGGACTTGCGAGCGGGTTCTAATTGGATATTTGACCAATTTACACTCCGATTCACCGATTTAGAGTCTAAGTGTTGAAAAATCATAACTTAGCGTGTTTCGGATAAGAAATAGCTAGGTTTGGATTCGATCGGATCGTCATCGGATCGGCATTCGATAATTCGAACTTGGAATTATTCCGAATTTCGGACTTGCGAGCGGGTTCTAATTGGATATTTGACCAATTTACGCTCCGATTCACCGATTTAGAGTCTAAGTGTTGAAAAATCATAACTTAGCGTGTTTCGGATATGAAATAGCTGGGTTTGGATTCGATCAGATCGTCATCGGATCGGCATTCGATAATTCGAACTTGGAATTATTCCGAATTTCGGACTTGCGAGCGGGTTCTAATTGGATATTTGACCAATTTACGCTCCGATTCACCGATTTAGAGTCTAAGTGTTGGAAAATCATAAGTTAGCGTGTTTCGGATATGAAATAGGTTTGGATTCGATCCGATCGTCATCGGATCGGCATCCGGTAATTCGAAGTTGGAATTATTCCGTATTTCGGACTTGCGAGCGGGTTCTAATTGGATATTTGACCAATTTACGCTCCGATTCACCGATTTAGAGTCTAAGTGTTGGAAAATCATAAGTTAGCGTGTTTCGGATATAAAATAGGTTTGGATTCGATCGGATCGTCATCGGCTCGGCATCCGATAATTCGAACTTGGAATTATTCCGTATTTCGGACTTGCGAGCGGGTTCTAATTGGATATTTGACCAATTTACGCTCCGATTCACCGATTTAGAGTCTAAGTGTTGAAAAATCATAACTTAGCGTGTTTCGGATATGAAATAGGTTTGGATTCGATCCGATCGTCATCGGATCGGCATTCGATAATTCGAACTTGGAATTATTCTGAATTTCGGACTTGCGAGCGGGTTCTAATTGGATATTTGAACAATTTACGCTCCGATTCACCGATTTAGAGTCTAAGTGTTGGAAAATCATAAGTTAGCGTGTTTCGGATATGAAATAGGTTTGGATTCGATCTGATCGTCATCGGATCGGCATCCGATAATTCGAACTTGGAATTATTCCGTATTTCAGACTTGCGAGCGGGTTCTAATTGGATATTTGATGAATTTACGCTCCGATTCACCGATTTAGAGTCTAAGTGTTGGAAAATCATAAGTTACCGTGTTTCGGATATGAAATAGGTTTGGATTCGATCCGATCGTCATCGGCTCGGCATCCGATAATTCGAACTTGGAATTATTCCGTATTTCGGACTTGCGAGCGGGTTCTAATTGGATATTTGACCAATTTATGCTCCGATTCACCGATTTAGAGTCTAAGTGTTGGAAAATCATAAGTTAGCGTGTTTCGGATATGAAATAGGTTTGGATTCGATCCGATCGTCATCGGATCACCATCCGATAATTCAAAGTTGGATTTATTCCGTATTTCGGACTTGCGAGCGGGTTCTAATTGGATATTTGACCAATTTACGCTCCGATTCACCGATTTAGAGTCTAAGTGTTGGAAAATCATAAGTTAGCGTGTTTCGGATATGAAATAGGTTTGGATTCGATCCGATCGTCATCGGATCGGCATCCGGTAATTCGAAGTTGGAATTATTCCGTATTTCGGACTTGCGAGCGGGTTCTAATTGGATATTTGACCAATTTACGCTCCGATTCACCGATTTAGAGTCTAAGTGTTGGAAAATCATAAGTTAGCGTGTTTCGGATATGAAATAGGTTTGGATTCGATCCGATCGTCATCGGATCGGCATCCGGTAATTCGAAGTTGGAATTATTCCGTATTTCGGACTTGCGAGCGGGTTCTAATTGGATATTTGACCAATTTACGCTCCGATTCACCGATTTAGAGTCTAAGTGTTGGAAAATCATAAGTTAGCGTGTTTCGGATATAAAATAGGTTTGGATTCGATCGGATCGTCATCGGCTCGGCATCCGATAATTCGAACTTGGAATTATTCCGTATTTCGGACTTGCGAGCGGGTTCTAATTGGATATTTGACCAATTTACGCTCCGATTCACCGATTTAGAGTCTAAGTGTTGAAAAATCATAACTTAGCGTGTTACGGATATGAAATAGGTTTGGATTCGATCCGATCGTCATCGGATCGGCATTCGATAATTCGAACTTGGAATTATTCCGAATTTCGGACTTGCGAGCGGGTTCTAATTGGATATTTGAACAATTTACGCTCCGATTCACCGATTTAGAGTCTAAGTGTTGGAAAATCATAAGTTAGCGTGTTTCGGATATGAAATAGGTTTGGATTCGATCCGATCGTCATCGGATCGGCATCCGATAATTCGAACTTGGAATTATTCCGTATTTCGGACTTGCGAGCGGGTTCTAATTGGATATTTGACCAATTTACGCTCCGATTCACCGATTTAGAGTCTAAGTGTTGGAAAATCATAAGTTACCGTGTTTCGGATATGAAATAGGTTTGGATTCAATCCGATCGTCATCGGCTCGGCATCCGATAATTCGAACTTGGAATTATTCCGTATTTCGGACTTGCGAGCGGGTTCTAATTGGATATTTGACCAATTTATGCTCCGATTCACCGATTTAGAGTCTAAGTGTTGGAAAATCATAAGTTAGCGTGTTTCGGATATGAAATAGGTTTGGATTCGATCCGATCGTCATCGGATCGGCATCCGATAATTCAAAGTTGGATTTATTCCGTATTTCGGACTTGCGAGCGGGTTCTAATTGGATATTTGACCAATTTACGCTCCGATTCACCGATTTAGAGTCTAAGTGTTGGAAAATCATAAGTTAGCGTGTTTCGGATATGAAATAGGTTTGGATTCGATCCGATCGTCATCGGATCGGCATCCGGTAATTCGAAGTTGGAATTATTCCGTATTTCGGACTTGCGAGCGGGTTCTAATTGGATATTTGACCAATTTACGCTCCGATTCACCGATTTAGAGTCTAAGTGTTGGAAAATCATAAGTTAGCGTGTTTCGGATATGAAATAGGTTTGGATTCGATCCGATCGTCATCGGATCGGCATCCGGTAATTTGAAGTTGGAATTATTCCATATTTTGGACTTGCGAGCGGGTTCTAATTGGATATTTGACCAATTTACGCTCCGATTCACCGATTTAGAGTCTAAGTGTTGGAAAATCATAAGTTAGCGTGTTTCGGATATAAAATAGGTTTGGATTCGATCGGATCGTCATCGGCTCGGCATCCGATAATTCGAACTTGGAATTATTCCGTATTTCGGACTTGCGAGCGGGTTCTAATTGGATATTTGACCAATTTACGCTCCGATTCACCGATTTAGAGTCTAAGTGTTGAAAAATCATAACTTAGCGTGTTTCGGATATGAAATAGGTTTGGATTCGATCCGATCGTCATCGGATCGGCATTCGATAATTCGAGCTTGGAATTATTCCGAATTTCGGACTTGCGAGCGGGTTCTAATTGGATATTTGAACAATTTACGCTCCGATTCACCGATTTAGAGTCTAAGTGTTGGAAAATCATAAGTTAGCGTGTTTCGGATATGAAATAGGTTTGGATTCGATCCGATCGTCATCGGATCGGCATCCGATAATTCGAACTTGGAATTATTCCGTATTTCGGACTTGCGAGCGGGTTCTAATTGGATATTTGACCAATTTACGCTCCGATTCACCGATTTAGAGTCTAAGTGTTGGAAAATCATAAGTTACCGTGTTTCGGATATGAAATAGGTTTGGATTCGATCCGATCGTCATCGGCTCGGCATCCGATAATTCGAACTTGGAATTATTCCGTATTTCGGACTTGCGAGCGGG
The DNA here is from genome assembly GCA_947650365.1 of Chamaelirium japonicum. Taxonomy (NCBI): domain Eukaryota; kingdom Viridiplantae; phylum Streptophyta; class Magnoliopsida; order Liliales; family Melanthiaceae; genus Chamaelirium; species Chamaelirium japonicum. The sequence goes on along the minus strand of CANTAL010000070.1, from coordinate 72,192 downwards.
TTCTAATTGGATATTTGACCAATTTATGCTCCGATTCACCGATTTAGAGTCTAAGTGTTGGAAAATCATAAGTTAGCGTGTTTCGGATATGAAATAGGTTTGGATTCGATCCGATCGTCATCGGATCGGCATCCGATAATTCAAAGTTGGATTTATTCCGTATTTCGGACTTGCGAGCGGGTTCTAATTGGATATTTGACCAATTTACGCTCCGATTCACCGATTTAGAGTCTAAGTGTTGGAAAATCATAAGTTAGCGTGTTTCGGATATGAAATAGGTTTGGATTCGATCCGATCGTCATCGGATCGGCATCCGGTAATTCGAAGTTGGAATTATTCCGTATTTCGGACTTGCGAGCGGGTTCTAATTGGATATTTGACCAATTTACGCTTCGATTCACCGATTTAGAGTCTAAGTGTTGGAAAATCATAAGTTAGCGTGTTTCGGATATGAAATAGGTTTGGATTCGATCCGATCGTCATCGGATCGGCATCCGGTAATTCGAAGTTGGAATTATTCCGTATTTCGGACTTACGAGCGGGTTCTAATTGGATATTTGACCAATTTACGCTCCGATTCACCGATTTAGAGTCTAAGTGTTGGAAAATCATAAGTTAGCGTGTTTCGGATATAAAATAGGTTTGGATTCGATCGGATCGTCATCGGCTCGGCATCCGATAATTCGAACTTGGAATTATTCCGTATTTCGGACTTGCGAGCGGGTTCTAATTGGATATTTGACCAATTTACGCTCCGATTCACCGATTTAGAGTCTAAGTGTTGAAAAATCATAACTTAGCGTGTTTCGGATATGAAATAGGTTTGGATTCGATCCGATCGTCATCGGATCGGAATTCGATAATTCGAACTTGGAATTATTCCGAATTTCGGACTTGCGAGCGGGTTCTAATTGGATATTTGACCAATTTACGCTCCGATTCACCGATTTAGAGTCTAAGTGTTGGAAAATCATAAGTTAGCGTGTTTCGGATATGAAATAGGTTTGGATTCGATCCGATCGTCATCGGATCGGCATCCGATAATTCGAACTTGGAATTATTCCGTATTTCGGACTTGCGAGCGGGTTCTAATTGGATATTTGACCAATTTACGCTCCGATTCACCGATTTAGAGTCTAAGTGTTGGAAAATCATAAGTTAGCGTGTTTCGGATATGAAATAGGTTTGGATTCGATCCAATCGTCATCGGCTCGGCATCCGATAATTCGAACTTGGAATTATTCCGTATTTCGGACTTGCGAGCGGGTTCTAATTGGATATTTGACCAATTTACGCTCTGATTCACCGATTTAGAGTCTAAGTGTTGGAAAATCATAAGTTAGCGTGTTTCGGATATGAAATAGGTTTGGATTCGATCCAATCGTCATCGGATCGGCATCCGATAATTCGAAGTTGGATTTATTCCGTATTTCGGACTTGCGAGCGGGTTCTAATTGGATATTTGACCAATTTACGCTCCGATTCACCGATTTAGAGTCTAAGTGTTGGAAAATCATAAGTTAGCGTGTTTCGGATATGAAATAGGTTTGGATTCTATCCGATCGTCATCGGATCGGCATCCGGTAATTCGAAGTTGGAATTATTCCGTATTTCGGACTTGCGAGCGGGTTCTAATTGGATATTTGACCAATTTACGCTCCGATTCACCGATTTAGAGTCTAAGTGTTGGAAAATCATAAGTTAGCGTGTTTCGGATATGAAATAGGTTTGGATTCGATCCGATCGTCATCGGCTCGGCATCCGATAATTCGAACTTGGAATTATTCCGTATTTCGGACTTGCGAGCGGGTTCTAATTGGATATTTGACCAATTTACGCTCCGATTCACCGATTTAGAGTCTAAGTGTTGGAAAATCATAAGTTAGCGTGTTTCGGATATGAAATAGGTTTGGATTCGATCCGATCGTCATCGGATCGGCATCCGATAATTCGAAGTTGGATTTATTCCGTATTTCGGACTTGCGAGCGGGTTCTAATTGGATATTTGACCAATTTACGCTCCGATTCACCGATTTAGAGTCTAAGTGTTGGAAAATCATAAGTTAGCGTGTTTCGGATATGAAATAGGTTTGGATTAGATCCGATCGTCATCGAATCGGCATCCGGTAATTCGAAGTTGGAATTATTCCGTATTTCGGACTTGCGAGCGGGTTCTAATTGGATATTTGACCAATTTACGCTCCGATTCACCGATTTAGAGTCTAAGTGTTGGAAAATCATAAGTTAGCGTGTTTCGGATATAAAATAGGTTTGGATTCGATCCGATCGTCATCGGCTCGGCATCCGATAATTCGAACTTGGAATTATTCCGTATTTCGGACTTGCGAGCGGGTTCTAATTGGATATTTGACCAATTTACGCTCCGATTCACCGATTTAGAGTCTAAGTGTTGGAAAATCATAAGTTAGCGTGTTTCGGATATGAAATAGGTTTGGATTCGATCCGATCGTCATCGGATCGGTATCCGATAATTCGAAGTTGGATTTATTCCGTATTTCGGACTTGCGAGCGGGTTCTAATTGGATATTTGACCAATTTACGCTCCGATTCACCGATTTAGAGTCTAAGTGTTGGAAAATCATAAGTTAGCGTGTTTCGGATATGAAATAGGTTTGGATTCGATCCGATCATCATCGGATCGGCATCCGGTAATTCGAAGTTGGAATTATTCCGTATTTCGGACTTGCGAGCGGGTTCTAATTGGATATTTGACCAATTTACGCTCCGATTCACCGATTTAGAGTCTAAGTGTTGGAAAATCATAAGTTAGCGTGTTTCGGATATGAAATAGGTTAGGATTCGATCCGATCGTCATCGGATCGGCATCCGATAATTCGAACTTGGATTTATTCCGTATTTCGGACTTGCGAGCAGGTTCTAATTGGATATTTGACCAATTTACGCTCCGATTCACCGATTTAGAGTCTAAGTGTTGGAAAATCATAAGTTAGCGTGTTTCGGATATGAAATAGGTTTGGATTCGATCCGATCGTCATCGAATCGGCATCCGGTAATTCGAAGTTGGAATTATTCCGTATTTCGGACTTGCAAGCGGGTTCTAATTGGATATTTGACCAATTTACGCTCCGATTCACCGATTTAGAGTCTAAGTGTTGGAAAATCATAAGTTAGCGTGTTTCGGATATAAAATAGGTTTGGATTCGATCCGATCGTCATCGGCTCGGCATCCGATAATTCGAACTTGGAATTATTCCGTATTTCGGACTTGCGAGCGGGTTCTAATTGGATATTTGACCAATTTACGCTCCGATTCACCGATTTAGAGTCTAAGTGTTGGAAAATCATAAGTTAGCGTGTTTCGGATATGAAATAGGTTTGGATTCGATCCGATCGTCATCGGATCGGTATCCGATAATTCGAAGTTGGATTTATTCCGTATTTCGGACTTGCGAGCGGGTTCTAATTGGATATTTGACCAATTTACGCTCCGATTCACCGATTTAGAGTCTAAGTGTTGGAAAATCATAAGTTAGCGTGTTTCGGATATGAAATAGGTTTGGATTCGATCCGATCGTCATCGGATCGGCATCCGGTAATTCGAAGTTGGAATTATTCCGTATTTCGGACTTGTGAGCGGGTTCTAATTGGATATTTGACCAATTTACGCTCTGATTCACCGATTTAGAGTCTAAGTGTTGGAAAATCATAAGTTAGCGTGTTTCGGATATGAAATAGGTTGGGATTCGATCCGATCATCATCGGATCGGCATCCGATAATTCGAACTTGGATTTATTCCGTATTTCGGACTTGCGAGCAGGTTCTAATTGGATATTTGACCAATTTACGCTCCGATTCACCGATTTAGAGTCTAAGTGTTGGAAAATCATAAGTTAGCGTGTTTCGGATATGAAATAGGTTTGGATTCGATCCGATCGTCATCGGATCGGCATCCGATAATTCGAAGTTGGATTTATTCCGTATTTCGGACTTGCGAGCGGGTTCTAATTGGATATTTGACCAATTTACGCTCCGATTCACCGATTTAGAGTCTAAGTGTTGGAAAATCATAAGTTAGCGTGTTTCGGATATGAAATAGGTTTGGATTCGATCCGATCGTCATCGAATCGGCATCCGGTAATTCGAAGTTGGAATTATTCCGTATTTCGGACTTGCGAGCGGGTTCTAATTGGATATTTGACCAATTTACGCTCCGATTCACCGATTTAGAGTCTAAGTGTTGGAAAATCATAAGTTAGCGTGTTTCGGATATAAAATAGGTTTGGATTCGATCCGATCGTCATCGGCTCGGCATCCGATAATTCGAACTTGGAATTATTCCGTATTTCGGACTTGCGAGCGGGTTCTAATTGGATATTTGACCAATTTACGCTCCGATTCACCGATTTAGAGTCTAAGTGTTGGAAAATCATAAGTTAGCGTGTTTCGGATATGAAATAGGTTTGGATTCGATCCGATCGTCATCGGATCGGTATCCGATAATTCGAAGTTGGATTTATTCCGTATTTCGGACTTGCGAGCGGGTTCTAATTGGATATTTGACCAATTTACGCTCCGATTCACCGATTTAGAGTCTAAGTGTTGGAAAATCATAAGTTAGCGTGTTTCGGATATGAAATAGGTTTGGATTCGATCCGATCATCATCGGATCGGCATCCGGTAATTCGAAGTTGGAATTATTCCGTATTTCGGACTTGCGAGCGGGTTCTAATTGGATATTTGACCAATTTACGCTCCGATTCACCGATTTAGAGTCTAAGTGTTGGAAAATCATAAGTTAGCGTGTTTCGGATATGAAATAGGTTTGGATTCGATCCGATCGTCATCGGATCGGCATCCGGTAATTCGAAGTTGGAATTATTCCGTATTTCGGACTTGCGAGCGGGTTCTAATTGGATATTTGACCAATTTACGCTCCGATTCACCGATTTAGAGTCTAAGTGTTGGAAAATCATAAGTTAGCGTGTTTCGGATATGAAATAGGTTTGGATTCGATCCGATCGTCATCGGATCGGCATCCGGTAATTCGAAGTTGGAATTATTCCGTATTTCGGACTTGCGAGCGGGTTCTAATTGGATATTTGACCAATTTACGCTCCGATTCACCGATTTAGAGTCTAAGTGTTGGAAAATCATAAGTTAGCGTGTTTCGGATATAAAATAGGTTTGGATTCGATCGGATCGTCATCGGCTCGGCATCCGATAATTCGAACTTGGAATTATTCCGTATTTCGGACTTGCGAGCGGGTTCTAATTGGATATTTGACCAATTTACGCTCCGATTCACCGATTTAGAGTCTAAGTGTTGAAAAATCATAACTTAGCGTGTTACGGATATGAAATAGGTTTGGATTCGATCCGATCGTCATCGGATCGGCATTCGATAATTCGAACTTGGAATTATTCCGAATTTCGGACTTGCGAGCGGGTTCTAATTGGATATTTGAACAATTTACGCTCCGATTCACCGATTTAGAGTCTAAGTGTTGGAAAATCATAAGTTAGCGTGTTTCGGATATGAAATAGGTTTGGATTCGATCCGATCGTCATCGGATCGGCATCCGATAATTCGAACTTGGAATTATTCCGTATTTCGGACTTGCGAGCGGGTTCTAATTGGATATTTGACCAATTTACGCTCCGATTCACCGATTTAGAGTCTAAGTGTTGGAAAATCATAAGTTACCGTGTTTCGGATATGAAATAGGTTTGGATTCAATCCGATCGTCATCGGCTCGGCATCCGATAATTCGAACTTGGAATTATTCCGTATTTCGGACTTGCGAGCGGGTTCTAATTGGATATTTGACCAATTTATGCTCCGATTCACCGATTTAGAGTCTAAGTGTTGGAAAATCATAAGTTAGCGTGTTTCGGATATGAAATAGGTTTGGATTCGATCCGATCGTCATCGGATCGGCATCCGATAATTCAAAGTTGGATTTATTCCGTATTTCGGACTTGCGAGCGGGTTCTAATTGGATATTTGACCAATTTACGCTCCGATTCACCGATTTAGAGTCTAAGTGTTGGAAAATCATAAGTTAGCGTGTTTCGGATATGAAATAGGTTTGGATTCGATCCGATCGTCATCGGATCGGCATCCGGTAATTCGAAGTTGGAATTATTCCGTATTTCGGACTTGCGAGCGGGTTCTAATTGGATATTTGACCAATTTACGCTCCGATTCACCGATTTAGAGTCTAAGTGTTGGAAAATCATAAGTTAGCGTGTTTCGGATATGAAATAGGTTTGGATTCGATCCGATCGTCATCGGATCGGCATCCGGTAATTCGAAGTTGGAATTATTCCATATTTTGGACTTGCGAGCGGGTTCTAATTGGATATTTGACCAATTTACGCTCCGATTCACCGATTTAGAGTCTAAGTGTTGGAAAATCATAAGTTAGCGTGTTTCGGATATAAAATAGGTTTGGATTCGATCGGATCGTCATCGGCTCGGCATCCGATAATTCGAACTTGGAATTATTCCGTATTTCGGACTTGCGAGCGGGTTCTAATTGGATATTTGACCAATTTACGCTCCGATTCACCGATTTAGAGTCTAAGTGTTGAAAAATCATAACTTAGCGTGTTTCGGATATGAAATAGGTTTGGATTCGATCCGATCGTCATCGGATCGGCATTCGATAATTCGAACTTGGAATTATTCCGAATTTCGGACTTGCGAGCGGGTTCTAATTGGATATTTGAACAATTTACGCTCCGATTCACCGATTTAGAGTCTAAGTGTTGGAAAATCATAAGTTAGCGTGTTTCGGATATGAAATAGGTTTGGATTCGATCCGATCGTCATCGGATCGGCATCCGATAATTCGAACTTGGAATTATTCCGTATTTCGGACTTGCGAGCGGGTTCTAATTGGATATTTGACCAATTTACGCTCCGATTCACCGATTTAGAGTCTAAGTGTTGGAAAATCATAAGTTACCGTGTTTCGGATATGAAATAGGTTTGGATTCGATCCGATCGTCATCGGCTCGGCATCCGATAATTCGAACTTGGAATTATTCCGTATTTCGGACTTGCGAGCGGGTTCTAATTGGATATTTGACCAATTTATGCTCCGATTCACCGATTTAGAGTCTAAGTGTTGGAAAATCATAAGTTAGCGTGTTTCGGATATGAAATAGGTTTGGATTCGATCCGATCGTCATCGGATCGGCATCCGATAATTCAAAGTTGGATTTATTCCGTATTTCGGACTTGCGAGCGGGTTCTAATTGGATATTTGACCAATTTACGCTCCGATTCACCGATTTAGAGTCTAAGTGTTGGAAAATCATAAGTTAGCGTGTTTCGGATATGAAATAGGTTTGGATTCGATCCGATCGTCATCGGATCGGCATCCGGTAATTCGAAGTTGGAATTATTCCGTATTTCGGACTTGCGAGCGGGTTCTAATTGGATATTTGACCAATTTACGCTTCGATTCACCGATTTAGAGTCTAAGTGTTGGAAAATCATAAGTTAGCGTGTTTCGGATATGAAATAGGTTTGGATTCGATCCGATCGTCATCGGATCGGCATCCGGTAATTCGAAGTTGGAATTATTCCGTATTTCGGACTTGCGAGCGGGTTCTAATTGGATATTTGACCAATTTACGCTCCGATTCACCGATTTAGAGTCTAAGTGTTGGAAAATCATAAGTTAGCGTGTTTCGGATATGAAATAGGTTTGGATTCGATCCGATCGTCATCGGATCGGCATCCGGTAATTCGAAGTTGGAATTATTCCGTATTTCGGACTTGCGAGCGGGTTCTAATTGGATATTTGACCAATTTACGCTCCGATTCACCGATTTAGAGTCTAAGTGTTGGAAAATCATAAGTTAGCGTGTTTCGGATATGAAATAGGTTTGGATTCGATCCGATCGTCATCGGATCGGCATCCGGTAATTCGAAGTTGGAATTATTCCGTATTTCGGACTTGCGAGCGGGTTCTAATTGGATATTTGACCAATTTACGCTCCGATTCACCGATTTAGAGTCTAAGTGTTGGAAAATCATAAGTTAGCGTGTTTCGGATATAAAATAGGTTTGGATTCGATCGGATCGTCATCGGCTCGGCATCCGATAATTCGAACTTGGAATTATTCCGTATTTCGGACTTGCGAGCGGGTTCTAATTGGATATTTGACCAATTTACGCTCCGATTCACCGATTTAGAGTCTAAGTGTTGAAAAATCATAACTTAGCGTGTTACGGATATGAAATAGGTTTGGATTCGATCCGATCGTCATCGGATCGGCATTCGATAATTCGAACTTGGAATTATTCCGAATTTCGGACTTGCGAGCGGGTTCTAATTGGATATTTGAACAATTTACGCTCCGATTCACCGATTTAGAGTCTAAGTGTTGGAAAATCATAAGTTAGCGTGTTTCGGATATGAAATAGGTTTGGATTCGATCCGATCGTCATCGGATCGGCATCCGATAATTCGAACTTGGAATTATTCCGTATTTCGGACTTGCGAGCGGGTTCTAATTGGATATTTGACCAATTTACGCTCCGATTCACCGATTTAGAGTCTAAGTGTTGGAAAATCATAAGTTACCGTGTTTCGGATATGAAATAGGTTTGGATTCAATCCGATCGTCATCGGCTCGGCATCCGATAATTCGAACTTGGAATTATTCCGTATTTCGGACTTGCGAGCGGGTTCTAATTGGATATTTGACCAATTTATGCTCCGATTCACCGATTTAGAGTCTAAGTGTTGGAAAATCATAAGTTAGCGTGTTTCGGATATGAAATAGGTTTGGATTCGATCCGATCGTCATCGGATCGGCATCCGATAATTCAAAGTTGGATTTATTCCGTATTTCGGACTTGCGAGCGGGTTCTAATTGGATATTTGACCAATTTACGCTCCGATTCACCGATTTAGAGTCTAAGTGTTGGAAAATCATAAGTTAGCGTGTTTCGGATATGAAATAGGTTTGGATTCGATCCGATCGTCATCGGATCGGCATCCGGTAATTCGAAGTTGGAATTATTCCGTATTTCGGACTTGCGAGCGGGTTCTAATTGGATATTTGACCAATTTACGCTCCGATTCACCGATTTAGAGTCTAAGTGTTGGAAAATCATAAGTTAGCGTGTTTCGGATATGAAATAGGTTTGGATTCGATCCGATCGTCATCGGATCGGCATCCGGTAATTCGAAGTTGGAATTATTCCATATTTTGGACTTGCGAGCGGGTTCTAATTGGATATTTGACCAATTTACGCTCCGATTCACCGATTTAGAGTCTAAGTGTTGGAAAATCATAAGTTAGCGTGTTTCGGATATAAAATAGGTTTGGATTCGATCGGATCGTCATCGGCTCGGCATCCGATAATTCGAACTTGGAATTATTCCGTATTTCGGACTTGCGAGCGGGTTCTAATTGGATATTTGACCAATTTACGCTCCGATTCACCGATTTAGAGTCTAAGTGTTGAAAAATCATAACTTAGCGTGTTTCGGATATGAAATAGGTTTGGATTCGATCCGATCGTCATCGGATCGGCATTCGATAATTCGAACTTGGAATTATTCCGAATTTCGGACTTGCGAGCGGGTTCTAATTGGATATTTGAACAATTTACGCTCCGATTCACCGATTTAGAGTCTAAGTGTTGGAAAATCATAAGTTAGCGTGTTTCGGATATGAAATAGGTTTGGATTCGATCCGATCGTCATCGGATCGGCATCCGATAATTCGAACTTGGAATTATTCCGTATTTCGGACTTGCGAGCGGGTTCTAATTGGATATTTGACCAATTTACGCTCCGATTCACCGATTTAGAGTCTAAGTGTTGGAAAATCATAAGTTACCGTGTTTCGGATATGAAATAGGTTTGGATTCGATCCGATCGTCATCGGCTCGGCATCCGATAATTCGAACTTGGAATTATTCCGTATTTCGGACTTGCGAGCGGGTTCTAATTGGATATTTGACCAATTTATGCTCCGATTCACCGATTTAGAGTCTAAGTGTTGGAAAATCATAAGTTAGCGTGTTTCGGATATGAAATAGGTTTGGATTCGATCCGATCGTCATCGGATCGGCATCCGATAATTCAAAGTTGGATTTATTCCGTATTTCGGACTTGCGAGCGGGTTCTAATTGGATATTTGACCAATTTACGCTCCGATTCACCGATTTAGAGTCTAAGTGTTGGAAAATCATAAGTTAGCGTGTTTCGGATATGAAATAGGTTTGGATTCGATCCGATCGTCATCGGATCGGCATCCGGTAATTCGAAGTTGGAATTATTCCGTATTTCGGACTTGCGAGCGGGTTCTAATTGGATATTTGACCAATTTACGCTTCGATTCACCGATTTAGAGTCTAAGTGTTGGAAAATCATAAGTTAGCGTGTTTCGGATATGAAATAGGTTTGGATTCGATCCGATCGTCATCGGATCGGCATCCGGTAATTCGAAGTTGGAATTATTCCGTATTTCGGACTTACGAGCGGGTTCTAATTGGATATTTGACCAATTTACGCTCCGATTCACCGATTTAGAGTCTAAGTGTTGGAAAATCATAAGTTAGCGTGTTTCGGATATAAAATAGGTTTGGATTCGATCGGATCGTCATCGGCTCGGCATCCGATAATTCGAACTTGGAATTATTCCGTATTTCGGACTTGCGAGCGGGTTCTAATTGGATATTTGACCAATTTACGCTCCGATTCACCGATTTAGAGTCTAAGTGTTGAAAAATCATAACTTAGCGTGTTTCGGATATGAAATAGGTTTGGATTCGATCCGATCGTCATCGGATCGGAATTCGATAATTCGAACTTGGAATTATTCCGAATTTCGGACTTGCGAGCGGGTTCTAATTGGATATTTGACCAATTTACGCTCCGATTCACCGATTTAGAGTCTAAGTGTTGGAAAATCATAAGTTAGCGTGTTTCGGATATGAAATAGGTTTGGATTCGATCCGATCGTCATCGGATCGGCATCCGATAATTCGAACTTGGAATTACTCCGTATTTCGGACTTGCGAGCGGGTTCTAATTGGATATTTGACCAATTTACGCTCCGATTCACCGATTTAGAGTCTAAGTGTTGGAAAATCATAAGTTAGCGTGTTTCGGATATGAAATAGGTTTGGATTCGATCCAATCGTCATCGGCTCGGCATCCGATAATTCGAACTTGGAATTATTCCGTATTTCGGACTTGCGAGCGGGTTCTAATTGGATATTTGACCAATTTACGCTCTGATTCACCGATTTAGAGTCTAAGTGTTGGAAAATCATAAGTTAGCGTGTTTCGGATATGAAATAGGTTTGGATTCGATCCAATCGTCATCGGATCGGCATCCGATAATTCGAAGTTGGATTTATTCCGTATTTCGGACTTGCGAGCGGGTTCTAATTGGATATTTGACCAATTTACGCTCCGATTCACCGATTTAGAGTCTAAGTGTTGGAAAATCATAAGTTAGCGTGTTTCGGATATGAAATAGGTTTGGATTCTATCCGATCGTCATCGGATCGGCATCCGGTAATTCGAAGTTGGAATTATTCCGTATTTCGGACTTGCGAGCGGGTTCTAATTGGATATTTGACCAATTTACGCTCCGATTCACCGATTTAGAGTCTAAGTGTTGGAAAATCATAAGTTAGCGTGTTTCGGATATGAAATAGGTTTGGATTCGATCCGATCGTCATCGGCTCGGCATCCGATAATTCGAACTTGGAATTATTCCGTATTTCGGACTTGCGAGCGGGTTCTAATTGGATATTTGACCAATTTACGCTCCGATTCACCGATTTAGAGTCTAAGTGTTGGAAAATCATAAGTTAGCGTGTTTCGGATATGAAATAGGTTTGGATTCGATCCGATCGTCATCGGATCGGCATCCGATAATTCGAAGTTGGATTTATTCCGTATTTCGGACTTGCGAGCGGGTTCTAATTGGATATTTGACCAATTTACGCTCCGATTCACCGATTTAGAGTCTAAGTGTTGGAAAATCATAAGTTAGCGTGTTTCGGATATGAAATAGGTTTGGATTAGATCCGATCGTCATCGAATCGGCATCCGGTAATTCGAAGTTGGAATTATTCCGTATTTCGGACTTGCGAGCGGGTTCTAATTGGATATTTGACCAATTTACGCTCCGATTCACCGATTTAGAGTCTAAGTGTTGGAAAATCATAAGTTAGCGTGTTTCGGATATAAAATAGGTTTGGATTCGATCCGATCGTCATCGGCTCGGCATCCGATAATTCGAACTTGGAATTATTCCGTATTTTGGACTTGCGAGCGGGTTCTAATTGGATATTTGACCAATTTACGCTCCGATTCACCGATTTAGAGTCTAAGTGTTGGAAAATCATAAGTTAGCGTGTTTCGGATATGAAATAGGTTTGGATTCGATCCGATCGTCATCGGATCGGTATCCGATAATTCGAAGTTGGATTTATTCCGTATTTCGGACTTGCGAGCGGGTTCTAATTGGATATTTGACCAATTTACGCTCCGATTCACCGATTTAGAGTCTAAGTGTTGGAAAATCATAAGTTAGCGTGTTTCGGATATGAAATAGGTTTGGATTCGATCCGATCATCATCGGATCGGCATCCGGTAATTCGAAGTTGGAATTATTCCGTATTTCGGACTTGCGAGCGGGTTCTAATTGGATATTTGACCAATTTACGCTCCGATTCACCGATTTAGAGTCTAAGTGTTGGAAAATCATAAGTTAGCGTGTTTCGGATATGAAATAGGTTAGGATTCGATCCGATCGTCATCGGATCGGCATCCGATAATTCGAACTTGGATTTATTCCGTATTTCGGACTTGCGAGCAGGTTCTAATTGGATATTTGACCAATTTACGCTCCGATTCACCGATTTAGAGTCTAAGTGTTGGAAAATCATAAGTTAGCGTGTTTCGGATATGAAATAGGTTTGGATTCGATCCGATCGTCATCGAATCGGCATCCGGTAATTCGAAGTTGGAATTATTCCGTATTTCGGACTTGCAAGCGGGTTCTAATTGGATATTTGACCAATTTACGCTCCGATTCACCGATTTAGAGTCTAAGTGTTGGAAAATCATAAGTTAGCGTGTTTCGGATATAAAATAGGTTTGGATTCGATCCGATCGTCATCGGCTCGGCATCCGATAATTCGAACTTGGAATTATTCCGTATTTCGGACTTGCGAGCGGGTTCTAATTGGATATTTGACCAATTTACGCTCCGATTCACCGATTTAGAGTCTAAGTGTTGGAAAATCATAAGTTAGCGTGTTTCGGATATGAAATAGGTTTGGATTCGATCCGATCGTCATCGGATCGGTATCCGATAATTCGAAGTTGGATTTATTCCGTATTTCGGACTTGCGAGCGGGTTCTAATTGGATATTTGACCAATTTACGCTCCGATTCACCGATTTAGAGTCTAAGTGTTGGAAAATCATAAGTTAGCGTGTTTCGGATATGAAATAGGTTTGGATTCGATCCGATCGTCATCGGATCGGCATCCGGTAATTCGAAGTTGGAATTATTCCGTATTTCGGACTTGCGAGCGGGTTCTAATTGGATATTTGACCAATTTACGCTCTGATTCACCGATTTAGAGTCTAAGTGTTGGAAAATCATAAGTTAGCGTGTTTCGGATATGAAATAGGTTAGGATTCGATCCGATCATCATCGGATCGGCATCCGATAATTCGAACTTGGATTTATTCCGTATTTCGGACTTGCGAGCAGGTTCTAATTGGATATTTGACCAATTTACGCTCCGATTCACCGATTTAGAGTCTAAGTGTTGGAAAATCATAAGTTAGCGTGTTTCGGATATGAAATAGGTTTGGATTCGATCCGATCGTCATCGGATCGGCATCCGATAATTCGAAGTTGGATTTATTCCGTATTTCGGACTTGCGAGCGGGTTCTAATTGGATATTTGACCAATTTACGCTCCGATTCACCGATTTAGAGTCTAAGTGTTGGAAAATCATAAGTTAGCGTGTTTCGGATATGAAATAGGTTTGGATTCGATCCGATCGTCATCGAATCGGCATCCGGTAATTCGAAGTTGGAATTATTCCGTATTTCGGACTTGCGAGCGGGTTCTAATTGGATATTTGACCAATTTACGCTCCGATTCACCGATTTAGAGTCTAAGTGTTGGAAAATCATAAGTTAGCGTGTTTCGGATATAAAATAGGTTTGGATTCGATCCGATCATCATCGGCTCGGCATCCGATAATTCGAACTTGGAATTATTCCGTATTTCGGACTTGCGAGCGGGTTCTAATTGGATATTTGACCAATTTACGCTCCGATTCACCGATTTAGAGTCTAAGTGTTGGAAAATCATAAGTTAGCGTGTTTCGGATATGAAATAGGTTTGGATTCGATCCGATCGTCATCGGATCGGTATCCGATAATTCGAAGTTGGATTTATTCCGTATTTCGGACTTGCGAGCGGGTTCTAATTGGATATTTGACCAATTTACGCTCCGATTCACCGATTTAGAGTCTAAGTGTTGGAAAATCATAAGTTAGCGTGTTTCGGATATGAAATAGGTTTGGATTCGATCCGATCATCATCGGATCGGCATCCGGTAATTCGAAGTTGGAATTATTCCGTATTTCGGACTTGCGAGCGGGTTCTAATTGGATATTTGACCAATTTACGCTCCGATTCACCGATTTAGAGTCTAAGTGTTGGAAAATCATAAGTTAGCGTGTTTCGGATATGAAATAGGTTAGGATTCGATCCGATCGTCATCGGATCGGCATCCGATAATTCGAACTTGGATTTATTCCGTATTTCGGACTTGCGAGCAGGTTCTAATTGGATATTTGACCAATTTACGCTCCGATTCACCGATTTAGAGTCTAAGTGTTGGAAAATCATAAGTTAGCGTGTTTCGGATATGAAATAGGTTTGGATTCGATCCGATCGTCATCGAATCGGCATCCGGTAATTCGAAGTTGGAATTATTCCGTATTTCGGACTTGCGAGCGGGTTCTAATTGGATATTTGACCAATTTACGCTCCAATTCACCGATTTAGAGTCTAAGTGTTGGAAAATCATAAGTTAGCGTGTTTCGGATATAAAATAGGTTTGGATTCGATCCGATCGTCATCGGCTCGGCATCCGATAATTCGAACTTGGAATTATTCCGTATTTCGGACTTGCGAGCGGGTTCTAATTGGATATTTGACCAATTTATGCTCCGATTCACCGATTTAGAGTCTAAGTGTTGGAAAATCATAAGTTAGCGTGTTTCGGATATGAAATAGGTTTGGATTCGATCCGATCGTCATCGGATCGGTATCCGATAATTCGAAGTTGGATTTATTCCGTATTTCGGACTTGCGAGCGGGTTCTAATTGGATATTTGACCAATTTACGCTCCGATTCACCGATTTAGAGTCTAAGTGTTGGAAAATCATAAGTTAGCGTGTTTCGGATATGAAATAGGTTTGGATTCGATCCGATCGTCATCGGATCGGCATCCGGTAATTCGAAGTTGGAATTATTCCGTATTTCGGACTTGCGAGCGGGTTCTAATTGGATATTTGACCAATTTACGCTCTGATTCACCGATTTAGAGTCTAAGTGTTGGAAAATCATAAGTTAGCGTGTTTCGGATATGAAATAGGTTAGGATTCGATCCGATCATCATCGGATCGGCATCCGATAATTCGAACTTGGATTTATTCCGTATTTCGGACTTGCGAGCAGGTTCTAATTGGATATTTGACCAATTTACGCTCCGATTCACCGATTTAGAGTCTAAGTGTTGGAAAATCATAAGTTAGCTTGTTTCGGATATGAAATAGGTTTGGATTCGATCCGATCGTCATCGGATCGGCATCCGGTAATTCGAAGTTGGAATTATTCCGTATTTAAAAGAAAAACAGAGGTTACATCATTACCATGAGAGAGAGAGAGACCATTTACGATTCGATTTACTGATTTATAGTCTAAGTGTTGGAAAATCATAAGTGTGATAATATGATCTAAACTCAAATTAGTAAGATTCATATTTTTTGCTAATATTATAAAGATTAGTAAGTACCTGATCATGAGGATGAGCCACCGCTAGACCGGCTTATGAATTCATTAAATTTACGCTCCAGTTCCCTGCGAGCTTCTCTTTCCTCATCGAGGGCCTTCTTCTCCGCCTCAACCCTCTGCTCGAGGGCTTGCCTCTGCTCTCGCTCCGCCTCCATCCTCTGCTCGAGTGCCTGCCTCTGCTCTCGCTCCGCGTCTAGCGCAGACTGCAGCTGAGTGATAGCACCGGTCTGGGTGTCCCGTGCCCTCGAGCGCATACCCTCTCGTCCAAAGTAGGAGGAGGGCGTGACTCCAAGGCCCGTACAGAGGACACGGCCGTGCGTGGCAGGTCTCAGCACAGTATCCATCGCTGAGTCGACAGATACTGAGCTGGAGGAGGAGTCGGCCTCGCCCGACGGGGTCACCAGAAGTCGCATCCTCTCCTATATAAAAACAACCAATGATATTCAATGATATTTTATGGCATATGTATAAGAATATATTAACAGTAATTTAATTACTTACCACTTGCGAGGCAACCCTGTCGTCCAGAAATGCCCCATCGATACGCCGCCTCCTAGAGGCCTCAAAAAGGTCAATCCTATTAGGCTCGTGGCCCAAGGACTGTGTCTGTTGGACATATAAAATAAATAGACGAGTTAATATAACATGTATAGAGCTTTAAATAATAACAATGTTTGTATCATTTACCAGCTGCTGGGCAAGCTGGGGCATGGAGGTCCTCCCCTTCACTGGAGCAGGTGTCGTCGAGGCACTTCTATTCTGCTTGCCTATAGCAGATTTCCTCTGTGTGAATCAATTAAATTTTGAAATATCAATACAAATTTTTAGTATAACATTAAAACAAGTACGAATCAACAAAATTATAATTATACCTGAAAGCTAGGGGTGGCCCAGTGAGCGACCAAAAACTGTAGAATGTGCAGCGGTGGCGCGTCTCTCGTCCCGGCCGCAGCCTGTACCTCCTCAGCCGGCTGGCCGACCAAGTAACCGTAGAGCTGGTAGAGCTCGTGACGGTAATCCCTGTACCGCTCACCCCATCGTCTTCAACAAGTCCTCCCGATGGGTGTCGGTTTCCATGTTCTCCCATTTAAATTTCTCCTGTAAAATCAATTTAGAAACAAGTCATTTTATCAAATCAAATTATAAAGAAGTACGATATTATTCTAAAATGCTTTAATGAAACTAACGTACCAAAAACTGCTGATACATCCTCTCCTTATAGGATGCATCAATGTTCTTCCACCCCCTTAACCCCACAATCGGGGCATTCCTCTCCTCCCGTACTATCATGCCGACCCACGTGGCGGCGTCAGAAGCGTGCTCGCCCACAAAGGTCTTGCCGCTCCACTGTAGGGACAGCGGCTCGTGTAAGGCCGACAAGCGCCGGGCCATCGTCACGCCCCGGTCGCCTACGTACCTGGTCGACCCTGCAAATAAAATATACATCAGTACTGAAGAAGTATTTACAACATGTATAAAACTTTAGATCTAAACATTACCTGTGGGCGTAGACGCTGCAGCCGAGTGCTGAGCACTGCTCGAAGCTCCGGAGGCTGCGACCACAGCAGGAGCTGGTGTGGAGAGAGGAACAGCACTACCAGATCCGGACGGCTCAGCCTCGGACCCTGGGGTGGCAGCCGGAGCGCTCTGAGCTACCCCACCCCTGCCTCTGCCTCTGCCTCTACGAACATATGACCGTGATGCCATCTGAAACAATTTAATTTACATATGAAACAGTAAGATTTAAGATTTATATATGAAACAATATGAAACAGTTTGATTTACATATGAAACAGTATGATTTACATATGAAACAATATAAAACAATATGAACACGCTAACTTATGATTTTCCAATACTTAGACTCTAAATCGGCGAATCGGAGCGTAAATTAGTCAA
Organism: Chamaelirium japonicum; assembly: GCA_947650365.1. Classification (NCBI taxonomy): domain Eukaryota; kingdom Viridiplantae; phylum Streptophyta; class Magnoliopsida; order Liliales; family Melanthiaceae; genus Chamaelirium; species Chamaelirium japonicum. Next base: position 54,211 of record CANTAL010000070.1, on the reverse strand, counting down.
ATATCCAATTAGAACCCGCTCGCAAGTCCGAAATACAAAATAAATCCAAGTTCGAATTATCGGATGCCGATCCGATGACGATCGGATCGAATCCAAACCTATTTTATATCCGAAACACGCTAACTTATGATTTTCCAACACTTAGACTCTAAATCGGTGAATCGGAGCGTAAATTGGTCAAATATCCAATTAGAACCCGCTCGGAAGTCCGAAATACGGAATAATTCCAAGTTCGAATTACCGGATGCCGATCCGATGACGATCGGATCGAATCCAAACCTATTTCATATCCGAAACACGCTAACTTATGATTTTCCAACACTTAGACTCTAAATCGGTGAATCGGAGCGTAAATTGGTCAAATATCCAATTAGAACCCGCTCGCAAGTCCGAAATACGGAATAATTCCAACTTCGAATTATCGGATGCCGATCCGATGACGATCGGATCGAATCCAAACCTATTTCATATCCGAAACACGCTAACTTATGATTTTCCAACACTTAGACTCTAAATCGGTGAATCGGAGCGTAAATTGGTCAAATATCCAATTAGAACCCGCTCGCAAGTCCGAAATACGTAATAAATCCAACTTCGAATTATCGGATGCCGATCCGATGACGATCGGATCGAATCCAAACCTATTTCATATCCGAAACACGCTAACTTATGATTTTCCAACACTTAGACTCTAAATCGGTGAATCGGAGCGTAAATTGGTCAAATATCCAATTAGAACCCGCTCGCAAGTCCGAAATACAGAATAATTCCAAGTTCGAATTACCGGATGCCGATCCGATGATGATCGGATCGAATCCAAACCTATTTCATATCCGAAACACACTAACTTATGATTTTCCAACACTTAGACTATAAATCGGTGAATCGGAGCGTAAATTGGTCAAATATCCAATTAGAACCCGCTCGCAAGTCTGAAATACGGAATAAATCCAACTTCGAATTATCGGATGCCGATCCGATGACGATCCGATCGAATCGAAACCTATTTCATATCCGAAACACACTAACTTATGATTTTCCAACTCTTAGACTCTAAATCGGTGAATCGGTCGGATCGTAAATCGGTGAAACGGTATGATTTACATATGAAACGGTATGATTTACATATGAATCGGTGAAACGGTATGATTTACATATGAAACAATATGATATACATATGAAACAATATGATTTATATATGAAACAATTTGATTTAAATATGAAACAATTTGATTTACATACGGTCTAGTCATTTTCTGTCTCATCTCTATCACTCTCATCGCTTCCCTCTTCTATTATTTGATCTGCATTCGCTGTCCAGTTTATATTGTCGACATCTTCATTTTCGTCGTGCACTGCGTCGACAATGATTATCTCATCATTCTGGTATGCATCCAAATCATCATCGACGACCCCCGTATCCTTGTCTCCCATGTCGTAAAAATCTCTGGGTGGTGACCTGACTACAATTTGCCAACCTGGAGAGGTATTATCCGGTGCATAAAATATCTGTTGCGCTTGAGAGGCAAGAATGAATGGATCTTCATATTGGGTATTCAATCTCTTGGCAGTGTTGATGCTGATAAAACCGTATTTGTCGATATTATAACCAGTCCCGCGATTATTAACATCATACCAATCACATTTGAATAATACGATCCGATTTTGGCCAAGGAATTTAATCTCGAGAATCTCGTTGAGGACGCCGTAGAAGTCGATATTTTCTAATTCTTCTTGCTCACCGTTGACGACAACCCCACTATTTTGGGTTCTTCGTGATTTTTCACTATCTTTCGTCCGAAATCTATAACCGTTCATGATATAACCATCGTACGATATTGCGTCTTGCAAAGGACTACAAGATAAGCGCCAGAGATCCTCATTCATCAGCGGATCGTGGTTGTCGTGCAGCTCCTGTGCCTATAATAACCACACGACATTCATGATATGAACACATAATTATTGTTCGGTAATGGATGTCAATGAAATTCAGTAATGATGTGAATACTTACGTGTTTCTCGAACCACGATGGGAATTCACGATCATGAATTTGGGGAGCATTTCGAGTACCCCGATTATTAATGATGGCTTTATGCTTCCTGTTTTACCGGTTATGAATTAGATTATAATTAGCACATATACTTAATGAATGGACTAAAAGAATGAGTAAATGATCGTAAAATGCTTACTCAATGAATGGCCACACTTCATCACATTGGCGCAACACATACATATGTGCCTGTTGAATCTCATCTACAGACAATCGACGGGTTTTGCCTCCTCCTACAGGTCTACCCATTTCGGCAAATATAGACAGACCCCCATCGAAGTCTATTGGACCACCGTCATAGTTCCGCTCAAGTTGATTGAATCGCATGTCTATACCATGTAGGTATCTTGAGCAGAATGTTAGACATTCTTCTGCTAGGTATCCTTCAGCAATTGATCCCTCCGGACGACTTTTATTACGAACATATGATTTCAATGTTCGCAAGTACCTAATTTGAGAAAAAAATATTTGGATGAATATATCAAGAACGATCAAATACATTGTGCGAATGAGACGAGACGATTATCTCTCGATAAAATACATCCACCGGTAATGAACTGGGTCGCCGAGTTTGGCCTCATTTGCCAAGTGAACGGTCAAATGCACCATGACATCAAAGAAGGAAGGTGGAAATATCATCTCTAACTTGCACAATGTGAGCGCAATATCCCTCTCCATCTGTTCAAGTTGGTCCACTCTAAGTACCTTCGAGCACAACTGTCTGAAAAAAGTGCTGAGCTCAATTAACGGACCGGACACCTCTTCGGTTAAATTCCCACGTATAGCAAGAGATAACAATCGCTGCATAAGAACATGACAATCGTGGCTCTTTAATCCAGACAACTTCCGGCCGTTCTCTTGCACGCATCGTGCGATATTCGAAGAATAACCGTCTGGCGTTTTCACAGACCGTAGGAATGCACATAAGGCTGCCTTTTGCTGTGAGCTCATGGTGTAGCATGCAACTGGCAACACATACTTATCCCCAATCTCTTGGGGATGAAGTGATTTTCGGATGCCCAACTCCTTAAGATCGAGACGAGATTTAAGATTATCCTTCGTCTTACCATCGAGATTCAGCAGTGTTCCTATAATGTTGTCACACACATTTTTCTCGATATGCATGACATCCAAGTTATGCCGCAAGAGAAGGCTGCTCCAGTACGGTAGTTTAAAGAAAATACTTTTCTTCTTCTAGTTATGCTCACGCGTAGAATCTTCATGCGTTCTCTTCTTTTTACCTTTTCCAAGTGCCACGGCATCAAGCTGATCCAATTCGCACAAGACTTCTACCCCCGAAAGCTGCTCCGGGGCCTTTGCAAGTTCCTTCTTGCCGTTGAAAGCTCTTTTGTTCTGCCTCCACTTATGGCCGTCAACAAAGAATCTTCGATGGCCCATATAACAGAACTTGCCTCCGTTCTTCAATCGTAATGAATCTGTCTCCTTATTGCATGTAGGGCACGCCAATTTTCCTTTAGTACTCCACCCGGATAAGTTGGCATATGCAGGAAAATCGTTGATGGTCCATAGAAGTGCCGCATGTATTCGAAAATTCTGGCGCAACGAGGCATCATACGTATCGGCCCCAACTTCCCATAACTCGTTCAACTCCTCAATCAACGGCTGCAAGTAAACGTCAATATCATTACCAGGCGACCTGGGTCCGGGAATGAGCAAGGAGAGCATTGTGTATGGCTTTTTTAAGCACATCCAGGGAGGCAAATTGTATGGAACTAGGACAACTGGCCAAATGCTGTACGACACACTCATATTCCCAAAGGGATTGAAGCCATCGCTAACAAGCCCTAACCTGACGTTGCGAACTTCAAATGCGAATTCAGGATATGTATGATCAAAATCTTTCCACGTTAGAGAGTCGGCCGGATGTCTCATAATCCCGTCATCTGTACGTTCTCGTGCATGCCACCTCATGTGCTCAGCAGTCTTCGATGACATAAACAACCTCTGAAGCCTGTCCCTGAGCGGGAAGTATAGGAGAACCTTTGCAGATACATTTTTCTTCCTTCGACTGGTACTAGACTCGGCATCCGTCTCTTTATATCTCGTTGCTCCGCATATGTGGCATGACCGTGCATGTTCGTACTCTTTCCGGTACAACATACAATCGTTCACGCATGCATCAATTTTCTCATAACCCAGACCGAGATCTTTAATTGTCTTCTTCGCCTCGTAGAATGATTTCGGTACTGTCTCACCCATAGGAAAAGCCTCTTTCAGCAACTCTACCAACATATTAAATGACTTATTACTCCAACCATTGAGGCACTTCAAATGAAGAAGCTTTACAGTGAAAGAGAGTTTTGAAAACTTCTCACACCCCGGGTATAGAGGTTGTTCGGCATCTTTAAGCAATCTGTAGAACTTGTCCGCTTCGATATTGGGCTGATCACCTGACGGTGTTTCCGTGCCTATTCCACCTTGCAAATCATGTATCATACCCTGCATGTCATCGTCATCGTCTGTATTAATATTATCATCAGCGATCACTGTGTTTGAAGTTTCACCGTGAGCTGCCATGGGGACTGCATCTAGCTCCTCACCGTGCGAGAACCAACGGGTATAGGTAATGTCAATGCCACGCATTACCAGATCAACCTCACATTCCTCTCGAACCTTCCTAATCACCCTTCCGCAGTCTATACAGGGACACACAATTTTTCCATCAAGCGGTGCAAGACGCTCAAATGCAAAATCCAGAAATTTCCTGACTCCTTCTCTGTACTCTTGGCTCATGCGATTCGAATTACGCATCCAACTCTTATCGATCGAAGACATCTTCGTCTATCTGGCTATACAACACCTGACATATAATTTCAAACAATGTTATAAGAATGTTGAGGTGGATGTGCGGCAAAACTAGGAGGGATAGCGTGTCGAATGAGTATATTAGAGGAATTGTCGGAGTTGCACGAATTGAGAACATGATGATGGAGAACATATTAAGATTGTAAATGCATGTACAATAGAGAGTAGAGGTTACCCTAATAAAGACAAGGTCTAGGTTTATGTTGGAGGGTCAAGAAAGAGGAAGGGGAGACTTAACATTGAGGAACGGTGTTAAAAAAAAGATGTAAAGGCTTACATTGACAACAAAGATATCCAATAATAGGAATGACATGCAAAGAAGGTTTCATAAAGCCAACTCCATGTAAGTGGGACAAGACTTGACGGTATGTCTATAACTTAGACTTAAGGATGAACACCGATTTCTAGGACGAGTTTCACAACTTGAATTCGGGAATGGGACCAAAAATTGATTTTGTTGGTTACCATGGCGGGAGCAAAGATTGCAGGATGTGTTTTAATCAGTAGGTATTTGGAATTTTAAGATCTTCATCTCAGTTAAATTGGACAATTGGACTCTTCATAGTTTCTGTTTTTTTTTTTTTGTGTTGGTGTTTGTGTTTATGTGTATGTGTGTGTGTAATAAAGTGTATGATGTACATGATACTTCTGATCGTCCATGGGTCACCCATATTAGATTGCATTTTTTTCCAGGCCTAAAAGCAGGCTTGAGCTCGGTCAAGAGCTTGAATTCATAGAGTCTATGCCTGGCTATTTTCAATTTTGGTCGTCTGGCCTGGCAGGCTGAGCCGACCAAACTCCACTAATAGCTTAAAACTACTTGCAAATGAATGGTTATAGCATGATCCATGATGCTGTAGATAGGTCACTAACATCTGAAAATATGTGGCTTTAACTATTGCTGAAAATGTCTATACTTGTAGATTCTTGATCTTGCATGGAACAAAACAGACATTGAGCGGAAAGTGCATGGAACAATAGACAAATTTGCAGAAAGAGGACTTCGATCACTTGCTGTTGCCTACCAGGTAGATTTGCACATCATTTTTATTTCTTAAAATTAGGAGCTCACCGGGGGGAGGAGGAGGAGGAGGAGCTCGCCGGCGCGCACGAGAGGAGCTCACCGGAGTCCACAGGAGGAGGAGGAGGCGGAGCTCGCCGGCGCGCACGAGAGGGGAGGGGTGGCCGGCCGACCGGAGGGGGGGAGGGAGGCCGGGGAGGGGGGGAGGGTGGCCGGGGAGGGGGGGGGAGGCCGGGGAGGGGGGGAGGGTGGCCGGGGAGGGGGGGAGATTGAGAGAGAGAGAGAGAGAGAGAGAGGGGCGGCCGGGAGAGATCGAAACAGAAGAGATCAAAGGGGATCTCGACTGTTTTATTTTATAACAGGGTTTTTACCGACGGACAGTTCGTCTGCCGTCGGTAAAACTAATATTTTTACCGACGGTAAATAACTATCCGTCGATAAAACTCCACGACGAAACCACAAGTTCAATTTTTTCCAGAGGCTCGGTTTGGCACCCTGAGTTCCGTCGGGACATTTTACCGACGGAAACTTAATTACCGTCGGTATAGTGCCGACGGACATATAAATTCCGTCGGTATAATTAGTTATACCGACGGAACTTTAACGTCCGTCGGTAAATAGCACGACGAAACTCAACCTTCTAATTTTTTCCAGAGGCTCGGTTTTTACACTGAGTTTCGTCGGGACAATTTTACCGACGGACATTGTATTACCGTCGGTATATTGCCGACGGACATATTATGGCTGTCGGTAAAATTGGTTATACCGACGGAAATACAATTTCCGTCGGTACAATATCACGACGAAGACATTTTGCCGACGGTGTATATGTAGCCGTCGGTATAAAGTATATTACCGACGGTAAATATGTATACCGTCGGTATAAATATGCAAACAAAATTTAAAAAATTGAAGTTATAATACCGACGGATATTATTGTAACCGTCGGTAAAAAGTGTATTATTACCGACGGTGATAATAATGTCCGTCGGTAAAGACCCTATTTCTTGTAGTGATTCTAATTTATTCGCACGAATGTATCCATTCTAATTCATTCGTATGATCCATTCTAATTCATTCGTACGATCCATTCTAATTCATTTGTACGATCCATTCTAATTCATTCGAATGAATGTATCCATTCTAATTCATTCGTACGATCCATTCTAATTCATTCGCACGATCCATTCTAATTCATTCGTACGATCCATTCTAATTCATACTTATGATCCATTCTAATTCATTCGTACGATCCATTCTAATTCATTCGTACGATCCATTCTAATCATTCGCATGAATATATCCATTCTAATTCATTCGAACGATCCATTCTAATTCATTCGCATGAACCATTCTAATTCATTCGTACGATCCATTCTAATTCATTCGGACGATACTAACTAATTCATTTGTACGATCCATTCAAATTCATTTGTACGATCCATTCTAATTCATTCGCACGAATGTATCCATTCTAATTCATTCGTACGATCCATTCTAATTCATTCGCACGATTCATTCTAGTTTATTCGTACGATCCATTCTAATTCATTCGTACGATCCATTCTAATTCATTCGTTCGATCCATTCAAATTCATTCGCACGAATGTATCCATTCTAATTCATTCGTACAATCCATTCTAATTCATTCATACGATCCATTCTAATTCATTCGTACGATCCATTCTAATTAATTCACACAAATGTATCCATTGTAATTCATTCGTACGATGCATTATAATTCATTCGCACGATCCACTCTAATTTATTCGTACGATCCATTCTAATTCATTCGTACGATCCATTCTAATTCAGTTGTACAATTGATTCTAATTCATTCGTATGAACCATTCTAATTCATTCGCACGAATGTATCAATTCTAATTCATTCGTACGACCCATTCTAATTCATTTGCACGATCCTTTCTAATTCATTTGTACGATCCATTTTAATTCATTCATACGATCTATTCTAATTCAATCGTACGATCCATTCTAATTTATTCGCACGAATGTATCCATTCTAATTTATTCGTATGATCCATTCTAATTCATTCGCACGATCCATTCTATTTTATTCGTACGATCCATTCTATTTCATTCGTACGATCCATTCTAATTCTTTCGCACGAATGTATCCATTCTAATTCATTCGTACGATCCATTCTAATTCATTCGTATGATCCATGCAAATTCATTCGTAAGATCCGTTCTAACTCATTCCTACGATCCATTCTTATTCATTTGTACGATCCATTCTAATTCATTCGCATGAATGTATCCATTCTAATTCATTCGTATGATCCATTCGAATTCATTTCCTTGATCCATTCTAATTCATTCGTACGATCCATTCTAATTCATTCGTATGATCCATTCTAATTCATTCGTACGATCCTTTCTAATTATTCGCACGAATATATCCATTCTAATTCATTCGTACGATCCATTCTAATTCATTTGCATGAACCATTCTAATTTATTCGTACGATCCATTCTAATTCATTCGTACGATACATTCTAATTCATTTATACTATCCATTCTAATTCATTTGTTCGATCCATTTTAATTCATTCGCACGAATGTTTCCATTCTAATTCATTCGTGCGATCCATTCTAATTCGTTCGCATGATTCATTCTAATTCATTCATACGATCCATTCTAATTCATTCGTATGATCAATTCTAATTCATTCATACGATCCATTCTAATTCATTCGCACGAATGTATCTAATCTAATTCATTCGTACGATCCATTCTAATTCATTTATACGATCCATTCTAATTCATTCGTACGATCCATTCTAATTCATTCACACAAATGTATCCATTCTAATTCATTCGTACGATCCAATCTAATTTATTCGCACGATCCATTCTAATTCTTTCGTACGATCCATTCTAATTCAGTTGTACAATCCATTCTAATTCATTCATTTGATCCATTCTAATTCATTCGCACGAATGTATCCATTCTAATTCATTCATACAACCCATTCTAATTCATTCTCACGATCCATTCTAATTCATTCGTACGATCCGTTTTAATTCATTCGTATGATCCATTCCAATTCATTCATACGATCCATTCTAATTCATTCGCACGAATGTGTCCATTCTAATTCATTCGTACGATCCATTCTAATTTATTCGCACGATTCATTCTACTTTAATCGTACGATCCATTCTATTTCATTCGTACGATCCATTCTAATTCATTCGTACGATCCATTCTAATTCATTCGCACAAATGTATCCGTTCTAATTCATTCGTACGATCCATTCTAATTCATTCGTACGATCCATTCCAATTCATATGTACGATCCATTATAAATCATTCGTAATCCATGATAATTCATTCGTACGATTCATTCTAATTCATTCGCACAAATGTATCCATTCTAATTCATTCGTATGATCCATTCTAATTCATTCACACGATCCATTCTAATTCATTCGTACGATCGATTCTAATTCATTCGTACAATCCATTCTAATCCATTCGTACGAACCATTCTAATTCATTTGCATGAATGTATCCATTCTAATTCATTCGTATGATCCATTCTAATTCAATCGCACGATCCATTTGTACGATCCATTCTAATTCATTCGTATGATCCATTCTAATTCATTCGCACGAATGTATCTATTCTAATTCATTCGTACGATCCATTCTAATTCATTCACACGATCCATTCTAATTCATTCGTATGATCTATTCTAATTCATTCATATGATCCATTCTAATCCATTCGCACGAATGTATCCATTCTAATTCATTTGTATGATCCATTCTAATTCATTCGCACGATCCATTCTAATTCATTCGTATGATCCATTCTAATTCATTCGCATGAATGTATCCATTCTAATTCATTTGTATGATCCATTATAATTCATTCGTACGATCCATTCTAATTCATTCACACGAATGTATCCATTCTAATTCATTCGTACGATCCATTATAATTCATTCGTACGATCCATTCTAATTCATTCAGACAAATGTATCCATTATAATTCATTCGTATGATCCATTCTAATTTATTCGAGTGATCCATTCTAATTCATTCGTACGAATGTATTCATTCTAATTCATTCGTATGATCCATTCTAATTCATTCTTACGAATGTATTCATTCTAATGCATTCGTACGATCCATTCTAATTCATTCGCATGATCCATTCTAATTCATTTGTATGATCCATGTTCGAAATAAATCCATGGAAGAGGCCCGTAGTGGAAGCAAATAATAGGTTCGAAGAACGAAGGCGGTGTGTGTTACATATCAAAATTTTCATTGAAACGATCTACACATGCGTGTATGAATCTAGCATGGCAACTACGCGAATCCCTAACGTCGATCTAACGTGAAAGAATAATCTAGCATGTATGCATGTTCTATCTATGCTAGATCTATATGTTAGAGATCATACATGTGTGCGGATTCTTTCACCGCGACAAATTTCTTCTTTGTCGATGGAGACGGGCTCGGATCTGCTCAACATAGCTTCGGTGCGATAGCCATAACTTTCTGTTCCAAACTCGAATTGGGCGGAAATTTGGACTGCAAGTACACAACGTCGAGACCCAACTTTTACAATAAGTTTCACGTCGTTTGGACTTCTGTAGCTCCCGGAATCGTAGAAACAATGCTAATTTTCTGTGCAGATTCTGGACAGCAAAAGGTTACGGGAGATGCCTTCTAGTTCACCCGATCTCACACGATGCACGGCACCTCGTCGATGGATCTCTGAGTGCCTCCATACAACGAGCCTTCTCCTTCTACGAAACATCATGGGAGGAAGACGAGTCGCCATCCAATGGCGCAAGGGAGGGAGAGAGAGACGAGAGAAGAGAAGAGAAGAGAGGAGAGGGGGCGGCTAGGGTTTGCCCATGCCATGGCCGGCCCCTTAGGGGTTGCATCATGCATGGCCGGCCCCCCCCTCTCCCCATTCCCTTATATAGGGTCGGCCTTATCCTTTGGATAAAGCCCAGTACGGATAGGATTGACTAATTCAAACCTCTCCCTATATATCTCTTCTTTATCTCTATATTTTCCTTGGTTTTGAAAACGGTCAAAACTAGCCCAGTTTCTGTGCCTCATGACTGGCCCTTTCATCGGGGGCAACAACCTCCTGAAACCAATGGGGCCGGCCTTGACCAGTCTCTCAACGCTTAGGGTCGACCCCCTTAGTACACAGTGGCGCATGGTATGACCAAAATACCCTTATGTCACTATTTGGCCGTTCCTCGTGTACGAGACTTTGCAAGGCACACATAAGTGAAGTGCACCAGTGATTTTACTATTCTCTGAGGTTCCCGTGGGGTGCCCCTAGTGAAGTCAACTAGTCAACTCGCAATATGTCCCGGTGCATCGCAGCCATGTGGCAAAGTCCACTTATGACAAGGAATTGCTACATGTGTCTTTGCACTAACCTAGGGTTTCCTTTTAGTGCACACACATAGCTACACATCTACTGTGCACTAGTGGAAAGCACTCACGGAGTGTATGCTTGGACTTCTCACTTCCTCTAACTATGTTCTGTATTTCGAGGAGATGATATAAGAACCGTACATAATGTCGATAAGGTGGAACCTTCAGGAACCAGGGCTCATGGCTTCCAACTTAGACACGATCGACATACTACCCGAGTGTACCATCGATCCTCTAAGTCTGAGTTAACCTGCGTGGCCACCCAGAGTGCGACACAGGCTGCACTCCAATTCCCCCGGACTTACTATATTCTCCCTTATACCCCTGCTCTCCGCTTAGTATGGTAAACTCGCTGTCCCTCCATCAGGTGCCATGATGTAACTTGAGCAGTAGAGAATACCGTCAGACTCGAGTGCTCATATGACTCGGTTCCTTCTAGGTTGACTACATATATCGTACCTCCGATTACTCTTCCGAGCAATCAGATCCGTCACCAGTCCAACTGATGACCACCTAGCCAGGGTTTAATACGACGTAGATCAGACCAAGGAACGCACCTTCCGTTAGGGGTGTGGATAGCCTGCAGAAGTGACACGCTGATGCAACGCCAGTCGGGTAACCCAGTACACCGTGGTTTTGGATCACTGCACCCGGATCCTCACACATTGGTATGCCAAAGCACCACACAACTGGTTAGTCCACCAGACATGGTTCCTCAGGGTTTAGGACCATTTTACCCTAAGCAGAAACATGGTTTAGTACACCGATGTCTGCTCGTCGATCTATGCATCGTGTTGGTTCCGTTCGGCCACAGACACTGTGCCTGGTAATGACCGTGGTCGAGACACCCACGCTCTGTCATCCCAACAGCTTATCCTGATAGGGCGACTAACCCTGATCAGAGCTGCGAACGTATTTAGGTTACATGGGACCAGTCCCTTGAGTCTCCCACTCAAGTGGATTACCATGTAGCCATGGCTCTCTGTTCTGTAATCAGAACATGTACTAAGGTACGTACCAATATGCAATCCTATACTATCAACCATGCATAGTTACACTATATGTTTTTACAAGCTATAGACCTCACTAATTCCAACAATCCATTCTAATACATTCGTGCGATCCATTCAAATTCATTTATACGATCCATTCTAATTCATTCGTACGATCCATTCTAATTCGTTGGCACGAATGCATCCATTCTAATTCATTCGTACGATCCATTCTAATTCATTCGCACGATCTATTCAAATTCATTCGTACGATCCATTCTAATTTATTCGTACGATCCATTCTAATTCATTCGCACGAATGTATCCATTCTAATTCATTCATATGATCCATTCGAATTTATTCGCATGATCCATTCTAATTCATTCATACGATCCATTCCAATTCATTCGTATGATCCATTCTAATTTATTCGCATGAATGTATCCATTCGAATTCATTCGTACTATCCATTCTAATTCATTCATACGATCCATTCTAATTCATTCGTACGAATGTATCCATTCTAATTCATTCATATGATCCATTCTAATTCATTCGCACGTTTCATTCTAATTCATTCGCACGATCCATTCTAATTCATTCATACGATCCATTCTAATTCATTCACACGAATGTATCCATTCTAAATCATTCGTATGATCCATTCTAATCCATTCGCACGAATGTATCCATTCTAATTCATTCGTACGATCTATTCTAATTCATTCGCATGATCCATTCTAATTCATTAGTACGATCCATTAAAATTCATTCGCACGATCCATTCTAGTTCATTCGCACGAATATATCCATTCTAATTCATTCGTACAATCCATTCTAATTGATTCGCACGATCCATTCTAATTCATTCGTACGATCTATTCTAATTCATTTGTACGATCCATTCTAATTCATTCGCACGAATGTATCCATTCTAATTCATTCGTACGATCCTTTCTAATTCATTCGCACGATCCATTCTAATTTATTCGTACGATCTATTCTAATTCATTCGTATGATCCATTGTTATCCATTCGCACGAATGTATCAATTCTAATTCATTCGTACGATCCATTCTAATTCAGTAATACAATCCATTCTAATTCATTCGTACGATCCATTCTAGTTCATTCGCATGAATGTATCCATTCTAATTCATTCGTACAATCCATTCTAAATCATTCACACGATCCATTCTAATTCATTCGTACGATCCATTCTATTTCATTTGTACGATCCATTCTAATTCATTTGCACGAATGTATCCATTCTAATTCATTCGTACGATCCTTTCTAATTCATTTGCACGATCCATTTTAATTTATTCGTACGATCCATTCTAATTTATTCGTACGATCTATTCTAATGCATTCGCACGAATGTATCCATTCTAACTCATTCGTACGATCCATTCTAATTCATTCGTATGATCCATTCTAATTCATTCGTACAATCCATTCTAATTCATTCGCACGATCAATTCTAATTCATTCGTACGATCCATTCTAATTCATTCGCACGAATGTATCCATTCTAATTCATTCGTACGAAGCATTTTAATTCTTTTGCACAATTCATTCTAATTCATTCGTACCATTCATTCTAATTCATTCGTTCGATCCATTCTAATTCATTCGCAAGAATGTATCCATTCTAATTCATTCATACGATCCATTCTAATTCATTCACACGATCCATTCTAATTCATTCATACTATCCATTCTAATTCATTCGTACGATCCATTCTTACTCATTCGTACAATCCATTCTAATTCATTCGCACGAATGTATCTATTCTAATTTATTTGTACGATCCATTCTAATTCATTCGCACGATCCATTCTAATTCATTTATACGATCCAATCTAATTCATTCGTACGATCCATTCTAATTCATTCGTACGACCCATTCTAATTCATTCGCACGAATGTATCCATTCTAATTCATTCGTACGATCCATTCTAATTCATTCGCATGATCCATTATAATTCATTCGTATGATCCATTCTAATTCATTCGTGGGATCCATTCTAATTAATTCGCACGAATGTATCTATTCTAATTCATTCATACTATCCATTCTAATTCATTCGCATGATCCATTCTAATTCATTCATATGATCCATTCTAATTCATTCATACGATCCATTCTAATTCATTCGTACGATCCATTCTAATTCATTCGCACGAACAATTCTAGTTCATTCGTACGATCCATTCTAATTCATTCGTACGATACATTCTAATTCATTCATACGATCCATTCTAATTCATTCGTATGATCCATTCTAATTCATTCGTATGATCCATCCTAATTCATTCGTATGATCCATCCTAATTCATTCGTACGATCCATTCTAATTCATTCGCACGAATGAATCCATTCTAATTCATTCATACAATCTATTCTAATTCATTCACACGATCCATTCTACTTCATTCGTACGATCCATTAAAATTCATTCATACGATCCATTCTAATTCATTCGCACGAATGTATCCATTCTAATTCATTCGTACGATCATATCTAATTCATTCGCACGATCCATTCTAATTCATTCGTAAGATCCATTCTAATTCATTCGTGCGATCCATTCTAATTCAGTCGTACAATCCATTCTAATTCATTTGTATGATCCATTCTAATTCATTCGCACGAATGTATCCATTCTAATTCGTTCGTACGATCCATTCTAATCCATTCACACAATCTATTCTAATGCATTTGTATGATCCATTCTAATTCATTCGTACGATCCTTTCTAATTCATTCGTACGATCCATTCTAATTCATTCGTACGAATCTATCCATTCTAATTCAATCGTATGATCAATTCTAATTCATTCGCACAATCCATTCAAATTCATTCATACGATCCATTCTAAATCAATCGTACGATCCATTCTAATTCATTCGTATGATCCATTTTAATTCTTTCGCACGAATATATCCATTGTAATTCATTCGTACGATCCATTCTAATTCATTCGTACGATCCATTCTAATTCATTTATACGATCCATTCTAATTCATTCGTATAATCCATTCTAATTCATTCAACGAATGTATCCACTCTAATTCATTCGTATGATCCATTCTAATTCATTCGCACGATCCATTCTAATTCATTCGTACGATCCATTCTAATTCATTCGTACGATCCATTCTAATTCATTCGCACGAATGTATCCATTCTAATTCATTCGTACGAACCATTCTAATTCATTTGCACGATCCATTCTAATTCATTCGTACAATCTATTATAATTCATTCATACGATCCATTCTAATTCATTCATACGATCCATTCTAATTCATTCGCACAAATGTGTCCATTCTAATTCATTTGTACGATCCTTTCTAATTCATTCGGGCAATCTATTCTAATACATTCGTACGATCCATTCAAAATCATTCATACGATCCATTCTAATTCATTCATACGATCAATTCTAATTCATTCGTACGATCCATTATAACTCATTCGTACGATCCATTCTAATTCATTCGCACGAATGTATCCATTCTAATTCATTCGTACGAATCATTCTAATTCATTCGCACGATACCATTCTAATTCATTCGTACAATCCATTCTAATTCATTCATACGATCCATTCTGATTCATTCATACGATCCATTCTAATTCATTCGCATGAATGTATCCCTTCTAATTCATTTGTACAATCCATTCTAATTTATTCGTACGATCTATTCAAATTCATTCGTACGATCCATTCTAATTCATTCGTACGATCCATTCAAATTCATTCACACGAATGTATCCATTCTAATTCATTCGTACGATACATTCTAATTCATTCGCACGATCTATTCTAATTCATTCGTACGATCCAATCTAATTCATTCGTACGATACATTCTAATTCCATAGCACAAATGTATCCATTCTAATTCACTCGTACAATCCATTCTAATTCATTCGCACAATCAATTCTAATTCAATCGTACGATCCATTCTTATTCATTCGTATGATCCATTATAATTATTTGCTTGAATCTATCCATTCTAATTCATTCGTACGATCCATTCTAATTCATTTGCACGATCGATTCTAATTTATTCGTACGATCCATTCTAATTCATTCGTACGATCCATTCTTACTCATTCGTACGATCTATTCTAATTCATTCGCACGAATGTATCCATTCTAATATATTCGTACGATCCATTCTAATTCATTCGTACTATCCATTCTAATTTATTCACGTAAATGTATCCATTCTAATTCATTCGTACGATCCATTCTAATTCATTCGTACAATCCATGCTAATTCATTCGCACGAATGTATCCATTCTAATTTATTCGTACAATCTATTCAATTTCATTCGCAACATCCATTCTAATTCATTCTCACGATCCCTTTTCATTAATCCGTACGATACATTCTAATTCATTCGTACGATCCATTGAAATTCATTCGCACGAATGTATCCATTCTAATTCATTCGTACAATCCATTCAAATTCATTCGCACGATCCATTCTAATTCATTCGTATGATCCATTCCAATTTATTCAAACGATCCATTCTAATTCATTCGTACGATCCATTCTAATTCATTCGTACGAATGTATCCATTCTAATTCATTCGTACGATCCATTTTAATTCATTCGCACGATCCATTCTAATTCATTCGTACGATCTATTCTAATTCATTCGTACGATCCATTCTAATTCAATCGTACGATCCATTCTAATTCATTCGTACGATCCATTCTAATTCATTTGCATGAATGTAACCATTCTAACTCTTTCGTACGATCCATTGTAATTCATCCGCATGATCCAATCTAATTCATTCGTTCGATCCATTCTAATTCATTCGTACGATCCATTCTATTTCATTCGTACGATCCATTCTAATTCATTCGCACGAATGTATCCATTCTAATTCGTTCGTGCGATCTATTCTAATTCATTTACATGATCCATTCTTATTCATTCGTACGATCCATTCTAATTCATTCACATGAATGAATCAATTATAATTCATTCGTCCGATCCATTCTAATTTATTCGCACGATCCATTCTAAATCATTCGTACAATCCATTCTAATTCATTCCTACGATCCATTCTTACTCATTCGTATGATCCATTTTAATTCATTCACATGAATGTATCCATTCTAATTCATTCGTATGATCCATTCTAATTCATTTGTACGATCCATTCTAATTCATTCGTATGATCCATTCTAATTCATTCGCACAAATGTATCCATTCTAATTCATTCATACGATCCATTCTAATTCATTCGTACGATCCATTCTAATTCATTTGTACGATCCATTCTAATTCATTCGCATGAATGTATCCATTCTAATTCATTCAAACGATCCATTCTAATTCATTCGCATGAACCATTCTAATTCATTCATACGGTCCATTCTAATTCATTCGTACGATCCATTCTAATTCATTCGTACAATCCATTCTAATTCATTCGCACGAATATATCCATTCTAATTCATTCGTACGATCCATTGTAATTCATTCGCACGATCAATTCTAATTCATTCGAACGATCCATTCTAACTCATTCGTATGATCCATCCTGATTCATTCTATGATCCATCCTAATTCATTCGTACGATCCATTCTAATTCATTCGCATGAATGAATTGATTCAAATTCATTCGTACGATCCATTCTAATTCATTCACACGATCCAATCTAATTCATTCGTACGATCAATTCTAAGTCATTCGTACGGTCTATTTTAATTCATTCGCACGAATGTATCTATTCTAATTAATTCGTACGATCCATTCTAATTCATTCGTACGATCCATTCTAATTCAGTCGTACGATCGATTCTAATTCAGTCATACAATCCATTCTAATTCATTCGTATGATCCATTCTAATTCATTCACATAAATGAATCCATTCTAATTCATTCGTATCATCCATTCTAATTCATTCGTATGATCCATTCTAATTCAATCGTATGATCCAATCTAATTCATTCGTACGATCTATTCTAATTCATTGGTATGATCTATTCTAATTCATTCGTACGAATCTATCCATTCTAATTCATTCGTACGATGTACTCTAATTCATTAGCAGGATCCATTCTAATTCATTCGTACGATCCATTCTAATTCATTCACATGAATGTATCTATTCTAATTTATTCGTACGATCCATTCTAATTCATTCTCACAATCCATTCTAATTCATTCGTACGATCCATTCTAATTTATTCGTAAGATCCATTCAAATTCATTCGTACGATCCAATCTAATTCATTCGTATGATCCATTCTAATTCATTCACAGGATCCATTCTAATTCATTCGTACGATCCATTCTAACTCATTCACATGAATGTATCCATTCTAATTCATTCGTACGATCCATTCTAATTCATTCGCACGATCCACTCTAATTCATTCGTACGATCCATTCTAATTCATTCGTACGATCCAATGTAATTCATTTGTAAGATCTATTGTAATTCATTCGCACGAATGTATCCATTCTAATTCATTCGTACGATCCATTCTAATTCATTCGTATGATCCATTCTAATTCATTCGTACGATCCATTCTAATTCATTCGTACGATCCATTCTAACTCATTCGTACGATCCATTCTAATTCATTCGTACGATCCATTCTAATTGATTCGCACGAATGTATCCATTCAAATTCATTCACACGACCCATTCTAATTCATTCGTACGATCCATTCTAGCTAATTCGTATGATCCATTCTGACACATTCGTACGATCCATTCTAATTCATTCGCACGAATGTATCCATTCTAATTCAATTGTACAATCGATTCTAATTCATTCATACGATCCATTCCAATTCATTCACATGAATGTTTCCATTCTAATTCATTCGTACGATCCATTCTAATTCATTTGCACAATCTATTCTAATTCGTTAGTACGATCCATTCTAATTCAATCATACGGTCCATTCTAATTCATTCGCATGATCCATTCTAATTCATTTGCATGAATTATCCATTCTAATTCATTCGTATGATCCATTTTAATTCATCGCATGATCCACTCTAATTCATTCGTACGATCCATTCTAATTCATTCGTACGATACTTTCTAATTCATTCGCACGAATGTATCCATTCTAATTCATTCGTAGGATCCATTCTAATTCATTTGTACGATCCATTCTAATTCATTCGCAAGATCCATTCTAATTCATTCGCACGATCCATTCTAATTCATTCGTACGATCCATTCTAATTCATTCGCACGAATGTATCCGTTCTAATTCATTCGTACGATCCATTCTAATTCATTCGCACGATCCATTCTAATTCATTCGTATGATCCATTCTAATTCATTCATACGATCCAATCTAATTCATTCGTACGATCCATTCTAATTCATTCGCACGATCCATTCTAATTCATTCGCACGAATGTATCCATTCTAATTCATTTGTACGATCCATTCTAATTCATTCCCATGATCCATTCTACTTTATTCGTACGATCCATTCTAATTCATTCGTACAATCCATTCTAATTCATTCACACGAACGTATGCATTCTAATTCATTCGTATGACTCATTCTAATTCATTCGCATGATCCATTCTAATTTATTCGTACGATCCATTCTAATTCATTCGTACGGTCCATTCTAATTCATTCATATGATCCATTCTAATTCATTCGTACGATCCATTCTAATTCATTCCCATGATCCATTCTACTTCATTCGTACGATCCATTCTAATTCATTCGTACGATCCATTCTAATTCATTCACACGAACATATGCATTCTAATTCATTCGTACGACCCATTCTAATTCATTCGCATGATCCATTCTAATTCATTCGTACGATCCATTCTAATTCATTCGCACGATCCATTCTAATTCAATCGTACGATCCATTCTAATTTATTCGTACAATCTATTCTAACTCATTCGTACGATCCATTCTAATTCATTCGCACGAATGTATCCATTCTAATTCATTCGTATGATCCATTCTAATTCATTCACACGATCCATTCTAATTAATTCGTACGATCCATTCTTATTCATTCGTATGATCCATTCTAATTCATTCGCACGAATGTATCCTTTCTAATTCATTCGTAAGATCCATTCTAATTCATACGCACGATCCATTCTAATTCATTCGCACGATCCATTCTAATTCGTTCGTACGATCCATTCAAATTCATTTGCATGAATGTATACATTCTAATTCATTCGTACGATCCATTCTAATTCATTTGCATGATTCACTCTAATTCATTCGTACGATCTATTCTAATTTATTCATACGACACATTCTAATTCATTCGCATGAATGTATCCATTCTAATTTATTTATACGATCCATTCTGATTCATTCGTACGATCCATTGTAATTCATTCGCACGAATGTATCCATTCTAATTCATTCGTACGATCCATTCTTATTCATTCGCACAATCCATTCTAATTCATTCGCATGATCCATTCTAATTTATTCGTATGATCCATTCTAATTCATTCGTACGATCCATTCTTACTCATTCGTACGATCCATTCTAATTCATTCGCACGAA
Organism: Chamaelirium japonicum; assembly: GCA_947650365.1. Classification (NCBI taxonomy): domain Eukaryota; kingdom Viridiplantae; phylum Streptophyta; class Magnoliopsida; order Liliales; family Melanthiaceae; genus Chamaelirium; species Chamaelirium japonicum. Next base: position 33,293 of record CANTAL010000070.1, on the reverse strand, counting down.
TGTATCCATTCTAATTCATTCGTACAATCCATTCTAATTCATTCGCACGATCCATTCTAATTCATTCGTATGATCCATTCTAATTCATTCGCAAGAATGTATCCATTCTAATTCATTCGTACGATCCATTCTATATCATTCGTTTGATCTATTCTAATTCATTCATACGATCCATCCTAATTCATTCGTATGATCCATTCTAATTCATTCGTACGATCCATTCTAATTCATTCGCACGAATGTATCCAATATAATTCATTCGTACTATCCAATCTAATTCATTTGCACGATCCATTCTAATTCATTCGTACGATCGATTCTAATTCATTCGTACAATCCATTCTAATTCATTTGCAGAAATGTATCGATTTTAATTTATTCGTACGATCCATTCAAATTCATTCGTACGATCCATTCTAATTCATTAGTACAATCCATTCTAATTCATATGCATCAATATATCCATTCTAATTCATAAGTACGATCCAATCTAATTCATTCACACGAACAATTCTAGTTCATTCGTACGATCCATTCTAACTCATTCATACGATACATTCTAATTCATTCGTACAATCCATTCTAATTCATTCGTACGATCCATTCTAATTTATTCGCACGAATGTATCCAATCTAATTCATTCGTACGATCCATTCTAATTCATTCGCAGGATTCATCCTAATTCATTCGTACGATCCATCCTAATTCATTCGTACGATCCATCCTAATTCATTCGTACGATCCATTCTAATTCATTCGCGCAAATGTATCCATTCTAATTCATTCGTACGATCCATTCTAATTCATTCACACGATCCATTCTAATTCATTCGTACGATCTATTTTACTTCATTCGTACGATCTATTCTAATTCATTCGCACGAATGTATCCATTCTAATTCATTCGTACAATCATATCTAATTCATTCGCACGATCCATTCTAATTCATTCATACGATCCATTCTAATTTATTTGTACGATCCATTCTAATTCAGTCGTACAATCCATTCTAATTCAGTCGTACGATCCATTCTAATTCTTTCACACAATCTATTCTAATTCATTCGTATGATCCATTCTAATTCATTCATACGATCCAATCTAATTCATTCGTACGATCCATTCAAATTCATTTGTACAATCCATTCTAATTCATTCGCACGAATGTTTTCATTCTAATTCAATCATACGATCCATTCTAATTCATTCATATGATCCATTCCAATTCATTTGTATGATCCATTCTAATTCATTCGCATGAATATATCCATTCTAATTTATTCGTACGATCCATTCTAATTCATTCGCACAATCAATTTTAATACATTCGGATGATCCATTTTAATTCATTCGTACGATCCATTCTAATTCAATCTTACGATCCATTCTAATTCATTCGCACGAATGTATCCATTTTAATTCATTTGTATGATCCATTCTAATTCATTCGTACGATCCATTCTAATTCATTCACACGATCCAATCTAATTCATTCGTACGATCCATTCTAACTCATTCATACGATCCATTCTAATTCATTTGCACGAATGTATCCATTCAAATTCATTCGTACGATCCATTCAAAATCATTTGCACGATCCATTCTAATTTATTCGTACGAACCATTCTAATTAATTTATACGATCCATTCTAATTCATTCGCACGAATATATCCATTCTAATTCATTGGTATGATCCATTATAATTCATTCGCACAATCTATTCTAATTCATTCGTACGATCCATTCTAATTCATTCGTACCATCCATTCTAGTTCATTCGTACGATCCATTCTAATTCATTCGCACGAATGTATCTATTCTAATTCATTCATACGATCCATTCTAATTCATTCGCACGACCCATTCTAATTCATTCATACGATCCATTCTAATTCATTCGTACGATACATTCTAATTCATTAGCACGAATGTATCCATTCTAATTCATTCGTACGATCCATTGTAATTCATTCGCACAATCCATTCTAATTCATTCGTATGATCCATTCTAATTTATTCGTATAATCCATTCTAATCCATTCATACGAATGTATCCATTCTAATATATTCGTACGATCCATTCTAATTCATTCACACGATCCAATCTAATTTATTCGTACGATCCATTCTAATTCATTCGTGCGATCCATTGTTACTCATTCGTAGGATCCATTCTAATTCATTCGCACGAATGTATCTATTCTAATTCATTCTCACGATCAATTCTAATTCATTCGTACGATCCATTCTAATTCATTCACACGAATGTATCTACTCTAGTTCATTCGTACGATCCATTCTACTTCATTCGCACGATTGTATCCATTCTAATTCATTCGTACGATCCATTCTAATTCATTCGTACGATCCATTCTAATTCATTCGTACAATCTATTCTAATTCATTTGTACGACCCATTTAATTCATTCGCACGAATATATCCATTCTAATTTATTCGTACAATCCATTCTAATTCATTCACACAATCCATTCTAATTTATTCGTACGATCAATTTTAATTCATTCGTATGATCCATTCTAATTCATTCGTACGATCCATTCTAACTCATTCGGACGAATGTAACCATTCTAATTCATTCGCACGATCCATTCTAATTCATTCATACGATCCATTCTAATTCATTCGTATGATCCATTCTAATTCATTCGCACGAATATATCCATTCTAATTCATTCGTACGATCCATTCTAATTCATTCGCACGATCTATTCTAATTCATTCGTATGATCTATTCTAATTCATTCGTACGATCCATTCTAATTCAATCGTACGATCCATTCTAATTCATTCGTACGAACCATTCTAATTCATTCACACGAATGTAACCATTCTAATTTATTCATACGATCCATTCTAATTCATTTGCACGATCCATTCTAATTCATTCGTACGATCCATTCTAATTCATTCGTACAATCCATTCTATTTCATTAGTACGAAACATTCTAATTCATTCGCACAAATGTAACTATTCTAATTCATTCGTATAATCTATTCTAATTCATTCATACGATCCATCCTAATCCATTCATATGATCCATTTAAATTTATTCGCATGAATTTATCCATTCTAATTTATTCGAACGATCCATTCTAATTCATTCGTACGATCCATTCTAATTCATTCGTACAATCCATTGTAATTGATTCGTACGATCCATTTTTACTCATTCGTACGATCCATTCTAATTTATTTGCACGAATGTATCCATTCTAATTCATTCGTACGATCCATTCTAATTCATCCGCACGATCCGTTCTAATTCATTTATATGATCCATTCTAATTCATTCGTACGATCCATTCTAATTCATTCGCACAAATGTATCCATTCTAATTCATTCACACGATCCATTCTAATTCATTCGCACGATCCATTCTAATTCATTCGTACAATCCATTCTAATTCATTCATACTATCCATTCTAGTTCATTCGCATGATTAACTCTAATTCATTCGTACGATCCATTCTAATTCATTTGTACAATCCATCCTAATTCATTTGTATGATCCATTCTAATTCATTCGTACGATCCATTCAAATTCATTCGTATGAATGTATCCATTCTAATTCATTAGTTTGATCCATTCTAATTCATTCGCACGATCTATTTTAATTCATTCGTACGATCCATTCTAATTCAGTCGTACAATCCATTCTAATTCATTCGTATGATCCATTCTAATTCATTCGTGCGATTCATTGTTACTCATTCGTACGATCCCTTCTAATTCATTCGCACGAATGTATCCATTCTAATTCATTCGTACGATCCATTCTAGTTTATTCACACGATCCATTCTAATTCATTCGTGCAATCCATTCCAATACATTCGTACGATCCATTCTAACTCATTCGTACGATCCTTTCTAATTCATTCGCACGAATGTATCCATTCTAATTCAATTGTACGATCCATTCTAATTCATTCCCACGATCCATTCTAATTCATTCAGACGATCCATTCTAATTCATTTAAACGATCGATTCTAATTCCTTAACACAAATGTATCCATTCTAATTCATTCGTAAGACCCATTCTAATTCATTTGCACAATCTATTCTAATTCATTCATACGATCCAATCTAATTCATTCGTACGATCCATTCAAAATCATTCGCACGATCCAATCTAATTCATTCGTACGATCCATTCTAAATCATTCATTCGATCCATTCTAATTCATTCGTATGATCCATTCTAATTCATTCATATGATCCATTCCAATTCATTCGCATGAATGTATCTATTCTAATTCATTCGTACGATCTATTCTAATTCATTCGCACGATAAATTTTAATACATTCGTACGATTCATTTTAATTCATTCGTATGATCCATTCTAATTCATTCGTACGATCCATTCTAATTCATTTGCATGAATGTATCCATTCTAATTCATTCGTATGATCCATTCTAATTCATTCGTACGATCCATTCTAATTCATTCGCACGAATGTATCCATTCTAATTCATTCGTACGATCCATTCTAATTCATTCACACGATCCATTGTAACTCATTCGTACGATCCATTCTAACTCATTCGTATGATCCATTCTAATTCATTTGCACGAATGTATCTATTCTAATTCATTCATACGATCCATTCTAATTAATTCGCACGATTCATTCTAATTTATTCGTACGAACCATTCTAATTCATTCATACGATCCATTCTAATTCATTCATATGATCCATTCTAATTCATTCGCACGAATGTATCCATTCTAATTCATTTGTATGATCCATTCTAATTCATTCGTACGATCCATCTAATTCATTTGTATGATCCATTCTAATTCATTCGTACGATCCATTCTAATATATTTGTACGATCCATTCTAATTCATTCGTACGATCCATTCTAATTCATTCGTATGAATGTATCCATTCTAATTCATTCGCATGATCCATTTTAATTCATTCGAATGATCCATTCTAATTCATTATTTCGATCCTTTCTAATTTATTCGCACGAATGTATCCATTCTAATTCATTCGTACGATCCATTCTAATTCATTCGCACGATCCATTCTAATTCATTCGTACGATCCATTATAATTCATTCATACGATACATTCTAATTCATTAGCACGTATGTATCCATCCTATTTAATTCGTACGATCCATTCTAATTCATTCGCACAATCCATTCTAATTCATTCGTACGATCCATTCAAATTCATTCGTATAATCCATTCTAATTCATTCACACGAATGTATCCATTCTAATTCATTCGTACGATCCATTCTAATTCTTTCGCACGATCCAATCTAATTCATTCGTACGATCCATTCTAATTCATTCGGGCGATCCATTGTTACGCATTCGTACGATCCATTCTAATTCATTCGCACAAATGTATCCATTCTAATTCATTCGTACGATCCATTCTAATTCATTCGCACGATCCATTCTAATTCATTCCTACGATCCATTCTAATTCATTCGTATGATCCATTCTAATTCATTCGCACGAATGTATCTATTCTAATTCATTCATACGATCCATTCTAATTCATTCGCACGAATGTATCCATTCTAATTCTTTCGTACGATCCATTCTAATTCATTCGTACGATCCATTCTAATTCAGTCGTACAATCCATTCTAATTCATTTGTACGACCCATTATAATTCATTCGCACGAATGTATCCATTCTAATTCAATCGTACAATCCATTCTAATTCATTCGCACGATCCATTCTAATTCATTCGTACGATCCATTTTAATTCATTCGTGCGATCCATTCTAATTCATTCGTACGATCTGTGGGGGAAAATCTTCGTGCCGACCCGAAGGTTTCGCCGCACCAGTCAATTGAGGTTCGAGTCTAAGATAGTTATTCGATCTGTTGATTGGAGTTGCCGTTCTCAATACATAAGCAGAGAGAGATGCAATCAGAGAGTAGACGCGAGATGTGGTCTCGGAGTTCAGGCCAAGCCTACGTCTCCGTGCTATAGGGAGCAACTCGAATTCACTAACACTTCGCTCGAAGTGACCTCGACAGGCCGAGTGTCACTGAAGTAACTCCGATCTCTTCTAAGAAAAGAAGAACATCGAGGAGAGGTGGAGGACGAGAAGATAGAAAATTCCAGAGCTCTGGTTTCTGAAAATCAGATCTCAGAACTGAAAATTGGATCATTTACATTCGAGGGGTCTGCTATTTATAGAGAAATTCTGGAGTAGATGGCGGTTTCTGGTTGCTTCTAGACGAAACTCCAGACAGGGCTTGTGGGTCCCACGGTTGTCTCCTGGGGATTCCACAGGCAGGGCCGGTGGGTCTCGCTGTTGTCTTCGGGGGCCCACCAGGCAGGGCCGGTGGGTCCCGCTGTTATCTTCGGGGGCCCACTAGGCAGGGCCGGTGGGTCCCGCTGTTGTCTTCGGGGGCCCAATAGGGAGGGCCGGTGGGTCCCGCGTTTATCTTCGAGGGCCCACCAGGCAGGGCCGGTGGGCCCCGTTGTTTGCAGACTTCTTGCCAAAATTTGCACCCATAATTACCCCCTCCAAGTTAGCTAAGAGGCTACCTTGGCTGGCTTGGATTCTTGGTGCAAATCCAACGACCCCCTGTCACAAGTGCAAAGGAGCTTGTCGAGTGTTAGCGTCAAAAAAGGCTGATCGGTCAATTTCTAACTGATCGGTCAAAATTGACCGATCGGTCAATTTTGACCGATCGGTCAATTTCTGATCAATCCAGTAGAAATTTGGCCGATCGATGGAATTTGACCGATCGGTCAAGTCTGACCGATAGGTTAAGTTCAACCGGTCGAGATTGAAGTGATCGGTCAGAAAACACAGTTTTCTGACTGATCCAGTAGAAATTTTGACCGATCGGTTGAATTTGACCGATAGGTCAAGTCTAACCGATCGGTTGAATTTGACCAATAGGTCAAGTCTGACCGATCGGTTAAGTTCAACCGGTCGAGGTTCATTAGATCGGGCAAAAGGCCAAGTTTTTTGCCCAATCCAGTAGAAAATCAACCGACCGGTTGAATTTGATCGATCGGTCAAGTCTGACCGATCGGTTAAATTCAACCGGTCGAGGTTGGTGGGATCGGGCAAAAGGCCAAGTTTTTTGCCTGATCCAGTTGAAAATCAACCGATCGGTTGAATTTGACCGATCGATCAAGTCTGACCGATCAGTTATATTCAACCCGTCGAGGTTGGTGGGATCGGGCAAAAGGCCAAGTTTTTTGCCCGATCCAGTAGAAAATCGACCGATCGGTTGAATTTGACCAATCGGTCAGGTCTGACCGATCGGTTAAATTTAACCGGTCGAGGTTGGTGGGATCAGGCAAAACGCCAAGTTTTTTTGCCCGATCCAGTAGAAAATCGATCGATCGATTGAATTTTGACTGATCGGTCAAGTCTGACCGATCGGTTAAACTCAACTGGTCGAGGTTGGTGGGATCGGGCAAAAGGCCAAGTTTTTTGCCCGATCCAGTAGAAAATCGATCGATCGATTAAACTCAAACAGTCGAGGTTGGTGGGATCGAGCAAAAGGTCAAGTTTTTTGCCTGATCCAGTAGAAAATCGACAGATCGGTTGAATTTGACTGATAGGTCAAGTCTGACCGATCGGTTAATTTCAACCGATCGGTTAAGTTCTGAACCTGTTGAGTTGAAATGTCAGAAGAGCCTGTTTTCTGCACGATCTTTTGGAAAATTACCCGGTCGTCTGCCTGTCGATCGGTTAAAGTCTTCGAGCGGCGATGGAGTTTGATTTTTCTGCTTGAATCTTCAGCCCATCTGGATCGGTGAGTCTTTTGAACCGGCGGTTCGGTTAGACCGGTGGTTCAAATGGTTTGACGCTTCGTCTGGTCCGACGGTTCGCCTGGTTTTGCGCTTGCTACGGATTAATGCCATGTATCCTTTGTAAAAATATAGGATTTGATTTGGTATTGACACGTGTACCTCAATTTGCGCGCCACTTCCCTGGGTATATATGTTCCCTCCGGATCCATTTTTGCCTCGCGCTTCTAGAATTTTTCGAAGTCCATAACTCTTTGCTCCTGATTTTCTATTCTTTGCAATCTCTCGATCAGTTGAAATGGCTTCTTCAGGTAGCTCGAAGAAGATCAACATCGTGCCCTCGAAGAGGAAGGGAAAGGAGAGGGCTGAAGTCTCACCCGTTCAGCAGAAAGGCAGAGGCAAGGGCAAAGGTGAACTCGGGGAGTTGGGCAAGAGGCACCAGGGTGCAAGGTTTGCATCAGCACCTTCGAGGCCAGAGCGGATTCTGAAGGCGAGTTTTGTGCTAGGTCCTTTGATGTCACTGACGGAGGAACCTGCATATGTGTATAACACCGGTGGCAAATTCACCGATGTGAAAAGGGCGAAGTGGTAGACACTGCTTGCTTGCTTCACAGAGGGGAAGGTTCGCCCGTCCCTTCCTGGAGTGCAGTCCGCATTTGGCATCGACAAGCGAACAATCTGTTGAGTAAGATATGGTCTAGGGCTTGTAAAAACCATGGTTGATTAATAAATGAGTTAATATTTATATTAGAATAGTTTAATTGGTGCGTATTATACGTGTTCTATATACTGAACTGAAAAGAGCCATGGTTGTATAGTGGTTTATCTGAGTGGGAGACTCAGTTGATTAGTACTATTAGCCTAAATTGTTCGCAGTTCTGATTAGGGTTGGTCGCCCTATCAGGTTAAGCTGTTGGAATGACAGAGCATGGATTTCTCCACCATTGTCATTGCCAAGCACAGTATCTGTGGCAGAACAGAACCAACACGGTGCACAGATCGGTAAGCAGACACCGGTGCACATAGCCGTGTTTCTGCTTAGGGTAATAGGTCCTAAACCCTGAGGAACCATGACCGGTAGACTAACCAGTTTGGGTAACTTTGGTTCACCAACGTGTGAGGGATCTAACCACGACCTAAAACCACGGTGCGCTGGGTTGCCGGGCTGGCGTTGCATCGGCATGCCACTCCTGCAGGCTATTCACTTCCCCATTGGGAGGTGAGTTCCTTGGTCTGACATACACCGTACTAAAACAAGGCCTGGTGGTTAACAGTTGAGCTGTTAGACCGAATCCGGTTGTTTGGCCAAAATGATCGGAGGTACGATGTGTTAATCAACCTGGAAGGAACCTAGTCATATGGTCACTTGAGTCTGACGGTGCTCTCCACCGCTCAAGTTGACACATGGCACCGAGTAAAGGGATATCTAATTACCAAACTAAGCGAAGAGCAGGGGTATGCGAGAGAGCTTAGTAAGTCTGGGAGAATTGGAGTGCAGCCTGCGCCGCACTCTGGGTGGCCATGCAGGTTAACCGGGACCTAGAGGATTGACAGAGACACTTGGATAGTGTGTCGATCGGGTCCGGTTGGAATCCATGAATCCTAGTCCCTGAAGGTTCCACCTTATCCACGATCGTTACGGATCATAACTTTCTCCTTGTCTCACAGCACAATACGAGTTGAAGAAATAATGCCTTAATCGTCATATGTTCCGTGAGTGTATTGCACTAGGGCATGGTGGTTGCACCGGACTAAGTGTGTTCACTAGGGGGCAACCCCATAGTAGTATAGGGACACACGATGTTGCCATAATGCCATGAGGAGTTCATTCCGTGTGTGCGTGTCGCACTAGAGCACGGTCTGTGTGTTTAGTGATTTTTACTATAGGGGCACCCCACGTTTTACTGAGGGAACCCCAGTAAATAGTAAAAACACTATTCATAACTCTATGGTATGTTAAATAGGTATGGATGAGGTGCCCTAAGTGTTAGAGTACTTTATCATGCACTGAGATGGAGCATATATGCTCCTGTATGAGGTGGACGGCCACAAGATGCATGGGGGGCATTTTGGTCATTTCAAAATGTCTCGCATGCCCTAATAGCCGCCCCCCTCATTAGGAAAAATATGCAAGGCCATCAAATCCATATTTAAAGGGTTTAATTCAGATTTGAAATGATTTGAATCTATTCCCTTTAATTGCAAAACCAAATATGGCAACTATACAATAGTGGGCATTTATTTTTGAGGATTTATGAGAAGGAGAGAGAAGTGGGAACGGTTCATATGGACAAGGGGAGAGAGGGGCACGGTTTTCAAAACATATTAGGCAAGGAAAACCGAGTCTCATTCATATTTTGAAGAGAAAGACCGATCCCTCTCTCCCTTGTGTTCGGTTTTGGCCTCCCTCTCTCTCTCGGGCACTCATCTCTTTCACTCTTTGGTTTTGACCTAAGTTGTGAAGCAAAAATCATCTTTATCTCATCTTCTTCTCCTCATAGAGTATGTGTGATAAAGAAGAAGAGAAAACTTGCACCCCGAAGCACTCAGAGATTGGAGTGCAAGGATTCGGGTCGATTCGCGAGATCGGGTGTACCCGAAGAAGAACGAGGCTTCTCCCACGCACATGGATACTTCTGTCATCATCAACTTGGAAGATTAACATCGCGGTGCTAAATCCCGCACGGAGGTATAATAAATAAAATCCTAGATCTATTGAATTGCATGCATAACATTTATGGTGTGTTTCGATAGATGACCATAGGGGTTCGTTTGCATTTTATTTTAATCTTGCGCATATGATTGTTCCTTAAGAAAATTTTAAAAATATATCGCACACCGTATCGATCCTAAGATCGAGTCCGGCTTCCATTGCATCTCTGATTTGTTTCCAACAAATGGTATCAGAGCCATTTTCGGTGTGCGATTCACGAAAAAAATTTCTATGAATCGAATCAAATGCGTATTTGATGAATGAATGCATTCACCGGGGTTTGCATGCGCTAGATCATATATGCATATCTGTTGCATGCTATGTTTTCCTGCAGGGCACCGCTAGAAAATAATAATTGTGATTGTTTGGTTTTGGGGTCGGACCCCGAAAAATATGATTGCATTGTTATTTTTTTTATTCTTTCTATGATGGATGGTTGTAAGGCCTAATGGGACAAGTACGTGGAGGTTGTTCCACGGCTTGGTTTTTTCCGGCCAATTATTTCTATTATTGTAATTTATCCTAGGAAAATATGTATGAATGAGCGATTGCTCGGAGCATACTAGATTTTTCAATTACATGCTGAAGATTTGGAGGACAAGATCAGATGGAAAAATCCATTATCGGAAGACCGGATGTGGTTGGCCAAAGGAAGAGATATCCAGAAGATGCCATGAACGGGATCATCAGAGCATTGCTAGTCAGGTTCAGGGGTCGGACCCTGAACTTGATATCAATCGATGTTTATGTTTGATGGTAGTTAGATATTTTCTAAGACCCCGGTGAAATTATATATTCTAATGCTATAGGTATTAGATTGTGGGATGCCCTTTCCCCACTGTGTGTGGGATGCCTTTTCCTCACTTGGTCCCTGCGACCATTAGGTTAGATCTCCATTTAATGACACCCATAGTTTAATTGGTGTTTGATGATAGTTGGATCCCATAACACTCGGTTATACCACCGTTAGGTCGAGGTCCGACGGAGGTTGTCGGATGTCCCTAATTGGTTTGACATCGAAACCAATAGTGATGTGGTGATCATCTACGACATCAAACATCAAGTTGCATACGAGGAGTCATACTAATGGGAGACCTTTCCTTGTATGTCTAGACCATAGGCTAGGCTCTAGAGCACAAAGGGTAATGATCATTTTATTTAGTATCGAAGGCTTGGAAAGTACGTAATGTGATTCTCGAGAGAAAGGTGACAACTGAGTATCCACGGGATAGGGACTATGGTCCTCTCCAAGTCAATCTATACTTCATAAGAGATCTTAACTCTAGTGGGAGCACGGTATGACTAGGGTCTAGGTCTAGGTTGTCGCAACCTAGGATCTAAAATACTTGCATTGAAATAACCCTCACAATAATTAAGGGATGTGTAAGAGGACTCAGTGTGAGTACCCCTGGCCTCCACGGCCAACTGCTGAATTTTCGGGTGATAGGGTATGGCTCAACATCCCCCTCGGGTGAGAGTTATTTTCTGTCATGCCGGAGGCTTAGCAGTCTCCTTCGGGATATGGTGGTCACAATGCAAGGAGAGAAGGGCTTTTCCCGCCCTCGTGGGGGCCGCATAAACTCTCGTGTTATGATTGCCTAGGCTTGTGGGTAAGCATCCGGAGCACCCGTGAGGCTACCCGTTGCGTCGCATGAATTTCACGGGGGGCTGGCCAAAAGAAAACCATGGTCCATTATAGCCCGTCTGTGGCAGATTTTGATTGGGTCCGAGAGACCTGCTGTGAGTGGAGAATGCTGCACACTGCCCCCTCGGGCGGGTGTATCCGAATTCGAGATCTCATATACATGGTAAAATTGATACATAGATATGTCTCCGCTTTGAGGGTAGCGTTGACATTTGGATATACTTTGACTTATTTTAAAAAATACCATAAAATGAGTTTATAAAGATTTCTAATATACTCCTATTTATTTTTCAGATGACCAAACTAGACCCCTTATCTGTCATCCTAAATGCTAACAAGCTTACGGGTCCTAACTATGAGGACTGGAAACGCAACCTCATGCTTGTCCTTAGGATCGGTAAACACACCATGGCCCTAACCACTCAGGAACCGAACCTACCGGGTCCAGATGCCACTAAGGCAGAAACCAAGGCTTTCTCCGACTGGTGAGATTCTAATGAGATGTGCAAGTGCTATATCATAGCTTCCTTGCAGACAACTCTACAGAAGCAAGTCGAAGAAATGCCTGATGCTTCTAATATGATGCTATACCTCAAAGAAATGTTTGAGGGGCATAGCCGCGTAACACGCTACCTCACAATGAAAAAGCTCGTTAGCACTAAGATATCTGAAGGGACGCCTGTCCGGGAACACATGCTGAAAATGCTCGGGTTCTAGAACGAACTGGCTACCATGAACATTGTGCTGGATAACGAGGTTATGACTGATATCTTCCTTGCGTCCCTGTCTGGAGCCTTTGAAGGCTTTGTCACTAACTTCAACCTTAACAAGTTAAAGATGACAAATACAGAGCTTCTTGGAGCTCTCCAGGCAGCAGAAGACGGGTTCAAGGTTAAAGGTGAGGCATTAAGTGCTAAGCGCAGGGCTGCTCTTAAGGCTAAGAAACCTATGAGCAAGAAGCCTAAGAACAAGAAGCTGAAGGCAGGGCCTCTGCAGAGCCATGTGGGGACCTCTAAGTCAAGAGAGATGAAGTCACCAAGCACAAAGTGCTTCAGATGTGGCGAAAAGGGCCATTGGAAAAAGGACTGCACAAAGCCTCAGGGTGATGGGACAGGTAATTCTTAGCTACTTGTAGTTGAGTCACTTCTTTCAAGTAGCAGTTCTTTTGCATCTTGGATTGTGGATTCTGGTTCCACTGACCATGCCTGTAACTCTTTACAGGGGTTCTAGGTAAGCAGAAGGCTACTTGATGAGGAAGTGGTCCTGAGCATGGGGACTGATGCTGTTGCAATCGCAGAAGCAGTTGGAGATGTTTATTTATCCTTTTCTAATGAAAAGACTTTGATTTTAAGAGACGTATTATATGTACCATCTTTGAGACGTAACCTAATTTCTGTTTCTTCTATGGTGAATGATGGTTATTCAGTTCTTTTTGATACATCTGGTGTCTATTAGAATGAATGGAACTTTCATTATTAGAGGAATAGTTCAGAACAGTCTCTATATTCTAAGTCCTAAATTAGAGAAAGAAAACATAACCGCTTTGAATATTAACTCATCTAAACGTAAGAAGCCTTCAGAAAATCTAACTCTATTCTGGCATCTAAGACTTGGGCATATTGCCTCAGATAGAATTCATAGGTTGGTCAAGACGGGCTTCTGGAAACAGATCCCTCGGAGATCCTTCCAACCTGTGAGTCTTGTCTGGAGGGCAAAATGACCAAGAGAGCTTTTAAAGCCAAAGGGAATAGGGCCACAGAGATATTAGAGTTAGTTCATTCTGATGTATGTGGACCCATGAGCGTCCAGGCGATAGGAGGCCATAAGTACTTCATCACGTTTACTGATGATTACTCAAGATATGGCTATATCTACCTAATGCATCGAAAGTCTGAGTCCTTTGACAAGTTCAAAGAATTTAAAGCCGAAGTTGAAAAGTAGACTGGTAGATATGTGAAAGCCCTTCGATCTGATTGAGGAGGTGAGTACCTATCGGACGAGTTCCTTGGGTATCTTAGAGACAGTGGGATTGTATCCCAGTTGACTGCTCCAGGTACACCACAACATAATGGAGTTTCTGAGAGAAGGAATCGAACCTTGTTGGACATGGTCCGTAGTATGATGAGTTATGCTAGTTTACCGACCACATTTTGGGGATATGCCCTATTAACAGCAGCTTATATCTTAAACCATGTCCCATCTAAATCAGTGCCTCTAACTCCTAGAGAACTATTGTTAAAGCGAAAGCTACACTGCAGCATTTCAGAATATGGGGATGTCCTACACATGTGCGAAAGGACAAGAGGGATAAGATGGAGACTAAGTCTAAGGTATGTCTGTTTATAGGCTATCCTAAAGAAACAAAAGGTGGTATATTCTATGATCTTGAGGATAAGAAGGTACTCGTTTCTATGAATGCCATCTACCTAGAGCAGGACTATATTATGGACCACAAGCTAACCAGTAAGGTAGTTCTGGAAGAGCTATTGGGTACTGGTGGTGGTAGCACATCGATAACATAGAGGGAAGAGGTAACATTGAAACTAGTATACCAGAGACTGTAGAAACGAATCACTTAGTACCAACATTACCTCATCGCAGTGGGAGACAAATCAGAGCACCTGAACGATACTATGGAGAGACTTTATTAGTCGATCCAGAGGTTCAGGAGGATGATCCCTTGAGCTATGATGAGGCGATGAAATCTACTGACAGTTCTGCTTGGCAAAAAGCAATGGAGGCAGAAATTGCATCTATGTCCCAAAATAATGTCTGGACACTTATTGCACCATCACCCAATATTAAACCTATTGGGTTTAAGTGGGTGTTCAAGAAGAAAAGAGAACCCAATGGTTCCATTGAGACTTATAAAGCTAGATTAGTTGCCAAGGGTTTTACCCAACAAATAGGGATCGATTAGGACGAGACCTTCTCACCGGTAGCTATGCTTAAGTCTATTCGAATCCTCTTATCCATCGCAGCCCACTATGATTGGAAGATCTGGCAGATGGATGTCAATACAGCTTTCCTCAATGGGGATTTAGAGGAAGACATATATATGATGCAGCCACCAGGTTTTGAGTCAGTAGGTCAGGAAGATCTGGTTTGCAAACTTCAGAGGTCCATCTATGGACTGAAACAAGCATCCAGAAGTTGGAATATCCATTTTGATCAGACAATCCGCTCATACGGATTTGATCAAAATAAGGATGAACCTTGTGTGTACAAAAGAAGTGATAAAACTACAGTGGTATATTTAGTACTTTATATAGATGATATACTACTGATTGGAAATGATGTAGGAACATTATCTACGGTAAAAATTTGGTTATCCTCGCAATTGGACAAGAAAGACCTAGGTGAGGCGAGTTATGTTCTGGGGATTAAGGTAACTCAAGATCGCCAGAACAAGATTCTCTCACTCTCACAAATTGCTTATATAAATAAGATACTGGCCAGATTCAGCATGCAGGACTCCAAGAAGGGTTTTTTGCCATTCAGATATGGCTTGAAATTATCTAAGGATCAATGTCCTAAGACACCTGACGAGAAGGCAGAAATGCAAAAGATACCTTATGCTTCAGCAGTGGGTAGTCTAATGTATGCCATGCAGTGCACGAGGCCAGATATCTGTTTTGCAGTAGATATGATGGGTCGGTTTCAGTCGAACCCGGGTCCAGCACACTGGACTGCTGTAAAGAGTATACTCAAGTACCTTCGTCGTACGAGGGATTATGAGTTCGTCTACACTTCACAGGACCTGACGCCGATTGGATACACGGATGCTGACTTTATATCAGATGTGGAATCTAGAAAATCGACTTCAGGTTATGTTTTCATGTTAGGAGGAGGAGCAGTAAGTTGGCGGAGTGTGAAGCAAGGTTGCATCACAGACTCCACCACTGATGCTGAGTACATCACAGCGTACGAGGCTGGAAAAGAAGCGGTGTGGCTCAAAAAGTTCTTATTGGACTTAGGGTGCGTACCAGAGGCTCAGTCATCTATTGTCCTTTATTGTGACAATAATGGAGCGGTAGCACAGGCCAAGGAGCCAAGACACCACTAGAAGGGGAAACATATCGAACGCAAGTTCCACTTGATTCGGCAGTTTCAGAAGGAAGGGCAAGTAGCGGTGACCAAAATAGCATCTGCAGACAATATTGCTGATCCCTTTACAAAGGCGATTCCTGCAAAGGCGTTTGAGCAGCATATAGAAGCTATGGGAGTCAAAACCGTTTTTCCTCACTAGACCAAGTGGGAGATTATTGAGTAAGATATGGTCTAGGGCTTGTAAAAACCATGGTTGATTAATAAATGAGTTGATATTTATATTAGAATAGCTTAATTGGTGCGTATTATACGTGTTGTATATACTGAACTAAAAAGAGCCATGGTTGTATAGTGGTTCATCTGAGTGGGAGACTCAGTTGATAAGTACTATTAGCCTAAATTGTTCGCAGTTCTGATTAGGGTTGGTCGCCCTATCAGGTTAAGCTATTGGAATGACAGAGCATGGGTTTCTCCACCATAGTCATTGCCAAGCACAGTGTCTGTGGCTGAACAGAACCAACATGGTGCACAGATCGGTGAGCAGACACCGGCGCACATAGCCGTGTTTCTGCTTAGGGTAATAGGTCCTAAACCCTGAGGAACCATGACCAGTGGACTAACTAGTTTGGGTAACTTTGGTTCACCAACGTGTGAGGGATCTAACCACGACCCAAAACCACGGTGCGCTGGGTTGTCGGGCTGGCGTTGCATCGGCATGCCACTCCTGTAGGCTATTCACATCCCCATTGGGAGGTGCGTTCCTTGGTCTGACATACACCATACTAAAACTAGGCCTGGTGGATAACAGTTAAGCTGTTAGACCGAATCCGGTTGTTTGGCCAAAATGATCGGAGGTACGATATGTTAATCAACCTGGAAGGAACCTAGTCATATAGTCACTTGAGTCTGACAGTGCTCTCCACCGCTCAAGTTGACACATGGCACCGAGTGAAGGGATATCTAATTACCAAACTAAGCGGAGAGCAGGGGTATGCGAGAGAGCTTAGTAAGTCTGGGAGAATTGGAGTGCAGCCTGCGTCGCACTCTGGGTGGCCACGCAGGTTAACCGGGACCTAGAGGATTGACAGAGACACTTGGATAGTGTGTCGATCGCGTCCGGTTGGAAGCCATGAATCCTAGTCCCTGAAGGTTCCACCTTATCCATGATCGTTACGGATCATAACTTTCTCCTTGTCTCACAGCACAATATGCGTTGAAGAAATAATGCCTTAATCGTCCTGTGTTCCGTGAGTGCATTGCACTAGGGCATGGTGGTTGCACATGACTAAGTGTGTTCACTAGGGGACAACCCCAGAGTAGTGTAGGGACACACGATGTTGCCATAATGCCATGAGGAGTTCATTCCGTGTGTGCATGTCGCACTAAAGCACGGTTTGTGTGTTTAGTGATTTTTACTATAGGGGCACCCCATGTTTTACTGAGGGCACCCCATTAAATAGTAAAAACACTATTCATAACTCTATGGTATGTTAAATAGGTATGGATGAGGTGCCCTAAGTGTTAAGTACTTTATCATGCACTGAGATGGAGCATATATGCTCCGGTATGAGGTGGATGGCCACTAGATGTATGGGGGGCATTTTGGTCATTTCAAAATATCCCGCATGCCCTAATGGCCGCCCCCCTCATTAGGAAAAACATGCATGGCCATCAAATCCATATTTAAAGGGTTTAATTCAGATTTGAAATGATTTGAATCTATTCCCTTTAATTGCAAAACCAAATATGGCAACTATACAATAGTGGGCATTTATTTTTGAGGATTTATGAGCGAGAGAGAAGGGGGAACGGTTCATATGGACAAGGGGAGAGAGGGGCACGGTTTTCAAGACATATTAGGCAAGGAAAACCGAGTCTCATTCAGATTTTGAAGAGAAAGACCGATCCCTCTCTCCCTAGTGTTCGGTTTTGGCCTCCCTCTCTCTCGGGCACTCATCTCTCTCACTCTTTGGTTTTGACTTAAGTTGTGAAGAGAAAATCATCTTCATCTCATCTTCTTCTCCTCATAGAGTGTGTGTGATAAAGAAGAAGAGAAAGCTTGCACTCTGAAGCACTCAGAGATTGGAGTGCAAAGATTCGGGTCGATTCGCGAGATCGGGTGTACCCGAAGAAGAACGAGGCTTCTCTCACGCACGTGGATACTTCCGTCATCATTTACTTGGAAGATTAACATCGCGGTGCTAAATCCCGCACAGAGGTATAATAAACAAAACCCTAGATCTATTGAATTGCATGCATAACATTTATGGTGTGTTTCGATAGATGACCATAGGGGTTCGTTTGTATTTCATTTTAATCTTGCGCATATGATTGTTTCTTAAGAAAATTTTAAAAATATATCGCACACCGTATCGATCCTAAGATCGAGTCCGGCTTCCGTTGCGTCTCTGATTTGTTTCCAACAAATTCACAAAATATGCCAGCAAAGAGCAAGTAATGGGGACCATTGTCACCATAGGCCAGCTCAATTGTGGACTGTGCCTCCTATTGCTACCCTTCGCCACGAGGTTGCTGAACACCTCAGGCCTTTGTCTCGGGCAGATTTCTGGGAACACATGGAGGATCATCTACGCCTTCTGCTATGTAGAATCCGACTTCCAAGACGAGCTGAAGGCTTGCTATTCCAGTATTCCTGAGGGCGAGGAAGCAATAATAGAGTTGGGCTATTTCTTCTACCACTACAAGTGGGCTTCAAAGAAGGATAGCCCATTCTATAACTTGACGGGTGTCTCTGCCCTGCGCCCGATCGTCGACACCGTCGCCTCCGACAAACTTTACACCGATTGGTTGATCTCGGTTTCTGGTGCATGGACTCCGCTTTCAGTGCCTGAGACTCCCAGGAATCAGGTACACAAAGAGGTCAAAATGTACTGCATAGGAGGAGCTTTGGCTTGGACGTCCGATCGGGTTGGGGCCCTGCACACGTTCGTGGAAGCAGTTTTCGAACTGCCCCATTCGTCACGGCAACGCCAACCTCCTGCACCGACTGCGAGTTCGATACGAGGATAATGAGGTCTTGTATTCCGATTATAAGGAGGATCCTCAATCGGGCAAGATTGTCAGAAGAATCTAGGCCGAGAAGAAGGCGTATGGCGCAAGGCGCCGTTTGCCAACTGAGGAGAAGCTCATGATCAACCACAGGGGCCAGTTCAAGAAAAGGAGGGTCCTCATCGAGGAGGAGAAGAGGGAAGAAGAAGAGAAGGAGAAAGAAGAGGAAGAAGAAGAAGAAGATGAGGGGGAGAAGGGAGATGAAGATGAAGATGATGATGATGACGACAAAGATGGAGGTGATGATGGTGATAACAAAGATATGTGGGCTCCAAGCATCACTCACCTCGAAGGTGCTTCGACGAGCGGTGGGGTTGAAGTTGAGCAACCTTTTCCCTCTGCTCGTCGTTCAGCTGTGCAAGTGGCTGAGGAGACGGCCGCTCTGATGGCCAGGCTGGAGTAGTCCGGTGAGCAGCAAGAGGAAGGGGAGATCACTCCTCTACGAGGCGTTCCTTCTCCCGTTCACATGGAGGGAGGGAGTCGCGTGGAGGCTGGAACTCCCCAACCTCCGCCAGAGACAACCCCCCTCAAGGAGAGGTCGACCCCTAGGGGTAAGAGCTCCGAACGGGGAAAGGGTAAAGCCCCTCGAGTTGATGCCACAGGTACTCCCTTTGTTAACTTCTCTTCTTGATTGCAATGCTCTTGATGTTTGAAATATTCTAACTCTTTGAACTCTGGTATTGATTGTAGATGCTCCTGCTGGCACGGCTCAATTTTTGAAGGATTTGGGTGAGGTTGACATCAACCACCCAACTCCTGTCATCCAGAAGCTTTGCAATCTTCCAGATGCTATGCTCAAAGAGGCCTACAATAAGCTTAAAGTAGTGGTAAGTGCATCAGCTTGACTTCATTATTTGATTTGTATCTTCAGAAATGTTTCTAACTCTTTTTATTTGCTTGCAGAATTTGGCTGTTTTGAAGTTCGCTACGAGGCTCTTCAAGAAGGTCGGAGAGCGGGAGGCTTCATCTGAAGGTTCTCGCTTGACGGCTGAACTTGAAGCTGCCAACGAAGAGAATACGAAGCTGAGGGAAGTTTTATCTTCCAAGAAGGAGTCCTTGAAGGCCAAGATCGAGGCTCTTCGCAAGGAGAAGCTTGAGAGCAAGGGCTAGCACGATGGTTATGTTGCTCGAGGCTACGAGCTTGAAGAATTGAAGAATTGATTCTTCAGAATAGAGACTCTGGCTCACGACCGATCTGTAGAGCTGATGGAATTGAAGAGCCAACTTGCTGCTAGGGATGCTGCTCTTGCTGCTAAGGCTGCTAAGGAAGAAGCTTTAAAGAAGGAGCTTGAGGAGACTCGTGCTGAATGCAAAATCTTCAGGATGTTGGCTGAGAAGGCAGTAGAAGCCCTTAGGGCTCATGCTAGTGGCATCCAATCTTCAAAGGCGTCCGCGGCGGGCAAAGCTCACGGTGGATCCGAAGGAGAGAGGTCACACGCACCAAGTGTGGCGAAGCCCTGATGTATTCTATCTTCTTCTTTGTTGTTATCTTTGTAAGCTTTTCTTACACGGAAGCTCACTCCTGTAACTAGAAACTCTTTGATAATAAAGATGTCTTTTTGGTGTTGGAAACTGCATGTCTTGTGTGTTGAATATCTTTGAATGTTGTATTCTGGATGGTGTTGGAATGTTCGAATATATATAAACACTTGAATATAAGGGGCCGAGTCGCAACTCGATCACCCAAAATTGTTAAGTAACTTGAAAATTGAAGGTTGTGTTGTAGCACAACTTGAAATCGTTAACATTTGTATGTGAGGGGTTGAGTCGCAACTCAAGCACCCAAACTTGTTAGACGATATTGAAATCGAAGATCAATAATATTTGTAAGTAAGGGGTAGTGTCGCAACACAAACTCCCAAACATGTTAAATTTACCTAGTAACTTGAAGGTTGTTTTGTATCACAACCCGAAACCGTTTAACATTTGCCTGTAAGGGGTTGAGTCGCAACTCAAGCACCCAAACTTGTTAAACGACCTGGTAACTTGAATACAGATATTTTTGAACTTGAACGTAGATAACTTGAAACTGCTCCAGAATTTGAATTGAGAAGTGATCATTTGAACATTTGAATATTTGAAAGAGATCTTTATTCATCATAGAATTTACATCATGGATAGTACATTTTGAGATGTCTAGCAATCCAAGCTCGTGGTAGTCTGTCTCCTTCTGGCGAAATCAGCCGATAAGAACCTTTGCCTCCTACAGATTCGACGATGTAGGGTCCTTCCCAGTTGGGAGCTAGTTTTCCACTGCTATGCTCCTTCGTATTGTAGAAGACTGCTCTGAGGACTAGGCTGCCAATTGGGAACTGTCGCTTGTAGACCTTTTGATCATAGGTGTTGGAAATAAATCCATGGTAGAGGCGCGCAGCGGAAATGATTTAGCGGTCGAAAGACCGTTCATGGTGCACGTTACACGATTTAAACTTTCATAGAAACTAATCTACATATGTGTGCATGTGTATGCACGTAAATCGAACATCCTAACGACAATCTAGCGTAATGATTAACTAGCATGTATGTAAATCATAATACTCGCTAGATCTACATGTTAGATTACACATACCTTTCGTACGGATCTTTTAACCGCAGAGAATTGTCTTCTTTGTCGATGGAGACGGAAGATCGTTCGCAAAGATACCGATGGTACGATTGGAGACGATTCCTTCTTGTTCACCCGATCTCACACGATACAAGGAACGTCGCTCTTGGATCTCTATGTGCCTCCGAAGAACGACCCTTCTCCTTCTTCAGAACTCCACGTGAGGAAGACGAAGTTGCAAGCGGGAAACAGGAGATGGATTAGGGAGAGAACTAGAGAGATGAGAGGGTAGAGGGGGTTCGGTTATTCATTTTTTTACATCCATATGGTCGGCCCCATATAGCCCTTTATATAGGGCAGGCCTACCCCCTTGGATAAGGATCCAAGGGGATAAAGACCTCCCACAATTATCTCTCCATTATCTTCTTTTTATCTCTCCTTGTATTTATCCGTTTTTTCACTTTTTAGGGCTCGATCTTAACCGATTCTAGGCCCTATCCCTATCTATATGGCCGGCCCCTATAGATGAGGGATTCTCATCCCTACAACATAGGGCCGGCCCTAGCAAGGTCTCCCACTGCTAGGGTCGGCCAACAGTGAGGTCCGGCAGAGTGAGGTTTTTTACCAAAACGCCCTGATGCCTCATTTTGACCATTTCTAGCGTGCGATACCTAGCGGCCATTACTTAAGTGATTTCTACTAGTTACTTACTATTAACTGAGGCCACTGAAGGGTGCCTCTAGCAAAGTCAATTAGTCAACTCGCAACATACCCCGGTGCATCGCACCTATGCAGCGAAGTTCACTTATGGCTAGGGATTACTACATGCGACTCTGTACTAGTCTCGAGCATAACCCTTAGTACTCGTATGTAGTTATGCATCTACCGTGCTCTAGTGCCAAGCACACACGGAGCTTATACTTCTTTCTTCCTTTTAGTGCATATGGTGTTCCGAGGAGATGGTTCAAGAACCGTACATAATGTTGATAAGGTGGAACCATCAGGGATCGGGGTTCATGGCTTCCAACTCAAGCTCGATCGACACACTACGCGAGTGTACCATCGATCCTCTAAGCTCGAGTTAACCTGCGTAGCCACCCAGAGTGCGACGCAGGCTACACTCCAATTCACCCAGACTTACTATGTTCTCCATCATACCCCTGCTCTTCGCTTAGTAGTGGTAAACCCGCTGTCCCTCCACTTGATGCCATGATTCACTTCGAGCGGTGGAGACTACCGTCAGACTCGAATGATCATATGACTTGGTTCCTTCCAGGTTGACCTATACATCGTACCTCTGATTACCCCATCGAGTAATCGAACTCGGTCAATATTCAAACTGGTAACCACCAGGCCTAGGTTTGGTACAGTGTAAGTCACACCAAGGAACGCACCTCCCTTCAGGGGTGTGGATGGCCTGCAGGAGTGACACGCTAATGCAATACCAGCCGGGTAACCCAGTACACCATGGTTTTGGATCACTGCATACGGATCCTCACACATTGGTGTGCCAAAGCACCACGCAACTGGTTAGTCCATCAGACGTGGTTCCTCAGGGTTTAGGACCGTTTTACCCTAAGCAGAAACACGGCTTAGTGTACCAGTGTCTGCTCACTGATCTGTGCACCGTGTTAGTTCCGTTCAGCCACAAACACTGTGCCTGGTGATGACCAAGGTGAAGACATCCCATGAACTATCATCGCCAACAGCTTAACATGATGAGGCGACCAACCCGATCATAGCTGCGAACTGATTTAGATTATATGGGACCAATCCACTCAGTCTTCAACTCAGTGGACTACCATATAACCATGGCTCTTTGTTCTTAAAAGAACACGTAACTATGTTACGCACCTTTATGCATCTCATATAATAATAACTATCAATCTTTATTAGACCAAAACATAAAGTTTTACAAGCTTAGAATAAATCAATCCTAACAATCTCCCACTTGGTCTAGCGTAGCAAAATGGTTTTGACTCCCATCGCGTCCACATGTCGCTCGAATGCCTTGGTTGGTATTGCCTTTGTGAAAGGATCAGCAACATTATCTGTAGATGCAATCTGTGTCACTGCTACTCGCCCTTGCTTTTGAAACTACCGAATCAAGTGGAACTTGCGCTCGATGTGCTTCCCCTTTTGGTGATGTCTTGGTTCCTTTGCTTGTGCTACCGCCCCACTATTGTTGCAGTAAAGCACAATAGGTAACTGGGCCTCTGGTACGCACCCCAAATCCGTAAGGAATTTCTTAAGCCATACCTGTTGGAAATAAATCCATGGTAGAGGCCCGCAGCGGAAGCAAAGTGAAGGTCCGAGGACCGTGAGCGGTGTGCGTTACAAATCAAAATTTTCATCGAAACGATCTACATATGCGTGTATGAATCTAGCATGGCAACTACGCGAACCCCTAACGATGATCTAACGCGAAAGAACAAACTAGCATGAATGCATGTTCTAATTATGTTAGATCTACTTGTTAGAGGTCATACCTGCGTGCGGAATCTTTCACCGCGACAAATTTCTTCTTTGTCGATGGAGACGGGCTACGGATCTGCTCGACATAGCTTCGGTGCGACGGCCATAACTTTCTGCTCCGAACTCCGATTGGGCTGAAATTTGGACTGCAGGTACCCAACTTCGAGATGCAACTTTTCCAATAAGTTTCACGTCGTTTTGACTTCTGTAGCTCCCGGAATAGCAGAAACAACGTTGATTTTCTGTGCAGATTCTGGACAGCAAAAGGTTGCGGGAGACGCCTTCTAGTTCACCCGATCTCACACGATGCACGGAACCTCGTCGATGGATCTCTGAGTGCCTCCATACGACGAGCCTTCTCCTTCTACAAAACACCACGTGAGGAAGACGAGTCGCCATCCAATGGCGCAAGCGAGGGAGAAAGAGACGAGAGAGGAGATGCGAAGAGAGGAGAGGGGGCGGCTAGGGTTTCCCCATGCCATGGCCGGCCCTAGGGCTTGCATGGCTCTATTAATTTCGTGCACCCTCTCTCTCCTTCTCATATATAGGGCCGGCCTATTCATATGGATAAGGACAGTATGGATAAGGATGATAGATTCAAACCTTATCCCTATATATCTCTTCTTTATCTCTATCCTTTCCTTGTTTTCGAAAACGGTCAAAACCAGCCCGTTTTCTGCGCCTCATAACCGGCCCCTTCATCGGAGGCAACAACCTCCCGAAACTAATGGGGCCGGCCTTGACCAGTCTCTCAACACTTTGGGCCGGCCCCCTTAGTGCATAGTGGCGCATGGTATGACCAAAACGCCCTTATGCCACTAGTTGGCCGTTCCTCGTGTACGAGACTTTGCAAGGCACACATAAGTGAAGTGCACCAGTGATTTCACTATTCTCTGAGGTTCCCGTAGGGTGCCCCTAGTGAAGTCAACTAGTCAACTCGCAACATGTCCCGGTGCATCGCACCCATGTGGCAAAGTCCACTTATGGCAAGGAATTGCTACATGCGTCTCTGCACTAACCTAGGGTTTCCCCTTAGTGCACACACGTAGCTACGCATCTACCGTGCACTAGTGCGAAGCACTCACGGAGCGTATGCTTGGACTTCTCGCTTCCTCTAACGACGTTCTGTGTTTCGAGGAGATAGTATAAGAACCGTACATAATGTCGATAAGGTGGAACCTTCAGGGACCAGGGTTCATGGCTTCCAACTCAGACTCGATCGACACACTACCCGAGTGTACCATCGATCCTCTGAGTCCGAGTTAACCTGCGTTGCCACCCAGAGTGCGACGCAGGCTGCACTCCAATTCCCCCGGACTTACTATGTTCTCTCTCATACCCCTGCTCTCCGCTTAGTATGGTAAACTCGCTGTCCCTCCACTTGGTGCCATGATGCAACTCGAGCAGTGGAGAATACCGTCAGACTCGAGTGCTCATATGACTCGGTTCCTTCCCGGTTGACCACATACATCGTACCTCCGATTACTCTTCCGATCAACCGGATCCGTCACCAGTCCAACTGATGACCACCTGGCCAGGGTTTAATACGACGTAGGTCAGACCAAGGAACGCACCTCCCGTTAGGGGTGTGGATAGCCTGCAGGAGTGACACGCTGATGCAACGCCAGCCGGGTAACCCAGTACACCGTGGTTTTGGATTACTGCATCCGGATCCTCACACATTGGTGCGCCAAAACACCACACAACTGGTTAGTCCACCAGACATGGTTCCTTAGGGTTTAGGACCGTTTTACCCTAAGCAGAAACACGGTTTAGTGCACCGATGTCTGCTCATCGATCTGTGCACCGTGTTGGTTCCGTTCGGCCACAGACACTGTGCCTGGTAATGACCGTGGTGGAGACACCTACGCTCTGTCATCCCAACAGCTTATCCTGATAGGGCGACCAACCCTTATCAGAGCTGCGAACGTATTTAGGTTACATGGGACCAGTCCCTTGAGTCTCCCACTCAAGTGGATTACCATGTAGCCATGGCTCTCTGTTCTGTAATCAGAACATGTACTAAGGTACGTACCAATATGCAATCCTATACTATCAACCATACAAAGCTAAACACTAGGTTTTTACGAGCTATAGACCTCACCAATTCTAACAATCTCCCACTAGGTCTAACGAGGAATAACGGTGTTGAGCTCTGTAGCTTCTACATGCTGCCCAAAATCCTTTGCAGGAATTCCCTAAAGGAATTGACAACATTGTCTGTAGATTCCACCTCAGTACCGCTACTTGCATTTCCTCATATAACTGTCAGATCAAGTGGAGTTTGTACTTGATGGGTTTCCCCTCACGGCGGTGCCTAGTCTCCTTGGACCTTGCTTACCGCTCTTCTGTAACAACAGATAACTGAGCCTCTGGTACGCGTCCTAAGTTCTCTAAGAACTTCCTAAGCCTTACCACCTGATATACTACTTCGCACGCAACAACGTGCTAAGCATCTGTGGTAGAGTCTGTGATGCACTTGCTTCACACTCTACCAATTATCGCTTCTAATCCCAAAATAAAAATAATCCCTGAAATCGATTCTCTGAAACACACATCTGACACCAAAGTCAGATCCTGTGTGTCCAATCGATATCAGGACCTGTGAAGTGCAAGCTAACTCACAATCCTTACTTAATGAGGATTTCTGAGTATACCCTTCACATCGGTCCAAAGATCTGGACCCGGGTTCGACTGAAACCGACCCATCTTCCTGCTGCGCAATAAATATCTAGCCTCTTAAAACGAATCTGGCTAGAATCTTATCTTCATGCGTAGCCTGTGACAGCAAGAGAATCTTGCTCTGGTTGTCTCGAGTTACCTAGATTCCCAGAGCATAACTCGCCTCATTAGGGTCTTTCACATCGAATTGTGATGACTACAAACCTTTACCGTAAACAATATTCTTACATCATTTTCAATCAGTAAAATATCGTTAACGTAAAGTACTAAATACACCCTTGTAGCTATTTCACCTTTCTTGTACCAACTTGGTTTATCCTCATTCTGATCAAATCCGTGTGAGCGGATTCCCTTGATCAAAATAGACATTCCAACCTGGATGCTTGCATCAGTCCATAAATGGACCATTGCAACTTGCATTCCATATCTTCCTAACCTACTGACACAAAGCCTGAGGCTACATCATCCATATGTCCCTTTTCAAATTCCCGTTAGGGAATAACTGTCTTGACATCCATAAACCAGATCTCCCAACTATAATGGGCTGTGATGGATTAAGAGGATCCGTTATAGACTTAGGCATAGGTACCAGTGAGATGGTTTTGACATAGTCAATCCCTTCTCCTTTGGTAACTAATCTAGCTACTTAAGTCTTAACCGGGTGCTCTTCTTATACACCTCCTACACCCTGAAGGGTGATAGTGCTATAAGTGTCAAGACTGTTCCAAGGGACATTGATGTAAGCTTGCCTCCATAGTCTTTTGTCAGTTAGAGCTGTCGGAAGCTCCCACTACTTCTTCGTAGCTCTAGGGATCATCCTCCTGAAACTCTAGATTAACTATCGAAGTTTCTCCATAGTATCTTTCAGGAGCTCTGATGGTCCCACAACGATGAGGTGGTGGTGGTACAAAGTGAATCGTTTCTACAATACCTGGTATACTAGTTTCTTGTATCATCTACTCCCACTACGTTTTTCAAATGCGCACTCTCTACCAGTACCCAGTAGTTCACCCAAAACTACCTTACTGATAAACTTATGGTCTTATAATATAATCTTGATCTAGGTAGATGGTGTTCGTAGAAACGATTACCTTCCTAACCTCAAGATCATAAAACAGTCCATCTTATGCCTCCTAAGGGTAACCTACAAACAGATATACCTGGAACTACATCTCCATCTCATCCCTCTTGTCGTTTTGCACAAGTGCAGGACAACTCTATATCTCGAGACACTATAGTGTCAGCTTTCACTTAGACCATAGCTCTCTATAGGTCTGAGGTACTGATCTAGATGAGAGATAGTTTCAGATATAAGCTACTGTTTTAAGGTACAACCCCACCAAAGGTGGGTAATATACTTGGCAATATTCATCATACTACGGACCATGTCAAACAGAGTCCGATTCCTTCTCTCGGAGACTTCATTCTGACATGTCATCCTTAGAGCATTTAACTGGGAGATAATCCCATACTCTCTCAGGATCCTATGGAACTCGTCCGATAGTGACTTATTTCTTCGATTAAATCGAAGAGTCTTCTATCGTCTAGACGCTCTTGGAACCATAGACGTCAAAATTAACTAACTCCAATACCTTAGTCGCCCTTTTAGTTATTCTGCCTTCCAGATAACATTCATAGGTTAGAAGGATCTCCGATGAATCTGTGAACAGAAACTCGGCCTTCTTTTACCTTTGAATTTATCTAAGGCAGAATATCTAAATCAGAGGGGTCACAAATGGGATAGCTTCTCCGAAGGATTTAGATGAATTTAAATTAGACGCTGCAGCTGTCATGATATCTATTTCCGAATTAGGATTAAATATAAAGAGATTATTCTGATCTATTTCTCTAGTAATGAAGCTATCTATTTAGTTTAAGATACACGCCTACGGTGCTGTCTAAAACTAAAAACTTCATTTACCAAAGAGGAAACAGAACTATATCTCTAAAAAACAAAATCCGTATTTCGGAAAAACTAAGACAATCATATCTAACAGCTTCCGTAGCGGCTTATGGCATCAGTACCTATGTTAGGATTCCTTCACTATAAAGTAGCCTTCTGCTTTCCTTGAATATCTGTAGACCAGAAGTCTACATTCCAAGAAGCATAAGAACTGCTACTAGATAGCGACTCAACTCCTAACATCCTGAGGTCATACTCAATCTTCAAATACCCCCTATGCTCGCCACAGCGGAAATACTTCCGTCCTTGGCGTTACCAGACTTAGGATTCCACACCAGTTTCTGCACTAGAATAGTTTTCGATCTCTTATAAGTTATTCCCTTAGGTTCTTCTAAAGAAGACCTAGGTTAAGCACTAAAGGCATTGCCTTTAATCTTGATCTCATCCTTTGTCTCTTGGAAATCTCCTTAGAAGTTCTGCGTTTATCATCTCTAACTTGTTAAAGCTAAAGTCTCTGATAACGCCTTCGAAGGTTCCAGACAAGGATGCAAGACAGACGTCTTCCACCACCTCATCATCTGGTACCATGTCTTGGGAATCTAGTTCGTTCTGGAACTCAAAGATGTGTTCCCGAACAAGCATACCCACTGACATCTCGGTACCGACAAGTATCTTAGTGGAAAAGCGATGAGTCGACTGACTTCGCCTTCCAGACATCTAATGCAAGTAAAACTTAATTAGAGAAGACCCGGCATATCTCTGACTCGCTTCTAAAGAATTGTCCGCAAGTCTGCTATAACATAGCACTTGCACATCTCCTTAGACTCTCGCCAGTCTTCATATGCCCTAGTTAGTGCCCTAGTGATATCTGGACCCATTAGGTCTAGTACAGGGATATTTAGATTGCATGCCAATGTACATTTACTACCCTAAGCATAAGCTAAAGATTGCGCTTCCACTCTACGTAGTTAGAGACCCGATAACTGGTTCTCTTATGGGATAGCGGATAGGGGAACTATATGGTTGAATGAAAATGAATGCAAAATAACTTATTTTATGGATTTTGAAAATAAGCTAATTATATCCAAATGTCAGCGCTACCCTCACAGCGAAGACACCTCTATGGATTAATTAACCATGTATGTAAGATCTCAAAATCGACTATACCTTCCCTAGGGGGCATCATGCAGCGCCAATCCGCTTACACGGGCCTTTCCTTGACCCAGTCCAAATCTGCCAACTAAGGGCTTTGATGGACCATGATTATCTTTTGGCCAGTGCCACGTGATCACCGTTGTCTTCGCAACGAATACCTCACGTGCACTTAGGATGCTTACCCACGAGCCTAAGCAATTATGACACGGGAGTTCATGCGGCCCCCACTAGGGTGGGATGAAAAGCCCTTCTCTCCTGGCCTCGTAATCGCCATATCCTTAGGGAGGTCATTAAGTAATTTGGCATGGAAACACACAGCTCCCACCCTAGGGGGTGTGAAGTTATGCATCCCCACCCAAACACAAAACGACTGGCCGTAGAGGCCAGAGGATCTCTAAAAGTCCTCTCTTACATCCCTTATTAAAGTTGAGGGTTATTTAATGCAAGTATGAGTGTACACTAAGGTCACGACAACCTATACACTAGACCCTGGTCATACCGTGCTCCCACTAGCATTCAAGCCTTTCACGAAGCATTAATCGATCTTGGAATATCATAGTCCCTGCCCCGAGTGGATTTCTCCACTCAAGGGTCACATTACATATCCCAAGAACATTGATGCTTTGCAAACTTGGCTATCACGCTAATGCCCTGGAGCCTAGCCTAAGGTCAGACTGACAGGAAAGGTCTTCCACTACCATGGCGCCTTGCTTATAAATTTGACGAATGATGTCATAGTAGAATTCCAACTCATTCTAGGTTTCGATGCTTGCTAAATAGGCACACCCGACTAATCGGGTGTTGACCTAATGGGGGCATAACCAAATGTGAGGAATTCATACTATCATCAAGGGTCAATTAAATAATAGGCGTCACTAGTGGAATCCAATCCTAATAAGGTCGCTAGGACCCGAGGGGAAAGGGTATCCCTCTGACACAGATAATCAAATTATCGCATCGGGGTTCTCTACAGAAATATAAAGAACTACTGAAAGAAATAAGCACACAACTGAATCAAGTTCAGGGTCCGACCCCTGAATCTGAGTGGCACAGCGCAGGCTCTCTATCTCCTTCACAAGGCTCCTCGATCCGGTGCAAGCCTCTGTATACGATCTTCTGACGCTTTATGCCCTTTGCCGTCATCGTGTACGCTTCACCGGATCGCCATCGTCCTCCAAGGTTCCGCTCATCTTCCCGGTGGTGAATCTCCACGGCAAGTCCTCCTCTTCAATCTGTAACCGAAAAAGATCTAGTATGCTTCGAGCAAGTGCTCGCTCGTACACAATTTCCTAGAAAGAAAAGGAAAACAAACCTAGCAAAAGCCTGGGAATCAAGGGTGGTAAATCTTCACCTCTTGCCCGACTATGGCTCTAAAATCTATCCACACACAGAAGAAAAAATATCCAGACAAAATCGCTAACACGGGGTCCGACCCCCGATAGCAAGCAATCACATATCCAGAATAATTTTAGAAGCGGCGCCCTGCAAGAACGATTCATAGAACATACAAAAAATATAATATGCATGATCTACTCGTAGAACCCCGATGGCGGCACATACTATTCATGCGCGCACATGACGGTTTCATGAAAAACATGAAACGCACACCACTAGCGTGCTCTGATACCAATTGTTGGAAATAAATCCATGGTAGAGACCCGCAGCGGAAGCAAAGTGAAGGTCCGAGGACCGTGAGCGGTGTGCGTTACAAATCAAAATTTTCATCGAAACGATCTACATATGCGTGTATGAATCTAGCATGGCAACTACGCGAACCCCTAACGATGATCTAACGCGAAAGAACAAACTAGCATGAATGCATGTTCTAATTATGTTAGATCTACTTGTTAGAGGTCATACCTGCGTGCGGAATCTTTCACCGCGACAAATTTCTTCTTTGTCGATGGAGACGGGCTACGGATCTGCTCGACATAGCTTCAGTGCGACGGCCATAACTTTCTGTTCCAAACTCCGATTGGGCTGAAATTTGGACTGCAGGTACCCAACATCGAGATGCAACTTTTCCAATAAGTTTCACGTCGTTTTGACTTCTGTAGATCCCGGAATAGCAGAAACAATGTTGATTTTCTGTGCAGATTCTGGACAGCAAAAGGTTGCGGGAGACGCCTTCTAGTTCACCCGATCTCACACGATGCACGAAACCTCGTCGATGGATCTCTGAGTGCCTCCATACGACGAGCCTTCTCCTTCTACAAAACACCACGTGAGGAAGACGAGTCGCCATCCAATGGCGCAAGCGAGGGAGAGAGAGACGAAAGAGGAGATGCGAAGAGAGGAGAGGGGGCGGCTAGGGTTTCCCCATGCCATGGCCGGCCCTAGGGCTTGCATGGCTCTATTAATTTCGTGCACCCTCTCTCTCCTTCTCATATATAGGGCCGGCCTATTCATATGGATAAGGACAGTATGGATAAGGATGATAGATTCAAACCTTATCCCTATATATCTCTTCTTTATCTCTATCCTTTCCTTGTTTTCGAAAACGGTCAAAACCAGCCCGTTTTCTGCGCCTCATAACCGGCCCCTTCATAGGAGGCAACAACCTCCCGAAACTAATGGGGCCGGCCTTGACCAGTCTCTCAACACTTTGGGCCGGCCCCCTTAGTGCATAGTGGCGCATGGTATGACCAAAACGCCCTTATGCCACTAGTTGGCCGTTCCTCGTGTACGAGACTTTCCAAGGCACACATAAGTGAAGTGCACCAGTGATTTCACTATTCTCTGAGGTTCCCGTAGGGTGCCCCTAGTGAAGTCAACTAGTCAACTCGCAACATGTCCCGGTGCATCGCACCCATGTGGCAAAGTCCACTTATGGCAAGGAATTGCTACATGCGTCTCTGCACTAACCTAGGGTTTCCCCTTAGTGCACACACGTAGCTACGCATCTACCGTGCACTAGTGCGAAGCACTCACGGAGCGTATGCTTGGACTTCTCGCTTCCTCTAACTACGTTCTGTGTTTCGAGGAGATGGTATAAGAACCGTACATAATGTCGATAAGGTGGAACCTTCAGGGACCAGGGTTCATGGCTTCCAACTCAGACTCGATCGACACACTACCCGAGTGTACCATCGATCCTCTGAGTCCGAGTTAACCTGCGTAGCCACCCAGAGTGCGACGCAGGCTGCACTCCAATTCCCCCGGACTTACTATGTTCTCTCTCATACCCCTGCTCTCCGCTTAGTATGGTAAACTCGCTGTCCCTCCACTTGGTGCCATGATGCAACTCGAGCAGTGGAGAATACCGTC